>CM057449.1:1851452500-1852052500 GCA_016271365.2 Neoceratodus forsteri
CCTCTCCTTGTTTTTCTTTGTGTTTTCTGTTGTATCATATGGTGCAGGTTTTTTTTTTCAACTTGTTCCCCCTGCTTCTCGGGGGGGGCGGGGGAAGACACTCCCTTATCGCCAGATGAGGTACCAGGTGTGGCGTCTTATGTTTGATTGTTGCTTTCTCCTGGGTCACTTGCTTCTGTGGTTTTCTTGCCCTGTCTGGTCCTGGACCTTCCAGATCTGGAGTTGCTTCTCATTCCTGCTCACCGAGTTGAGGAGCGCTGTTTCGACCACTTGAAGATGTGACCCTCCTTATAATCATTTTGGTTGCGTAGCTGGTTTGATTTGTTTCTTAGATTAGCTCCGCTTTGTGTTTATTCAGTTTATGAAGTTTCATTACAGCGAAAGTTACCCTTCTGAAATGACGATAGTCGAAAGCACAGTGGGAGTTTATTTAGTTTTTTAGTTGTGATGGGAGGTCTATTATTGTTGGCGCGCGCCACCATGCGCCATCGATGCAAGTGCACGGTGCAGCGCCGTGACCCACAGTAAATGGAGCCTCCCATGCCCACAGTACCCGGTAGCGGACTTTTAAAAACTAAATTAAACCACTTTCCCACAGCAGAAAAGTCGCCTGACTATGTCTAAACTGGAGAGTAAGGTTTGCAGGGGCAGGAAACCCCTGCAAACCACAGCTTTCCTTTAAGGTGACTGAACTCCGGATCTTCGGCAAATTAATTCAAAGCCAACTTAGCTTCAGAAATATCCTTAGTGAGTTCTGTATATTTTAGTGCGTCTTTCTTTACTAAAATCTCAATAAAGCACTGGGGCAGTTGCATCATGGCACTGCCTAATGACCTTGCTTTCCTGTTTATTTGCAAGGTTGCACACTGAGGTTTGTTCAAATAAACTACACTTTTTGATTCTCCAATTTTGGATGGACTTCTCCTTATTGTATAGGCGTGAATACAAACCGCAGTAGTTCTGTTGTGCGGGTTATACTTTGTTTTCTGATGATGTCCGCTGCCCAGAAAAGCTGCCACCTGGTTTATAACTGCGGGGCTGCATGTCCATAATGTGCACCGCTCCCCAGTCCTAGGCACAGTTCTTTTGGAATGGTCAGTGGACTTTGTCTCCTGCCTCCCAGCCCCTGATGCTCAGGCCCCTAATCCCATGGGTCCTCAGTCAGACGGCTCAGCTGGGGTTAGCTCCTCTGGCAGCAGGTCTTCACCCATTACTCCCCCCTCCCCAGCCAAGGCATTGCCTTCGTTGGTCCTTGATTCTGGGGCCAGTGCTAGCCCTTCCAGGCACCACCCAAAGCAAGTGCTCACCTCCTCTTCCACACAGGCAACGCCTCTGCCCTTGCCTCAGGGGACTTCTTCCCCGAAGATGCCCCTTTTGCCACTGGGGCCAACATCGGCTACCTCTTCAGACCAACATCAGCCTTTGCCTCTTAGGTGGGCGCCAGCCCTGCCAACAAATGACTCCTCAACCATCGTAGCCTGAGCCTCAGCCTACTCCTCAGTCAATGTCAGCTGGCCCTCCTCGGGGTCCACAGTCGCTGCGCGGGGGTCCTATGCCAGGGTACCCTCCACCAGCTCCTTCACCGACGTACACCTACTCGCCATCTCAGTAGCCGTATCTTCCTTATAATCCACCCCCACTGGTGGATTGTAATGTTTTGTTTATTGCCTGGTGGTCTTCCATGCAAAATAAGGACACACCCAGAAGGCTCCTCTCCCGTCATCCCCGGATCCTCCACCTCAGGACCCAGACTAGGCAGGACCTAGCAACCCTTGTAACATGGGGTCTTCTGAGGGATGCTCTTGCAGGGGCTCCGGTCAGTGTGTGGATGAACATCACCCTCAGATGCCAGACTCTGACAGTGATCAGTCAGGTGACAATGACTCCTCTTCATCTTCGGAGTCATTGGAGGGCTCCGGGGGCCCCTCTGAGGGGCAGGACCAGATCAGGGAGGCCCCTAAATCCCCACCCGATGATCCCTCCCTCCTTGACATTATGCATCATATCCAGTCCCTCATGGGCTGGGAAACAGAGGAGCTTGATCCGGAGTGCCATCGCCTGACTATATATCTCAGGAAAAAGGAGACCTTCCCTCTGGTAGTACCTCCTTTAATTGACTCTTATGAAGATGTTACTAAGGTGGTATGGAACCACCCCTCTTCCACCCCAGCTTTAACCAAGAAGGTGGATCGCCTTTATCATGCGCCGGTTGGCAAGCCCTTCCTTGGGGAACATCCCACAGCAGACTCTGTGGTCATGAACACAGCCCATGACTGCATGAAGAGGCCTAAACATCTTAGTACCCACATCCCTGACAAGGAGTCTCAACAACTAGACCACTGGGGCAAGTGAATGTATTCTTCTGCTACTCTGTCCATTCGGTTGGTTAACTATTTGGCCCATATGGTGCAGTACCAGAATGCCATCTGGGATCAGGCAAGGCATCTGGTTCACACCCTCCCTGAGGAACCTACCAAAACACAGTTGGCCAAGCTCCTGAAATCAGGGTCAGATATGGGCACCCATGTCCTGCAGGTGGCATATGACACCGTTGATGCCTCTGGGTGTGGAGTGGTGACAGGGATCTGCCTCCATCACAGTTTGTGGCTCAGGGTATCTGTCTTTGCACCTGAAGTTCAAGCCAGCATCTTGGACACCCCTTTCAAGGGTACCGTCCTGTTTTGGAGGAGATGCCCAGGACATTATCTCCCACCTCAAGAAGTCAGGTAAAGCCCTTAGATCAGTCCATTCCCTCTACCAATCTCAGCCTCAGACTACTCAGCATTATTTCTTTCATCGGTCCTCTCACCAGCCCGCTAAAGGCCAGCAGGTGAAAGTCCCCTTCAAATGCAAGGCCCACACCCCACCAGCCGAAGCAGCTTCTCCTAGGGCCCCAAGAGCACCCACAGTCGCTCTCCCCACCCCTGGGTCCACCACCTGACTCCTTGCCTGACACCCCCCCCCCCAAAGTCAGGAGTCTGTTCTCCCTTTACCTCAGTGGGTGGCAAACAGTGACCTCAGGCCAATGGGTATTACAGCTTATCGAGCGTGGTCACATCCTAGAGTTTCTGGACCCCCTCAGAAAAGCCTCCCTTGCTCTCCCACTACCCTCTGGCCCACATCTCCCTCCTCTGGGAAGAGATTCAGGCCCTCCTGCACAAAAAGGCCATAGACCCCGTCCCTCCGACCCAAAGAGGGAAGGGGGTTCTACTCCCACTTCTTCCTCGTCCCCAAGAAAACCGGGACTTTGAAGACAATCCTCAACCTCAGCCACCAGAATCTGTACACAGGGTACAAATGCTTCAGGATGGTTACTCTCCAAGGGTTGCTACCTGTCCTTAGGTGGAATGACTCTGCTCCCTGGACATGCAGGATGCCTATCTCCATATCCAGGGCTTACCGGCCCACTGCCGCTCCCTCTGTTTCTGCTTCCAGGAGGACCACTTTCAGTTCCAGGCCCTCTCTTTTGGCCTTTCCTCTGCACTTCAAGTTTTTAAACAAGTGCTTGGTGGAGGCTCTGAGGAGACAGGGCTTGTTTGTGTTCTCTTACCTGGATGACTGCCTACTGACAGCCTTTTCCAGGACCTTTTGCTGCACACCCTGGGATGCACCTTCTGGCTTTTCCAGGACTTGGGGATCACGGTCCATCTGCCAACATCTTGTCTCCCCCATGCCAATGTCTCCAGTATATTGGGGTGGTCCTGGACTCTTCCCAAGACAGAGCTTTCCTACCAGTGGACAGTGTGGAACACTTGATATAGCAGACCCGTCTAGTCTCCTCCAGTCGAAAGATCCTGATCAGAATGTTTCTCCGCCTGTTGGGGCACATGACGACGACTATAGCCACAGTTCCCTTGGCCCATCTGCATAAAAGGGTTCCCCAGTGGATCGTTTGGGTCCAGTGGGATCAACTGACGACCTGGATCAGCAGGTTTTGGTCCCCGACCCGGTGAAGAGGACATTTAAAGTGGTGGCAGAATCCTGCCAATCTGCTGTGAGGGGACCCCTTCTGAGCTGTTCCACCTCAGCAGATCACTGTAGACGCCTCGGATCTGGGCTGGGGTGTTCACTTAGCCAACTGTCGGACCCAGGGGACCTGGTCTGAGGCGGAGCAGTATTTCCACATCAGCATGCTGGAGATACAGGCAGTTCTTTATGCTCTGCAGGCCTTCCAGACCCACAGTCTTCCTGGCCCGCTGCTAGTGCAGACTGACAACATGTCCATAGTATAGTATGCTGCATCAACAAGCAGGGGGACACTCATTCCTACCCTCTTTGGTGGGAGGCAATGAGAGTCTGGTACTGGGCCATTGAGCATGACTTGGAACTCTCAGCCATCCATGTTCCAGGTGACCAAAATGCCCTGGACGACAGTTTAAGCCAATCCAGGTTGAGGACTCATGAGTGGGGACTTCTGTCCTCGGTGGTCGAAGATCTCTTTGACAGGTGGGGCTACACAGAGTTGTACCTTTTTGCATCCCCAGTCAGCGTAAAACTGTCACTTTTCTGCTCGCTTGATCCAGGACCTGGAGTTTTCTGGCATGATGCGCTGTCCCTGTCCTGGAAGGGGAGGTTACTGTATGCTTTACCTCCCTTCCCACTCCTGCAGAGGGTTCTTCTAATGCTCCAGTCAGAGGGGGGCAAAGATGATTCTCATAGCCCCCCTACTGACTGTGTTAGATTGGGTTCCCCCTGCTACAGCAGCTGGTCGTGGAACCTCCAGTACCCTTACCCCTGTGCACCTGCTTGCTGTCCTGGGAACAGGGCACCCTGATCCATCCAGAGCTCAAGTCTCCATATTTACATGCATGGCTCCTGTATACTTAGCTGTCTTCCGCTTTGGGGTTTCTTCCAGGGTTGCTGATGTCCTGTGGCTGCTAGAAAACCTTCCACTAGAGCCACATATCCCTTGAAGTGTAAGTGCTTCTCCCTCTGGGCCACTGCTCGCCACCTGGATCCCTTCACCTGTCCGGTGAACCTGATTTTGGAATACCTGCTCTCCCTTTTGGACTCAGGCCTGGGGTACTCCTCTCTTAAGATGCACCTTTCCGCCATCTCTGTGTACCATGCACCTACTGAGGGCAAGTCCATTGCCCAGCTGGAGGTATCCCACACTTTCTTGCAGGGTATCCTGCATTTGAAGCTTCCCATTCAGGATCCCGTCCCTCAGTGGGACCTTCTTTTCATGCTGGAAAAGCTCACTCTGCCTCCCTTTGAGCTGGCCGTGAGTTGCGAGCTGCAGTTTCTGTCGTGGAAAGTATTATTTTTAGTTGCTGTTACTTCTGCTCAGAGAATTTCTGAGCTTCAGGCTCTGATGTGTAGAGAGCCGTATTTAGGATTTCACAAAGACAGGGTGTCTTTGCGTATTAATCCTAAGTTTTTGCCTAAATTGATGTCAAGTTTACGTTAAGCCAATCCATTCACCAACCCGTTTCTTTCCCTGAGTATTCTAATCAGGATGATGCCTTGCTCCATACTTTGGACATCTATAGGGTGCTTTGATGTTATATTAACCGCACCCAGACAGTTAGGAAAACTGACCAGTTGTTTGTTTTGTTTGCCCCCAAGAGAGAAGGAGCACATGTTTCGAAACAGTGTTTGTCAAAATGGTTGGCTAATGGCATTGTTTACTGCTACCGTAAGTACAACAAGCCCTTGCCTGGGGCAGTAAAAGGCCTTTCTACTAGAGGCATGGACGCCTCTACTGCCTGTTTCAAGAATGTGTCTGCTGTGGACTTTTGTGTGGCTGTCACCTGGAGTTCTGTCCATACTTTCATTCAGCACTGCAATCTGGACATTGCTTCTAGGCACAAGGCCAATTTCGGATTTGCTGTCCTTCAGGGCCATCTTTCCTGAGCATTCTGCTATTGCCTTCTGCCTTCTTCTGGCTGACTTCTTGATCAGTTCTGGTACTGCTTGGGACTCAGTCCTACCGGTGTTGCCTGCTGTAAGAGCCCCCTCGAAGTAAGATAGTACAGTTACATAAGCACTTGCCATAACAGTAGACCTTCAAAAGGAGCTCTTGCAGCAGGCGCTGCTTTACCTCCTTCCTTTCCCCTGATAATTTCTTCTCCTTTGTGCCACTTCTGCTCTCCCTCGGCCCTGGGGAACTGCCTCCATTCTCCTTTTTTTGTCTCCTGCTCCAGGGTCTCCAGCGAGAGAACTGATGTAGGTCTGGGGGACCTCCCCCCTTATAGGCTACGTGAATGTCAGCATGCTGACATCGGCAAGGGTGGCCCCCCATGGTAGACTACTAGCTAGAAGTTTTCTGTGTAGTCCTGGTGCCTGACTGCTTCAGTCCTACCAGTGCTACCTGCTGCAAGAGCTCCTCTTGAAGATCTACTGTTATGGTAAGTTCTTACATAACTGTACTTTTCTGTGAATTGGACTGGCATGACAATGCAGTGAAGTCTGTGCTGTGCCTGACAAGGAAATAATCAAAGGACTGTAGGTTCCATCAACATTGGTAGTTTCTGACCTTTCACAAACTTGTCACTAAGACTGACTAGCCAGAGAAAATATTGCTAAGACTGATAACAGAATGCTTGCATTATGAATTTCAGTAACCATGTATAAAATGTATGTTTTATTTAGGAATGTGATCAAGTTCATATAGATGACGTTTCTTCTGATGATAATGGACAAGACTTGAGGTGAGAGGCAGGAATTAAACTGCAGATCATTTACTGATAAAAGTTAATTGTCTCTAGCATTCCAGATATAACCTATTTTTATTTTTCTAGTACCTATAGTTTTGCAACTGATGGCTTCCATGCAGCTGCAACTAGTGCAAACCTATGTTTGCCAACAGGTGTGAGAGGAGGAGTCGACTGGATGAGGAAGCTGGCTTTCCGCTACAGACGAGTAAAAGAACTGTATAATACTTATAAAAACAATGTTGGAGGTAAGTTTAGGAGAGAAGGTATCTTGTGCAAAATAATTAATTTCAGTGTTTTCCAGGAAGAATAGTTTTGTACGTGTGTGATGGATTTTGAGGTGTGAGTTATCATTGCCCAGTCTTGCAACTGTTAGGGCTGTAGCTATAAGACTTGCATACATTACATTTCCTAATGATTATACTGTTTTTTAATGAATTCTGGTTAATGAGAGCATTTCTTTTAAAGGACAACTAAATAGCAATTTTTGGGGTTGCTTACTGAAAAATCTGAAATCGTGGTCCGCTAAGGCCAGCGGTGCCATTTTAAAATATAGTTGCCCTTACCTTCACAATATCAGTTTAGCCTACCATATATACTCACATATAAACCGAGATTTTTGTACCAAAATCCGATCCCATAATTGGGGATCTCGGCTTATACATGGGTCACACCGACATCGCCAGTTTCTCAATGAGCCCACAGTCGCTAATCATGTCCCCAGTCAGCACTATCCTTTCATGATATAATCCCCAATTGTACAACCCTGGTATGTTTGCGAAGATGAGTGCTGTCAAAACGTAATGCTTACGATGCAGCCTTTTAGCTGCGAGTGGTGGAATACACTGAGGCTACAAACAACTCCGCTGCAGCCTGGCATTTCTCTATCAATGAGAAGCAAGCGTGGGACTGGTGGAAACAGTGAGAGATACTCGCAGAGATGTAAAAAAAATGACAAAAGCCCGCCAAAGTGAACTGGATAAGTGATGTGCCAATATCATGACTTTCACATTCCGGTAACCAAATCTGTGCGGTACAGCGTACTGTTTGCCTTTACCTCTAACACCAGCATTTATTCATGAGCTGCTATGAATTGTTGGTCGCACTTGGTTAGTTTGCACTTTAGAGTTACCAGTACATTAGAGTACATTATTTGTATAAATGCCAGCTATGATTACTGCTATGAGCTCCTTTGATTTGCTGTCTAAATTTGTTCCTTTTTCAGCTTTGCTTGTTCTGTTCAGTTGAATTCGGCTTTGCTTGTTCTGCTTGGCTTATCCATGAGTCATGGCATTTTCTTGAAAATAGATCAGGGAATTGGGGGGGTCGGCTTATACGTGGATTGGCTTATCTGCGGGTATATATGGTATTTTCGGCATGTTTAAAGTTTGTGAACAAAGATCCCCAGAGTTGGAAAGTCAGCACTGCGATCTAGCCATAGATGGTGCAGACGTGAGACGTGATTACATCCTTGAAGCGAGACAGCTAACAAAGACTAATAGAAGCCCTATGTACGGGCCCATTTCTGCTCATACTATAAAACCTCTATAGCCCACCAACATGCCAGTCAACACCTAACACATGCATCAGACTCTGATGCATGTGTTAGGTGCCGATTGGCATGTTGGTGAGCTTTTGAAGTTGTACTGTATGAGCTGAAATGGGCCAATACACGGGACTTCTGTTAGTTTGTGTTGGCTGTCTTGCTTCAAAGACGTAATCACCGCCTCACCGGCACTATCTTATGGCTACATCAGCGATTCGACTTTCAAACCCGGTCTTGTTTTTTTTTTGGGGGTTAGAGATTTTTCCCTAGGGAGGCTAGCCAGCAAGCCTTTGGCTCTACCTCTTGAGAGGGCTGGATTAAGCCCGTTAAGGGCCTCATGGAGCCTGCTAGTGGCCCATTTTTCCATTTTCTCCCACTCCCCTTTGCTTGGGTTGGGCACACTTCAGCGTGTGTACATGGAGATGCACGCACACTGCAGAGTCCCACAGCACTCTCCCATCATTGCCATCTCAGACCCGCACTGCTATCAGGCTTCCACCTGGTGGCAGTGGTTCAGCAGGAATGACAAGTCATCCTCCCAGGAAGAGGAGAGCAGTCCTCCAGATGCTCGATCCTCTTCCTCCCCTGACAACCCAAGTTTGCACACAAACATGGGTCGCCATTGTGGCAGGAGGTAAGGCACCCAGTGCCTCAGCCCTCCATACCACAGGGCCGGCTCAGGGATCTTTGTTTACAAACTTAAAACATGCTGAAAATGGGTTCTACCAATATTTCAAAGGTAAGGGCAACTATGTTTTTAAATGGCACCAATGGCTCTAGCACACCACAGTTTCAGATTTTTTGGTAAGTGACCACAAAAAATTGCTGTTTAGTTGTCCTTTAAAGCACTCGCTCTCTTGATTCCCCGATTAAACAATTTTTTAACCCTGGCAGCCCTATTATGTGCTGAACTTACTTCCTGTTTGTTTCAGTAAAAAATTCATGGAATGCAGTAAGGCATACCCTGGGGTGGTGGAAGTAAGTTACCGTGTAGCCCACCACACTATACCCCCACCCCTCACATCCCCTGCCCAGTTGGGCAGATTCATTTCACAGTTGAGTTGGATTTTGCAGCCAGTAATTCCCCAACCCCCAACCCCTTCCAAGCACATTACCATGATTATAAAACATGGTAAGGTATTTATGCTGAATATTTTAAATTTAAAAATACCTCAGGATTTACCAGTGACTCCTGTGGGTGTATCCCACAATGGCAAGATGCTCACGCAAGCCATATTATTCTGTGCATTATTCACACAGGTCCCAGCCAAACGAAAGACAGGATTTCCTGAATCAGTTTTATAATTTTCAGGTAATCCACATCAGAATGCGACATTTAGAACATATGTGGGATGTTCTTGCTCAGGCTTCAGCAGAGAACTCCCCGTAAATTGTCTCTGCTGTTGTTGTTCTGTCAGGAATCCATGGTTAAAGTTAAGGGACTTGGGGGTAGAGTAAGAATTGGTGACTTGGGTAGAGAACTGGCTCGGGGGAAGAACACAGATTGTGGTAGTCAATGAAGAGTTTTCAAATGTAAGGGATGTAACAAACAGAGTACCTCGGGAGAAGGTTCTGGGCTGGTCCTTTCAGTGAGTTAATTTGTGACATACGAGAAGGCATCAAGGGTAAGATTTGCCTCTTCGTAGATGACCTGAAGATCTATGTAAGGGTGAAAACAGAGGAGAGGATAAGGGAACTTTGGGGAGGGAGGAATCTGTGTAGGTTGTAGAGCTGGTCAAAGATCTGAGGCAGGTTAGGGTTACCCCCTATCAGCCCCACTGGAGGGGTGGATCAGGATGGAACCAACGTGGAGAGGTAAGTTCTGTGCAAACTAGTGACGGGGCTGGGCCAATGGCTGAGTCCTGGGTAGGGGAAAAACGTGGTTAGTTTAAAAAAAAAAATGTGGCAGCTGGGCTTCTTTGCTAAAAAAAATGCAAGGTCTCATTGCTGTCACATGGGACAGGAGGCATTGTAGAAAAAGGAAAGGCAACAAAGCACACAGACATGGACCTCAGCGACCATAAAACAAGTAGGCAAATTTAGAAGAACTTTCAACAGCAGACAAATGAAAAAACACTAGGACTAAACACAAATCAAAACACTCTGCACAAGATGTTTCGTTGTGAATTCTAGTGGTTCTTCTTTAATAACAGCATTAAGGTGCACTCCAGGGGTTCGATTATCTTTCATTGATTTAACCCTAGGGACTTAAGACACTCAAGCTATGCTTTCTAATGCATTATTCCCTTAGGGTTCAATTATTTGATGGTAACTGAGCACCCGATCGTACCTTAATGATGAACATTTTAAAGAAAAGTTGAATTGCATCTAAATATTATGTTTTCACAAGCTATCCTAAATTCCTGGGTTTTTTTTTTGTTTTTTTTCTTTTATCCCTCCACTCTGGGTTGGCTGGCAAAAGCTCATGGCATTCCACCACGTAACCCAGAACCCCCCTACACACACACACACACAAGAATTTAGTGGTATTCGGCTATGCTTTGCATATCAGTTTTCAAAGTGGAATACTGTTTTCATCCTGCTTGTATTTCAGCTGGAATACCATGCCTCCATGCCGACTCACTGCACTTTAAACTGTAGCATGCTCTTTTGGATTGGCGGACTACCAGACTTTGGAACAGAATACCAATTCTAGGGACATGGATATGTTGTTCAATCCACACTTATTGGCAGGTTGCTTGCCGCTTTAATTGTTGCCGGAAGGTCTTCAAGCTGGCTCCTCCCACCCACCCGGGTGGTAAAACTCTCGGCTCCACCCCATGACGCCAGATCTTCCTTACCGCTTGGAAGCTCAGGTTCCCTCCTTAGCGCTCTGCGTTTTAGACTGGATCCTAACTCTTCGGTTCGTCCGAAACTGGTTTTGAAGTTTTCTAAACTTCGGTCTTCATCTTCCCTCGTGGCTGCGATGGACAAATCTATTCCGGCTTTGGAGTGCCCTTGCGAATGAAAATGTCCAGGATGGATCCGCGACTCCACGCAGGCGCCTACTGCCTAGGCCTAGATCACGACCCGCAGGCCTGTGAGTTGTGCCGCCTTTCTTGGCCAACGCCCTGGATGATCGCGCTGCCCGACCAGCCGGGCGCCGTATGCGCTTCCAAATCAACAAAGAGGCTCATTGGGCGGTGTCCACGGCGGCTGGCTCGGCTGAGCAGCTCGAGCAGATGATCGCCCTCGAGGAGGAGGCGGCCCAGGCCGCATCTTCCTCCTCCTCCTCGGCATTTATCCCGCTCTCTCTGAGTTCCTCGTACTCAGCTTCGTTCAAGGAGCTTTGTCAGTCCCTTTCTATGAAGGGAGAGGGGCTATCGGGACATTCTTCTCGGCCCAAGAAGAAGGAGTCGAAGGGTAAGTCCCACCGTCGGCATTCGTGGGAGCGGGAGAGGTCTGCTTCCCCGGACAGCTGACCGTTGACTTCGGTCGAAGTTGCGGCTCAGGCCACTGGCTTCACGGTGTCCCCGTCAGGCCAGCCTGCCGAGACTCCCGTCGATGCAGTCAAGATTTTTCTCAACCCGTCAGACGGGCTGTTGACTGGTGAAGCCGACAACCCACCTTCACCGGTTCCCCCGGTGGAGACCGAGGATCTGCCTGTGCCTTCGGGGCCGCAGTCCCCGGATAAAGTGCCCGAGCCGAGAGGAAGGCGTGTGTCCCGCCCTTCCCAGACCGCCTCGGTCTCCCCGAGGGTCTCGGTCTCGGACTTCATCTCGGTCATGCCGTTCCCACCGACATCGGCGGTCTCGGTCTTGGTACCAAAGTAAGCGGTGACACCGTTCCTCCTCGTCCTCTTCCTCGGATGAGGGGAGGCTTCGACGTAAATTACGTCGATGCTACGAGGAGCTTATGTGGCAGAAGTTACTGTTGTCCCGGACTAAACCGACTCCGGTTCAGCCCCCAGCCATCAAGTGGCTATCGCCCGAACGACCGAAGCAACCGCTCGCCCCAGTCGAGATGCCCGTTCCAGGGCCGGTTGTTCGACCGAAACCGGCTGCTCCACCGATTGTGGTGGAACCTCCGCCTCCACAACCGAAGTCTGGGGCACCGACCAAGGATTTTGGTCGGTCACGGCCTGCCCCACAGGTTGTTGGTCACCCTCACTCCCGACCGTCCTTGGCAGGTAGAGGGTGGCTCAGGGCCGAGACAACTCTTTGCAAACTCTTCGGAACCCGAAGACGACTCCTCCCTGTTCTCCAGGCAGGTCGACCTGGAGTCCTCCAGGGGCCAGTCATTGGACGATAGCCCATCGCCCTTCTTGGGTCTGCTTCACTCATCTCGAGTCCACCGGATGCAGCTCGAGCCCATGTCCAACGGGCTAGTATCCCCTGACGGAGATACTGGACCGAGGGGACTTCATCGGAGGTGTCTTTCCGTGGCTGAGGCCATTGTCGGCCCAGCCTTGGAGCTCTGGCAGCGGCCTGCTTCCTGTCCTGCGCCCGGCCAGGATGGCCAGAAAGTATGGGTCCCCACCGGCTCTTGCCCGGTTTTCAGAGCACCCTCTGCCGAGGGGTTAGTCACCGACAGCCTTCCGCGCCCGTAATGCTCGAGACGTGGATAAGCCCCCAACAAAGAGTCCAAAAGCTGGACTTTGCCGGTGCAAGATGTATGCTTCGCCTCCTCAGCCTCCGACAGGTCAGCTCGGCAGTGCTGATGGCACACTCCCACGCCCACTTGGGCTCCTGGATGAGGTTGTCCTCATCTCGGCCGACCTGCAGACCACGGTCTGTCAGGTGCGGATCAGGTAGGGCGGTGGCGGCTGCAGCTTCAGACTGCTCTGGACATAGGTGATTCCTGTGCCAGGTCAGTAGCACGCAGTGGCTGGCGCGCTGCAGGGCGTGGCTGAGGATATCCACCTTCACGGCGGTGTACCCAGCACAAATTGGCGGACGCCCCTTCTTGGGACTGACCTCGGCCCTGGAGTGGAGGGACACCTCCAGCGGATCGAAAAGTCCAATGCCACTCTGGACTCTGTCACCTGCGCCCAGAGGAACAAAGGCCGCCGTCAGCAACAGCATAAGTCCTTTCGTCCTTCAGCCCCTGCAGCTCGACTGGCCCAACAGCACCAACAACAGGGCCAGCAGGCTCGTGCTTGGCGTCCCAAACCCAAGCCGGCGGCTTCCTCCAACAGGAAGCAAGGAGGTAAAGGCCCAGGAGGTTCCTCGGCCAGTTCTTCCTCCAAGCCTGCCCAGTGATGGGTTGAGGGGTGCCACCCCCAGCCTCGTCACTCACCCCTGGGTTCCCCCCGTAGGGGGACGGCTCCGCCACTTCCTTTCCGCCTGGTCCGCTATCACCATGGACCGCTGGGTGTTGGAGGTGGTAGGAAAAGGCCTGCCTCTGGAGTTCGAGCAGGCTCTTCCTTCGTGGTGCCATCGGTCCTCGGGGGGCCACGGGGTCCGCAGCCTCGCTGTTGGCCCGCCGAGCCGATATTGCCCTGCTCCTCGAAAAAGAGGTGATCAGGAAGGTGGTGGATCCTCCTCCAGACCCAGGGTTTGTGTCCAGGTATTTCCTGGTCCCCAAACGGACGGGGGGCTGGCACCCCATCCTCAACCTGCACGACCTGAACAGGTTCCTAAGGTCTCGGACCTTCAGGATGGTCACTCTGGCTCAGATCATACCATCCATGGAACGAGGCATGTGGTTCTGTTCCCTGGACCTCCAGGACGCGTTCTTTCACGTCCCGATCCATCCGTCTCATCAGAGATTCCTCCACTTCAGAGCGGAGGGGTCCCTTTATGAGTTCAGGGCCATGCCCTTCGGCCTCTCTCTAGCTCCCAGGGTCTTCACCAAATGCATGGCAGTGGTGACAGCATTCCTGTGGCGCTGAATGGTCCGGGTGTACCCCTACCTGGATGACTGGCTGATTGCAGCCCCCTCCAGAGCGGAGGTGGAGTGGTCCAGAGATCTAGCCCTCCAGGTTTGCTCTCAGATTGGCCTCCTCTTCAACGAGACCAAGTCGGAACTCATGCCAAAGCAGGTGATACTCTTTATCGGGGCACAGCTCGACTCTCTTCGAGCCAGAGCACGGCTCCCGGCGGACAGGGCCGAGGTTCTTTCCTCCTTTGGCCAATCATTTCTGGTTGGGCAATCGTGCCCTGCCCGGGACTTCCTGCGCCTCCTGGGCCTCATGGTGGCCTGCACCAGCGTGGTCCGTTGGGCCTGTTGGTACATGCGTCCCCTTCAGTGGAGACTGGCCAGCCAGTGGTCACAGCGCTCCGATCCGTTGGACCAGCCTGTGACAGTGACCCAGGAGATGTGGAATGCTCTCCAGTGGTGGACCATTTTGGCACATCTGCAGGAGGGCATCCCTTTCGTCTGCCCCGAGTCGACGGTCTCTCTATCGACCGATGCATCTCTGATGGGTTGGGGTGCCCATCTGGGGGAGCACAGAGCGCATGGTCTCTGGTCCCCTCGGGAGTCCCGATGCCATATCAACCTGCTGGAGCTCCGAGCAGTCCGCCTAGCTCTCACCGCCTTTGCTCTGTTTCTATGGGGTCAAGTGGTTCAGGTCCAGATGGACAATACCACGACCATGTACTATCTGAACCGCCAGGGTGGGACGCGCTCCATGCTGTTATGCAAGGAAGCTCTCTGCATATGGTCTCTCGTGAGCAGCCTGGAGGCAGATCTCCTAGCCATTCACATGGCAGGAGCCTCCAACACCCTGGCCGATGCCCTAAGCCGGATAGGGGCTGCGTCTCACGAGTGGTCTCTCCTGCTGGAGGTAGTACAAGATCTGTTCTCCTACTGGGGCACGCCTCAGGTGGACCTGTTTGCCTCAGGAGAATGCGAAGCCGAGTCTGTTCCATGCCCGCCCCCCTCAGCAGGGCTCACTGCAGGGGGATGCCTTCTCGAGGCCGTGGACCCCGGGCCTCTTCTACGCCTTTCCCCCATTTCCCTTGATCCACAAGGTGCTTCTCAAGGTTAGGAGGGACAAGGCGCTTGTGATTCTGGTAGCCCCAGACTGGCCCCACCAGTTCTGGTATCCAGATCTCCTCAGCCTCAGCTCCAGGCTCCCGAGGTGGCTTCCAGCCCGCACGGACCTGATCTCAGTCAACCAGGGGAAGGTATTCCATCCGGACCTTCAATCCCTGCACCTGACATCCTGGTTCCTGAGCGGCTAGATTTCCAGGCCTTGGGTCTTTCCGACGAGGTCCTCAACGTCGTTGAGGCGTCCCGTAAGGAGTCGACCAGGAAATGCTATGCCTTCAAATGGAAGAGATTCTCCATTTGGTGTCAGGGTAAGGGCTTGGACCCTTCCACTTGTCCCTTGGCAAGCATTCTGCACTATCTGTGGTTCCTTTCTCAGCAACCTTTGGTCGACGACCCTTAAGGTGCACCTGGCAGCCATCTCTGCTTACCGGGCGTGGGCCGGGAAGCAGTCGGTGGCGCAGGAGAAGGTGGTCGGGCACTTTTTCAAAGGCCTTGACCACATTTCCCCTCCGGTGCAAGAACCTCCACCTCCGTGGGATCTACTGCTAGTATTGGCCAAGCTCATGAGCAAGCCATTCAAACCGATGCACAGGTGCGATATTTCCCACCTGTCATGGAAGACCACCTTCTTGGTGGCTATCACATCAGCCAGAAGGATGGGAGAGCTCCAGGTGCTTTCCATCGAGTCTACTTATCTGGTCTTCCACAGGGACAAGGTTGTCTTGCGCCCCCACCCAAAATTCCTTCCGAAGGTGGTGTCGGAGTTTCACCTTAACCAGGTGTTGACTCTGCCGGTGTTCTACCGCAATCACACCTCGGAGGCCAAATATAGGCTCCATACTTTGGACCCTAGATGAGCGCCGCTATTATAAGGAGCAGATGGCTGAAGTTCGGAGAGGTTCACCAGCTGTTTGTCACCTCCGCTGGAGCCGCACCTGGAAGACCTGCAGCCAAGTGGACGATAAGCAGGTGGGTCACCTCCTGCATAGAGCTCTGCTATAGGTTGGCGGGCATGGAACCTCCCAGAGGGATAAGAGTTCATTCTACCCGCCATACCGCTGCATCGATAGCTGCTTCCAGGGACGTCCCTATCCAGAATATCTGCAGGACTGCTACCTGGAAGTCGGCACATACCTTCATTACCCACTACCACATCGACCTTGAGTCACACCGGGATGCTGGTTTTGGGGCCTCAGTTCTCCAGTCCTTATTTCTCAAGTAAGTATCGGGGGTGTGTGCCTTGCCTCCCTCCTCCTGGAGAACTGCTAGGAGACTGCCAATAAGTGTGAATTGAACAACATATCCATGTCCCTAGAAATACAGGTTACTCACCTGTAACAGGAGTTCTAGGAATGGCATATGTTGTTCATCCACACGACCCACCCGACCTCCCCGGCTTTGACGTACAACCCGGCTTCCAGCGGGCTAGATCTGGCATCATGGGGCGGAGCCGAGAGTTTTACCACCCGGGTGGGTGGGAGGAGCCAGCATGAAGACCTTCCGGCAACAATTAAAGTGGCAAGGAACCTGCCAATAAGTGTGGATGAACAACATATACCATTCCTAGAACTCCTGTTACAGGTGAGTAACCTGTATATTTGGGGTTTTGTTATTTTTCCTCCCACACCAAATTATTTCTTAATTTGTACCCCTCTGTACACACACACCGCCTTACCTGGCATTGTGAGAGAGGAGGGCCTTGTGCCCTCTCTTGCAGCTGCAGCTCAACATGCTATTTTGGGCATCATTGGAATAGCCCTTGAAAGGTTATTTAATTTCAAGTAGTATTGTTAGCAATTTTCTTTCGTCAGACTGAAGTTTTAATCAACTCGTATCTCATCATAATTTAAATGAAAAGAGAACCACTGAACACCGTGTTGCCAGTGTTACAACGATGTACTGCCTTTGAGGGGGTACTCCACAGAAAACAGTGTTTAGGTCTCAGCTATGTGGTAGAGAGTTTCTAAGATGGTGAAGCCAGCTTCCCAGGGGAAGCTCTAGGAAGCCTGACACCGTACTAGTTAATGATATTCAAAGTTTTTAATATTTTTGTGAAGTAATTGGGCAAATGAATGCAAATTATGCCAGCTGAATTAAGTCAGCTATTCATGACAAAGAATCTCACTTTATTCCTGGTGTGCTGTGTAAATAATTATGTCACTAATGTTATAAATGTGTTAAGGAGCAAAGGAGGCATATAGCCCATGTATAGCTCCTGTTTTCATAGATAATATCTTAAATCTCCCCCATTTGCTATATATACTGTAGGACTAGTTTTTCCTTCAATTGTTTTTTTTATTTTATTTCAGTGATAATAATCTCAGTTGGTAAGTTATTCCATAAGTCATAGAAACATAGATTTTGATGGCAGATAAGGACCTTTTGGCCTACCCAGTCTGCCCATTTCCCTACCTATTGGATACGCTGCAGATCCTAGTTAACCAACAGCCTACTTTTTCCTCCCCCCCCCCACCACCAGAATTGCCTTATGTCTGTCCCATGCATTCTTGAATTCCCGTTATCCTTTCTGTGTAATAAAATTTACGCTTGTCAGTTCGAAATTTCCTGTTACTAACTTGGGAAGGGATGACCTCTGGATTTGGAGCCAGGGTCTTTATAAGTAATATTTAGCTCATTCAGTAGCATGGATCGTGTATTATGTTATGAAAAGTAGAATGTCCCCACGCTTTCAGCACAGCTCTAGTGGGTAAAATTATAACTTTTGTAATCTGTCATAATGCAATTAAGGTTTTTTAATTTCTCTTATTTTTGTAGTCTTTCATTGCACTTTGTCTATCCTATTTATATCTCTCTTCCTATATAGACACCATACTTGGCTGCCATAATCTAACAATAGTCTAATATAAGATTTGTATAGGGGTATAATCACCTCAGACTTCCAACTTTTGACGTTTCTTTTTATTGCATCTAGTACTGCATTAGCTGTAGCCACTGTATCAGTACAGTGGTCTGTTAGGTCCAGATTCTTGTTTATGATGATCAAAAGATCTTCTTCGGGGGTATCTCAGTCATCAGATTACACCACAGAAATCTTCACCGTCTGAGATGGGGAATCCACACAGAAGATTTTCAGCAGTGCAACTGGGGCTGTCCATGTCAACGTTGTCCGCCGATGTCACCAACCCTTTATAGGCGTGGGTGGCCCCACTCCCTCCTCAGTCGACTTGCAAGCACAGTCTCTGCAGAAGAGCCGTCGCAGTGTTTGCACCTTTTATGACCTACAGATGTTTTTCTTCTTTTTCTCCACAAAATCTCTTTTAGAGATTTGTTCCTTTTTTGTTTATGTTGAGAGTTAATCCACCCTCCTCTTCTGTTTTCCAGTGCTGCCACTGCAGGAAGAAGATTGCCTTTACAGATGAACACTCCATTTGTGTCTGCTGTGTTGGGTCAAACCACAAAGTCTCCCACTGTGAGCTCTGCCAGAAATTCAATCAAACAACCCTTAGGCAATGCAAGAAGGCTGTCAGCAAATTTCTGATGGAGCAGCAGGTAGCCAACTCCAGGCAGGGGTCCTCCGTGGCCCCAGCCACTTTGTCACCCACCGGGTTCATGAGCTCCCAGGCCTCCAAGGCCCAAGACAGGTCCTCGGGGGTGGGGCACAAGAAAGACCAGGATCACAACCGCTCCACCTGGTGGCCATCCCGTTCCCTGTTGGCTTCTCCTTCTGGGGGCTCTTTCTCAACAGCAGCTGCCCCAACAAAGAGACCAGTTGTCCAGGTCTCTGTCCCAACCAGACCCATACCGACAGCTTCTCCGCTCGCATCTCAGGGCACCTGGCCGTCAACCTCTGGGTCGTCGGCCCCTCCTCCATCATCAGTGGCCACCCCATCGATGTCTGTCCCTTCCTCTCCAAGGGCTATGAGTTCATTGGGCTCTCATATTGGTGGGTCGCTGGCATCTGTGCCGTTGAACCTTCTTCCATCGACGATGACCATGGACCTGAATGAGGTCTTGGTTAAATTTACTAATGTTCTGGTTCAGCAGTTTAACACCTTCAGCTGGCCTTTGTCGCCGGCACCATCAACGGCGGCTTCATTGTTGATGCCCATTAGTCATCGCAATGAACCTCCCCATGTGACTCTGATGACTGTTCTGATGTCAGACCCAGATAAGGAAGTTGACGTCGAGGAGGAGTACCACCCAGATCTCATCCTCCCTGATGACATTGAGGATGAAGAGGAGAAGGAGGAAATCCTCCTTTCTGACAAGTCCACTGCCTGTTCGATAAGTGAGGATTCAGTTAAGCATACTCCGAGGTCTCTCCCAGAAGTTGCTACTTTCTATAATATCATGAAACAGCTGTCGCCACTATGGGCTTCCAGACTGAGGAGGAGGACGTCACCAGAAAGGACCTGACTGACTACTTGGAGATACCTGATTCTCCACCTAAAATTATTCCTCCTATGCTTCCAGCCCTGAAAAATGCCACTACAGCAGCCTGGCACTGACCAGACATGGTGCCACCTATGCCACACAGGGCAGACATTTTGTATAATGCCTCCCAGGGCCTTCTTTACTTTGCGGCCCCTGCTGAAACTGACTCGGTTGTCTTTAAGGCAACCCATGACAGGTCTAAGGCACCCAAGCACCTTAGCTCCCTTCCTCAAGACAAGGCATCATGTAGGATTGACCTCTGGGGCAAAAGGGTTTACGCCTCCTCTACCTTAGGTCTGAGGATTGTAAACTGTCTTTTACATATGGTTAAGTTCCAAAACACCAGCTGGAGGAAGGGCAAGGCAGATGCCCAAACCCTCCCTGGTGGCACCCAGAAGCAGGAGTTGCTTCAGTGTCTGCAGACTGCAGAGGATGTCAGCAAACACCTTCTTCGGGCCCTCTATGCATACCTCTCTAGTGTCCCTGATTTTCAGGGATGTCCCTGATTTCACCTCAAAATTTTACTCTGTCCCTCCTAAAATCTGTGTTCCCCTGACTAAACAGTGATGATTGTAAGAATAAAATTATGTCAAACAATACAGTTGTAGACTTCTTATTCTTCAGAAAATGTATTATAGACTTAGTCCCTTATTCTGACAGCTTCCTGAGTGGATAGCACCGATTTTAAAAATGTGTCCCTGATTTTGGGCCTTTGTCCCTGATTTTTTTAAGCCTTGTTCCTGATTTATGAGGCAGGAGGTTGAGATGTATGCCTCTATGATTTGGCTGATACGGTGGCCAGGGCTGCTGTTACAGGCATTTGCCTTCGTAGGCATTCATGGCTGAGGGTCTCTGGCTTTGCATCTGATGTGCAAACTAAGGTGCTCAACGCCCCATTCAATGGCACCAAGCTCTTTGACCCTGATGTCCAGGATCTCATTAATGATCTGCAGGCTTCTGGCATGACCCTTATGTCAGTCCACTCTCTCTACCACACTCAGCCCTGTGGTAGAGGATGCTCTACTTTTTGTAGACAGACCAAAAGACCAGGCTCCTGCCTCCACACCCAGCGGAAGCGCAGAGCCCAGTTTTCCTTGGCCACCCCCTCTAACTCTGGAGAAGCGGCCAGGCATCCCAGAAATGTTGAATCAGCTTCCGCAGCTGGCCCCACCTCAGCTTGACTCCTTGCCAGATCCCTCTCCTTTGGCCCAGACCCAGGAGGTGGTGGTCCCAGGTCAGTTGTCCCTCCATCTGAATCAATGGAGAACCATAACTTCAGATGCATGGATCCTACAGATTATAGAGAGCGGTCATACCCTGGAGCTCATTCAGCAACCTCCAGGTACTCCTCCTCCACCCTCCACCTATCCCCCAGCCCACTTGTCTGTTCTCCAGGAGGAAGTGCAATCACTGCTGTGCAAGCAGGCAATCGAGCTGGTGCCAAAGCATCAGAGAAATCAGGGGTTTTACTCCAGGTTCTTCCTGGTCTCTAAAAAGACCGGAGATCTGACAAAAAGTTCCAGATGGTAACTTTGCCAGGCCTCTTGCCCCTCCTCAAGACCAGGGACTGGATCTGCTAACAGGACATGAAGGACGCTTACCTGCACATTGTGGTCTTCCCTCCTCACAAGAGGTTTCTTCGCTTTGCCTTTCAGGGTGAGCACTACCAATTCAAGGTGCTGCCCTTTGACTCATCCTCTGTGCTGCATGTCTTTACCAAATGCGTAGCAGTGGTTGCAGCAGCTCTCAGAAGAGAGGAACTGTACGTCTTCCCTTACCTGAATGATTGGCTTCTCAATGCCCCATCCAGGGACCAGCTGTGGCTGACTCTGGAGCACACTCTCCAGCTTTTCCACTGTTTGGGCATAGCAGTCAACCTGCCCAAATCAGTTCTAGTACCATCCCAAAGACTGCAGTACATCTGGGCGGTTCTAGACTCTGAGCAGGGGAAGGCCTTCTTACCCCAGAACTGGGCAGAATCCTTTATAACTCAGGCACAGAAAGTAGCTCAGAGTCGGTACATTCCTGCCAGGCTGTATCTCAGGCTCCTGGGTCTAATGGCTGTGGCTATTCCCACCATTCCACTGGCCAAACTTCACATGACCATCCCTCGGTGGACCCTGAGAGTGCAGTGGGACCAGTGCATGGATGAGCTGGATCAACCAGTCCTGGTTTCCTCCCCAGTCTGCAGAGTTTTGCTTGGTGGATGGACTCCTCAAATCTTCTTTAAGGAGTCCCTTTCCAGGTTGCCTCTTCCCAACAGATCCTCAACACAGAAGTGTGGAGTCTGGGGTGTGGAGCCCACCTGGGTCCATTTCAAACCCAGGGCTCCTGGTCCCTGTGGGAAGCCACCCTGCATATCAGCATCCTGGAGATGACAGCGGTGCTGTATGCCATACAGGCTTTTCAGGAGCATCTTGCTCTAGGCCAACTACTGGTGCAGTTGAACAGTCTGAGTGTAGTCTACTACATCAACAAGCAGAGCGGGACTCACTCATACTCCCTTTGCAGGGAGGCCATGAGAGTGTAGTATTGGGCACTGGAGCACAGTCTGACACTCTCTGTGGTCCATGTGCCAGGAGTCCTTAACACCCTGGCAGCCAGTCTCAGCAGGACTCAGTCCAGCATGCATGAATGGGAGCTTCTCTCATCCATAGCAGAAGATCTGTTCGACAGATGGGGTCATCCAGAGTTGGACCTTTTTGGGTCCCCACTCAACGTAAAACTGCCCAATTTCTTCTCGCTAGATCCAGGGCCTGGAGTTTTCTGGTGAGTTGTGTTGTCTCTCTTTCTTGGAGTGGGAGATTTCTGTATGCATTCCCTCCATTTCCTCTAATACAGAGAGTGCTGATCAAGCTGCAAATGGAGGGGGCCAGCATGATTCTGGTAGCTCCATTCTGGCCTCTCCAGATATGGTTCTCTCTGCTTCAGCAGCTGGCAGAAGAAACTCCAGTCCCTCTCTCCCTTTGCAGGAATCTGCTGACTCTGGATCGGGGGTTCCTGGTCCATCCCAATCTCAAGTCCCTCCATTTGCATACATGACTCCTGAGGACATAGCCAATGCCAGGTTCGGGGTATCTAACAGAGTGGCAGACATCCTGGTGGTCACCCACAAGCCTTCCACATGTGCCACTTGTGCCATGAAGTGGAAGCAGTTTACCATCTTGGCTGTCAAGCATTCTCTAGACACTTTCACCTGTCCTGTGAAGCATATCGTGGACTATCTGATTTCTTTGTCTGACTCAGGCCTCCAGTATTCCTCCATCAAGGTCCAACATTCGTCTGTTTTTGGCTTTCATGAGCCCATGGGTGACCGCACTATAGCTCAGCTGGATGCCTTCCATACATTTCTCAGGGGCATCCTGCATCTGAATCCTCCAGTCTGTTCCCCTGCCCCAGCCTGGGACTTAAATTTTATTTTGGAAAATTTGACCCTGTCTCCTTTTGAGCCAGTCGTGACTTGCAATTTGCGCAACCTCTCTTGGAAAGTGCTATTTTTAGTTGCCATTACTTCTGCTCGAAGAATTTCAGAGCTTCAGGCCCTCTGGTGCGAGGAGCTGTATTTGATTTTTTGCAAAGACAAGGTATCTTTGTGCATAAATCCTAAGTTTTTGCCTAAGGTGGTTTCAGAGTTTATACTCCATCAGTAGCGCAGCGGTTTAAGGCTCTGAGCTGCAAGTCTGGAGACCTGGGTTTGAATCCCACAGCCCCCACTTGCATACTGTGTGACCCTGAGCAAGTCACTTAACCTCCCTGTGCTCCCAGGTTGCACCTGTAAACAAGCTTTCAGCTTAGTGTGTCTCTCCTGGTTAAACAATTGAGAAAAGTCTATTCACCTTCCTGTTTATTTTCCTGAGCGGGACAATCCAGGGGAAGCACTGCTCCATGCACTAGATGTGTGCAGAACTTTAAAGTATTACCTGCTTCAGACTAAGGAGTCCAGAAAGTCTAAGCAGTTGTTAGTTTCTTTCATCCCAGGTAAAGAGGGCGCTTCTGTTTCTAAGCAATGTTTATCCAGATGGTTGGCAAATTGCATTGTGTTCTGCTACAACAAGTACGGCAAATAATTGCCTGGTGCTGTCAAAGCTCATTCCACAAGAGGCATGGCTGCCTCTGTGGCTTGTTTCCAGGAGGTCTTAGCTGCTGATATTTGCGCTGCTACCACCTGGAGTACAGTCCACACTTTACCAAGCATTACAGTCTGGACATTGCCTCAAGAGCCCATGCAGGATTTGGCAGGGCTGTACTTCAAGGACTCCTGTCTTAAGTTTATGGAGTCCCAGCCTCCCAGACTGTCTGTGTTCACTTTTCACTGCTTAGTGCTCATTCCTATGGTGTAACCTGATGACTGAGATACCCCCAAAGAAGATAGAACATTTACATAAGAACTTACCATAACAGTTGATCTCCGGGGAGATCTCAGTCATCAGGTCTGATTTCCCTTCCACCATCCTCCTCCTTGGAGCTCCTGTTCAGGACCTGGCTAGCTGCTGTATTCCATCATTTCTGTTTAGAGCCGGGTCCCTCCTTGGTTCCACAGGGTGTCAGTCTTGCTCCCTTCATCTCCAGAGGGAAAGAACTGAGAAGGGAGTGGGGCTGCCCCTGCCTATATAGGGTTGGTAACATCAGCAGGCATCGAGGGCGTTGGCGGCTGCAGTTGTGCTGCTGAAAATCTTCGTGTGGATTCCCCATCTCTGACGGCGAAGGTTCCTAGAGTGTAACCTGATAACTGAAGTCCCCTCAAATATCTACTGTTACAGTAGGTTCTTATGTAACTGTTCTATCTTCTTTCGTACTTTAAGACTGAATTGCATAATGTGTATTGATGTTGCATTGGGCTCTTGCCAAAATGCAGGACACAGCATTTGCCTAAGTTAAAAGGTATGCCTGAGTTTTAGGCCCATTTTGTGATGTTATCCAGATGCGGCTGTATATTGTCTGTTTTGTTGTGTCACTTGGTCCCCCTAGTTTCATATCTGCATATTTTGTAGTCTAGTTCAATCTGTTTTCATTTAGATCAGGTATGAAAATTTGAAATATTATGGGTCCTAGTACTGATCCCTGTAGTACAGTACACCAGTCGTCACTCCCCCCTCATCTGATAAGAAGCTATTTATAGCCACCCTCTGTGTATGGTCCATCGTATTAAGATTTTATTTACATTATGATTGTACAACTTTCTGACTATAGCCCATTGAAGGACTGTGCCAAATACCTTACTGAAATCAAGTAGTATGACATCTGCAGATTTCTTACTAGTAATTCACCGATTTTCTCATAAAAGCAAATGAGATTCATCACACACTATGACCCCTTGGTAAACCCCTATTTTTCCATATTTTGATTTCCACTGTGTTCTCTGTGTTTAATAAGTATGTCTTTGATGATTGCCTCAATGAGTTTGCCTTGAATTCAAATTAGGCTTATTGATCTGTAGTTGGAAATCTTATGCTTGTCCTACTTTTTGTGA
This sequence comes from Neoceratodus forsteri, assembly GCA_016271365.2. Lineage (NCBI taxonomy): Eukaryota > Metazoa > Chordata > Ceratodontiformes > Ceratodontidae > Neoceratodus > Neoceratodus forsteri. The sequence goes on from CM057449.1 coordinate 1,851,477,507, forward strand.
ATAAGGGTGACTTGGAAATCGTATGTTTGTTCCACTTTTTGTGTATAATGGTGACTTTTGCTGATCTCCGGTCTTTTGGGACACATCCTTCACTGAGAGATTTCTCAAAGAGTACCTTTAAAAGATTTGATATGTTGTTTTGCATAATCTATGTGGTGTTTTGTTGCGTGTGTGGTGGGGGGATATATCCATAGCCTAGGGGAAGGCTCTGTATGACAAAGTTTGTGAAGTCATGTGTATCTTTCTTATTCTAGGACTTCTTGGCCCTGCAAAAAGGGATACCTGGCTGCAACTCAGAGCAGAGATAGAAGCTCTGACAGACTCCTGGCTAACAAATGCACTTAAATCTCTGTCAATCATCAGTTCCAGGTAAGCTTGAATTTAAAGGTAGTATTCACCACCACTGTGAAACCGAAGCCTCACGGATTATGACGAACTAGAGCAGTGATTCTCTAATGTAGCCCCTGGTGCAACCACTTTGGTTGCTATGGAGTGCCCTATCAGGAAGTATTTTTAAGTGAGGCTGTCACATCTGAAAACATAATATTCTTACAGAACTCAAATTATATTTTCTGTTAGGCCATGACAAAACAAAATTTGGTCCTCCAGAGTCACCTCTTCTTAGTTTCAAAAATATTTTGTTTTGTTACTTTTGTTACTGTTTTGCACTGATATTTATCTGATTATTATGTCACAGGAGGATAACATTGGAGCTTTTGAACCTAGTATTCCCCTGAACAAAATTTGTACTTTTTTGTTATTATAACTAATAAACTAAAGCCTGAAGAAGGAAATGTTAAAAAAAAAAAAAGTTGATTGCTGCTCCGGAAGAATACCCCCCAAAATGTGTGAAGATCAGTTTGTTACTTGTTCTGGCCTTATCTGCATTTCTCTGTTCTTTGTTCTTCATTACTAGGTTAATTTGCTTGGAAACAGAATCCTTGCCCAGACAGTTAATCTGCTTCTGCTGTTTGATCCTTTGCTGAAGTCAGGAGCTTTTTCAGTATCTACTGCTGCAGCCACCATCATCACTACTCTTTCTTCATGCCCAAAGTAGAGTGTGAGAAAAACGCCTAGGTCTCCACCTTTGAATGCCTTATTTCAGGCCATCTTTAAACAGATACAGACTAAGTTGGGGTTTCAAGCAGAGGGGGAGGCTTCCTCCAAGAGAAATCTCTGTGCTCCTGGAGGTCTTTGCCTCCCTACAGTTTTGCCTCCCTTACAGTTATCATTCCTCCTGTACTTTCTGCATCAGAAGATGCCACCTTGACTGCTTGACAGTGGCCCGCTGATTTGCCAGTAGTTACAAGAAAGGCTGATAAACAGTATCCAGCCCCCACAGCAAAGCCATATTATTCATTACAGCCTGAAACAGATCCAGTGGCAATCATGGCTGTTCATGATAGATCAAAGACACCCAAGCACGTCAGCTGTCTTCCTCCTGATAAGGTGTCGAAAAAGCTGGATGTGATGGGAAAGATGACTTTTGCTTCTGCTACCCTTAGACTAAGGATTGTAAATTGCAAATGATCAGGCTTACATGACAAAAATATCAGTATTGCCAGTGGGTGACTGTGGCCTACCTGGCTGATGAAATGCCAGAAGATCAAGACAGAATATTGGCACAGTGAAATATTGCTGATGGACAGGAAGCTGGAGAACACCTGCTCAGGTCTGCCTATGATGCCTCAGATGCTGCTGCTGCCGGGGCTGCTACCTCTGGGATTTGCTTTCACCACCACTCTTGGTTAAGAGTGGCAGGTTTTGCCTCTGCAGTACAACAGTCTGTGTTAAATGCTTCCTTTAGAAGAAGGCATTTATTTGGCAATGAATCTTGATGTAAAAATTGCATTGGGGATTTACAGCCCTTAAAAATGAGTTTAAGATCCCTACATAGTCTGAACCTTTAACCTCAGGGAAGGGGTAAAGGTTCTTTTCACATACCCTGTGCTCATCCAGACTATGTATATTCAAGAGACACGGGACATGGTTCCCCGAGGCCTCAGCCTTCCACTTCCCAAGCTGCAAACCTGCCTCCCCACTGCCCATACCAGATTTACAAAAATTCATATCATTACCAGCACCCCTGCTGCCCCTGGTGCTTTCAGACTCCACTCCCCTTCCTCTGGCCTCACTGCCTCAGGAAGTTTTGGTGGGAGATGGAAACTCTCTCTTCCTACAGAAATGGAGGGAGATCACTGAAGATGCCTGAGTCCTGGAGGTGGTTTAGCAAGGACACACCCTAGAGCTCCTTACTGTTCCTCAGGTGACCCCACCCCATTGCCAAACAGATATCCTCCAAGATATCTTGCCCTTCTGCTGGAGGAGGCTCAAACCCCCTCTCTGCAGGAAGACTGTGGAACTCATCCCAGTTTCAGAACAGAACCAGGACTGTTATTCCCAGTACCTTCTGGTACCAAAATTGACCAGGGATCTAAGGCCTGCATTAGACCTCGAGGACTGAATCTATTCATCAAATACAGAAAGTTTTGAATGGTCTTTATGCTGTCCTTCATTCCCCTATTACTAAAAGATGATTGGATGGTTGCTTTGGACATGAGACACATGCCTTCATGTTAGAATCTGAAGGTCGCACATAAAATACCTGCATTTCATATGCACTGCTAATTTCGTATCTTGGCTCTTGGTTTATGATCTGCACCATGTGTATTTACTAAAGTTTTTGCTACGGTGGCAGCTTCCCTTTGCAAAGAGGGCCTCTATGACTTTTCTTATATAGATGACTAGCAATTGAAAGCACCGTCTCAGGAAACCATAATATATATACTGTTTTTGGTCCTGACAGTTAATTGACCAATTGGGTATACTAGAAAACGAATCAATGTTAATCCTTAACCCTTGCCAGAGGCTCTAATACATAGGGGCTCTGTTGGACATGGGGCTGAGTTGGTATTTCTGCTCTCCGACCGTATTATGGGAATTTTAGCCCAGGCCCAACTGGTCTTATCCAGCAACTGTGTCTCAGTCAGATACCTTCTAAGGGTAATTGGCCTGATGGCAGCTGCCATACTGACCGTCCCGCTGGCTCACCTCCATATGAGAATCCCTCCGTGGTTCTTCAGGGCATAGTGGGCACAGCATTCCAGCAAGCTGGAGTGTCTAATACAAGTAACTCCTCCTCTCTGTCTCATCCTGCTGTGGTGGTTGGACCACTCCAACCTAGAAATGGGTCCCTGTTCCTCAGGCCATCCCCTTTCCTTGTGATGACCACAGATGCCTTGGGATCGAGGTGGGGTGGCAGAACTCAGGTCTGATGGACCCCTCAGGATATGGTTCTGCACAGCAACACTCTGGAGAGGATGACTGTTCTGTGTGGCATAAAGGCCTTCACCACCCTTCCTCCGGGGAATTGGCTGCTGATCCATAGCAACAAATAACAGGCAAAAGCACCCACTGCAATAAGAGACCACAAAAACATCTGTTGTTCCCTCCCTGTTCCGATATGGCCGACGGCAATAACAGGGGAAGGGGTCCGAGTTATAACCCCGAAGTGACAAGCAGTATTGCCGAGACGCTTTTTGAGTCCCGTGATGGAGTGAATCCTATTTTAGCCAACTCTATGCAACATGCACATGCTATTCTGGAGAATAAGTCCATTTTTAAGAAACTAGAAAAACAAGTTATGAAGGGCTGCAGAATTTACTGTCACCGTGTCACCTTAGAGGCCTATCTGGAAGTCAAACGTGAGCCTCATGAAATTAGAATTTTAAATATGCCAGCATATGGTACTGAAGATTTGGAATTTATGAAATTATGGCACATGAATGTGGAAGAAGCAGCCCTAAAAAAACACAGTTAATTTTGACTCTGGATGGCCCTATCCATGAGCAATTAACAAAGGAGATAGTGCACTACTCCTGAAGAATTTGCCAACTATAATAAGTCCCTTTTTGATAAAATTACACTGTATGATAATCAGTTACAAAAAGCAAAAAAAGAAATTTATCAGGGACGAAAATGATAATAATCTAAACAGGATATATGATTGGGTCAATAACAATCTAAACAGGATATATGATTGGGTCAATAACAAACAGCCAAATAATAAACCCAAATCAATTCTGAAGCCCACACCTGATACAACTAATTTGGCATGGAATGCTGGTGACGAGAGAACTGCTTTAGATTACATTACAGGACTCTCAGATATGGATGATTCTGAAGTTTTTTAGAAGAGGAGGAGGAATATCCACAACTGGAAAACCAGATTCCAGGAACCCTTTTAAACACAACATCAGGGAAGAAGAGGATTGGGGGGGTGCATGGAAGAGGCAGAGGGAGAGGACATTCGTTTCTACTTTGCTACAGAGTAATTTACCCCCACCTCCACAATTACATTTATCACCTGTGGTTAACATCTCGATCTATGCCCTTACTGAAACAGAATTACAAGTATTGAGTAAGGGATTGACTTTTGCATCATCTGTGGACCTTGTTTATTTTTTTACGATTGTGGACTTGAATCGACTTGCCAGAAATTTGACTTTCAAATGGTTCTACTCAGACAGTGGCTCTGAAATAGGCACTGATGTGGACTCTCACACTGCAAGTATTTTTAAATCTCATTCTATGTGTTTTCCTAACTATAATACTACTGTCATTCTTTTTTTTCAAAATTTAATAAACTTTATTAGAAAAACACCTATAGAAAAAAACATGTACTACAAAACATATCAGATCTCAAACACATTGTCATGAGTAGATGATACAAGCAAAGAGCTAGAAGGTGTACAGCTTTTTTCTTTTAAATAAGGAAAATAATAATTAAATACCCACCCCTACCCCTTGCCCCCCACCACCACCACCAAGACCCAGGAGAGCTCACAAGGCAAAAAAAAGAGAGCATGACATACCAATAGAAATTTGCACCTATACAACAATAAAAAAAAGGAAAAAATGATATGATGGAGGAAGAACTATGTTCATATTGTTAACAGAACTTGTAGGGTTCCCAGACCCGGCTGTATTTAGATAGTCGGCCAGCCATGCTGGCAGTGAGGTGCTCAGCTTGTAAGACAAAGAGGATTTCCCTGTGCCACTCAAGATACTGGGGCACACATTGGTCAAGCTAGTGCCGGAGAATGACCTTCTTGGCACATACGGAAATCAGGGCCATGTGTGGTCTTTGGTTCCCAACCAAGGCTATGGTGTAATCCCCCAAAATACATATTTCAGGGAGAAAGGCCTCGGATAGCTCTAGCAAGGGATCTAAATGGGCTCAGATTGCATCCCAGAAGGGGGCCACCTTCTCACCGGACCACAAGATATGAAGTAAGGTGCCCGGTTCTTTGCCACGTCTGAAGCAAAGATCATCAAGGAGTCTTCCCATTCTATGCAACTTAACGGGCATAGTAGAGATTGTGAATAACATTAAACTGCATGAGACGGTATCTATCCCATTTGATAAATTTATAGATATGCTTCCAGATGCTAGTCCAATTCCTGGAAGAACTGGTTGATGGGAGGGATTGGTCCCAAATTTAAAACCTTGGGCCTTCAGTGGTAGCCAGAAAGATTTTTAGTGCCCGATAGTAATACAAAACATAATGAGATGTAGAGGCTTGTTGAACAAGACGGAGGACCAAATTACAAAACGGACAACACCATGGGCCACTGCCAAAATGTTGAAGAAGCATGAGTGTTATTTGGAGATAGTGAAAGCACAAAGAGGCAGGCCAGCGGTATTGGATCTGGGCATCCCAAAAGGGGAACCGTTTTCGATTAAAAGTAAGATCACCAACTGTTTGTGCCCCCAGATCTGGCCAAAACTTCTGGGAAAGGATCTGTCCAGCTATATGGAAATTAGGGTTTCCAAGCAAGGGTTGAGATGTATCTTTATATGGGCAAATTTTAAGGAAAGAACAAAGTTGTGAGTGAATCCAAAGAGAAGCGTCCAGGGAGGAACCCTCCGGAACCCTAAGGGGAGTTTTTACCGAGGAAGATAGGGGAGTGACTGGATATCCAAACTATTGTCCAGACATGGGGAGTGCTCAATGTTCACCCATTGTGGAACATAGGGGCACGAAGGGTCCCTTCCTGCTGGTTTCAACCATTGAGAAAGCCATGTGAAATGAAAGGCCAAATAATATAAAAAGGAGTTAGAAGCCTGAAGCCCCCGTCCAGTTTAGCACGCATCAGCTTGGCAAAAGGAAGAGAGAAGGCAAAGAACTTGAGTGAACCACGATTGGGGAAGGAGGTAATTATACATCTGGAGTGGGTACAATAGACTGGGCAAAATGTTCATTTTAATAATATTTAAATGACCACAGATTGTGAGGGGTAACAGAGACCAGCGGTCCAAGTCTAACTTGAGGCGAGTCGCCAATGTATCTAAATTGGGTTGGTGCATTTTGGAAGGGGAAACACCAAGATAGATGCCTAGGTATTTCAGTTTATCCGGTTTCCAGATTAGGTGGAGGTGAGCTACGTCAGCCTTAAAGGTAGCATTGTTGAGAGGCATGACCTCAGTTTTGGAGAGATTTAATTTATAGTTGGAAATATCACCAAACTGGGAAATAATCTGTAAGGCAGCGGGCAGGGCAGTGGTGGGGGAGGAGATATGCAACAAAATGTCATGTGCATATACAGATATTTATAGGCTGTGGAACCTATTGAAATGCCCGAAACCTGAGGGGAAAGTTTAAGCTTGCGAATAAGGGGTTCCAGAAAAAGATTAAATAAATAAGGAGAAAGCGGACAACCCTGCCTGGTGCCTTGGTAGCTGTGTCAGTATTCTTAAAAAAATGTGAGTTTGATCTTGAAACACTTAAAAGTACTACATTTGCCTCCACTTACTTCAGTTGTAGTCACCAGGAAAAGCAGGCATTAAAGGATTTGGCTAAAAATAGAGAAATGGTCATCAGACCCACTGATAAGAGCGGGGCAGTAGTTGTACTTAACACTGTTGACTACACTGAAGAAATTTACAGGCAGTTACAGGATACCAATTTTTATGAGAAATTGTCACGAAATAGGGCATTAGAATATAAGAAGGGGATAGATGACTTGCTGAGTACTGGATTTGTGAGAGGGTATATCTCGGATACCACTTATAAGGCTCTTACTGTAGTCCATCCCATTGTGCCTAGTATTTATGTGTTACCTAAATTACATAAGAATGTTCAGAAGCCACCCTGTAGACCAATTGTTTCGGGCAATGGGTAGGTTACAGAACCCTTATCCATGCTTGTGGATACTTTTCTACAGCTCCATGTAAAAACATTAAGATCTTATGCAAAGGATTCTTTGGAAATCATTAATATTGTGGAAAATATTGATTTTCATGATGGTGTTTTTTTGCCACTTTACATATTGACTCTGTATACAGTAATACCTCATGAGAGGGGTCTAGCAGCTTTGGAGAATCTTTTGGAACAATGTGAAGAAGTGTCAAGGGTGGAAATGCCCACATTGTATCTTCTGGAACTGAATTAAGATGGTATTGAACAAGAATATGTTTCTCTTTCAGCAGTCTTACAATAGACATTTGCAGAACAGCGATGGGGGCTACTGTGGCCTCCAGCTATGCACACCTGTTTGTGAATCACTGGGAGAACATGTTTCTGTATGACCCCACCACAAATCCTTACTATTTGTGTCTGGATTTGTAACGGCATTATATAGATGACGGGCTTATTATATGGAAGGGCATGATCACACAATTTGTGCCGTTTGTCTCTTGGTTAGAAAGTAAAAGCGAATGTCTGAGGTTTCAATATACTATCAGTCCTGAAGAAATCACATTTTTGGACTTGAGGATTTACAGAAATGACTTGGGTGACATTTTGCACTACCTTGTATCAGAAAAGTACTGACCACACCGGCTTGTTGCTTTTTAACAGCTGTCATTACTCTCAAGTTACCCATAATATACATAAAGGGCAAATGATAAGGACATTGAGAAATTGTACGGAAAGAGAGGAATTTGAACCAAAAAAGTGGGAACAAGTCCACATGTTCAAACAAAGGGGATACAGCAATTCAAGTATAGCACAAGCTGTTGCGGTAGTAGATAACATGAAAAGGGAAAGCATCTTGACCGCTAGGATGCAAAAACAATCTGCACCACATGGTTGTCCTTTTGTTACTTCGTTTTTGGTCAGACCTAAACAGGTAAAGGACGTTAATAACAATTGGCATATTTTGAATGCCGAGCCAAGACTGAGGGAGTTAATCAAAAAGGGTCCATCTGTGGTCTTTAGAAGACCTAAAAATCTTAAAGACATTGTGTCCCTGAGTTTGCTTCCCTGTATTGTTAAATCAAGACCAACTTGGATGCCCCCCTTCCCCATTGGCACCTTCCGATGTGGAAGATGCATGTATTGCACTTATGTTAAGCCCTGTAAAGAATTTGTTAACCCCATGACAGGAGATGATATGATTGTTCTGCACTTTATTTCCTGTAACACCATGGGAGTGGTTTATATATAGTCCTGTAATTGTTGTCATTATTATGTTGGCCGCACTACTAGACAGTTTAAAACTCACATTGGTGAGCACGTATGTGCGGTACAGAGGAGGGACGACTCGTATGCCATTGCCAAACATATCAAGAACTCACAATCTGCACAACTTGATATAGGTTTTGTGGGGATAGAAAAAGTGAGCCTTGGCATGAGAGGAGGTGATCTGGAAAAAGCAGTTGGCAGGAGGGAAAATTATTGGATATATACCTTAGGGGCAAGAAGTAATGGGGGTTTGGATGAAAATATCAACCTGTCAGCTTTTGTCATCAAATTATAAGGTAAATCTGAAAATGGCTATTGGATAAATTGTTTGTAGACATCTTTTATGGGATTCACTACCACACTGTTTCCCATTAAGTGAGGTGCCTGGTAACCCATGAAATGTTTATACTATTGTTGCTTTGGTTAGCATGATTGGTTTTAATTACGCATCCATTAGATTTTAATTGGCATCACTATGTTAGATGCACTCATGCACTGGTTTGACACTCTGAGGAAGCTCAGGGCACACCTAAGCGAAATGTCAGTTAAGGCGTCAAATCATCTGTGATGTCGTTTCTCTGTCTCTGTGTTTTTTCCACCACTGGTATGTTTGGGGATGTTAACTGCACTTCTGTGAATTAATAAAACAGTAAAAAATATACAAGAGCTTTCCAGGACACCAGGGGGAGGAGAGAGTGGCTGGGGCTGCTTGACTTCCCACCTACACTACCAGAGAAACAAGCTTCCAGCTCCCCGGACTTACCAAGTACTTTTCTCGAGGTCGAGGCACCAGCTAGCGAACCGGTGGACCTCCCTCGAAGTGCAGAACTCCCCTGGCGGCTTCTCGCTCCACCAACTACTGCAGGGATCGATTCTCGGACACTGCCTTTCGCCGAAGACATCCGCCATCGCCATTCTCGTTGCCCGTAGAATTTCAAACGGCTACCGACCCACGCCTTTGTCCCAAATCCGAGAAGTGGTGCGCAGACTTTTTCAAATATCAGCAACTCGCTGATAGGATCCTGAGCCGGTGACGACGCTCTCCCAGCCTGGTCTTAAGGCTGAGAAGCGCTACCGCCAGCTACAAGAGCTTTCCAGGACACCAGGGGGAGGAGAGAGTGGCTGGGGCTGCTTGACTCCCCCCCTACACTACCAGAGAAACAAGCTTTCAGCTCCCCGGACTTACCAAGTACTTTCCTCGGGGTCGAGGCACCAGCTAGCGCACCGCAAACCGGTGGACCTCCCCCGAAGTGCAGGACTCCCCTGGCGGCTTCTCGCTCCACCAACTACCGCAGGGATCGATTTTCGACCCTCCCATCCACCCTGTTCCCTCCTCCCATTAAATACACAGTCACCCCGCCCACTGCTGGAACTAACAATCACTGGGCGGTGACTGGTATACCCATGGGAACGCCTCCATTCACCCACTAGATAGGGATAAGCTACTGAACTTTACCGATTCAACAGAACTCTGACCACACTAGCTTATCTTAGAATCGTGAATTGCCCAACTAATCACCTGATCACAATAACTCCATATTGAAGTGTTACTAGTTTACTCATGCCCCCCAGTAGCTAGTTAACCCCTGTGCTAACTCGCATTTCTATAGTATACTCTCCTTACTTAACTGCATAAATGTGGCAAAAGTGCTTTGAATGAATCACCAGAAACTGTTAGATATACTGCAAATTAGAACTGTTTTCTTGACTAGCCTGCATAAATGTGCCTAAGGGGCCTTGATAGTAGCCTTTGTACCTGCTAGATACACTGCTAATTAGACTGTTTTTATAGACTTGCCTGCCCCCCAACTGGTACTTGCCCATTAATATAGTATTAGACTGTTATCTAGAATATCCTGTATTAAAGTGCTCAAGGGGCGTTTAATGTATCCTTGAACCTGTCAGATATACTGCTAATTAGACTGTTTTATAGTCTAGCCTGCCCTCCTCCAGATAGCCCCTCCCAGATGCAAATCACCCAAAAAGCATCCAAAGGGACCTATTAGCAATAGTAGTACCAGATAAAAGTACTTTCTCTCGAGGGTATAGCGGACTAACCTCTTCCCTCTATAAAGCATCACATCAGCAGGGAAACTTGACCAAGGCATGGGACCTCCCCTCACTAAGCCTTAGAACGAACCTGCACGGGCAGGCAGCATGAGCCCCCCCCCAAGCCCGGCCCCCCTGCTCCTAGTGGACCTAACAGAGGGCTCCTCCTGGCTGTCCTATACATACTATCTCCCCTGTGGACTGACATGGCCATGACTATAGGTGAACAGGACCCCAGATGTCACCCTCCCTCTGGACCTCCCCCCATCACTCCTGGGGGAGCTAGCTCCCCCCACCCCCAGCAATTTGGCAGGACTCCTGACTGCACACGAATTCTGCAAAAAAGGTGTCCTATACTCCACTTTACTCACCACCAGGCGAAAGATCAGGGCTAAGACCCTACCCCTGGGTAGGATCCCCACTCTCTGCCTTCTTGCTACCCTCCTGCTCATGGCTGGGGATGTCCAGCCAAATCCTGGACCACCCACACACAACCTCTTGGTCTCCTCCCCGCTGGACCCCCATTGGGCATCCACCAAGGGATTACGTAGTGCGTATAGGAATATATGCAGCCTGAGGCCAAAGGTTCATGAACTTCAATCTTGGCTAGATAGATACAACCCGGATATCTTGGCGGTATCTGAAACCTGGCTCAAACCTCACATTCTACCACATGAGGTAGCAGCCTCGGGATATACCTCCCACAGAAGGGACAGACAGGGCAAAAGGGGGGGAGGGGTGCTAATCTACACGAAGGACACCCTGAATGTCGTACAGTTATCCCCGAAATTATCCACCTGTACGGAAGGTGAAGCAACCTTTGTGAGGATCACCCTTGGCCCCTGTAAGCACCTCAATATAGGATGCGTTTACAATCCCCTTATGAACGCGAGGATTTCCTGTGAAACTGTTCTAAAGGACATAACCAAGGAGTTATCCACAGAACTACTCCTACTGGGGGACTTCAATCTAAATTGGGTCCCTCAAGGCAGCCATTCCGTAATAGGACTTGTCCAGGATGCTAACCTAGAACAGATCATCACTGGGCCCACCCGCATGAATTATAAAACGGATAACCGTACCACTCTAGACTGGATACTAACGAGCAAACCCTCCAATGTACAGGCGGGAGGCATACTAGCTGATGCACTGAGCGACCACTCCCCCATTTTCTGCATTTGGAAAAACAGGGCTCCCAGAGCCCACTCGCGAATCCTGGTGGCACGGGACTTCTCTCATCTACGGCCAGAGCACCTGTTAGGATGCCTTAATAGTATAGACTGGAGTCCCATAAAACTTCTCCCCACACTGGATGAAGCTGCTGCCTTCCTCCAGGGGGCACTCACCTTGGTGGCTGACCGGCTGGCCCCCATGAAGAAATTCCGCACCAAGGGGAGCTGCTATAAGTGGATCACCCCAATGTGAAAACCCTTATGAAACACAGGGACTCAGCTTGGAAGAAATACAAACTTTCCTCACTACCAGCTGATCTCACAACCTACAAGGCTCTCCAAAATAGGTGCAAACTGGCCATAAAAGTGGCTAAACAAGAGTATGTCACTGACCTACAGAAAAAGAACCTAGGGAACCCTAGACTCTTCTGGGCCCACATAAATGGGCTACTAAAGGGTACCGGCAAGACCGAACACGGCCCCATGGGGGTAAATGGCTATCTAACAAGCGATGATACCATCATCGCTATGGCACTCAACTGACAGTTCACCAACCTGGAACAGATCAAAGCTGGTCTTCCCACCCACCCCCAAGGCCCTTTTGACCCCCCTTCCACCTCACATGACCATCTCTCCTTCCACCTTAGGCTAGTTAGACCTAAGGAAGTCCTCCCACTACTAAAAGCCCTTAAAGCAACGGGACCCGCAGGACCTGATGGTATACCCTCCCGAATTCTCAAGAAAGGGGCCTCAGCACTCGCTAGGCCCCTAACCTGGCTCCTCAACCATTCCATTGCTGAAGGGGCCATCCCCAGTACTTGGAAAATGGCTCACATAGTCCCTGTCCATAAGGGAGGTATGAGGGAATCAACCAATAATTACAGGCCAATCTCCCTACTCTGTAGCTTTGGTAAGATACAAGAGAGGTTGATTTACGGTCAATTCCATGACTACCTAGAGACCCACCAACTTCTAGCCCCCTCACAGCATGGCTTCTGAACCAGTCATGGGACTGACACTGCTCTCATCAAGTTCTCTACAGATGTACTCAGAGAGCTGGATAAGGGGACCCCCACAGGGGCAGTCTTTATAGACTTATCCAAAGCATTTGACCTCATTAACCACAACCTGCTGCTCTACAAACTGAGGCAGGTTGAACTAGACAGTCACTCCCTATCGTGGTTTTCCAGCTTCCATTCTGGCAGGTCACAGCGGGTAAAATGGAAAGATTCCCTGTCCGAGCCTCTTCCCCTAACTGAAGGGGTGCCCCAAGGGTCAATACTCAGCCCACTTCTCTTCTCACTATTTACCAATGATCTCAGCAACCACTGTGGTGGGAGTTTAGTGGTACAATATGCCGATGACGCAGTCCTGTATCGGCCCTCCACCAACATGGGAGAACTCTGCTCTGGGCTCCAAGATGACTTGGAGTACCTAGAGGAGTGGCTAGTCACTAATAGAATGGTCATCAATCCGAACAAGACTAAGGCCATTCTGTTTGGCCCCAGATCCGGCAATCGGGATAGAAGTCAACAACTCAAACTGACTACCACCTCAGGTAAGAAGATCGAGGTGGTCCCCTCCATAAAATACCTTGGACTCACCCTGGATCAGGGCTTCACCCTCAAGGGGCACGTTGAACAGGTAACCAAAAATATCCACTCTAAACTCTGGACCCTTTACAGGCTGAAAGACCAGTTGATACCAGTGGCCCGGGTCTCCATTGCTACAAGTGTTCTGCTCCCCACCCTCACCCATGTGGCCCCTGTTATCCAGGGAGCAGCTAGGCAAGAGCTAAATAAACTACAGGTCCTCTACCACAAAGTGGCCCACTTTGCCTCTTTAGCAGGCCCAAGGACCCACCACTGCGACACGCTGTCCCACCTAAACTGGCCCCCCCCGGGAGGACAGGCTTCAGTACCCCTCGCTCTGCCTCACCTGCAAACTTCTCCACTCCCCACCCCCATCCAGCCTCGCTGGGCTCATCTCCACTAAGAGGAACCCTAGGCAACTCTGTATGACCGACAGGTCTCTCCTCTCGGTGCCAAGGGTCAGAACAAAGGTGGGTGGGAAGTAGCTTACTCATTGCCACTTTATGGAACTCCCTGCCCAAGGCGTTCAGGAAACCACCTCCACCTATACCATCCGCACCAGGCTTAAGGCCACACCTGGCTACCTTCACAAAGTGTAATTGTTAGGATAAGGTACCCAAAGCTTATTTACCCTTTATCGCCGTATTTATTACACTGCCACTATGCTTACCCTGCTATGCATCTATGTGACGCATGTTATGTATCTTGTTGTATACTATCCCATGTAATAATGTATGACACTTGTTATGTATCTTGTCCAATCAATCCCATGTAATAATGTATGTAACCCTCGGGTCGCCCCTGAAAAAGGGGCCTTCGGGGTCCAGCGGGCTCACCCGATTATCAAAATGTAATAAATAAATAAATAAAATAAATATATCCATTTTTGTAGTCTCTTATTGCATTGGGTGCTTTTGACTGTTTTCTGTTGCTATGGATTTTTGTTGTTGCACCATTGCTTGGTCCTGGCGCTGATTCTAGTTTTCTTTTGCTGCTCATCCATACAGATAATATTTCAGTGATGTACTACATCAACTGACAAAGCAAGGTACATTCATCTCCTCTCTGCAGCGAGGTGAAGAGAGTTTGTCTCGGCGGTGGAACATGACATATTTCTGTCATCAGTGTTCATGCCCAGTACCCTGAATGCACTGGTGGATCACCTTGGTCGATCCCTTGTATTCTGTCATGAATGGGTGCTCTCGGACTCTGCCGTGGATGACCTTTTCAAAAAATGGGGTCCATCAGACATAGACATGTTGGCATCACCATACAGTGCAAAAAGTGCCACACTTCTGCTCGCTCGCTCGCTCCAGGGCCTCTGTTTTCTGGCAAGACACATTGTCCCTGTCCTGGAAAGGGAGGTGTTTGTATGCTTTTCTCCAGTTCTCTCTAATACAGAGGGTTCTCTTCAAGCTACAAGCTGTGCTGGCCACCCTGATTCTGGTGACCCCTCACTGGCCCAGACAAATTTGGTTCCCTATGCTCCAGCAACTGGCAGCAGAACCTCCCGTCCCACTTCACCTGCGAGCAGGATTGCTGCCACAAGAGCAGGGTGTTCTGGTGCACCCAGCTCTCCAGTCCCTGTACCTCCACACCTGCTCCTGAGGACATAGAGCTTTCCCACTTCGGGGTTTCCCTGACAGTTGCTGATATTCTTCTGGCAGCTAGAACGCCATCTATGTGATATACCTACTTGTAAAAATGGAAAAGTTTTATGGTTTGGTCTGCTCAGCATGCCCTGGATCCCTTTATTTGTCCAGTTCCTGAAGTGTTGGGGTTACCTCTAGTCCCCTTAAGGACTCAGGATTGAGGTATTCTCTATTAATGCCCACCTAGCCACAGTGTTGGCATTTTGTACCCTCACAGAGGGTGACACAGTGGCCCAGATGGAGATTTCCTGTAGATTCCTCAGAGGTATTCTACTGTTGCACCCCCAGTCCACAATCTGGTTTTGGTGTGGGATTTTAATTTGGTCACAGAGACCCTGGCTGTGCCTCCCTTTGAGCCTGCTGCTGCTTGTGGGCTGTGCTTTCTCTCTTGGAACACACTGTTCTTAGTGGCTATGACATCTGCTAGATGCAGTTCAGACTTGCAGCTCTGGTTGCAAACCCTTCTTTTATTATTTTTCACAAGGATCGTGTTACATTATACACTAATCCTCAATCTTCACCACTGATTCACACTGATGAGTTCTGAGCCAGAGGCGTTGGGACCCTTCGGGAGCCAGAACGATTCAGGAAGGCCGCACTGAGTATGCTATGCAAATGTGCGGCACCACAAGACTAGTTTTCACTGCACAGCTTACATTGGCACTGGCCATCAACCACCTCAGTTCCTTTTTTCCCCCACCATCAAGTGCACTTCAGTTTCAACAACGCTCGCCCGTCGGGAGTCAGAACTTCAGGTCTATATGACAGCAGCACTCAGTTTGTTTGATTTCAGTGCTTAAATCTAGTGTTTGTTATTTTTGTGTCAGTTTAGTATTTAACAAAAAAAAAAATTTCTGTCAGTTTCTTTCGGCCCTGCCGGACAACAGTCAAAGACCATGGATGGCGACAGTGACAGCAGGAAGCCTCTTCAGGCATGCTACTCTGGTAGCGTAGCCGTGTCCGGTCCACTTCCCTCACCAAGGGAGGGTTCTGATGACAGGCAGTCTTATGTTTGGGAAGGTGAACAGTCCTCCTGTAAACATAAAAAGAAGTGGGCCTGTTCTTGAACTCAGTCAGGGACCTCCTGGTGCTGCTTGACCTCGAGTTGTTCTTCTTCCCGTAGGAAGGGGAAGAACTGGTACTACTCGAGGTCTCCCTCTGGTACATCTGCCATGAAGTCTTCGAGGTCTGGGAGTAGAAGGCCCTCTCCAACACTGTTGGTTTTCCCCACAACTCCTGCTTGCTGACATACAAGGTCTTGGGCCCTGAGCCCCTCCTTGTCCTCCTGTAGGGACTCCAGTGGGCAGTTTCACCACTGGGTTTGCCCCTTCTCTCGGAACCAGTTCTGGGTCCCTCAGGGCCAGGGACACTGGAGATGCAGTCGGGACAATCTAGCCTGGTAGAGCAGTTGACTCCAGCAGTGGCCTCTGAATCCTTGCTGGTGACTGTGTCACTGATGCTGGTTCCACTGGCTGTACCCCCTTGCAGTCTCACTGTCTTGGGACCATCCCAGGTACCTTCTCCGGTTACTTCTGTGCTGGCTGGACCTATGCTGTGGGTGGTGTCGGGATCCAGCCTTTTTAGACCTGTCCTGGCAGCACTTCCAGTGTTCCTCGGCATTGGGCTCAGTCTCTTGGGTGACACTGTTCCCGGTGCCGGCTTTTTACTTTCTGGCACTGGCTCGGCGCCTGTTCCTTCGGGGCTGGTGCTGGGCCCAAAGTCGACTCCTTTGTTGCTGGTGCTAGTGTCACCTGTCTTTCCAACTCCAAGGGCCGTGCTGGTGCTTCTATGTCCACTCCTCTTCTAGCTCCTCTTTCCAGACAGGAGTTGGAGGGGGATGAGTCTGACTCCAACCTCATCATCTCGGAGGGTGGCGACTATGGCTCTTTTTACACCTCGGATAATCCAACTCCAGGCCCTTCTGTTCCACAGGAGGATCTTTCTTTCTAGGGTCTGCTTTGCAATTTGTATGCTACCCTTGCCTTTGCGCCTTCTGCCATTGACCCAGGTGAACAACTCCAGCTGGAGTGGCTCAACATTCCCACCATGCTGGTTAACTTTACACCTCCCATTCCACCTGCTTTTGAGACTCTCAGAAGCAGTGTGGGCCAAGTCTGCATCCATTTCCCTCTGTCTGTCGGCAGATAGATAGTAAGTATACTTCTCTTAAAGACAGGCCTATTTTGGCTTCTCGGCTCATGGACAATAAGATTGGCATTCTGGCTGAGAATGGCAAGGCCATTCTCCCTCAGGAGGTTACAGCACATCCCATCAGTAAGGAATCTTGTAAGATAGACACGATGGGAAAGAGAGCTTTTGCTGCAGCTATCCTTAGTAGGTGAATAGCTAGCTTCCAAGGGCATTTCTGCAAGTATGAGTATGCCTTTTGGACCACTCTCTCAAGTCTCTTGTGGAGGCCTTGCCAGATTCAGACACTAAGCAGAAAATTCTTCAGACTGTTACACATGGTATTGAGTCCAACAGTCATCAGTTGAAGGTGGCTGTGTACGCATATGACACTGCATCCCACTCTTCTGTTGCAGGAATCTGCATTAGGAG
Organism: Neoceratodus forsteri; assembly: GCA_016271365.2. Classification (NCBI taxonomy): domain Eukaryota; kingdom Metazoa; phylum Chordata; order Ceratodontiformes; family Ceratodontidae; genus Neoceratodus; species Neoceratodus forsteri. The sequence goes on from CM057449.1 coordinate 1,851,494,999, forward strand.
ACACTCCTGGCTTTGGATGTCGGATTTCTCCAATGATGTCCAGCAGCAGGTCATGACTCTTCCCTTCAATAGCTTTGATCTGTTCAGCCAACAGGTAGAACAGTCCCTCAATGCCTCTCAGAAGACTAGAACAGCCATTAAAGCTGCTTGGCCTGTGCCAGCTCAACCTCAAAGAGAAAGGGCTGTGTCTTTTACCACAAGAAACAGTTCTCCATGGCAGCATAAGAAAGTGCAACTGAAGGCACAGGCACCAAAGGCACCTAGTGCCTCCCTTTGAAGCTCCGGCCCAGGTTCTGCCTCAGCTGCCCAAGGCAGACCTCTCCTCTCCAGTGGGGGTATGGGGGCATTTGGCTGAGTTTTATTGTTAGTGGGAATCCATCACCACAGACAAGTGGGCCTTAAGGTTCATCTGAGAGAGCTACTCACTGAATTTCTCTGAGATCCCTCCGGATTAGTCACCTGAGAAGCAGCCCCCCTTTTAGTTGCCATGTTGGACCTTCATGCCATGGAAATTGCAGGCCTCTTGAGCAACAGGGCAGTGGAAGTAGTTCCAGAAGTCAGAGGGCATGGGCCTCATTCTCAGCCTCAGAAAACTGAACAAGTTTCGACACCGGGAGAAGTTCAAGATGGTTTACTCAGGGACCCTGCTGCTGCTTCTCGAGCTACAGGACTGGTTGGTTTCCCTGTACAGGTAGGATGCCTACCAGCATATTCCGGTCCAACCCAGCCACCACAAGTTGCTCCACTTTGTGGCTTTGAGCCAGCATTACCAATTCCGGGTCCTGCCCTTTGGGATATACTCTGCACCTCAAGTCTTTACAAAATGATTTGTGGATCTCGTGGCACACCTCCGAAAATGTGGGACTTTAGCTGTTTCCCTATCTGGATGACTGACTACTAGCCAACTTATCCTTTTGAATTTAGAGAAGTCACAGCTTCAGCCTTCTCAGCAGTTCTTCTTTATCGGAACCCTCTTGGACACCACCAAGGTGAGGGCCTTTCTCCCAGAAGACAGAAGGAAAGCCATCCTTCAGATGGCTCATTTCATCATGGAGAACAAGTCCGTTCGGGTTCACTCCATGCAGCGGATGTAAGGTCTCATAGCCACCTCTGTCTTCACTGTACCTTTAGCACACCCGCACATGAGGACAATTCAGTGAACGCTCAGCACGCAGTGGTCTCTGACAGTGTATCCTCAGTCTTACCCTATCAAAGTGATGAAGCCTCTGCTTCAGTCGCTTACATGCTGGATGCAGGGGGACAATCTCCTCCATAGTCTTCCCTTCTCTCCCCCAGAGCCTGAGATAACCATCAGCACTGCTGCATCTCTGTTAGGGTGGGGAGCCCACTGTCAGGGCCACCACATTCAGGGAGTCTGGAGCCCTACAGAATCCCATCTCCACATAAGTGTCTTAAAGATGAGCATAGTCCTGTATTCCCTTTGGGCCCCGGTGGACTTTGTCCGCCATAAGGTATTCCTCTTTCAGAAAGACAACTAGTCTGTCATGTACTGCATCGACAAGCAGGGGGAGCACAGTCTCATCCTCTTTTTCAGGGAAGCAATGAGAGTGAGGGAATGGTGTTTGGAGCAGGACCCTCTGATCCAAGTGCTTTATCTACCAGGGGTGCAGAACAGTCTGGTGGACAAGTTCAGCTGGACAAAAGCAGATCCTCATGAGTGGTCATTGGCACCAGACCTCATGCAGTCTCTCTTCGATGAGTGGGGAACCCCAGGGGAGGACCTTTTTGTATCCCCACTCAACACCAAATTGCCTCGATTCTGCTCCAGAAATCCATAGTGTGGCATTTTCTGTCAGGATGCATTCAGGCTGCGGTGGACAAATCTCTTTCTGTACACATTTCCTCTTATTCCTCTAGTTCAGAGGGTACTGCTCAAGATGGAGGCACAAAGAGGCAAACTGATTCTGCTTACCCCATGCTGGCCTTTGCAGATATGGTTTCCACTGCTCAACAGTTTGTCAGTCACCCCTCCTAGACGCCTTCCCCTCCGGACAGATCTTCTGATGAAAGAGTCCCTGGTCCATCACAACTTGCACTCACTTCATCTCCACACCTGGCTCCTGAAGAGGTAGAAGTGAGCAGACACAAGGTGTCCCAGAGGGTCTCTGAGATTCTCCTCGCTGCTCGTTAACCCTCTACCAGAAAGACATATACAGCCAAATGGAAATGTTTTTCTGAATGGTGTTCCAAATCCGGTATAGATCCATTCCGATGCCCACCAAACAAGGTTTTGTAGTATCTGCTAGACCTTTCTGATGCAGGACTGTAATATTCTTACGTTAAGGTCAATTTTTGTGCTGTGTCTGCATATCACGAGCCAGTTCAGAACCTCACTCTAGCTCAACTTACTCTTTTTAAGAGGTTCTTTTTATTTTATTTTTTTTAATCTAGATTTTTTTCTCCCCTTTCGGTGAGGCTGGCAGGTGGCTCTGGCCCCTCCCTCTCAGGGGCTCAGTCTCTGGTCCCTGATTCCCGCTCTCAACCCACCTGATAGGTCCCCCACAGGTTGCCCCCCCCCCATGGCAGGGCTGAGGGCGAAGGGCGTCGACTTTCCCTCCCCTCCCCCGGAGACCTACATCTAGACTCCAGGGGGCTGGTGCAAGAGCTGCGGGGCCATCATGGAGCCTTTCAGCTCCAAGTTTCCACTTTTCTCCCCTCCTCTTTGCCACGGCCACCTGAGTATGTGTGGAGGCACACACATGCAGCGATCCATGGCACCCTCCCTATTCTAGCTGTTCCTGTCTGTACTACCCTCGGGCCTCCACCTGGGGGGAGCCTTGCAGCAGTCACGACAGGGTCCCACCCCGGGAGAGGAGAGCAGCTCAGTGGTCACGTAATCCATCTTCCAGTTGCCCCCCCACCAACCCCCGATGACCGAGGCTCTTTCCTGAACCCAGGTCGCCAGCTTGGCATGAGGTGTGGCATCCAGCACCTCAACCCTCATTGCCACCAAGCCGACCTTTTTAAGAGGTTCTTGAAGGGCATTTTGCACACAAGACCTCTCAGTCAGGAAACTGTTGCTGCCTGGGACCTCAACCTTGTGTTGGACATGCTCACCTGTAAACCATTTGAACCCCTGGCTATGTGTAACCTCAAATACCTAACTTGGAAAACTGCATTTTAGTGGGTATCACCTCTGCCTGCAGGGTCTCTAAGATACATGCTCTTCTCACAGACTCTCCGTATACGGTCTTCCATAGTGACAAGGTGGTTCTCTGCACACACCCCAAGTTTTTGCCTAAGGTGTTGTCAGAGATCCACTTGAACCAGCCTTTGGTGCTTCCTGCATACTTTCCAGTCTTTGAGAATGAGTGGGAGTGCACCCTCCACTCTATAGATGTTGAAAGAGCCCTCATGTTCTACCTCGCTAGAACTAGGGACTTCCAGCAGTCAAAGCAGCTGTTTGTTTTGTTCAACCCCAACTGACTGTTTCAGCCAGTTGCAGTCAAATGCACTTCCATGTGAATAGTCACTTGCCTCTGCCAACATTATTCCATGGCGTAAGTCAAGTTGGAAGGCCAGGTTCATGCCCATTCCACCACAGCGGTTGCAACGTCCCTGGCAGAGATTCGTTGTGTGCTTATTGCTGAACTTCCTGCGGTTAAGTCTTCACCATATATTCATGCTGCTGGGTTCAAGCCAGAGGCACTGGAACCCTGCAGGGGCCAAAAATCTTCAGGAGGGTCAGCACCGAGGTAGGACCATGCACACGTGGCACCGTCAGGCTGGCTCGCACTATGTAGGTTATCTAAGCATCGACCCTCCAACCGCTTCAGTGACGTCACTCGCCTGCTGGGAGTCAGATCTTCACGTCCACACTACAGCAGCATTTAGTTTCACTCAGTTTTAGCTTATTTTATTATTTTCTGTGTCCTTCAGTGCTGCTCAGCTCAGTCAGCCAGTATCCATTGACTGTATTACGGCTTGGATAGTGGTATGCTTTCGCCACTGTTACTCTATGGCACGGATCAAGTTGGAAGGCCAAGTGTGCGCCCCCTCTACCACAGCTGTTGCTGCGTCTTTGGCAGAGATCCACTCTGTTCCCATTGCTGAGATCTGCAAAGTAGCTACCTGGAGCTCATTGCATACTTTTGTTAAACACTGTGCTCTGGATGTCCATGCAAGACGGCATGCCTCCTTTGGCAGGACAATCCTTAATGAACTTCTGTCCTGGCTGAGTTCTGTCTCCTACCGCCCAGCTCAGCTTGGTACTCTAACCCAACAGAATGAATAAATTGTGAAGACTTAAGTCTAGGAAGATATGAAAATTATGTATTCACCATAATTTTTGATCTTCTTGGACAAGTCTTCACCATTTATTCATACGCCCACCCACCATTCCCCAAGTTTACTCAGTCTGTTCCTGGTCTTCACCTCCCTAGTTTCGATTTGGGCTGTTAAGACATTATTCTTCGTTGACGCTTCTTACACGGGTCAGAAGGGCTATCTTATGCCCTTGTTGAGTTAGGTGTTTTTTTCCTTAGTATTCACTGCACCTCCTCAGTAAAAAAGGTACTGAGATAGTTCGAGGGTCGCCGCCGAGACAGCCTACATGCGTGAGCCAGCCTCGTGGTGCCACACATGCATGGTCCTACCTTGGCGCCAGCCCTCCTGAAGATTTTTAGCTCCCGCAGGGTCCCAGCATGTCTGGCTTGAACCCAGCAATATGAATAAATGGTGAAGACTTGTCCAAGAAGATCAAGAATTACGGTAAGTATGTAATTTTCAGATATTTGCAGAGCTGCCACTTGGAGCACAGTGCACACCTTCATCAAGCACTATGCCCTGGATGTCCATACCAGGCAGCATGCCTCTTTTTGGCAGGACAGTCCTTAATGGACTCTTGTCCTGAGTGGGCTCTGGCTCCTACTGCCCTGCCTGGGGGACTTTTGTCTGAACTTGGTACTCTAACCATTAGTGTGAATCAATGATGAAGATTGGTCCTGGAAGATATGAAAATGACATACTCACCGTAATTATTGATGATCTTGGACCATCTTCACCATTGATTCACACAACCACCCTCCATCCTCTGGGCTTACTCTTTCTGTTCATTGGTCTTCACCCTCTCCCCTCGTTTTGATTTCGGCTGTGAAGACACTGCTTTCTTTGTTGTTGACCCTTCTTATGCGGGTCATAAGGGCTATTTTATGCTCTTTTAAATTAGGATTATACTTAGGTTACGCTGCACCTACTTTTGAAAAAAGGTACTGAGGCGGTTGAGGGCTGGTACCGAGGTAAGCCATGCAGTGCAAGCTAGTCTCACAATGCTGCACATGCATACAGCCTACCTCAACGCCGGCCCTCCTGAAAAGTTCTGATACCCGCAGAGTCCTAGCACCTCCGGCACAGAATGCATCAGTGTGAACCAATGGTGAAGATGGTCCAAGAAGATCAAGAATTACGGTGAGTACATCATTTAAATTTTTCTTCCAAAGATGGTGTCTGAAAGAACACTAAATTGGACTGTTGACCTTCCTATTTATTTGTCATCACCCACTGATAGTGAGGAACATCATTTACATATGCTGAATGTCTGGAGGATACTGCAATTGGTATCTGAATCGTACAAAGGATTGTAGAATATCCTCACAACTGTTTCTAGCTTTTGCTTCCAGGATGGTGGGCTCCACAGTTTCAAAACAGGGCCCGTCCAAGTGCCTGGCTATTTGCATTACATTTTGTTACCAGAAGTGTGGAAAGCAGCTTCTTGGTCCTGCCCAAGCTAACTCCACCAGTGGGGTGACTACTTTAGTAGCTTGTTTCCACAGAATGTGTCCACTATTGACATCTGTGCCACTGCCACTTGAAGTACTGTTCATACATTTACTAAACACTACAGTCTGGGCATTGTCTCTCATAGATTTGCCGGCTTTGGCCTCTGTGTTCTGTAAGTCCTCCTTACTGAATATCGTTCGGTCCTGCCATCCTCCCTTTGTAGTTGGTATTGCTTGAGAATCTTTCTGTGATGAGACTCAGTGGAATGAGATATCCTTGAAGAAGATAGAATAGTTGTCTACTGTAACAGTAGATCTTTGAGAGAATGTCCTCAACTGAGCCACAGCTCTCCTTGCTTCCCCACTTGTCGGGTGACAAGTGACAATACTGCTTGCTCTTGCAAGCTGCTTCTCCTATTCTGCCTCGTACAGCATCTATACTCAGCTTTCCATATCCTCTCCTGTATGTCTGGTTTGGTCTTGGTTGCTTTGGTTCCTATTGATCCGATGATTCTCCGAGGTAGTCTCCAGCGGGTAGCTGAGGCATGCTGGGAGGCCCATGTTATATAGGCACCGATGAGGTGCATCGACGTAGGTGGCCTCAAACAACAAACATTTCTGGGTGGTCCTGATGCCAACAGCTTTCAGTTCCATGATGTGGCTCAATGGAGGAGATTCTGTCAAAGTTCTACTGTTACAGTAGGTAACTTCTTTCTGACATTGTAACAATGAATAATCGCTCTGCACATGCTCTCTTAAGCTGAGGATCAACCCATATATTAGATGAAATGATGGACAAAAATAAGTTATGTCATCACAAGTATTTGGTGATCTTACATAAACATTTCAGCATCTCCCAGAGAAGAGGTAACTTGAACACAGGGAAAAAAAACAAGCCCCTGGCCTGACCAAGCAGCTACTCCTCTACCTTGGAGGTCCTAATGGAAGGACCAAGCCCTCTTCTGGATAGCACCCCTTCCCTGTCCTAGGTGAGCCCCGACATGGGGGGGGGTTGATAACTGGGGGTTGTACAAGGGAGGTGATTGTTGGAGAAGGCTGGGTTGTGGCTGCCTGAATGGGTTACATAGAAACATAGAATTTGACGGCAGATAAGGACCGCTTGGCCCACCTAGTTGCTTGGGAAAAGGAGCATAAATTATAAGTTAAAAAAAATTAATAATCTCTAGTGGTTTTTAGCTAGTACGTCTGATAAATTATATAAAAATGTTTGCTATTGGTATTTGTTTTTTTCAAAATGATCAACAGTTCTCTATTTTGTTTTTTAGGAGTAATTGTGTTAATGTCTTGGTAACTACAACACAACTCATACCAGCACTTGCTAAAGTCCTGTTGTATAGCCTTGGAAGTGCTTTTCCTATTGAAAACATTTACAGTGCAACAAAAATAGGTAAGAAAGATGCTACCTTTGTAAACCCAGCAGTCGAGTGAGAAAGTTAAAATTGCTTATGTTGAGTGAAGCATTTGTTGACCCTTGCAGGTACAACTTTCCAAAGTTAGAAAGTGAGCTAGAGGAGATTTTATAAACAAATGCTGAATTTGTGATAATGAGGTGTCACATAAGTGCCAGTGTGCAAATTCCAGATTTTAGCAAGTTAGATGCATCTAAAAAACTTTAGATGATGTTACTGGTATGTAAAAAAAAAAAAATGGAATTTTACTAAAGATCTTTCTGCTGCAAGGGAGAATAATTATCTCAAGCAGCTTCAGAATTTGAGAAGGAAAGTTTATATTTTAAGGTATTCTGTCTGGAAGATGGTGTAAATTAAGCATCCTTGTCTTAAGGATTCCGTTATACTGTAAATATCAGGCTACTGAAGAGAAACTTGCATGTACTCACAGACAGAGATGGGAAGAGTGACCATATACGTAATGCCTTTCAACCCACAGAAAATGTACGTAAGGCCCTATCCAGAAATTTGTTGCCAGCCTCTCTAGCTAGCTAGCTACTAGGATATACTCCACTGAGATAATTGTATCATTTTCAGTAGAGTGCAAGCGCAAGAGACAACAACATACTACAACAATGGAACATGCAACAAATGGCAGATGACATGATATGTGGTAGGGAGTAATGCATGCCTTCCGTGGTTGTTAGTCTCAAGGAGTAACTAAGTACTGCAACCACATATGAGGCGCCTTAGTCCCTTGTGGCTATACACACTGGAACGTGATATCCCACTACAACATGGTCTTTTATTTGTTAAAAAATAATGTAGTTGAGCTGAGGTATGCATTTGTTAGAAAATAATCAGAGGTCATATGACGTGCTTCAACCAATTAGGTTACAGGGTTTTTATGGCCCATTTAATCATAAAGGTTATTCAAACACCTTGAATGCCTTAATATTGTAATTAAACAATGTATTAGTTTAACATTTTTATTGTTTAAATTCAAATTGGTTTATTGCATTGGTGAATTTCCATAACATAACCCTTTAGAATGCAGCCACACCAATCAGAATACTCCATTTCTGGCCACTGTTCTATAATGATGAATAAGGAATGCCTTGTTTTTTCAGGCAAGGGAAGCTGTTTTGAACGTATAGTGTCCAGATTTGGCACTAACTTAACTTATGTTGTGGTTGGAGATGCCCGAGATGAGGAGCATGCCGCTGCCCAGGTAAATTCATTCTGAACTCTTCCTCATTTATCTTTCAGGGAAGGAAAGTTGCTTTGATCGAATAATGCAAAGGTTTGGCAGAAAAGTAGTATATGTTGTAATTGGGGATGGTGTAGAAGAAGAACAGGCAGCAAAAAAGGTAACATTTCTACTAAACGTTGGTGTGACATTTAGCTGCTGTTTTGAGCTTTTTGCTTTTTTTTTGGTACTGTAGTGTTAAATAGCAATGAAATCCCACCAAGCAATAGAAGCATGATATAGTGAATGTTTGTTCATAGGGTGAACTGTAGGGGAAAAGCTTTTCCAACCATTTGGATCGCAGCATGTACTCTGCCCCCCATTTGATAAAAAAAAATGAATTAATCCCCATAAGATTTTCATAGAATAGTACAGGAAAAATACAAGTTTGAAAACAGTAAAGAGCTAATGAGCACCAGTCCTCTTTCTGTAAAAAAATAAAAAAAGTGGCAAGTTTTAATGTATTCTAAGCTACACCTGATATTTTTCATTATTGAAAAAGTATATTCATCATGAAGTCATATCTTGGAAGCTATACAGATTGCACCAGGAAGCCCAGAGGTAGCGTTGCACCCAGCATGCTATGGGGCACAGCAGTCTCTGGCAACCATATAGAGAGTGCAGCAGTTCTCTCTGTAGTGCATGCCCATTGCCAGCTGGGGCTCATCAGGGTTCCGATGAACCTCACCCACCTTCTGAACACTCTTTTTGTGTGTGTGTGTGTGTGTGTGTGTGTGTTTGTTTTCTATCCCTTTAAATTATGCCAGTGCACAAAAAGTGGTGCACATGGTCCCTGTGCCTTCCCAACTTTCCAAAGCACATCAGATCGGCCACCAATCAACATGAGGATGTGAACTTACATGCACTATAGCTGCTGCCCCGAGATGTTTGTGGGTGAGTTTATGAGAAGATGAAATGTAGCAGCCAGTGAGATGAGGCGCAGCAGAGAAAGAGAGAGGGAAAGCTGAGGGGGAAAAGCAGATGGTGGGTGTTGGGTATTAACTCTTTTCAGGGTCTGGGCAGCAGGTAATTAAAATAAAATAAAGACTCTTCCTTTTTCTGTGACAGCATCACAATGAACTCGTTCATGTGGGACAGAAGCCAGTATGTTGTGCCGGGGGGAAGGTCCCTAATAAACAGATGAAGGGAGGGTGATGGAGTGAGCTGTACTTGGGTGGGGGAATCAGCTGATGGACCAGCCTGGACAAAAAGTAAAAAAAAAAAAAAATAGATTGGCGTATGCTTTATGGGCTATGGAGAGAGACAATTTTGCATTATTAGCCTTTGGCTGCTACTGTATGTGGCCTGAACTAAGTGAGAGTGAGGTATCATATGCTGAGTGCAGAGGCCCTTGACTGCACTGGCCTAATACTAAATATGTAAACAAGCTACAACTGTGCCTGTAGTTTTGTGTGTAGATCATTTTTACAAACTGAGAAGGTTCTACGTGTGTGTGTGTGTGTGTGTGTGTGTGTGTGTGTATACACACATGCAGATGGCAGACGGATTTCTTTGCTTAGATGATGGCAGTTAAAACAGCAGTGCTAGTTAATGTCCAGCTTCAAGTTTTCAAATTGCTAAGTTTTGTTTGAAATCTCCTAGCTTTCATTTTTTATCAATAGTTATAATGCTGTAGATGCACGTAATTGTCTGTATTTACTGATGCCTGCGCCTTTGAGGTTCCTGCATTTTGTGGGCTTGTGCTGCATTGTTACTTGAGAGACAGAAGCCCATGTAGTTGTGTTACATGACAGAGGGACTAGTTAGACTGAGCCTGAGGAGAGAGACACCAAACTAAATGTGTCCTTCAGTCACTGTCCAGAGGTCAGTGAGGAAAATCAGGCTGTGGTTTTAGCCCTACCCCAAGGCAGGAATATCTTCTTAATCTAGAGGAAACGGGGTCTGGTGGCCAAGCAAGCTTGGGTCAGGTAGAAAGAGAGGGTCATTACTCATTCATTGGAAACACTAAGGGCAGGGAGGATCTGTGGTCAAGTGAGGGAATTTGGGGAGGGTTGAATGGGGTGTATATTGCATTGGTAGTGCAATACTTATGAGTTCAGGATCTAGGTCAGTTGGGAGTGTATCCAGATAGTGTGCAGGTGTAATGGAACATGTTACCACCCTTGTAGCATGCCCCAGGCAGAGTTTACCTCATTGTTTGCTCTAACTGAAAGCAATGTGGACTGGTCATTTGGCCATGAGGATTAGTAACACTAGCAAATAAGTGATCAGTTCACATTAATTTAGGGTAGATCAAACAATGAAATAAACACTGGCTGGCATTGATTTTTAAATATTGGTTGCCTATAAAATGGAAGTTTAGCTTACCCTTTCGAAATGTAGCAACTTGCAGATTTGAACAGTTAACAAAACAAAAAACAGATCCCACTGGTAAAATCATGGAACTGGTCCTGCTGTCAGCCAGCTCGAGCTGCAGTCTCTAGGTACCAAAGGCTAGCCATAGAATTGTGTTTTTCCCTTGGAGTCAAGAATGGGGGGAGACCTAACAGAAGTTTATCTTCAATGTAAGCCTTAAAATGCTCCACAGGGCACTTAAAACCCAAGTGCTTCTGGGTGCCCAGCAGCCCCCAGACCCCCAGCTTTTCTATAAAACTTTAGCGCATTACACACGTAACATACTGCTACCAGTTACTAACCCCTTCCCCACTCCCACCCCAGGAAAATCCTGGCAACAGGCCTGCAGTGAACTATATGTGACTTGTTTTAAAATACATTATTTGATTTTCAGTATCGTGACTAGAGGCTGAGACCTACAGGTATAGTAACATATCCAAATAAAAACACGTAATTGAAAATGGATGTCCATGTAATCCTCTAGGGAACTCTTCAGCTCTCTCCATTTAGTAACATTACAGTTATCAGGGAGATTGGTGCCCTGTGGCATGCTGGAAGCAGTAGTGCCTCTGGGCTTCTATTGGGATGTACAAAATTAAGAAGTGACTCAAATAATATATTTAAACATTCCAGAAATGGCTTGGGATAGGGCAAGACTTGCCACATTTTACCTTGGACATTTTTTAGTAAGCACACTTGGTGTTCATTGAGAAAGAATTGTAAATGTACTAAAAAGACTAATAGGACTTGCATGAAAAAGTACAGAAAGAAGTCAGATATCAGCTTCTGACTTCCTAGAGTCAGTTCACTATCCTCACTCAGGTAGTTTCCACTGAGCATGCTCACTCACTAGAATAATCTTCAGGCTTGACTCCTCCAATTGTGGGTCCTGTTCCACCCCCACTGCTCTCAGATATTTGCCACCACATTTGCAGCTCCTGCTAGTGAACTGAGTTTTTGTACATTTTCAGGCCAGAAAAAGAAGCTAGGATTTAGAAGGTGAATTTTTTGCATGTTCACCATGTTTGTCCCATATGTCCATGCTGCATGTGTCCACTGTCAAGAGAATACCCACAACATGGATTCTAGAAAAGAGCAGTGATGCCAGACCATTCCCCCACCCTCCTCCCAAGTAGTCGAGTATTGGCAGGCATGATTGCTTAGTGGCAAGTGGGGGCTGCTCCTGGGCTGCCTGTGACAGCAATCTGTGCCATACAGCTTGAGGCTCAACAGGCAAAACAAGAATTTAGCAAGAAAAATATGCCAGTGATCAATCTGCTGGCGTGAGAATTCAGCTGGTATGCTGAGTTTCCTGATCCTCAGGGAAACCCAGATGGTTTTACTCAGTTTCATGGAAGCACTACAGTCCAACCGTCCAAAGTTCTCAATCTTTTCCAAGTCAAAAGTGCCATTTAGTAATCACCTCTCAGGCACTGTTGGCATAAGAAGAGTCATTGCCAATTGAGTCACAGTCAGACTTGGGACTGCTCTTTCCTACCTCGAAGGGGTTGATCACCCTCTAAGGAAGCCAGACCCCTGGTGGAGCCAGTCAGTCTGCACGCAGATATTCAGTCTGGGCAGCCAACCCATTTGACACTGGTCAGTGCTTCGGCTGAAGCATTGATGATTGTTGAGGTCAATGATCCCCTCACAAGGAATAGCAGCTTATCATCTCTTTGAGACTTTGGTCTCCTGCCCCCAGTTCTACAGCTCAGAAATGGAGGGGAGGGCAAGTCAGCAGTGCTCTGACAAGTCCATCCCTGGCGAAGATCATCATCGAGACTACATTCTTGGGGCTACTAATCAAGCTGACCCCAATTGGGTGACAGGCAACTGAGTCCAACTGTGCCCAAGTGCCATCACCTGCTTCAGCAACATTGGTCGAGGTTGAACTTCTACACTCAGTCACAGTCCCTCTCTCACCCTTGACATCGCCATCAATACCACCACTTAAGACGGCCATCATTAAACTTCTATTTTTCCACACTGGGCTTCTGTCATTGATGTTGAGGCCACCATTGAATGGAAGATGCAGTGTGGGAGTAATGGGCTATGGGTTTTTATGCCCATATGCAAGGTCAACTGCTGTCAACATTTGTTCCTCCTTAGCTCGACCATAGAAGTCTCTTCCTCTGCTAGCCTTGCCCATGTCTCTCCTATCTCACCAGCTCTACTGACAATGCTACAGCAGTCCATCCGGGTTGAACCTCCACTTCTGCTGGCTGCAGGGGGAACATTCTGATCAAGTGTTCCAGAGGAGAAGTAGGGCTCTCAAGGGATCTGTCAGTGGTGGTAGTGACCCCAAACAGGAGGGCTGTAAACTTGCCAGGCAGGCATCAGGATACCCTATGTCTGGACTCATATTGTTGATGTGTCATTGGCCCAGGAGAGTTCCTGCAAACAGGAATGAGAGTCTCCATTCTGACTGGGATGTCTCGGCAGGCAACTACTTCTTCGCCTCACTCCTGGATAAGATGTCCTCAACAAAGGACACTCCTGTGATATTGGTCCACATGAATAAATCTTATCCACTTGGGAACATCCTCCAGAAGGATTACTCCATAGGGTGTCCATCCCCTTCATCCCAGCCATCACGGGACCTATGCTTCATATTTGTGAGTACCCGGCTTTTTGTCTGGCTCCCTTTTGAGTGAGTGAAGTGCGGGGTGTTCTCCTCTTACCACCTCTTCATTTACCAACGTGGTTTTGGAAATTGGCATTGCAGCTGAATTGGTTCTGAGAAACTCTAGAAAGGTGAAAAATGCTGTAAAGAGATGTACTATCGAAACCCAGCAATGTACCATAAAGGATATCTGACTTGTTTTAAAAATGGGAACCAGAAATGGCTTAAGTTCCATCTTGTTTGCCTTTTTTGGAAAAAGAATCCGTAAAATGAATTCAGTGAACTGTTAAAAACATACTGCCTGTGAGAGTTTTTTGAGCAACATAAGTTTTGGGAGTGTTTTAGCGTTACTTAACCAGAAGTATGCAGTGCCCTTAGAGGGGTACACTGGGTTCCTAGAGCACCCTCCCCCATACGGTCTGGTTACGGATGTGGTTTCCACAAGGCAAAAAATGCAGGGAGGATTTGTGCAATCCACAGAAAAAGGAGTTCAAAAAGTTGACAACTTCAGCTGCAGTGTTTATGTGGCATCAGATTTTGGCAGCAGCCGTTACAACTATGCAGTCCTGATGGCTAGGTATAGCCAAGAATTGTTCAAAAGTGTCCTGCATGTAGTCCCTTATGCCCGAGGATAACCAGCAGGATCTCATGGATATCTAGACCTGGTGTGTTTGGTTTCCAAGCATCATCTACAACTGGCCCTTTATTCGGTGGATTCCTTGGCCAGGGCTGAAGCAGCAGCAATCAGTGTTCATCGCCAGGCATAGGTGAACATCTGCATTCTTACAAGATACTCAGAAGGTGTCAGACCTTCATTTTACAGGCAAGCATCTATTTGGCCCTGGCACCAAGGGTTACCTGACAAGGATTCAGAAGTGCAGTGTTACCTCGGATTTGTTAACTGATCACCAAGACGGATGGCAAGCAGTGCCCACAAGGTGTAGCTCCTTTCACAGTTACTTTTATGGCCATTATGGGCTACGGCAGTATCAGCTGTTCTGCCCAACCAAGTCCTTCACCCCTTAGAATTCTGGACAGGGCTTCAGTAAGGGTGGCAGTGGCAACAATCTGGATCTGCCAGCAAAGGCAAAAATTCATTGGACAAGGGACCGTATCGCCTTTCCACCACAGTCCCTGCTGCATGAACCTCTGGAGGACCAGTTATTGCTGGAATCTCTGTCAGCCCTGCAGAATAATGTTCAGCAGGTCTTAGTACAGCATGCAATAGAGCCTGCCCCACAATGTTTTACTCAGCAGAGATTTGTGTCACGGTACTTTCTGGTACCTAAATGAATGGGGGAATGGTACACCATCCTGGGTCTGTGCATCTTGAACATGTTTATCTGCAGTGGGAAGTTCCATAGATTTATGCTGTACCAGATCATTTCATTGATCACCCAGGGTCTGTCCGTAGAGGCAACCTTCCTCAGATGTTGGGGCTTTAAGGTGTTCCTGTGTGTCAAAGATTGGCTTCTCATGGGCAGCTCAGTGTTGGGTATGGAACAAGCAGTGATCAACTGTCCAGATGTTCCAAATGCTGGAAGAAATGTTCCAAATGTTGGTTCTTCCAGTCAACTTAGGAAAGTCTGAGCTGACTCCAAAGCAGGTATTTATGTTCATTGGTACGGAACTAGACTCACTTCAGGCCAGAACATGCCCATCTCTGGACAGGGATGAGGATCTTTTGTCCTTTGCCCAATCCTTTCAGGCTTGTCAATTGCACCTGGCTCAGCATTTCCCCAAGCTCCTGGGCTTTATGGTGTCTACCATGGCTGGGGTCCATTGGACTTGCTGGTGTATTATGGTCATACAGTGGAAAAGGAATCCTGGTGATCCAAGATGTACTCAGACTTGGACCAGCAGGTCAGGATAATGCTGGACACAATCTGTTGGTGGCTGTCACCTCTGATCCTTCTGGACAGAATCCCACTTATCTGGCCAAAGCCCTCTCTGTCTCTGTCATGAGTGATGCCTCCTTCATTAGCTTGGGGGCCCATCTGCAGGGCACATGGTATCTGGTCATCTTTCAAGCCTTGGGATGCACATCAGCCTGCTGGAGCTCCCAGCAGTGCACCTAGTTTTGTCAAAATTTACTCCACTGGTCAAGGGCCTACTTGTCCAAGTCAACACAGGCAACACAGTCTCCCTCTTCTACCTGAACAAACAAGGTGGCATCCTTTCTGTGGTGTCAGATGGTATTGGGGGTGTGGCTGTGCTCATGTGATGCAGGCAGATCTAGTGGTGGTCTATGTTGAGGTGTAAACAGCCAGCTAATGAACACCCTCAGTCATGTGGGGGAGATAACCATAAGTGACTGCTTTGCCTGCAGGTGGGGAACAGGGTGTTGGCGACATAGAAAAACACTGTTAGTAAACTTCTTTGCGTCCTGGGAAAATCAGAAGCCAAGACTGTTTTGTGCTCAACCCACTCATCATGGCACCCTGTTGAGGGATGTGTCTGTTCAGCCATGAAGGTGAAGTCTTTCTTTGTGCATTCCATTTACAAGGTGATCCTCAAGGAATGGAGGGACCGAACATGTCCCATCCTTACTGCTCCATGTTGGCATTGCTATGTTTGGTACCAGGATCTCCTCAGCAGCAAGCCACTCTACTAATTCAGTTCTGACCAGACTCGGCAAGGTTGAGGGATGATCAGGCACCTGACTTTGCAATTCCTGAACCTGATAGCCTGGTTTCTGAGTGGCAAGAGTTCCAGGCCTTAGGGTTTTCCTGTGACATTCTCTGAGTGCCAGAGGCATCTCAGAAGGTGTCAATTCACAAAACCTGTTGGATGAATGGGAATTTCTTGTGCTGGTTTGTCGAACATGGGCTGCCCTTACATTCTTGCTTGATTTGGCACATTCTCAACTACAGTACCTCTGCTCCTTGTCTTGGTCAGGGCTACAAGCCACATCTCTGAAGGTGCACCTGGTGACCATCTCAGTTTACCGTGCCAAAGCTTGGTATACTGACGGTGACCAAGATGAAAGCAGTCTCTTGGTTTTTCAAGGATCCAGACCACCTGTCCTCTCCAGTACATGCCCTGCCTGCACCATGGGGCCTGCTCCTATCATAGATAATGGGAAAGCTGTTTGAGCCTGTGTAACATAGAAATATAGAATTTGACGGCAGATAAGGACCACTTGGCCCACCTACTCTGCCCATTTCCCTACCTGATGGATAAGCTGCAGATTCTAGTTAATCAACAGCTTACTTCCTCCTACCCCCCACTAGAATTGCCTTATGTCTGTCCCATGCATTCTTGAATTCTCCCACTGTTCCATGCATCCACAACCCTCTCTGTGAAAAATACTTTCTAATATTACCTCTGAGCCGTCCCCCCATCTATCTTCAGATTGTGCCCCCTTGTTCTTGCACATCTCTTTTTCTGAAAGATCCTGCCCTCTTGTACTTTAATTCCTTTGAGATATTTGAAAGTTTCTATCATGTCCCCTGTCTCCCTCCTTTCCTCAAGGGTATACATATTAAGGTGTTTTAGTCTCTCCTTGTATGTCTTCTGGTGCAGACCCTGCACCATTTTGGTTGCCCTCCTCTGAACAGCCTCCATTTTATGTCTCTGTGGAGATGAGGTCTCCAGAATTGCACGCAGGACTCCAGATGGGGTCTCACCAACTGTCTGTATAGAGGGATAACAACTTCCTGTTTTCTACTGTTGATGTCTCTCCCTATGCATCCCAGTATCCCCCCAGCCCTCCTTACTGCCTTCTCACATTGCTTGCCCACCTTTAGGTCATGTGATATAATCACTCCTAGGTCTCTTTCGATTTTTTTTTTTTTATTATCTAACCTCCCATTGTGTACTCTTCCCCTGGGTTTTTGTTTCCCAGGTGCATTACCTTGCACTTCTTTGCATTGAATGTGAGCCACCGTATATTTGACCATTCCTCCAACCTTGCCAAGTCCCTTCTCATCCTTTCCACCCCACCTTGTGCATCAACCCTATTGCAGATCTTTGTGTCGTCTGCAAAGAGACATACTTTTCCTGCCAGGTGCTCTCCAGTGTCACTTATAAAGACATTAAAGAGGGCCGGTCTCAGTACCAAGCCCTGCAGTACCCCACTAGTTACCCTCCTTTCTTCCCTGTGGACTCCGTTTAGTATTACCCTTTGCGTCCTGTTGTCCAGCCAGTTTTTTATCCAGGCTACCACCTTGGGACCCACTCCAAGGCTGACTAACTTATAAATTAATCTTTTTTGTGAGACTGTGTCAAATGCCTTGCTAAAATCAAGGTAGGCCATATCTACTGCCCCTCCCTGGTCTACTACTTTGGTCACCCAGTCAAAGAAATCTACAATGCACAAGTGCCATCTGTCATATTTGTTGTGGAAGACAACGTTTTTGACTATGATTACCTTAGCCAGATGGGAGAGTGAACTCCAGGTGCTTGTGGAACCCCTTTATCTGTTTTTTTCACAAGGACACATGACAGGGTAGTAGGAGAAGTCAAACTTAAAGACTGTACCAGTGACTTAGCATGCTCAGTGAAACTGCTTGTGTGGATGTGAACTGAATACTAGCAGTAGTAGAACTACTGTTACACATAATCAGTTATTTCTAGAATCTTACTGTTTTTCTTATTGAAGCATTAGTACCAGAAAAAGACATGAATATAAACAATAATGCTGTCAAATGCTTCATATACAGCACATATTTCTAATGCCCCATAGCATGTTACATGCCAAAGGAATATAGACTTTTTCAGCAGAAAATGACCAGTAGGCCCATCTAGTTTGCCGTATTCCCCTGCCTATCACTCCATAAAATCTAGACATATATTTTCTGAGTATCAAATGATGAACACCAAGTGCGGCAATTAATTTGAAGCCAGTGTGACCCCGTGAATGAAACACAGAAATAAGAACCAAGAAGATAAAATGTTCCAATCCTGATACAGCCTCTGGCTCATTTACTGACCTTGAGCAAATTGTTAACCTTTCAGTGCTTCACTTCATCCACCAATTTGTATCCGCCATAAATTATTTTCGCAACCAAATTTCTTGTTGGGAGGGGATCTTAGAAATGATTGACCAACAGCTTTGTTGGGCAACTCAAACTCCCGAGAAATGCTGGTATCACAAAGTAAAAATGCCCCGTTCCAACTGGTTGGTAACAGTTTGGTATTTCAAATGGTGGTGGTCTTGCTATACCTTATATCAGTTTAGTTTGCTGTTCTGTAGTTCTGATTAAAAATTCATGCACCATTTCCCCCAATTGTAGGGTGAATACCATATGCATCTTTAGTTTCTAATATTGTCAGAGTGTGGCTTTGGCAGATCTATTGCCTAAAATACCTATTATTGACTTTATTCTTCCCCATTCTTGTTTATGTGTTGTTGTTTTTTTTTGTTAAACAGCACAACATGCCTTTCTGGAGGATATCAAGTCATTCAGACCTGTTGGCTCTACATCAAGCACTGGAACTGGAGTACTTGTAACTATTATAGAGTTGGGAAACCTTTTTATATTTAAAGTACACTGAATTTTTATGTGATTCAGCACCTCTGACTTACACATATGAATTGTCTTAAAGAGGAGAAGAAAACAGATTTGGAATGAAAATTCCAGAGTGTTAAGAAGAAGAATCCGAACTGTTGAAAGGAGCTAGAATGTTTAGTGCAACATAAAGAAGTCCAATGGTCTTACAGTATATATGCAACACTTTTTTTATTAATGAATTAATACTAAAAGAAGTTGCTCGCACACACCAACTGAGCCCTGCCCTGCCTTAGGTTGAACAGCTTTAGCAGAGGACCTCTTTGTACCCCCCTCACTGACACATGATAAAACCAACGTAATTTTCTTCCATCAGATACGGTGGTCAACAACATTCCTCGTTGTGGGATATATATATTCTCAGCAGAGGTTTCTAAAATCCAGTACTAGTCTACCTACCAAGCCCAGCAAAAGCTGCATTAGAAATGCACTCAGACTGTATGCCGACAATCATGTATTTCAGACCTCTAATTTTTGTAAATTATTGACAGTAAATAGTTTACTGTGACTACAGTAGCTGCTGCCTCTGGAAGTGGATGCAGTTTTTTTTCTTGTTTTTTTTGGGGGGGGGGTTTACTGGGAATATTCTCTTTTTTTTTGTAAGTTTGACAAGCAGAATGTGCATAATGATGTGTTGTGCCTTACAAAAAAAGACAGTGTTTTGTGTGTTACATTGTAACGTTGGTAAAAAAAAAAAAACTGTAGATAAAAAAAAAAAATTCTTCTATGATCATTTTTGACATGACCAAATTTAACAGCTAGCAAGATGCAGCTCTGCCCTAAAGCGCAGAAGAGTGTCTAGTGGAGCACATACAAAAAACTAAAGGAGAGTTTTGTGTTTTTACGTGGGATTCAGACTAATGTTGCTGACTGTAAATAGCAGCACACTACTGCATCGAACAGAAACATTTTAAATAAAAAAAAAAGAGTGAAACTTTTCATTTTTGCCAGAGTACAAGCTAATTTTGAACATGTCTGAATTGCCACCGCACAAGTCCATCAGTCGACAATCACCTTTGATTTTGTTCCCACTTTTAAAGGTGTTTGTGAGAGGAAAAGCATGTGTGACGATGGGCCATTACTGATCTCGCAAGTGCCGCAAACAGCAAGAAAGGAAGATTCAAAATTCGAGCTGGAAACTTTTGTTTAAAGCAGTTTCTTGAAAAACAATAACGACAATGGTTCTAGCTGTGAAAATGTAAATTACTGTAAAAGACTTATAAGGACATGTAGACACTTGGTTATTTCTCTGGTAATAAATTCTTACAAATCTTTTTTGAGGATATCTCCTTCATTTGGCTACACCTTTGGAACTATAAGCCGGCAGTGTCAGAACCACTCAGACATTTTTTACTGTTTGGGAGCTACCCACATTGACATGAAGCATCTTCACATGTATATGTGGACAGCCCAAGTACTCCTCAGTTCTTTCTCCCACCATTGATCATCCTTGTCAGACCTGCTGAAGGAATGCCGTCAATTTAGCCGTTGCCTTTTGTTATTTTACTTTTCTTATTGTTCTGTCGTCATCTCTGTGTGCCTCCAAAGTCAAAAGAGCCTTTATTTCAGAATTGTAAGTGTGGATATAAAATTTATAAAGAGGACACACACACACACATGGTTTGTGTGTGCTGTTTGGGCCTGTCTCACAATGTGAAGGCTTGTGAGATTGCTAGAGCTTCAACGGGGCTATGAGGCAACACTGTAAGAAAGCTCTAGAAAATGTCCTTATGTTAAAGACATTGACGGTGATGGAGAAGGAAAATGGTTCAGAATGTGCCTCTCCCTTCCAGTCGACCAAGAAGTGGCCATTGAAGTCCAATGATAAGGACAAGGAACTGTCATTGTCACAGGCCTTCTTGTCATCCGGCCATAGACACAGAGAAAAGGACAAGTCTGCATCGCTGGTGAGGTCCCAGTTGCCACTGAGAAAAGGTATGTCTTCATCAACACCCACATCAGCGGTGTCGGTTACAGTCCCCCAGACTGTTGTTGAGATGCTAAGGTCAGGGCTTGTCTTAGGTGGTGCAGTACCTACTATGATGGTATGATGCCATCGTCAGACCAAGGCCCATCGACCCAGATAATCCCGTCCCCTTTGCAAGGCACCATCGTCTCCCAGGCTGTGCTAATGTCATTTTCTGAATGATTTGATGCATTCTGCAAGGGTTGCCAGTGCAAGCAGTTATTCAGCCAGTGGGGTCTTTTGGTACTCAGCTGCTGTTGACAGGTTCCAGCAGCACACCACAGATTCCTGCCTTTGAGCCGCCGCTGGTGTTGTTGGTTCATTCTGCTGCTGCCATCATCAATCATGCTGACGACGACGGAATGGAATATAATCCTTTCCTCAGTGGACTTAGAGGAGGAATGTGAGGGAGAACAATTTCTGGAGGGTCCCCCTCTTGTCCTGTAGTGAGGACTTGATGGTTTATAACCCAAGATCTCCTCTTGAGGATTCATCTTTCCAAGCCGCGATGCGGCAAATGAAGTCTGCTATGGACTTTGCTGTAAAAGAGGAAGATTCCACTAAAAGTAATCTCGTGGAGTTTTTAGAAGTACCCAGCTCCCCTTTATCATTCCACCTATATATCCTGCATTGGAGGATACTGTTTTTGCTGCATGATACAGACCAGACTCACTTTCTGCAGTTCATAGAATGGCTGATAAGCAGTATCTTGCACCATCTGCTAAGCCTTATTATGTTAACCAGCCAGAAACTGACTCTGTTGTTATCATAGCTGCTTATGATAGGCATAGAGCTCCTAGACATATGAATATGTTTCCTCCTAATAAGGAATCTAAAAGGCTGGGTGTGGTGGGCAAATGTACTTATGCCTCTGCATCGCTGGGCTTTAGGATTGCAAATTACCAGGCCCATATGATCAGATAGCAGGACAACCTATGGAAAGGTGCTTGTACTGCTGTTCAGGCTTTACCTGATGGCTCTACCAAGGGTGATCTGCTTAAAACATTGTCTGCTGGTGCTGAGGTTGGCAAACATTTGCTGCATTCAGCTTACGATGTCTGTGATGCTTTAGCCAAGGCTGCAGCTTCTTGCATCTGCATCAGGAGATATTCTTGGTTTAGAGTTGCTGGCTTTGCCAATGATGTGCAACAGACAGGTTTGAATGCTCCCTTCAAAGGGTAAAAACTGTTTGGCTATGATGTTGAAGAGACCCTACGTGATCTTCAAACTTCAAAAATGACTAAGGTCTGTGAAGTCTGTGTATCCCATTCCTGCTAGAGGTCGTGGTTGGGGCACTTTTTGTCCATCTGCTGCCTGAGGTAGTCACGCCTACCATCAGCAAGGCCATGATAGAGGGAGGTGGTGGCCCCCTGCCCCCTTCTGGGTCCCCTTCTCCCTGGTGCCCATGCAAAAGCACCCAAAGGAATCTGTTTTGGTGGCCCTGCCACACCTCGGTTCCACCTGACTCTCTTTCTTCCCCCCCCACCTCAGCTCTTCTCTCTGGGGTGAGAGTGGCAGGCAGGATCTCTCTACATCCGAAACAATGGTAGGAGATCATTATGGAGGAGTGGGTTCTGGAGATAATTGCAAGAGGATATGCTCTGGATCTGCTACAAATCCCTCCTGATCATTCTTCACCTCATTCCTTTTATCTTCCAGGTCATTTGTCCCTTTTGAAGGAAGAAGTTCAGTCCTTATTTCAGAAACGTGCCATAGAACTAGTTCCTCCTCAGGAGAGAAACAAAGTATTCTAATTCAGATACTTCCTAGTCCCCAAATGGACAGGGGATCTGTGTCCTGTATTGGATCCCGGGGATCTCAACCTGTATATCGAATACAAAAGGTTTTCCATGGTATCCCTGCAGGCTCTAATTCCGGTTCTGCAAATGGTGGACTGACTGTGTTCTCTGGACATGAAGGACACATACCTTTATGTAAAAAATGAGGAAATCCCACAGACAATACCTCCTCTTTATGATGGAGGGTGAACACCATCAGTTCAAAGTATTGCCCTTTGGCTTCTTTTCTGTACCATATGTGCTTACAAAATGTTTGGCAGTAGTTGCAAGGCCTGTAAGTTTCCCACTATCAGGACGACTGGCTCCTGTAGGCTGGCTCTGGGGAAGCTGTGCTACGCACCTTGTCTTAGACATGTCAGTTGCTTGACGACTTGAGGGGGTCACAGAGAGTATGCCAGAGTCTGTGTTGACTCTGTACCAAAAACTGTGTACATAGGGCCGGTCTTGGACACAGAGAAGGGATGTGCTGTACTGCCACAGGACAGGGAAGACACTTTGGTTGCTCAGGCACACTTGGTATATAAGAGCCACTATGTCTGTACAAGAACACTGTTGCATCTTCTGGGCCTCATGGCTGTAGCCATAGTGACTGTCCAATGGCATGTCTTCATATGAGGATCCCTCTGTGGATACTCAGGATGTAGTGAATCAGTTGATGGACAAGCTGGGCCAAACGGTTCTTGTCACATCTTCACTTTGCAGAGAGTTGTTGACTGATCACAACAACCTCCTGAAGAGCACTCCATTCCTTGTACCAGCTCCTGCACAGATCCTCACCACAGATAGGCCAGGCTGTGGTTTAATTCCACCCTTACCAGACACACAGGGCGTGGACCAAAGTGGAGGCCAAGCTGCACATAAATATCCTAGAAATGTGGGCTGTTCTGTACAGCCTCCAGGCCTTTCAGAATCATCTCTGCCCCAATCCTCTGTTAATCCAGACACACAAAGTCAGTGTGATGCATTACATCAAGCAAACAAGGGGGCATTCACTCTCATCCCCTGTGCAGGAAAACAATGAAGATATGGTACTGAGCTCTGTCTCATGGCCTTCAGCTATTGGCCATGTTTCTACCCAGTATCCAAAACATCTTAGCAGACAGTTTAATCAGGTACCACTCAGTGGTTCATGAATGGGAACTGCCGTCCTCCATGGTAAGTGACCTCTTTGCAAATGGGGTCATCCAGAGTTGGACCTTTTTGCATCCCCAGTCAGTGCAAATCTGCTGCATTTCTGCTCACTCACTCCAGCACCTGGAGTTTTTTGGCAAGACCCATTGTCCTTCTTCTGGAAAGGGAAATTCCTCTATGCTCTCCCCCCCCCAATTCCTCTAATACCAAGGTTTCTGCTCAAGCTGAGGGTGGAAAGTGCCACTCTCATCCTCATTGCTCCATTCTGGTCTCGCCAGATATGGCTTCCGTTCCTTCAGTGTCTGGCGGTGGAGCCTCCTGTACCCTTATCTGTGTGTTGAGGTCTGTTGTCACAGGGCAAGGGATCTCTAGTCCATCTGGACCTGAAATCCTTAAATCTGCATTCATATCTCCTGAAGACATAGCCATTGCATGTTTTGGGGCATCCCCTGAGATTGGTGATGTCCTGATTGGGGCTAGGACATAAGTATTCCCTTAAATGGAAGTGTTTTACTTTGTGGGCTGCTTCCCGGATTATGGACCCTTTTACATGCCCTGTGAATGCTGTGTTACATTATTTGCTTTCCTTATCTAACTCTGGCCTGCAGTCTTCTTTGCTTTAGGTGTATTTGACTTCTATATTAGTTTTTCATGCCCCTACTGATGGATGTACAGTTGCCCAGTTGTAGGTGCCCCTAACATTTCTGAGAGATATTCATTTGGAGTCTCCTATCCATAACTCAGTCCCGCCTTAGGACTTGAATTTTGTTCATGAGAAATTTATGTTGGCTTCTTTTGCGCTTGTCTCGAATCGTGGCTTACGTTTCTTGTCACAGAAAACATTGTTTTTAGTTGTGGTTACCTATGCTTGAAGGGTTTCCAAGCTTCAGGCTCTAATGTGTGAGCCTCCATATCTGATTTTTCACAAAGATAGATTCTCTTTGTGTATGAATCCAAAGTTTCTACCGAAGGTGGCATCTGAATTTACACTGAGTCAAATTATGCACCTTCCTGTGTATTATCCTGAGCATGCCAACCAGGGTGAGGTGCTACTCCATACTTTGGATGTACATAGAATACTAAGATACTACATTGCTCACACCGAGGACTGCAGAAGGTCCTCTCAGGTTTTTGTTTCATTCACCACTGGGAAAGAGGACGATCCTGTGTCTAAACGATGCCTGTGCAAATGACTGACACATTGTACTAGCACATGTCCTGTTATAGGAAGTACAGCAAGGAACTTCCTGATATTGTTTCTGGTGACTCCACTGTGCTGCTTATTTCATTGCCCCTATTGCTGAAATATGTGCTACAATCACATGGAGCGCTGTTCATACTTTAGTAACAGTCTGAACATTGTCTCTCGTAGACTTGCTGTGCTGCAAGGCCTTCTGTCCTGATTAAATATCAGACTGTGCCATCCTTCCAGTTTACTTGCACTGCTTGGGAATTGTTCCAAAGGTATGGCCTAATGGAGGTGATATCCTCAAACAAGATAGAACAGTTACATAAGAACTTACCATAATAGCATATCTTACTGAGAATCTCCTCCATTAGGCCATGCCATACCCTCCCTCCCTTCCTTCCTTCCCACTTTTGCTTCAGTGAGGGTCATATCAGATGCAGTGCCTAAATCCTTACTCCATGCATCCTGTCTCCAGCCCCATGCCTCTCCTTCTATGCCTGGTGCTAGTCTTATCTCCTTGTTAGTCATGGCTGGAGGTCCTCCGAGGCTAATCTCTGGTGGGGAACTGTAGAGTGATGGGGCTGCCCACATTATATATGTGTAGATGCTGCATGTCATTGTGGGTGGCCCCCGACTAGCAAAAAGCTTCTGAATAGTCCTGATGCTGATGACTTATAGTTCCAAAGGTGTGGCCTAATGGAGGAGATGATCTCGAAGATCTACTGTTACAGTAAGTTCTTTGTAACTGTTGTATCCTAGAATTTTTCCCATTTTACAGCTTTGAATAGTATTTATTTATTTATTTCTTGCAAAATTTATCTATCTAAGCCATAGTGTACTCTTTACTTGCTAATAAATGTAGTAAAATTAGTGGCTGTTTATCTTCAAAGCTGAATCTGGTTGAACCATCCCTGTTGTGCATGATGTAGCCCTTCCCCCAGTGTAATTCCTGAACACATCTTGCATTTTACATCATTGTGCTGTAATGTGAGGAGTCTTAGGACAGTGAGTGATAGGTACAAATATGTTGGGTTTTTTGTTCACCACTGTGGATAGGTGATCAGTTTTGTCCACCATGTTATGGTGCCAGATTTTCCAGTTTCCAACAAACAATATATAGTTGGCATCCACATTACTATTACACAAGAAGTACGTCAGAATTTCAATTTCAGGACTTTCCATGTATAATACTAAACACATTTTCATTAAAATAGGGCCTTTTTCCCTTACACTACCATCTGTTCACAGTGCTTATAAAAGGGGCAAAGATATTTGAGCAATCTGATTGGCTGTTACTTGTGCATTAAAAATGTCTAATGCACAGGTAAAAGATAGTCCTGCCACGTGTTTAAAATATTAGTGCCAACTTTAGAATTTAAAAAAATGAAACCACCACTTTTCCATGTGTGTGTAGACATTGAGTGAGGAAAAAAAACTGTATTAGTGTGCAATTATACTCCGTTCCTCAGATCAGTCATAGCTTAAATTTTTACTGATCATCTTCAAGGCCATCTCTCTCATCAGGCCACACCTATAGGACTGTAAGTCATCAGGCACTAGGATCACACGGAAACTTTTCTATAGCAGTCTACTAGGGGCCACCCACGACGACATCAGATGCCAGTGTCCCTGTGTATATAAGCATGGGCAGCCCTACTCCCTCCTCAGTTCTTTTTCTGTCATTGACCATACTCACAAGGACTACATGGAAACATCATCTTTCAGTTGACCGCGAAAATATCTTTAAAACTTTATTTTCTCTCTCTAGTAGTTATCACTTTGCCCTAAAGTGATTGCCATCGTCGTGTATGTCGATAATGCAAGAACCCGCTAAACTCTTCTATTACTGCAGTTGTGATAGGAAAATTTATTCCAGCGATGAGCACATCTGCATTTGCTGTCTCGGCATGGGCCCCGGCGCTAAGGCCTGCAAGACTGCCAGAAGTTCAACCAAGCCACCTGGCAGTGCCACCAGAAAGCCCTGCACTCTTTTCTTCTCAAGCAACAGGTCACCAGAATGGAGAGAGAGCTCCAGGGGAAGAGCTCTTCCCCATCACAGGACAACTTGGTATCCCACTCCAACATGGCCCGGGATATATCTTCAAGGAAACATTCCCACCGGAAGAGGGAATGGAGCAAGGACTGTTCCCTACCCCCCAAGGTGTGCTCCCGGTCACCACTTTCCCTAGCATTGAATGCAGCAGTGCCATCAGCCACTTCGGCATCGACCCCTGCTACTGCTCAGGCCTCAGCTTCCTCCAGACCAGCTTTGACAGCAAGTTCTGCCGGACCTTCCATGGCTGGTGAAGGCCCGTTGACATCACGGTTTCCTGTGTTGACATCACAAGCCTCGTCACTTCACGCTCCAGTAATTCAAGGTCAGCTGGCACCAGGCTGCAATGGACCCTCTATGGCCGGGAGTGCTGCATCAACATTAGGGTTTCAGTCACCCCCATCAATGTTGATGTCCAGATGGTGCTTTCTTTGTGGCCATTATTCAGCACCACCTCCCTACTCACGGCTTAGTGACAACTGGGCCAACTAGAGCAGTTCTTGCGCTGCCTGCAGGGCCAACACGCCCTTTACTTCCCCATGCATTGTCTTCGCTTCCTTCTCTGACTCCTTCAGAGCTTATCGACGTGGAGCTTGAACACCATCCCATCCTCATCCCACCAGATGAAGAGGAGGAGGAGGGAGATGTGGAGGGGAGCCCCTCTGACAGGTCTGGCTACACCGTTTCTACCAGAAGTGAGGACTCCATAGCGTATACCCAGAGAACTTCTACTGAGGACTCCTCTTTCTTTGTTATGATGAAGCAACTTCAGGCTGCCTTGGGAATGCAGGCTGAAGAGGAAGATATCACCAGCAGTTACCTGGTAGGGTATCTAGAAATTAAAAAGAAAGTGCCACACAAGGATGGTGGGGCTCAACGACAGTCAAAAAGCTTTTGCTGTGTGATTGTCTTGTGAAAATAAATTAAAACATAGCTTGAATCTACATTGGTGTTCCTTTCTTAAGAGGTGAAGTGTGCCCGTGTCTAGAAATTCTAGACTCCCCACCTCAGGTTATACCTGTTGACTGCTCTGGAGGATGCCACTATGGCTGCCTGGCATAGGCCGAACATGATTCCTGCCATATCTAGAAAGGCAGAAAAACTATACCAGGCCCCCTCAGGAAAGCCCTTCTTTGTGGGCCAGCCTGATATTGTCTCAGTGATGATAAAAGCAGCCCATGATAGATCTAGGGTGCCTAAGCACATCAGTTCCCTCCCCCCAGATAAGGAGTCAAGGAAACTGGACCTTTGGGGGAAGATTCCCTTGCTTCTGCCACTGTGTGCCTTAGAATATCAAACTGTTCTCTAGAAAAAGGCCAAGCAGCAGCCCAGTCCCTCCCGGGGGTACTCAGAGACAAGAGCTGCTCAAAGCCCTCCAGATTACAACTCGTGGGCAAGCACCTTCTGAGGTCCATCTAAGATATTTCAGAGGCATCAGCCAGAACAGCTGCATCTGCCATCTACCTCAGACAGAATTCTTGGCTAAGGGTGTCTGGGTTTACTGCTGCTGTTCAACAGTCCATTCTTAATGCCCCTTTCAGACAACACAGGCTCTTTGGAGCTGGTGTGCAGAACATCCTCAATGACCTGCAAGCCTCAGGGATAACTTTAAGATCCATCCATTCCCTCTATCACACCTAATCTAGGGGTAGACAGAGTACCTCCTTTCATTAGGCTTCCCACAAGCCTGGGTTAACGTCCAGACCTCAAGGCAAATGTGTAGCGGGATCTGTCTTGCCCCTACCTCCACCACAGGTGCCCACCCCAAAAGCCCCAGAGTTGGAGGTGCAGCCCCTGCTACTGAATCTGCTTCAGCATGACCCCCCCCCCAGTATTATGTCAAGAGGTGGTGGTCAGGGGTCATTTTCCCTTCACCTAGAACAGTGGAGGGTACTCACTGCAGATGCCTTGGTCCTGTAACTCATAGAACAAGGCCGTACTATAGAACTTCTGGAGCTGCCTCCAGATCTTCTACCTGTTCCCTCAGTTTACCATCCAGATCATATACCTTTGTGCTCCTATAGGAAGTATGTACATTGTTGCAGAAGACAGCCATAAAATCAGTGCCCTGGCCTCAAAGGAACATGGGATTCTACTCTTGTTTCTTCCTTGTCCTCAAAGCCACAGGAGACCTGAGGCCCATTCTGGACCTGAGGGATATGAACTTCTGCATTCAGTACAAGAAGTTCAGAATGGTCACTCTGCAAGGTCTGCTGCCCCTCCTGAAACAAGGGGACTGGATATGCTCCCTGGACATGCAGGATACCTACCTGCATATCAAGGTTTGCCCCCTCATAGGTGGTACCTCAAGTTTATGTTCCAGGGGGAGCATTACCAGTTCAGGATGGTGCCCTTTGGCTTGTCATCTGCACCACGGATATTTACCGAATGCTTAGTGGTGGCAGAAGCCCTCCAGAGAAAGGAAATGTACACTTCCCCTATCTAGATGACTGGTTGCTCAAAGCTCAGATCAAGGAGCAACTGTCTAAGACCCTGGCATGTGCCAGGCAGTCGTTCAGTGCCCTAGGGATCACTGTCAGCTTGGCCAAGTCTACCCTAAGCCCTTGTCAGCTCTTTCAGTACATAAGGGCAGCTCTGGACACAGCTCAAGACTTAGCCATCCTGCCCCAGGACAGGGCAGAACACCTCACAGCAGATATGTCACAGCCAGGACATTCCTGCGACTGTTGGGCCTGCCGGTAACCCTGGCAAGGCTGCACATGAGTATACTGCAATGGACTCTGAGGCTCCTGTGGGAATCAGTGCACTGATAATCTAGAACAGCAGGGTCTAATAGCCTCTCCTGTTCGCAGAGTGCTCCAGTGGTGGATGGACTCCAAGAACTTGCTGAAAGGGGTCCCATTCCTCATCCCCTTCCCTCAGCAGATCTTCACTACAGACGCTTTGGGGATGGGTTGGGGGGGGACACACCTGGGCCACCATCAAACCCAAGGGACGTAGTCCACAGTGGAGTTTTCCCTCCACATAAACGTTCTAGAGATGAGAGCCATTCTGTATGCCTTGCAAGCCTTCCAGAACCACCTGTCCCTGTGGCCTCAGTTGGTGCAGATGGACAACCTCAGTGTAGTATACTACATAAACAAGCAAGGGAGGACTCATTCTTACCCCCCTGTGCAGGGAAGTGATAAGGATTTGGTACTGGGCTCTAGAACACAGTCTAAAACTGTTGGCCATCCATATTGCAGGCATCCAAAACATCTCGGCAGATAGGCTAAGCAGGTCACAGTCCAGAATGCATGAGTGGGAGCCATTGACCTCAGTCATAGAAGACATGTTCGACAGGTGAGGTCATCCAGAGCGGGACCTTTTTTTGCATCCCCACTCAGCACAAAACTGCTGCTTTTCTGCTCGCTTGATCCAGGGCCTGGAGTTTTGTGGTGAGACACATTGTCCATCTCTTGGAAAGGGAGATTCCTCTATGCTGCCTTCCCTCCCTTTCCCCTAATTCAAAGGATACTAATCTAACTCCAGATGGAGGGGGCCACTCTAATTCTCGAAACGCGATTCTGGTCTCATCAGATCTAGTTTCCCTTACCGCAGCAGTTAGCAGTGGAACCTCCAGTACCCCTACCCGTTTGCAAGGGCCTGCTATCACAGAAACAGGGAACCCTGGTCCAACCAGACCTCAAGTCACTCCATCTCCATGCCTGGCTCCTGAAGACATAGCCATTGTGAGATATGGGGTGTCTCCAAAGGTGGCTGGCATCCTGCTAGGGCCACATACTCCATGAAGCAGAAATGTTTTGCGCTCTGGGCTGCTTCCTATCACCTGGATCCTTTCACTTGCCCAATGAATCAGATTCTGGAGTATTTGCTGTCCCTGTCAGATGCAGGACTGCAATACTCTTCCATTAAGGTACCCTTGCCTGCTATATCAGCCTTCCATGAGTCCATGGATTGCCGTACTGTGACCCATACGTTTCTGCAAGGCATTTTACATTTGAAGCCTTCCATCCACAATCCAGTCCCCGCCTGGGACTTAAGTTTTGTGTTAGACATGCTTACTTTGGCTCCTTTCGAGCCAGCCACGACTTGCGAGCTAAAATTTCTGTTGTGGAAAGCGTTATTTCTAGGGATTGTGCCTCCTTCATTTCTAAATTCTGGCTGTCCTCGCTCCCCCCTTATCTCAGTCTTCTTCTCTCCCCTATGCCTCCCTCCTCTGACTCTCTCCATAAATCAAGCTATCACTCCCCAATGCTCCCTTGTAAATCCCTTGTGGGACAGAATGCCTTCTCCTACCACTTTCCTGATATCTGGAATGCTCTTCCCCTTATAATTCGCTCTGCCTCCTACAAACGCTCTCTTTTCTAACTACTCCAAGTCCACACATCTCCCACCTGCAATTGCCCATAGTCTAATGTCATGCCTCCCCCCTTTTCTCTTTTGCCACCCAGTGTCCAAGCTCCTATACCTCTCCTCACAATGTTTTTTTCACTGAGTGTTTCAACCTCCACACTCATCCTCTTACCCTTATTTTTATCCCCTCCTTTCCCTCCCCCTCCTTCCAGTACCATCCTCCCTCCAACCATCTTCCTATCGCCCCCTCCTCTCCCCTCCATTACTACCTTAACACTATTCCCACTCTTCTTGCATCCTCTTCCTCCTTCCCCACTCCCTTCCCCTCTCCTTCTCCTCCTTATCCTATCCCTGTCACTTTATTCCCTCTTCTCCTCTATACTTTATTCCTAACCCTATTTCATCCCCACTTCTCTTCTATACCTCAGTCTGTTCTTTTTCCTCTTTCTTCTGTTTCTCGTTCCTCCCTCAGTATTTCTCTTTAGTTGTTCCTCCCTGTTGCCCCCTCCTATTAATGTCCCCTCTACCTTGTCCTGTATTGACATTGCAGCCTGTGAGTGCTGGGTTATCCCACACTCCTGATATTGTCAATCTATCTTGTTTAATAATTGCCATTTACTTTACTGTGCATACTGTACATTGCTGTGCCTTTGCTTTATCAGATTACTGCACTTTTCTTGTTTTTACTTATCCTCCCCTCCCCAAGACACATCTGGAAACTAGCTTTATGGCTCAGTGTGTATTTCCTGGTAAAGCTCTTTCAGTAAATAAATAAATAAATAAATGATGTTCCAACCACACTTTCTGGCAGTGTCCTTTCCCTTTAAGATGTGCCAGAATGTTTTCAAGCTGGCTCCTCCCACCCGCCTGGGTGGTAACTCCCCTAGCTCTGCCCTGTGATGCCAGATCTTTCTTTCCACTGGAAGAAGACGGTTCCCTCCTTACTGCTCTCACGCTGAAGAGGCCCTTGGTGATTTATTTTCTTCAAACTTTGATAAAAACTTGTCTTCATGGTCACTGTGACCCAGTGGATTTGGGACACCCTCCAGTGGTGGTTGGTCCTGGAATATCTGCAGAAAGGTATCCTATTTGTCCACCCAGAGCCGACAGTCATCCTGATGACTGATGCCTCTCTCATGGGCTGGTGTGCCCACCTGGGGGAACACAGAGTCCATGGGCTCTGGACTCCCGAGGAGTCGATGTGCCACATCAACCTGCTGGAGCTTCGGGCAGTTTGGCTGGCACTCACTACTTTTGCTCCACACCTTCGGGGTCATGTGATTCAGGTCCAGACGGACAACACCATGACCATGTACTACCTCAACAAGCAGGGTGAGATGCGCTCCTTTTTTCTGTGTAGGGAAGCTTTCCACATGTGGACCCTCATGCGCAGCTCGGAGGCAGATCTCTTGGCCATCCATGTGCCTGGTGTCTCCAGTCAGCTGCTCTCAGCCATGTGGGCGAGGCATCTCATGAGTGGTCTCTCCACCCAGAGGGTAGTACACAACCTGTTCTCCCAGTGAGGCACCCCTCTGGTGGACCTGTTCACCTCCAGGGAGAACACAAAGCTGAGGCTGTTTTGTGCCCATGCCCCCTCAGCAGGGAATGCTGCAGGGGGATGCCTTCTCAAGGCCCTGGACCCCGGGCCTCCTCTATGCCTTCCCTCCATTTCCTTTGTTCCACAAAGTGTTGCTCAAGGCAAGGAGGGACAAGGCATGGGTGATCCTGGTGGCTGCTGACTGGCCACGCCAGTTCTGATACCCTGATCTCCTCAGCCTCAGCAGCAGTATCCCAAGGTGTCTTACCCTATACCCAGACCTGGTCTCAATCAGTCAGGGGAAGGTTCTCCACCCAGACCTTCAATCCCTACATCTGACAGCCTGGTTTCTGAGCTGCTAGAGTTCCAGGCTTTGGGTCTCTAGAAAGAGATAGCCTCAACGTTGTCGAGGCTTCTCGGAAGGAGTCAACCCAAAAATGCTATGCCCTCCAATGGAAGAGGTTCTCCATTTGGTGCCAGGGCAAGGGGTTGGACCTCTTATCTTGTCCGGTGGCTAGCATTCTCGACTACCTTTGGTCCCTCTCCCAGTCGGGTCTTCAGTTGACACCCTTAAGGTGCCCCTGGCAGTCATCTCTGCTTACCGGGTGCTGGCCTGTCAGCTGTCAGTGGCGCAGGAGAAGGTGGCCTGGTGCTTTTTTTAAAGGCCTTGACCACATTTCCCCTCTGGTGCGTGAATCATCACCACCACCTGGTTTTGGCAAATCTCATGGGCAAGCCTTTCAAACCAATACACAGGTGTGAGATGTCACACCTGTTGTGGAAGACTGCCTTCCTGGTGGCTGTCATGTCAGACAGAAGGATTAGTGAGCTCCAGGCACTTTTGGTGGAGTCATCCTTAACCGGTCTTCCACAGGGACTAGGCTGTCCTTCTCCCCAGCTCAAAGTTCCTACCAAAGGTTGTGTCTGATTTTCACCTTAACCAGGTGATTAATCTCCCAGTGTACTTCACCAACCCCACCTCAGAGGCTGAGCTCAGGCTCCATACTTTGGACTTGCCGTGAGCAATAGCCTGTTATAAGGAGCGTATGGCTGAAGTTTGTGAACAGGTTTGCCAGCTAGGCAGATCGGCAGCCAAGCGGACGATTGTCAGGTGGATTGTATCCTGCATTGACCTCTGCAATAGGTTGGCAGGTAGGGAGCCTCCCGTAGGACTAAGGACTCAGTCCACCTGTCATACCACTGCCTTAGAGGGTGCTTCCAGGGACATCCCTATTCAGGAAATCTGTCAGGCTGCTACCTGAAAGTCAACACACACCTTCATTTCCCATTATCACATTGACCTTGAGTCACACTGGGATGCTGGTTTTGGGGCCTCAGTTCTCCAATCTCTGTTCCTTAAATATGGGGTGTACACCTTGCCCCTGCTTCCAGGAGAACTTTCAGGAGTCTCCAGAAAGTGTGGATAGAACATTGTATTTGCATCCCTTGAAAAACAGGTTACTCACCTGTAACAGTAGATCTTACACACGGAATGGTCTCTTGCAGTAGGTAATTACTTCTGGGAGTTTCCAGCAGAGGGAGCTGTCGTATGGCAGCTCTTCTAGCAGTTTTCACCAGGGACCGCCCACACATCACATCATGTCCTGCTTCCTGTATAAGTGTGGACAGTCCCTGGTATCCTCAGTTCATTTTCTCACCATCTTAAGCTCGCGCAGCAGCTGGTTCAACTTTTGTGTAGCAGTCATCGATGAGAAATTGGATTACAAAACGAATGTGTAAAGATTCTTCAGTCAAACAAGCTGTATTTCATTCCCTGCCATTGCAGTAGGAAGATATAACGCTTTGACAACCACACATTTTGTGTTAGGTGTCTGGGACCCACACACAACACCAAATTCTGCAGCTTCTGTCAGTAGAGCAACCTGTCAACGACAGTTGTTCAAGATTCAACATTTGCTTACAGAGCAGAGAATGTCTCTGTTAGAGAACCAGGGGGCTCATACCAAGGGCTCCCCCAGCTCTGGTTGTCGTTCACAGCAAGGTAACCCCCCTCTCACTCCCGGCCGCAACGCCCATCGACGGCCACTGTTTCTGTGGCTCATCTGTCAACAGAGCATCTTCCTACAGCCTCCTCATTGACAGGGGCTCACACCCTCTCATTGACGGCGCTTTCTAGCACTTTAAATGCTGTGCAGGCTCTGCCTGCTCCATCGACGGGGGCATATACCCTCTCATAAACTATGCTGTCTAGCGTCCTAAAGTCAGCCAAATACACGGCTGCTCCATCGACGGGGGCTCCTCTCCCGTTGACGACATCTGACATATTCCAGGATAATTGTGGTCTTGTCAATGACATCCCGTGTTCCTCAGGGCAAACCAGTGGCTTTTGCCTTACAGCATGCCCCTCCACCCTCATAGGTGCCATCTTACAGGGGGCAAGCGGACAGAGACTGGGACCCGGGCTTGTTCTTCCCAGGGGTGAGACCTGCTTACTCTACCCATTCCATCCCCTTCCCTCTATTGCTCCCATTGTTTCTCAAACCCTGCTTCTTACCCCAGGAATGGGACATCACCAAGATAGTGACGCAGGTCTTGCATAACATGAGGTATACTCAGCCCTCTGACCCAGGTGTGCTCTGGGATCCTTTCCAGTCTCCCTCTCCTCTGCCTAAAAGATTTCACGTTGACAGGGATATACTGCCACCCTGGTCACCTCCTCCTAATATGGAAGATTATTTGTCAGACGAACCTGAGCTACCGGTGAATATCCCTGGTGATATTGATGAAGAAGACTTCCAGGACTTGGATTTCCCAAATCTGGAGTCCCCCTACTTGGAAATCTCTTCCCTGGATGAGGACATACCTATACCGGCTGCCACCTCTCCTCCAGATGACCCGTCCTTTAGCGAGATGATAGTCCAAATATAAAAGGTCATGGGGTTCTCTACCACAGAACATAACAAATAACGTAAGGATATGGCAGAATATCTTGAACTACCAGAGGAGCCTGCCTTAGTGGTGCCCCCACTGATTCCGACCTACCAGAATGCCATGCTGGCTGCCTGGCATCAGCCATCTGCTATTACAACTGTTCCTCAAAAAGCAGATCACTTATATCAGGCTCGCCTGGATCATCCCTTCCTGTGCACCATGTCAGAAGTGGATTCAGTGGTCATTACTGCTACTCATGATCGTACCAAAAAACCCAAGCACATGAGTTCCTTACCACCCGATAAAGAATCCCGAAGGATTGACTACCTGGGGAAAAAGGTTTTTGCTTCAGGCACCATGAATATTTGAATCTTGAATTATATGGGTCATATGGTTAAATACCAATGTACCCTTGGTGCTTCAACCATCAAACTTATCAGTAAGCTTCCTCCATCCCAGGAGAAGGACAAGTTATTAGACACAGTGTCTACTAGCAATTCTATATCCCGCCACCTGCTCCGGTCAGGATATGATGCCATTGATACCTCAGCCCGACTCTCAGCTACTGAAGTCTCTCTGCGTCACCATGCTTGGCTTCGCATTTCAGGTTTTGCTCCTGACATACAACATAAAGTTGCTATGCACCCTTTAATGGGTCCAAACTATTCGGGCCAGGTACTCAAACATTGTTAGACAATTTGCAGGCATCACGCAGAATCCTTCATACAGTGCACAGCATGTACCATACTCCATAGCCACCCTACCGTACACAATATTCTTCCTATTCCAAAAAAGGTGGAAAATATAAGGCCTCTAATAGAGGTGGCTTTTGAGGTCGTGCCCAGCCCACAAGGGGCAATGCCTCCACCACCCGTGGTTCCCATGCCCATCCCTTGGGAGGGGCCAGACAACTCACTACCCAATGACCTATCAGGGATTTCCCCGCACCTCCTCGACCAGGTCTCGGAGATGGTGGGATGTCGTTTTGCCCAACATTGGGAGCCCTGGCAAACAATCACTTCAGACAAATGGGTACTTCAGATAATTCAAAAGGTACACACTTTGGAATTTTTTATGCCCCACCCCCGTCCACCACTTGGACAGTCCATTACCCACCAGACCATGTCTCTATTCTTCAAGAAGAATTGAAGGCACTTCCGACCAAACAGGCTGTTTTACCAGTGCCTCTTCCAGAACATCAAATGGGATTTTACTCCCACTTTTTTCTAGTACCCAAGCGAACCGTAGATCTCAGACAGATATTAGACCTGAGACATCTGAATCAGTATATTCAGTACAAACATTTTCGCATGATGACTCTATCCGCCATCAGACCTATTCTAAAACAAGGAGACTGGCTGTGTGCCCTGGATATGAAGGACGCCTACTTACATATCCCCATTCATCCTGCCCATTACAGATTTCTACGCTTCCACCTTCTGGGTCAAAACTATCTGTTTTGAGCACTCCCTTTCTGCCTGTCATCGGCCCCAAGAGTGTTCACCAGATGTCTAACGGTAGTAGCAGCAGCCTTACGGAAAAAAGGGCACTTCATCTTCCCATATCTAGACAATTGGCTAATCAAAGCAGAATCCAGAGAAGCTCTGCTTGCCTCCCTAGCTGCTACTCTGAGCATGTTCAACGATCTAGGGATAACAGTCAACTGGCCAAAGTCCAGTCCACACT
Organism: Neoceratodus forsteri; assembly: GCA_016271365.2. Classification (NCBI taxonomy): domain Eukaryota; kingdom Metazoa; phylum Chordata; order Ceratodontiformes; family Ceratodontidae; genus Neoceratodus; species Neoceratodus forsteri. The sequence goes on from CM057449.1 coordinate 1,851,532,456, forward strand.
CAGTGCAGTCTCTCCAATACATCGGAGCTGTTCTAGATACAGTCACAGCCAGAGCTTAATTTCCACCTGCTCATCAGGCCATTCTTGTATCTCTGTCTTTGCAAATACAGACCCAGAAAATAGTCATGGCCAGACAAATGCTGAGACTTCTGGGTCACACGTCTGCAGCCATCCAGATGGTGGCATTTGCCTGCCTTCACATGAGACCTCTCCAGTGGACCCTCCAGAATCAGTGGTCTCAAAGAACTGGACAGTTCGATACAAAAATCAGGGTCACTCCTTCTCTGAAGTCACCCTGAGGTGGTGGACAATCATAACCAATTTGTGTCAAGGAATGCCTTTCTGCTGCCTCCCTCCCATGCAGACGTTAACCATGGATGCTTCCCTGGATGGATGAGGCACACACTTAGGTCCTTATCAGACCCAAAGCTGGTGGACCGCCTCTTCCCATCACTCTCATCTCAATCTCCTCGAGATGAAGGCAGTCCATCTTGCTTTCAGGCATTCCAGCTCTATCTCAAGCCAGGACTGTTGCTGATTCAATCAGACAGCACTGCAGTGGTGTTTTAGCTCAACAAGTAAGGGGGCACGAAATTGAGCACCCTCTGCATGGAGACCCTTGCAGTCTGACAGGAAGCCATCAGATAAGACCTAACGCTAATGGCCGTCCACCTACAGGACAGTGCAATCAGTTAGCAGATCAGCTAAGTCACCAGTCATCTGCTCACAAATGGAAACTTCACAAAGAAGTACTCCAAGAAATCTTCAACCTGTGGGGAACTCCACAGCTGGATCTGTTTGCCTCCCCATCAGTCATCAGCCCCCCAGTTACTTCTCTATTATCCCCGAGCAGCAAGGGACGATCTATAGATGCCCTGTCCCGACCTTAGACAGGACTCTACTTATATGCCTTCCCCATCCCCATCCCTCTCTTGCAGCTTGAAACTTCAAATGGAACTGGCCACCATGCTTCTCATAACACCCATGAGACCGTGTCAGCCGTGGTACCCTCTGCTCTAATAACTGTCAGTAAGGGAACCCATTCAGTTGCCATTCAGACCGGACCTCCTGACTCAGTGTCACGGATCCTTCCTGCACCCCAGCATGAAGACCCTTCATCTTCACGCTTGGCTCCTGAGGACGCATTTATAAATAGACTCCAAGTGTCCTCTCCTGTTGCCAACATTCTCCTGACTTCTTGTAAACCAGCAACCAGAGAAACCCATAATTCTAAATGGAAACGCTTTTCCATATGGTCTGCCTCTCGCTCCCTGGACCCTTACTCTTGTCCGCTGATGAAGGTTTTAGATTACCTGGCCTCACTATCAGAGTCAGGCTTAAGTTACTCCTCCATCAAAGTCCACCTGGCTGCCATATCAGCATTCCATGAACCTTTCGATGGCAAACTTCTGTACCAACATCATTTAGCCAAGATGTTTTTTAAAGGAATGATACATATCAAACCTCCTATTAGAAGACCCACTCCTCCATGGGATCTCAGTTTCATTATAGGAAAAACTGACCCTCAAACCTTTCGAGCCAGCTGCCACTTGTGATCTCCCATTTCCTTTCATGGAAAACGTTTCTAGTGGCTATTACTTCAGCTCACCGTATTTCCAAGCTTCATTCCTTCATGTGTAGGGAACCTTACTTGATTTTCTACAAGGACACGGTGGTCCTTCATACCAACTCATCCTTCCTTCCTAAAGTAGTCTTTGAACATACTTTAAATCAGTCCTTGGAGCTTCCGATTTACTACCCCGACTACTCCAATCCAGGTAAACATCTAGTACATCAGTTGTTCGTCACCTTTGCCTCTGGTGGAGAAGGGCTTCCTGTTGCTAAACAAACCCTGTCTTCATGGTTGGCGAATTGTATTATCTTTTGTTACAAAAAGTACAAGACTTTAACTGGACCTGTCCAAGCCCATTCCACCAGAGCTATGGCCACTACTGCGGCTTGCTTTAAAGGAGCCTCCATTTCAGATATATGCGGTGCTGCTACCTGGTCCACAGTCCATACCTTCACAAGGCATTACAATCTTGATATTGCCTCACGATGTAGGACGGCCTTCGGCCATGCTGTCCTACAAGGTCTTCTATCATAATCGTCCTCCCATACAGACATGACTGCTAGGGATTCTCCCCAGCAGTAATTGCCTACTGCAAGAGACCATTCTGTGGAAGATAGTGCAGTTACATTAAGTCTTACCGTAACAGTAGATCTTCAAGGAATGTTTCTTGCAGTAGGTGCAATCCCGCCCTCCATCCCCCTCCTTCACTAACAGAGCTAATTCTGGTTCAGTGACTTAGGGTTGGGACTCCTTAGTACCTCGGCTTCCCCTCGGTCCTCGCTTTTGTGAGCTGAATCTAGCGGGGGAACTGAGGATTCCAGGGACCGCCCACACTTATATAGGAAGCAGGACATAATGTCATGTATGGGAGGTCCTTGGTGAAAACTGCTAGAAGAGCTGCCATGCGACCGTGCCCTCTGCTGGAAACTCCCAGAAGTAATTACCTACTGCAAGAGTCATTCCTTGAAGATCTACTGTTACGGTAAGCCTTTACATAACTGCACTTTCTAGGAGTGGTATATAATGTTCATCCCACACTAACCCACTCACCCTCCCCTGGCAAGTGGCACACTGTCTTTTCTTCCAGCAGGCAAGATCTGGCATCATGGGGCAGTTACTACCTGGGTGGGTGGGAGGAGCCAGCTTGCAGGCATTCTGGCATGTCTTAAAGGGGAAGAACACTGCCAGAAAGAGTGGATGAATGTCATATATCACTCCTAGAACTACTGTTAAGGTGAATAATCTGGTTTTTTTTTTAGTTGCTATTACTTCTCGAAGGATTTTAGAGCTGCAGGTTTTCATGTGTGAGCCCCCCTTATTTGATTTTCCACAAAGAAAGGGTGTCTTTGCATATGAGTCCTAAGTTTCTACCAAAGGTGGTGTCTGAGTTTACCTTAAATCAAACCATCCACTGGCCAGTTTATTATCCAGAACATGCCAATCCAGGGGAAGCATTGCTCCATACATAAGAATTACATGGACTACTCAGATATTGTGTTGACAATACGAAGGACTGCAGGAAGTCCTCGTAGCTTTTAGTTTCCTTCACCTTTGCGAAAGAGGGCATACTGGTTTTGAAATGGTGCCTGTCCAGATGGCTGGTCAACTGCATTACTTTTTGCTATAGGAAATATGGTAAGGAACTTTCAGGAGTTGTTTGTGGCCATTCGACCGGAGGCTTGACCACTTCTGTTACTTGTTTCAGCTGCAGAAGTTTGTGCGGCTGCAACCTGGAGTGCTGTCCACACTTTCACTAAACACTACAGTCTGGACATTGCCTCTAGAGGAAGGGCAGGCTTTGACCTCCTGTGCTTCAAGGTCTTTGGCTTCCTGCCACCCAGACTGTCTCGTTGTCAGTACTGCTTTGAACTCATCTTATAGTTGTGGCCTGATGAACGAGAGATCCTCAAAGAAGATAGAACAGATCTTACTTCGAGAAACAGCTTTTGCAGAAGGTTACACCATTAGGACTGAAGCCGGCAGGTGCCAGGACCCCACGGAAAAAGTCTAGCTAGCAGTATCCAGCGGGGGACCGCCCCCGACGTCAGGCATCACATAAAAGAGGGAAGTCCCCCAGCATCCCCAGTTCTTTTCCTGCCGTTGACTCGCCAGCATCGGCCTCACGGAAGCCTGCTCTACTGTTACAATGCATGAAATCTTTAAGTAAAACTTTAATATATGTCTGCTTCTTCTACTCCTTCTCCCAACAGACGTCCCTCTAAGTGTGCCTGCGGCAAGCAGATCCCCTTTGCAGACCATCATTCTGCCTGTGTCAGGTGTCTGGGCCCAGAGCACAATACCCAGGCCTGCTCAATTTGCCAGCAGTTTAATAGCAGGACCCGGATCTGCCGCCAAAAGGCCCTTCAGGGAATCCTCCTCAAGGAGAAATTGAAAAATATGGAGAAAAGACCTTCCTCCAAAGGAGAATCTTCTCATAAATATGAGAAGCACCGGGACAAGCACTGGGACTTGAACAGGGCAAAATCCCCAAGCAGGGCCTCAGAGTCCAGGACCAGCTCCAGCTCTGCCCGGTCCGATAGATCTCCTTCCCGGGCTCGCCCCCAGCCTCCCCCAGTAAAGGTAAGGTCTTCAGGCGGCTCCTCCGCCTCCCTGCACCCACTCAAGACCTCTCAGGCATCGGATGCCTCCAAGCCTGTTCTGGACAGGCACAAAAAGTCTTCCTCCAAATCTCGAGGTGCGTCTGACCGACACGAGGACACTGACTTCAGGTCCATCTCCCAACCTCCTGAAGCACCTGAAAGGAGGATTTCTGAGCAGATGCCCCTTAAGCAGATGACGGAGTCCAAGAAGGCGTCCGACCCAGCACCAACGACCGACTACTACACCGACGCCGGTGGACACTGGACGTCAGGGGTCCTCAGATGAAGAGGCTACCATGCCATCAAATGACCAGACATGTGGCATGGAGGATGCCAGCTTGCCCAGGGAGCTGGATCCAGTGCTTCCCCAGACCTGACGCCCAACCCAGAGGACAGGCCCACACCGACGCCAGGTCCGTCGTCAGGTATGAACATCCAGGAGGTGAAAGATTTGTTCACCTTCTGGTGGGAAACCATCAAGAAGGACATGGTTCCTCCTAAGCCTCAGCTTCCTCCACCACCTCACCTCCTCCTAGGGGCACTGGAGGTGACAGACCCCTGACCCCCAAGGAGCCAACTCTGCCTCCTCGGGGCCGATCGAGAGACAGGAAAAGCCCATCACACTCTCCCTCAGGGTCCCCAAGCCCAAAGCGACCCAGAGCAGATGTCGATCATCGGGAGATGACTCCAGACCGGATACATCTGACATCTCCAGGTCTCCATCACCTTACAGTCCCCCATCACCAGACCCACGGTACCTTCCAAGGTTGCCTCCGGATGATCTCTCCTTTTCGGAAATCATGAGGCACATCCAGGACAATATGGGACGGGAGACAGAGGAACTAGACCCTGAGAGACAATGCCTTGCCCGTTACCTCAGGCAGAAAGACCCGAAACCTGTGGTAGTCCCACCTTTGGTGGACACCTTTACAAATGTCACCAGGGCAGCTTGGAAGCATCCATATTCCACTCCGGCTGTTCCAAAGAAGGCTGACCGCCTTTACAGGGCTCCTACGGAGGACCAGTATTTGGCGCAACAACCCCTGGCTGACTCCCTGGTCGTCATTGCATCTCATGACAGGTCCCAGTGGCCTCAACATTTGAGCACCTAGCCTCCGTAGCAGGAATCTAAGCAATTAAATTTCATGGGAAGACGCGTGTATGTGGCTGCTACATGCTCTATTAGGTCTTTGAACTATCTGACGCACATGGTGCAATTTCAGAATGCCCTCTGGGATCAGGGCCAAGACCTTCTTAAAGATCTACCAGATGGCAAAAAGAAGGAGGAGCTGCTAAACCTCCTCCAAACTGGGTCTGACATGGGAACCCAGGTTCTCCGAGCTGCTTACAACTCAGTGGACTCGACAGCCAGGGGAGCAGCTACAGGTGTTTGTCTCCGGAGACACTCGTGGCTGAGGGTCTCCAGCTTTACCCCGGACGTCCAGAAGAATCTCCTGAATGTCCCTTATAATGGAGCGGTCCTCTTTGGTGAGGAGTCCGAGAAAGTCATCACCAAATTGCAGGACGCTGGGAAGGCAGTCAGGACTGTACAAGCCATGTACAGACCAAAATCTGGTTCCTTACATAGGAACCAGAATCGTTTTCATGGCCACCAACAAAGGCAACAGCCACGTTCCGGCCAGCAACCTAGGGGCAACTTTAGCCATAAGAATCAAGCTAGGTTCCCCTCAGGCCAGGGCTCGAAGCATTCAAAAGCAGCCCAGCCCACGGGGGCCAACACCACCACAGCATGACTCCTTCCTCGCCCCTCCTCTGGATCAAAGGGTTGAGAAAGTCGAGGGTTGCATCTCTCATCACCTTTCAGGATGGCAGAGGATCACCTCCTATCAGTGGGTGTTGCAGTTGGTCGAACGAGGTCACTCTATAGAGTTCCTCGATCATCCACCAGCCAGACCTCCCCTGCTCTCCCGTTATTCGGGTTAGCATGCCCTGCTTATTCAGCAGGAGATCTTGGCCCTCCTACACAAGGAGGCCATAGAACATGTTCCACTGAACCAGAGAGGAAATGGTTACTATTCCCACTTCTTCCTGGTTCCAAAGAAATCAGGGGATTTGCGCCCGATTTTGGATCTCCGTGATCTCAACAACTTTGTGCTGTACAAGCATTTCTGCATGATAACCCTGCCGGGTCTCATTCCAATGCTCAAAGAGGGTGCATGGCTGGCGTCGCTGGATATGCAGGACACTTACCTACATCTCCCAATCGATTGAGCGCACCGCAGATTTTTGCGCTTTGAGTTTCTAGGACACCATTACCAGTTCTGAGCCCTCCCGTTCGGACTGTCTTTGGCACCTCGGGTGTTCACAAAGTGTATGGCAGTCATGGCAGCAGCTCTCAGGAGAGGGGGCCACTATGTGTTTCCGTACCTAGACGATTCCTCTGTTCCCTCTTCCTATCGTTGGGCATCACCATCAATCAGGAGAAGTCATGCCTTGTTCCGTCTAAGAACTTGCACTTTATAGGAGCGGTTCTGGACACATTTCAGGGAAGGGCATTCCTTCCCCAGGACAGGGCGAAATGCATCAGATCCCTTATAAGGGACATAATGGAAAAGAAGACGGTACCAGCCCGCACCATCCTTTGCCTGCTCAGACGCATGTCGGCTGCCATTGTGATGGTTCTCCTAGCTCGACTCCATATGCGGGTTACCCAATGGATGCTGAGAGCACAATGGGACCAAAAGCAGGATCATCTACAGCATCCAGTCCGGATCACGAATGCAGTCATCCGAGACTGGCATTGGTGGCTCATCCCAGACCAGCTCTCGACAGGAGTCCCCTTCACTGCGCCACCTCCTTCAGTGACTCTCTCCACGGATGCCTCGGGGTCTGGATGGGGAGCTCACCTCAATGGGGTCAGGACTCAAGGCTCCTGGACGTCTCTGGAGTCTCATCTTCACATAAATATTCTGGAGATGAGAGCCATTCTATATGCCCTACAGGCATTTCAGATGGAGATTCCGCCAGGTACTCTTCTGGTTCAGACAGACAATACCACGGTGATGTACTGTCTCAACAAACAAGGAGGCACTCATTCCTACCCCCTTTGCAGGGAGGCTCAAAGGGTTTGGAATTGGGTATTGCAACACGGCGCACTCATTATTGCAGTACATGTTCCCGGTGTGGACAACACTATCGCGGACAGCCTAAGCCAATCACAGGCCAGGGTCCACAAATGAGAACTGCTTCAGGAAGTCGCAGAGGACCTGCTCCACAGATTGGGGACACCAGAATTAGACCTCTTCACGTCCCCATTCAATGCAAAATTGCCCAATTTCTGCTCACTAGATCCAGGGCCTGGTGTTTTCTGGCGAGACGCATTGTCCCTCTCTTGGATGGGCAGGTTCCTCTACGCTTTCCTGCCCTTTCCTTTGATCCAGAGGGTTCTATTGAAGCTCCGTCAAGAGCAAGCATGCCTTATTCTAGTAGCACCCTTTTGGCCCAGGCAGATTTGGTTCCCTTTCTTACATCAGCTGGCCCAGGAACCTCCAGTGCCTCTGCCATTTTGCTCTCACCTTCTATGCCAGGAGACAGGCTCCTTGGTCCATCCGGATCTTCGGTCTCTGAACCTGCATGCCTGGCTCCTAAGGACATAGCAGTCCTGAGATACGGGGTCTCAGGAAGTTGCGGACGTTCTGGTGGCAGCCAGAAAACCCTCTACTCATGCTACTTATGCCATGAAGTGGTGTAGATTTTGTATTTGGGCTCAGGTTCGAGTGTTGACCCCATTGGAGTGTTCTGTAAGGTCTGTTTTAGACTACCTCCTATCCCTCTATAAGGCAGGACTGGTCTATTCCTCCATTAAGCTCCATCTATGCACAATTTCAGCGTACCATTCTCCGATAGGTCACAGGTCTCTAGCTCAACTAGAGGCTTCTCGCGCCTTTTTGTGTGGCATCCTGCCCTTGAGACCTCCCATCAAAGACCCCGTTCCACCTTGGGATCTTCCTTTTGTTCTAGAGCAGCTTACGCTGCCTCCTTTTGAACCAGCTGCGGATTGTGAGCCGCATCTCCTCGCTTGGAAGACGCTCCTTTTAGTTGCTGTTACTTCTGCCAGAAGAGTTTCTGAGCTTCATGCACTCATATGCAAGGACCCTTATTTGGTTTTTCACAAGGACAGGGTGTCCTTAAGAACAAATCCTAAGTTTCTTCCCAAGGTGGTCTCAGCTATCACACTCAACCAGGATATAGACCTACCGGTGTATTACCTGAATCATGGTAACAGGGGGGGGAAGCCCTATTGAACACTTTGGATGTGCATAGGTGCCTCAGATATTATCTATCCAGAACCAAAGCCCATCATAAATCGGACCAGCTCTTTGTTTCCTACGCTCAGAGGATGATCGGTGCTCCTGTTTTTAAACAGTCGCTTTCTAGATGGCTGGTAAAGTGCATCATGGTATGTTATCAGAAGCACAATAAACCCTTACCAGGGCTGGTGAAGGGTCATTCTGCTAGGGTGGTGGCTACCTCCTTCGCTGAGCTTAAAAAATGTCTCCACTTCTGCCATCTGTGCAGCAGCGGCCTGGAGCACTGTACACACATTCATCAGGCACTACAGTTTGGATATTACCTCTAGGCGCAGAGCTGGTTTCGGCTTGGCGGTCCTTCAGGGACTTTTGTCCTGAAGCTTGGAGCATTCCTCCTATCCTCCTTCCGATAACAACTTGGTCCCTTACTGCTTGGGAATCAGTCCTAATGGTGTAACCTGCTGCAAGAGCTGTTTCTCGAAGTAAGATAGTACAGTTACTTAAGAACTTACCGTAACAGTAGATCTTCGAGAACAGCTCTTGCAGCAGGTAGTTCCCCTTCCACCTTCCCCTTTGCAGGTTGAGTGTTCTGACCTAATTCTTAGGCTACAGCGTCTTTGACACCTTCTACGAACCTTCCTTTGGAAGCGGATCCTCGGTCTCCCCTTCAGATGTCACACTTGAGCCATGAGTCTCCGGCGGGAGAACTAGGGATGTTGGGGGACCACCCCCTTTTATGTGATGCCTGATGTCGGGGAGGGGCCAACATCGGGGGCGGTTCCCCGCTGGATACTGCTAACTAGAATTTTTCCGTGGGGTCCTGGTGCCAGCTTCAGTCCTAATGGTGTAGCCTGCTGCAAGAGCTGTTCTCGAAGATCTACTGTTACGGTAAGTTCTTAACGAAACTGTATTTTACCTACCATAACAATAGATCTTCGATAGAATCTCTTTTATCAGGCCATGCCAACCCACCCTCCGTTCCCCCTTGATCTAAGCTTCTTTGTTCCCGTCTTTCTCTCCAGATCGAAACACCTATTGCTCCAGCCTCTCTAGGTAGCTGAGTACCTCAATTCTCTCCTCAGTTTCCTAGAGGGAGGCCTGGTGAGTATGGCCTCTGGCGGGGCTCTGAGGAGGAGCGGGACTGCCAATGCTTATATACACAGGGACATCAGTGTCTGACATCATCATGGGTGGTCCCTAGTAGACTGCTATAGAAAAGTTTCCGTGTGGTCCTAGTGCCTGATGACTTACAGTCCTATAGGTGTGGCCTGATGAGAGAGATGGCCTCGAAGATGATCAGTAAACATTTAAGCTATGATTGATCTGAGGAATGGAGTACAATTGCACACTAATACAGTTTTTTCCCCACTTAATGTCTACACACGTGGAAAAGTTCTAATGCATGGCCAGGGGCTGAAGATTACTGTGCCCCTGGCTGTGTATTAGAACTGTCTAATGCACACCCTGTCATGTCTTATTGTTTACTTATTCCCACTGTGAAGTCGCAACCCTCTGCTTATGACATCACAACCTATTGCCACAGTAATGATTCTGATGCACAAGAAAGGATTTTTATTTTAGGGCAGGAAAAGCAGCAGGAACAAAGGAGGTCTAAGGTATTAAGGGCCTGTTTCCATGCAAGGATCTTTGGTTGCAAAGAATGGAATGTCCAGAAAATTGGAAATTGTTAAAAATATTTTATAATTTGAGTCCTGCTAATACCAGCTGTCATTGTTTTACAGGACACTTTGGAACATGACTTTAAATATTGCTCTAAAATGTGTGACTTTTGAAAAGTGATCTCTTCTGCTGCTAGAGCATGCCAGTATTTCAGTCAACTAACAGGGTAGCATAAGAGTGCTAGCACTATTCTGTATCAAACAGAGTGAAGCTTGTAATTGCACCTACTGTTATATTCAGCTCAAGCATGCCAGCTGCTAGCTGTTCTGGAAAGTCCTGAAACAGCACCTCTTAGAAAGTGGGCAGAAATGAAATTAATTAGTTGAAGTCTTTTTTGCTAGTGTGCCGTAGTTACCACGTACACTTATCACAGAACAGCTAGCAAAAAGCAGTAAAACATATAATTCTAAGGCAGCTTGTTTTTCATAGATTGTAAAAATCCACAGAACAAAGGTCTGTGGAAACCCAAAAAATTTTATATGCTACTTGACACAAGGAAGTGTGTCACACAAGCTGAAAGAATTGGACCCTTGGAGTTGGCTTGGCTGGCCTAGCAAGAGAGCAGGGGTAAGAAATTAAGAAAAAACACAAGATAGGAGGAAGTACCTAGAAAAGCAGATTTGATTACATGCTGCTCCCCCTGCCTCAAGTTACATAGGCAACCTGCTGTTTTCCAGCATCATTTTTCAAATCCCCCAACAGAACCTGAGCGCAAACATTGTGGTGCTTTCTTAAATGTGTGTTGGTAAAGAGGGCAGCTAGGGGGCATGGCCTGTGTTCCCTCAAGGGTCACGTGCTTGGGCATTGCTGAAATTGTGTCAAATGGGGCAGGTGTATTCATATCATACCCCTTCCATTTAAAGTCATGATCTATGTAAAATGTATATTTAAGGAGTACCTTTCTTGGTGCTGCACTGAAATCAGAAGAAGGTTCCTTACCTCCTTGGGAGCTCCTCTGCACAACAAACAGCTTTTGAAATTATGCCCCGAGGGACAGCAACAGATATTGAAAGGGATCCTGCTGCTAGCCCTTCAGGGGCAATTTACAGTCCCTTCCCTTCCCTCAGGGTCATGATTTCAGAAGCTATTTTTTTTTGTGCAGAGGAGCTCCCACAGAGGTAAGGGAGCTTCCTCTGATTTTGGAGGGAGTGTAAAATTAGCAAGACTGGTTCTCTTTAAAGGAGAGATGCATTAAAGCTGCTAGCTGTTTTTTTGTTTTGTTAATATTGGTTCCCATTCTGTATTGTTCCATGTTTAGTGGCAATTTAGTAAACTCAGTGTGTGTTTCCAGTTTACACAGTGGTGGCTAGGACCATTGTAGAACTGTATCTCTTGATAGCTTTGTTCTGTTATAGAACTCTGTGGTTGAAAAGGACATGAAATACATCATACAATTCTAAAATAAACTGATCCTTGGGATTTGCCTCTTCAGGTTTTTTTTTATTTTGACTAGTTTTGCATGACTATTTGCCAGATTATCATGACACAGGAGGTTAGCATGGAGTTAATGACCAGTAGAACTCTGTGCTTTTGCGTATTTGATTGTATATTTTATATTTGGGAGGTCACCATCATTTTCTTTTGAATGCAGGTATTAATGTGCTAATGTACAGAGAGTGTTTATATTTATTAAGTTATGTATTGTTTTTGTAGCTGTAGCATATGCAATGTCTTTTTTCCTAAATTAGGATCGTCTTTGTAATTGAGCTTTGTTCAGTGGCTATTCCCAAATAAACATACGTACATGCATACTCCGACTGAGCAAAACACGTACTGTAAGTAGTTTTATTATAAAGTGTAAACCTGAGAAGGAGAAAACCAGAGTAAACAAACTTAAATCACGACTCCAGAAAAATGCCCAGAATAAATGTGAGGATCAGCATGTGTTTTTGGCCTTAATGAGTAAGTAAATCAAAAACGTTACCTGCTGTTGTTTAAAGGCTCATGAAGATGGAACAATAACAGAATGGGAACCAGCATTTGAACCCCAGCTTCTGCATGAATTAGTTACAGCCTAGCTGCATTAACACAGTTCTACTTTAGTCCGTTCCTCTGAGGTGGTCATTGTTTTATCAAGGTCAATTGGTGGAATTTTCAGACTTTCTAAAAGCACTACTGGAGATGAGTTAAAGAAGCAGAGCATGCTATGAGGAAAATGATGAGCCCCAGTACATTTTTGTTCCATTTTAGTTCACCTGTTTTCTCCTGACATGTATCTATCAAAATTATGTATGTATGTTTTGTTTGTGTCATATCTGGCCTCAACATTTATTGTTTATTCATTTGTTTCTGTACAACAGGAGTGGGGCTAAAAATGACAAGATAAAAAAGATATCTTAGCTGCTGACATCAGTAACAGCAGCACGCCTCATAGAGCTCATAGATTTGTACAGGCCAAGTAGGGCACATGCCCCATAGTAGCCCACCCTTTGTTCAAAGGGAATAAACACAGATGAACACATGTTATTTGTCTTGCAATTGTCATCTAGTCTAGCCTTATATTCCCCCATATTGTTACTTCCCACTACATCTAGTGGAAGATTATTCCATATGGACACAACTGGTTGAACCAGGCTGCTCTTCTAGATGTACGATAAACTTCCCCTATCAACAAATATTGTTACTGTCATCACAATGGGTATTTTTAAGTTATTGTCATCACAGTAGAATACTGAACCAATCAGAGAGCAGCTTTAACAAAGCTGATGACATCACAATGCCTAGTGCAGCACTGAAACCAGCTGTTAAAATCAAACTAGCAAAATCTTCAAACTGCATATTTAAAAGCTCTATCCTGTAAACTAGTGTTGTATGAATCAAATATACAATAGCCTGACTCAAATGTGCAATTTATCACTTTCATAACTCACTCATGGCTCTGCCACTTGTGAGTTATGGTCCCACCCCCTCACACTTGGAAGATAAATTTGCATATTTTGAGTCTGCCCACTGCATATCCCCTATATTTATTGAAAGATTCAGACAATACCTTTGAGCACAAGTGCTCTTTCACAAAGGTTCCACCTCAGATTACATTATTGCATTCAAAACGAGGACCAAACAATCAAGGCAGATTCCGAAGGAAATGTTTGTCAAATGGTCAGTAAACATAATACTGAAAATCATTCAGATTTAAAAAAAAAAAGGACATGTTCAAGGCAGCAAGCTGCATACAGAGATGGTAAGTATAAATGCAGAGTGATAGAGATAGATCACTAACTGGTGCCGCTGCACTGAGTTGCTAACGCAGTCCTCAGGAATCTTTTGAATTGGTCAATCCTGGGGAAGTTCAACATGGATTCAAGCAGTTCATGTAACCAGCAGCCCTAACAGCAAAGGAATAGTTACCCATCTGAGTTCTGCAGAGAGATAGTTCAAGGGCATTCCTGGCCATACGCCTTGTATTGTATTGATTTACAGTGGGGCAGAAACAGTTTTTTAGAGGAGTGGGTGTTAGGCCTAGCAGTGCTTTCTTGGCTAGTATACATGTTTGTAGCTTAATTCTACTAGTTAAAGGTAGCCAGTTCATTTATTTATTTATTTATTTTTACCAGGAGAGGCACACTAAGCTGAAAGCTTGCTGACAGGTGTGACCTGGGAGCACAAGGAAGTTAAGTGACTTGCTCAGAGTCACACAGTATGCAAGTGGGGGCTGTGGGATTCAAACCCAGGTCTCCAGGTTTGCAGCTCAAAGCCTTAAACCACTGTGTTATACTGCCTCATATGGATACAGAGTACCATTATGGGTGTGCTTGTCGGCCCCTAACGGAAAGCAACAGCATAACATAATGTTATTTTGGTGTTAGGGACATCATTAAAAAAATACCATTCATCTGGTGAAATATATTCCCATCAGTATGGTATAGAGCACTTTACAATCAAAGAGGGAAGGAAGAGAATGTTACTTACATTAGGTGTGCAGGAAGATTCAAACAGCACAGAAAGAGATTAGAGATTACTAAAAGGTTAAACAGCTTAGTCAGGGACATACAGAGTAAGTGGCCATTGTAGGATTCACACCTCGGTCTCCAGGTTCACAATTCTGTGCGCCAGCCACTGAATCCAGCTGCCCCCAATGAATGTGTCCGAACCGCTGCATCTACAGCTAACCTTGGTTAATACTTTTACACTTTCAGGAACACTGCTCATTGAGCTTCCCATTTAAAAATATCTTCATATGTTTGTTGCTTAGAAAGGACTGTTTATTTCACTGCCACAGCTCACACTTTCCAGAGCACAGTTGGTGTGCCTCCCTTCTCTTTGATGGAACTCTTTTGTGGCTAGAACAAGGGTTTGTGAATGGAAGTCTGCTCTTCCGCCTGCTTCAGTCCTACATCTGCACTGCCCACTTCTCAGAACTTCCACTACCTTGCTGAAGAGCAGAATACAATGTTGAGTACTAGAAACCTTAAGAAGGAGGGAGTGAATAAGGATGTTGTCCCATGCCAGGTGCCCCACGGGATGGCCTAAGCTGTTTGGGACAGTCCATATGTGCAGAGACATCTGACTGGAGTGGACAACATGAAAACTACCATCAATTTGCTGATTGGATGACAATGTTGAGAAACAGCAGTAAGACAAAGAGTAGCCACATAAATCAATGAGAAAATGTATTTGATGTAAGGCTCATCATGGGGTGTAACTATTCCTTGCACTATGAAATGTATTTATGATGTTACACCATTTGTGTGAAATCTGGATTGTGCTTTGGCATTCTGTTTGGTGGGGTTCGCAGGGACGGTGCATGGAGTGGCTGAGTTAGGTTTAAAAAAACAACTTACATCACATTTACTTATTTTTGTGGTTTAAAGTAGAAATCCTAACTTGTGCATTAACGTAGTTTTGTGCAATGAATTTTCTTTCTTTTTGAGATGCATTTCCATAGTAGCTTACTTTGTGTGTCCGATATGCAAAGCAGCTGCATTATCACACACACATTGCTCCGTAAATGTACTGAACTTTGCAAGTGGCCCATGAAGCAGCTGCATTATCACAGAGATTTGAGGGACCTGTAGCAGACTTTATGAGTAGGTGCGGACACCTGATGAAGCAGCTGCATAACAACACACATTGCACCAGACCTGTAGCAGACTTTGGGAGAAGGCCTGAAGCCACTACATGCTCATAGACATCTCCCTACAAAGCCATCTAGATTTTTCTCATTTTGAGGCTGTATCAAAAAAGTAAGGTTTCATCTCACAAAATTTATTTTGAGAGTCACAGAAGCAGGTTCATGAGTGATGAAAGCAGGGCATGTCTTCATAACTTGCTTCAGCCTACAGTAGTTTCATTAATATTTTAAAAATCACCATCCTCATGTCATCAATCCAGTAATTTATTTTAAAGTTCCTTTTCTGTATGTGCATTATCTTACACTTCAACTGCCAGATGCCTGACCATTTTCTAATCTTTCCACATCCTTTTGCATACTGGCAGATTTTCCTGGACTTAAGTCTTCACCATTTAGTCATAATGCTGGGTTACAAGTCAGAGACGCTGGGACCCTGAGGGAGCCAAAACTCTTCAGGAGGGCCAGAGCTGAGATAGGACAGCACATGTGTGGCACCGCTTGACTGGCTCACACCATATAGGCATCTCGATGTCGACTCTCCAGCCACCTTAGTTCCTTTTTTCCCTGCCGTCTAGTGCACAGCAATGATGATTTTGTTCGCCCACCAGGCATTGAATCTTCACATCTATATGACAGCAACATTTACTTTTATTTAATATTAGTTTCTTTTGTTATTCTCTGTAAAAAAAAAAAAAGGTTTCTTCAGCCCTGCTGATCGAAGGAGTTCACCATGAATGGTGACAGTAGGTAATCTCTGTTAGAAGACTGCTCTGGCAGCTGGGCTGTGTCCAATCTGCCACCCTCTCTGGAGGGGGAGTCTGACCATGGGCAGTTCGAGAGGGAGGAAGGACAGCCCTCACAAAAAGAAACGGGCCCATTCTTGATCTATGTCGGGGACCTGGCATCCTTCCACCTCAAGTTCTCCCACTTCCCATTGGAAGGGGAAGAAACGGTACCGTTCAAGGTCACCATTTGGTGCTTCGGCCAATAGGTTTTTGGCATCCGTGAGTGAGAGGCCTTCCCCAGCTCCATCTGGTTTCCCTATGGACTCCGCTCATGATCACTGAGTATTTCGGCACCAGACCACATCCCTGTCCTCTATCAGGGTTTCCAGTTGGCAGTTTCACCATTGGGATGCTCTTATGGAGTAGTGGGTACAGCATCTGTCTCATTTGCCCCTGTCAGCAGATCTGGTGCCAGGGTCTTCAGGCCTAGGCCTCTGAGACCTGCACGGGTACCTTCGGGTCAAGTAGAGCAGTCGACTCCTGCAACAACTCCCCTCTTGCCAGGGATGGTGCTGCCGACGCTGGTTCCACATGCCTACCCCCCTCTGTTTCCTTGCAGGGACTGGCACAGGTACCATCTCCAGCACCCCCTGCTGGGTCAGTGCCACCCCTGATGCTGGGCCCAGTGCTGGCTCCTTTTCATACTGGCACCAGGTCCAGTGCTGTGACTGGCGCCAATTCCGATGCCAGTTCCAGTGTCACCTGTGCTTTCACTTCCTAGACTGGGTTGTGGCCTTGTGGGCTCCTCCCCTCTTCCTGCCTCCCCCTCTGAGGGGGATATGGAGCAGGATGAGTCGGATCCAGACCTCATCATTTCCAAGAAAGGGCATGAGGAGTCCTTTTATAGCCTGGCCAGTAAGCCTATGGTTCCTGCTACAGTTCCCCTGGAGGATCACTCTTTTCACTCCCTTCTGAAAAACATGCAGACCACCCTGGCCCTTCAGACATCTTCAGTAGACCCAGGGAAGCTTGTACGACTTGTTAGGCTTCATATTCCCAATATTTCAGTGAACCTTACGCCTCCTGTTCCCCAGGCATTCAAGACATTGTCTGAAACTGTGTGAACAAGACCTGCCACTATTCTGTTAGTCTGGAAGTCCATAGATCAGAAATATGTCCCTTCTAAAGAGAGACCTATCCTGGCTTCACAACCCATCGCAGATGCATTGGTTGTTCTTGCAGAGAATGACATAGCTGTCTTACTGCAGGAAGTAACAGCACATCCTATCAATGGAGGAGTCTCACAAGATTGATACCATGGGAAAAAGGGCTTTCGCAGCTGCTGCCCTTGACATGCGTGTAGCCAGCTATGAAGGACATTTCTTTCAGTATGAATATGTCCTATGGACCTCGCTCAAGACTCTGGCGGAGGATCTTCCTGAGTCTGACCTCAAGGGTCAGATTCTCCGGACTGTCGCCCAGGGAACAGAATGCAACAGCCATCAGTTGAAAGCTTCTATGGACACATATGATATGGCTTCCAGAGCAGCAGCTGCTGGAATCTGTATTGAGACATTCTTGGTTCTGGACATCAGGGTTCTCCTCTGATGCCCAGCAGCAGGTTATAAATGTTTCCTTTGATGGCACCTACTTGTTCAGTCAACAAGTAGAGCAAGCCCTGGAGGCCTCTTAGAAAATTAGGACTGCCATCAAGAAGGCTATGCCAGCTCCGGTAGTCCCTCAGAGAGGTAGGAACTGCCAGTTCTTTTGAAATAGGCAGCCATTTCAAGGAAGAGGCAGAGGAGCTCCAAACAGAAACCAGCCTCCTCAGCCACAAAAGAAAATGCAACAAAAGGCACAGGGCCCAAAAGTGCCCAGTGCCTCTGTCTGAAGATCCAGTCCTGGTTCCACCTGAGCTGCCCGAGAGGTCGCCTGATACACTTTTACAGTCAGTGAAAGTCTATCACCACAGACAAGTGGATCCTCAGTATAAATCGAGAGAGATGCTCACTAAATTTTAGAGATCCCCCTGAACTCCCAGCTAAGCAGCAATGTACACTGTTGGCTGCTCAGTCAGACCTCCTCATCTCGGAGATAACTGGCCAAAAACAGGGCAGTGGAAGTAGTTCCCTGGACAGAGCGGAACACAGGATTCTACTCCCATTACTTTCTGGTTCCAAAAAAGACTGGGTATCCCCCCCATTCTCAACCTCAGAAAGTTAAACAAGTTCTTGTACCATGAGAAGTTCAAGATGGTCTCCGTAGGGACACTTCTACCACTTCTCAAGCGACTCAACTGGCTGGCATCCCTGGACATGCAGGATGCTTACCAGCATATTCCAGTGCACCCAAACCACTACAAGTTCCTTTGCTTTGTGGCCTTGGGTCAACAGTACCAATTCAGAGTACTGCCCTTTGGGCTGTCTTTGGCACTGCGAGTCTTTACAAAGTGCTTTGCAGTTCTCACAGTGCACCTTCGAAGGCTTGGTGTCCAGGTCTTTCCTTACCTGGATGACTGGCTGTTAACAAGCCTGTCAAGACAGGAAACAGAGATAGTGGTATTCACAGCATCTCAATTCCTCACCTCCTTGGGGGTTTTGCTGAATCTAGAAAAGTCGCAGCTCCAACCCTCATGAGCTCCTCTTCATTGGGGTCCTCTTGGATGCCACTCAAGCGAGGGCCTTTCTCCCAGAAGACAGGAGGAATGACATCCTTCAAATGGCACACTTCATCATGGAAAACTACCCTGTCCAGGCTAAGTCCATGCAGCAGATGTTTGGTCTCATGGCCTCTTCTGTCTTCATAGTGCCTCTGGCCTGACTGCACAAGGACCCCTCAGTGGATGCTCCGCACACAGTGGTCCCCAACTTCACATTCCCGGTCTTATACCATCAAAGTGATGGAGACACTGTGGTGATCACTTCTATGGTGGACACGGGAGGACAGCGTGCTCCAGGGTCTCACTTTCCCCCCACCAGAGTCTCAGATAACCATGACTATGGATGCATCTCTCCTTGGCTGGGAGCCCATTGCCTGGGCCATCGCACTCAGTGTCTTTGGTCTCAGACAGAGGCACACCTCCACATAAATGTTCTGGAGATGAGGGCAGTCTTGTATGTCCTCTGAGTCCTGGAGGACGTGGTCAGTCACAAGGTAATCCTTTTTCAGACAGACAACAAAGCAGTGATGCATTACATCAGCAAACAAGGGGGGAGCACATGCCTACCATCTCTGCAAAGAGGCCATGAGGGTCTGGGAGTGGTGCCTCGACCACAGTGTCCTGATCCAGGCAGTATACCTGCCAGGAACTCAGAACAATCTGGTGGACCACCTCAGCAGGACAGAAGCAGATCCTCAGGAGTGGTTGCTAGCACCAGACGTGCAGTCACTCTTTGTCAAGTGGGGTACTCCAGACCTGGACCTTTCTGCATCACCATACAACACAAAACTGCCTCTATTCTGCTTCAAAAATTCAGAACCTAACATTTTCTGTCAGGATGCATTCAGGCTGCGGTGGACAAATCGCTTTCTGTATGCATTTCCTCCTCTTCCATTAGTTCAGAGGGTGCTGCTCTACCTGGAGGCCCACAGGGGCAAAATGATTCTCATTGCACCGTACTGGCCTCGACAGATTTCGTTTCCCTTGATCAACAAGCTGTCAATGCATCCACAGCAACTACCACTGTGGATGAACCATCTGACACAGGGACCCCTGGTCCATCCCAACCTGCACTCCCATCATTTCCTCACCTGGCTCCTGAAGAGATAGAAGTAGGCAGGTTTAATGTCTTTCAAAGAATATCAGAGATCCTCCTGGCTGCTCATAAGCCTTCCACTAGGAAAACCTACACAACAAAATAGAAACGCTTCTCAGAATGGTGTGCTAAGATTCACTTATACACATTCCAATGTCCCCCTGACAAGGTATTGGAGTACTTGCTAGATCTTTCAGATGCGGGACTTCAGTACTCCTCTGTAAAGATTAATCTCTGTGCTGTCTCTGCCTATCATGAGCCAGTCCAGAATATGACCCTGGCACAACTGCCTCTGTTTAAGAGGTTCCTCAAGGGCATTTAACATACAAGGCCTCCAGTCAAGAAGCCGGTCGCCCCCTGAGATATTAACCTCGTGCTGGACATGCTCACTCATAAACCTTTTGAGCCTCTAGCCATGTGTGATCTGAAGTTTCAGACCTAGAAGATTGCCTTCCTGGTGGCCAGCACTTCCACTCATAGAGTCTCTGAGATGCATGCTTTGGTCACAGACCCTACGTATACTGTCTTTCATAAAGACAAGGTGGTTCTTTTTTATTTTAATTAAATATATTTTATAAGACAAGGTGGTTCTCTGTATGCACCCAAAGTTTCTACCCAAAGTGGTTTCAGAGTTTCACCTCAACCAGCCCTTGGGTACTACCCACCCATTTCTCTAACTTCCAGAATGAAGGAGAATGCACCCTTCACTCTCTGGATGTTAAAAGAGCAGAGCCCTTTGGTTCTACATCAATAGAACAAAGGACATCCATAAATCTAAACAGCTCTTTGTGTCCTTCAAAGCTGCCAGATTCAGTCAGCCAGTTTTCATCAACTGTATATCTGCTTGGATAGTGACATGCCTGCACCACTGTTACTCTGTGGTGCAAGTTAAGTTGGAAGGCCATGTGCACACACATTATACCAGAGCTGTTGCTGCATCCTTGGCAGAGATCTGCTCTGTTCCAGGGACCGCTATGCCCCATTCCAAAGAACCAGGGTCAGAGGTTCTCACCTTCCGTGGATTACACCAAACATCCTTGCCCTCCTTAGAGCCAGAGACAAAGCCTGGAAAACCTCAAAAGTGTCCAGCTGTCCATCCGCCCGTCAGTACTACCGTGAGCTTCGAAACACCTGTACTAGGAAAATCCGCCAAGCAAAACCTAACTATTTCAAGAGCGCATTCAACTCCTCCTCCCATCTCCTGTCCAAATTCTGGAATGTGGTCAAGTCACTTATCAGCCCCCCTTTGCAGCCCCCCACTCCATCCCTGCAGGCAGGAGGTCTCACCATCTCCAACCCTCCAGCTGTGGCTGCTCTGTTTAACTCCCATTACACAAACAGCCACTCCTCTCCCCTGCCAGCTCCTCCCCATGCCCATCACCAACCCACTTTCCCCCTGGGTTGTGACACCCCCCCAGCTCAGCCTTTTTCCTTCCTACATGTCACCCCAAATGAGGTTTATAATGCACTGGTTGCCCTTAATCCAAGTAAGGGCAAATGCCCCACTGGGCTGGACTCAAAAATGCTCCTCCTTTCTGCCCTTGCCATAGCCAAGCCCCTGGCCTCCCTTTTCAACCTCTCATTCGCCCGTGCTGAAATCCCCTCTGAATGGAAACATGCCACCGTGATTCCACTTCCTAAGGGTGGGGATCCCTCAAACCTAAACAATTACTGGCCCATCTCCCTCATACCTGTCCTCGCAAAATTACAGGAGCGCCTGGTACTCTCTCGCTTATCTCCCTTTCTGGACTCCACCTCTTTTTTCTCCCCCTACCAGTCCGGCTTCAGGAAATCCCACTCCACCACTACCTCCCTTCGCAGGCTTACCAGCACCATCCTTACTGGGATGGATGCTGGCCACGTCACAGCAGCCATTTTCATCGACCTGGCCAAGGCATTCGACACAGTCACTCACTCTCTACTCTTAGCCAAACTCGCCAACGCCAGTCTATCCAGTAAGGCCATCTCCTGGTTCCATTCATACCTTGCTGGCAGGTCCCAATCCATCTGCATCAGTTCCTCCACTTCGGCTCCTCTCCGGCGTACTGCAAGGTTCTGTCCTAGGCCCACTCCTGTTCTTGATCTTCCTGAACGACCTGCCCTCTGCTTGCCCGCACACCTCAATCCATATGTATGCGGACGACACTGTGCTGTATGCATCCGGCCCCTCATTCTCAGAGGTCATGACCTGACTACAGCAAGATTTTATCTTAGTCCAGCACTGGCTTCACTCAAATCATCTCCTCCTCCTCCTCAATGCCAAGAAAACGGTCTCTCTAACCTTGGCACTAGGCATAGACTTTCAAGGCTCCCCTCTCCAATCACATTCCACACCCTGGAAGGGACACCACTGGAATCCTGTACCTCTTTCAGATACCTCAGAGTATGGTTCGACCAGCACCTCAACTTTTCCACACATATCGACTCGTTACTTAAGAAGCTTCATCCCAGGCTTGGTGTACTTTACCAGAATCGTGACTGCATCCCTGCACCTGCTCGGAGGGCCGTTGTGCAGAAAATTATTCTTTCTGTTTTCGACTATGGCGACGTAGTCTACAGTGCTGGCCCCAAGTTGACCCTAGCCAGACTGGACCCTCTTTTTCATTCCTTCTGCCGCTTTGCACTGAATTGCCCCTACTCCACACACCATTATGCCATGTACCAATCTATGGGCCTCTCCTCTCTTCATAATCGTGGGCAATCCCACTGCGCCAAAATTCCAGCCAAGTTTTGGTCACAGCACCTCCCCTCCTACCTCTCCGCTGCCCTGGGAAACCCCTCCACCCTAGCCTACTCTCTCCAAAACTTGGACTCTTGTTCGCTCGCAATCCTACTTAGGTCCTCTACTGCCGGTCAGGCTGCTTTCAGCTACCGCATATGAACATTGTGGAATTCCCTCCCGGCAAATATTTGTCACTGCTCCTCCTCTCCACCTAACCTCCTTGCTTCAAGCCCACCTCGCCCCTACCTGCTCATGTGCCTAGGCTGTTCTGCTTTCAGCATGATGTGACTGTATTTTTTGACTGCACTTACTTGCTGCACCTAAATTATGTTTAACCTACTGTTCACGTTGTCTGCACTACGCTGTCAAACTACTGTATATTCTACTGTTTTCCTGACCTCTGTGCCTAGTCACTTGGACCAAATGTTCAGAGAATTTATTCTATGTATTTTTCCTGTATATATGCTTTTCAGCTATTGTCTATGTTCCCCCTTCCCCAGGATGCATCTGGAATTGAGCATTTAGCGTGCTCAGTATGCCTTCCTGGTTAAACGCTTGAATGAATGAATAAATAAATGGCATTTGCAGAGCGACTACTTGGGGTTTGTGCATACTTTTGTTAAGCACTACACTCTGGACGTTCATGCCAGACAGTATGCTTCTTTTGGCAGGACAATCCTTAATGGACTTCTATCCTGAGTGAGCTCCGTCTCCTACCACCCTGCTCAGGGGATTGGTTTTAACTTGGTTCTTTAACTCAGAAGTATGAATAAATGGTGAAGACTTAAGTCCAGGAAGATACTGAAATTACGTACTCACTGTAATTCTTAATCTTCTTGGACAAGTCTTCATCATTTATTCATACGCCCGCCCACCGTCCCTCAAGCTCACTGAATCTGTTTCTGTTCTTCACTTCTTTGTTTCTGTTTGGGCTGTGAAGACATTGTTCTACTTGACCCGTCTTACACGGGTCGGAAGAAAAAATTACTTACCATAGTAATGTTGTTTCTTCTAATGGAGTCTTGCTGTATTCTGACTAATGCAATGAGATCGACCGGTTCAGCTGCCCCGGAGAACAAAGAGTTAACCTCTATGCAAATGCATAGAACATTGAGCTCGAGCTCGGTTTTCAAACCACCAGCCTTGGTACGTTCTAGTAACTGATCAGATTCTTCCAAAGCTAACATGTAGCAATAGGAAAAAATTATTTTCTAACCCTATAAAGCCACCAGGAGCAACACAACACAAAAAGGGCAAAACAGGAAGGCTCAAGCCACTGATGCCCAAGAACAATACCTTACCCACAGGTGGGTAAACCAAGTCTGAAGACAGAGCTAGCCTAAAGATCCCCTAGGTTCTGTAGGGGAGGCTGGGAGGGATGTCAGAATACAGCAAGACTCCATTAGAAGAAACATTACTATGATAAGTGATTTTTATCTTCAAACAGCATGAAGTCTTGCTGTATTCAGACTAATGCAGACTACCAAGCAGTGCCCCTTGGGAGGTGGGCACAGAACCTATTTAGGAAATAGGATCTGCAACACTGCTGTGCCAAACCTGGCATCACTCCTTGCCTGAGAATCGAGACAGTAGTGCTTAGTGAATGTGTGAGCAGTTTTCCAGGTGGCTTTACAGATTTCTAGCAGGGGAATATCCCTTGCTGCTGCCACTGAGGCTGCAGTACCCCTAGTGGAATGGGCCCTCAAACCTGGAGGGGCTTCCTTTCCCAACTTGCCATAGCAGAACTGTATGCAAGCCACAATCCATCTGGCTATGGTCTTTTTGGTGCCTGTCTTACCTTTACCCACTTCCCCATAGGTAAGGAACAACTGGTTGGAGCCCTGCCTATGTTCCTTTGTCCTATCCATATATAGTAGCTAATAGCCCTTTTTACATCCAGGCTATGTAACCTGCATTCACCTGAACTGGAATGGTCTATGAAGAAAACAGGAAGAGTAATAGACTGATTGAGATGGAAGTCAGAGACTACTTTAGGGAGAAACTTCCTGTTAGTCCGAAGGACAATCTTATCCCTATGAGGGGTAATGTAATTGGGCTCCACAGTCAAAGCTTGGAGCTCACTAATCCTTCTGGCAGAAGTGATAGCTACCAAAAACACTGTCTTACAAGTCAGGAATTTAAGCTCTGCTGAAGACATGGGTTCAAAGGGGGGGGCTGCATAAGCTGGCCTATGCAGATATTGAGGTCCCAGCTGGGTTGGGCTCTCTGTGAGGAGGATGAAGATGAGAGAGCCCCTTAAAGAATTTCTTGAATATAGGGTGAGCAGCAAGGGGAAGAGCCCTTCCCTGCTGACAAGTATGCAGAGACCACTGTCAAACGCACCTTTAGGGTAGAAGGTTGCAAATGGAGGGATTGCAAATGCACCAGGTAATCCAGAACTGGAAGCCCAGCATGTTGGGGATCCAACTCCTTGTGAGAACACCAAATGGAGAACCTCCTCCACTTAGGAGAATGTCTTCCTAGTGGAAGGCTTCATAGACACCTTCAAGATGTCCAGGACACACTCAGAGAGATGCAGGCCTGCATACTCTTAATTCTTCAAGAGCCAAGCCTTGAGGTGAATGGACTATAGATTAGGGTAAAGGATTCTCCCCTGAGATGATGTCAGCAGGTTGTGCCTCCTGGGAAGAGGAAAGGGGCTAGCCACTGACAGAGATGGAAGCACTGGGTACCATGGTTGCCTGGCCCAATCTGGGGCTTTGAGAATCATGGTCACAGGATGAGACCTGAACTTGACTAGTACCCTGAGAATCAGGGGAAAGGGAGGAAATGCATACAGAAACCTGTTTGTCCAGTCCAGCATCAGGGCCTCCAGGGGCACTGATCCCTGAACAGGAGGCCTGCAGCAATACAGCGGCAACTGATGGTTGTCTGGGGCTGCAAACAGGTCTATCTCTGGAACCCCCACTTCCTGAACACTGTCAGGAGGACCTGTCTGTTGAGGGTCCATTCATGATGGCTCTGACTTATTCTGCTGACAGCATCTGCAAGGACATTGTCCTTCCCTGGTAGGTGAATTGCTGAGAGGGAAATTCCCAGGGAGTAGGCCAAAGACCAAATTTTCATTGACTCTGCAGAGGAGGGAGGACCTTGTTCCCCCCTTCTTGTTGATATAGTACATTGTGGTGGTGTTGTCGGTCCTGACCTGAACCACCTGTCCCTTGAGATGAATGGCAAATGCCAGAATAGCTAGGAACACTGCTCTGAGCTCCAGGAGGTTGATGTGTGACAGTGACTCCTGAGACAGCCAAGTTCCATGAGCTGTATGCTCCCCCAGATGTGCCCCCCACCCCATGAGGGAGGGATCTGTGGTCGTTACTAGAGAGGGTACTTCCGGAAGGAAGGGAACTCCCACCTTGAGATTGTCCAGCTCCTGCCAACACTGGAGGGCTTGCAGGAGAGTGGATGATAATGGAATGAGTTTGGACAATGAGTCCCTTTGCTGGGACCAGAAGGACCTGAGGTGGAACTGAATGTCCCTCATCTGAAACCTTTCTCCTGGGACCACAGCAGTAGTGGATGCCATGTGGCCCAGGAGCTGCAGAAAATGCCTTGCTGGGTGAGGAACTCTGAGTTGAAAGGAATCTGCCAACTGTTTGAGTGCCTGAGCCCTTCCTAGGGACAGGAAGGCCCTTACCCTGACTGTGTCCAGCTTTGCCCCAAAGAAGTCCAAGACTTGAACAGGGGTCAGCACTGACTTTTTCAGGTTTGCTAGGAACCCCAGAGATTGAAGGGTCCCTTGAGTGAGTTCCAGTGACTGTTGAACCTGCAGACAGGACTGGCTTACTAGGAGCCAGTCATCCAGATAGGGGTAAACCAAAACGCTTTGCCTTCTGAGAAATGCCACCACCACTGCTAGGCATTTTGTAAACACCCTTGGGGCAGAGGTCAGCCAAAAAGGCATGGCCGTGAACTGGTAGTGGCCTGAAGGTAATCTGAACCTGAGGTACCTTCTGTGAGATTTTCTGATAGGTATGTGGAAGTAGGCATCTTTGAGGTCCAGGGATGCCAACCAGTTTCTTTTTCATAGAATGGGTAAAAGTGTAACAAGAGTTGTCATTCTGAACTTTGGCTTTGCCAGATGCCTGTTTAGGTATCTGAGATCCAGAATGGGCTGCCACTCCCCATTTTTCTTTAAGGCAAGGGAGTACCTTGAGTACAACCCCTTACCCCTGTGTAGTAGTGGCACTGGTTCCACTGCCCTTGAGAACAGGAGAGTGGAGACCTCTGCCTCTAGCAGAGCTGTTTTGAGAGAGGGCAAGGCCTGAGGGGTCTTGCCTCCAATCAGGGGAAGGATTTGAAATTGAGGGCAAGACCCTGATCCACTATCTCCATGACCCACCTGTCTGAGGTGATGGCTTGCCAAGCCTGAAGATAGTGGATCAGCCTTCCCCCTACAGGGGTAGATGAGGCAGCCTAAGCAGACTTCTCAGGGTGTCTGCTTGGCAGGAGTGGAGGGAAGTGGGATGGGAGCTGCACGGTCTGCACCCCTTCTTCCTCAACCCCTGAAGAACCCCCTGAGTTGCTGAGATGAAGGGAAAGCCATAGCCTGGTGGAAGGGCCTAGGGTAAGGTCTGCTCCACCCCCTCTGGCCTGTTTCTTTGGGTGGCTGCTCTCTCTTTAGCAGAAGCACTCTTTAAATCTGCCACCCTATAATTGTTCATCTTTTTCATATATGCTTCTGTCTGTTCCCCAAACAGTGAATTCTGTGTCAGGGCAAAGTCCAGAGCATTGTTCTGGGTATCCTGGGAGAGTTTGGTACATCTTACCAGGAGGACCGCCTGAGGGAAATGGCAGAAGCCATAGCCCTGGAGGCTGCATCATTCGAGTCCATAGCCATATGGAACTGTGCCTTAGATGCCTGAATTCCCTTGTTAACAATATCCTGAAGGTCAGCTGCCAACTCAGGAGAATCTTTCTGGGCTAACTGCTGCACAGATTCCCAGAGTGTCTTCTGGTATCTGGAGGTATAGGCCCTGTGAGAGGCCTGCCTTATACCCAGGGAGGAAGCCAAATATGTCTTTTTGGCTAGTGAGTCAGTTCTGCTGGGGTCCTTTTCCGGAGGATGGGAAGCCAGGGGAACACCAGCCTTCTCACAGGCTGCAGTCTGTGCAACCCCCACATGGCTGCAATGGGAAGATAAAAACTTGGTGCCATTGCCAGCCAGAGCATACTTCCTGTCCATCTTTTTGTCCAAAGGAGGGACAGAGAAGGGGGTCTGCAGGACCTTAAGGGTTTGTCTTTTTAAAGACTTGTCTATGGGGGTTGAGAGACCCTGAGAAGAAGCAGGGAGGTCCATCATCTCTCTATAATCGTCCTCATCCTCATCCTGTCTAGTTTCCTGGGCAGGGAGCTGTAGGGTCTCTGCCACCTGCCTCATGAAGGCAAAATGGGAGGTGGCTTCAGAGGGGGCCCTAGGAGAAGACTGATACTGGGGATGCTCAGGGGAAATCTCAGGTTCAATTGGTTCCCCTTCATCCTCATCTTCCTCATACTCATACTCTGGTTTATAATACTCCTCAGGGTCTAAGGGACCAGAAGGAGCTGAACTGACAGTGACCTGAACCAGTGACTGCCTAACTGGTCTCTGTGCCGGTTCACTGAAACCGGGCTGCAGGGACTGAACAATTCTTCTAGCCTTGGCTATCTCATCTGTGGTTGGAACTGAAACCGGCTGTTTGCGCAGTTCCGAACCAGATTTTTTTTTGAATTTTTTTAGATGGAGCTGTATCTAGGGTTGAATCCGACCATCTTTTGGAGGACGAAGGTTCGCCCTGAATCAAAGGATCTGAGACCGGATCAGCCAGTTCAGTTGAACAGGACCTGACATCCAGGGCTGATTTTTCCATCCTTTCCTTTAGCTTACCCAGTCTCCTGTCGAGGGTAGATTGAGGAACGTTTTTGCAAATGTCACAATCTGCTTACAGGTGCTCAAAACCCAAGCAGTAGAGACAAAATTAAGTGTGGGTTGGCCTTAGCAAATTGTTCACCACACTCGGTACAACGTTGAAACCCAGTGGAACCGATTTTTCTCTTGGGTTTCAGTGGCATACCTTTTAATTTAGTGCTTAACCCAGAGGCTTAGGCTGGTTAAGCTATGCCAAAACACAATTTAATTATCCGAAGTGGCTTAGTCAGGCTCGGATAAAACAAGACTTTATTTACCCCTGGTGGCTTAGTCAGGCCAGGTAAAGAGAACAAGAAGACCTGAAGACGAGTGGTTTAGTGCCGGTAGAAGAAACCGAGAAAAAACTTGGTTTAGTCAGGAACCCGCACTGGT
This sequence comes from Neoceratodus forsteri, assembly GCA_016271365.2. Classification (NCBI taxonomy): domain Eukaryota; kingdom Metazoa; phylum Chordata; order Ceratodontiformes; family Ceratodontidae; genus Neoceratodus; species Neoceratodus forsteri. Next base: position 1,851,561,154 of record CM057449.1, read on the forward strand.
ACCCTTCACAAGAGAAAAAAACTAACTTTTAAAATAAAAAATGTTTGGTCTCCTCACGGTTGCGGAACCAAATAGAAACTGAAACACTTACCCAACTGGTAACACACGCGCTGTACCAAGGACAGAGGTTTGAAGAATACTGAAAACAAATAACGGACAGTAAAACTGATGATTTTTCTCTGTTTAACCAAGAAGAAGAGGAGCAATCTCTGAGGCATCTTCCCTGGCAGGTGGAGTAAAGAATCTGATCAGTTACTAGAACGTACTGAAGATGGTGGTTTGAAAACCGAGCTCAAACTCAATGTTCTATGCATTTGCATAGAGGTTAACTCTTTGTTCTCTGGGGCAGCTAAACCAGTCGGTGATACTGCATTAGTCAGAATATAGCAAGACTTCATATTATTTGAAAGAGTATCTTATGCCCTTGCTAGGTTAGGTGTTATCTAGTTAGCATACGCTGCAGCTTGGAGGTCGACATCGAGAAAGCATATATGGCGCGAGCCAGTCTCATGAGGCCACACATGTGCAGTGCTATCTCGGCGCCGGCCCTCCTAAAGATTTTTGGCTCCCCCAGGGTCCCAGCACCTCTGTCTTGTAAACCAGCAGTATGAATAAATGACGACGACTTGTCCAAGAAGATCAAAAACTTAGTGAGTACATAATTTCAATTTCCTTGTTTTGGATCATCATCAGAGGCATACCTTCCCTTTTATCCACTCCCCTATATCACTTATGTAGATACTGAAGAGTTTGGGTCCAAGGACTGGTCACTGGGTGCAAGGACTGATCACTGAGGGACCTTACTCATTACCTCCATAACTTCAGAGAATTTGTCATTGTGGACAAACCCTCAGAATTCTCCTTAGTATCCAGTTACCTATACACCTAATCAGGTTTTTCCCCATTACCAGATGCACTACCTTCTGGATTAGTTTCCCATGAGGCACAGAGTTAAAGGCCTTGTTGAAATCAAGGTATCGGTTCTCAATTGCCTGACTCATCTGCTGCCTTTATCATGGAATCAGAGAAGTCCATCAGATTAGTCTGACACAACCTGCCTCTCGTGAATCCATGTTGCCTTTTGTCCTGCAGCTGCTGTTTGTTCTAGAACTCCTCTATCTTATCTTTGATACTGATATCCGAGAGTTTGCCCATTACTGAGCTTAGATTAATTGCCCATTTCAACTAGAAAGATTGCCTAGCCAATATATGAAACCAAACTTGGTAGGCGCTAGGTACATCAGTAGTTGCACTTCTAGGAGCATGGATATGTTGTTCATCCACACTGTTTGGCACGTCCCTTTCCCCTTTAAATCTTGCAGAAGTCTTCAAGCTGGCTCCTTCCACCCACCATGCTGGTATATACCTCAGCTCTGCCCCATGATGTCAGATCTTCCTTTCCGCTGGAAGATACAGGTTCCCTCGTGCTCTCAAAGCATTTCGTAGGCCCTGGATTCTAATCATTGGTTTTTACTGAAAATTGTTTTAAAACTCATTCAAATTAGTGACTGTGATTTTACTGCATCTGTCATAGAGGAAAAATCTTCCCCCGAATTTCGCCAGTGCCCCTGGGGCCAGAAGATGTCGTGCACCGATCCCCACCTAACGTGCATCTACCGTCTAGGTGTCTGACATGACACCTCATGTGGTTTTTGCCTGGCCTTCCATCCCAATGTCCTGGATGACTGCAAGGTGTGTTTAAAGCTGAGGAGACCGGAGAAAAGGTACCCACCGGTGAAATCAAAGGAGGAGAGGTGGGCGGTTTCCACAGTCACAGGATCCGCCGAACAGCTGGAACAAATGAAGGCATTTAAGGAGGAAGCAACTCGAGCTTCGGCCAATCAAAGCTTCTTCGTTCCACTTAAACTTGGTTCCACCTTTACAGGCTCCTTCAAGGAGTTGTGCCAGTCTCTCCCCACCAGGGGTGAGGTGCTCTCGGGCTCGCACTCCTCCCACCCTCGGAAGAGGGATAAGGACCCCAGGTCTTCGTCCAAGCGAAGACGCTCTTGGGACCAAGAAAGGTCCGAGTCCCAGGAGCACGCGGTCTCGACTTCGGTTGAGATCGCCTCCTCGGCCGCCAGCTTCACAGACTTTCCATCTGGCAAGGAGACCAAGGAAGTGGCCAATGAGGTCGAGATTGTTCTCGACCCAATTGACCCCTTGTCGCTGGTTCAGCCCAATGACTCCTTGGAAAGGGCTCCAGTCTTTGTCTTCCCTGATGAGACCCAGCCTGCTGGTGACCCCATTAAGGACCCGGTTCTGGACCCTTGGTTTTCACTGACCCCAGTGTCTCCCGATTGATGAGTCTATCTTGGTCGAGGTCCAGAACCCCAAAGAAGAATCATAAGCACTCTGTAAGAAGAGGCGACACCACAGGTCCTCATCCTCCTTGGACGAGGAGAGGCTTCGGTGGAAACTCCGTAGACGCTATGAAGACCTCATGTGGCAGCAGCTGATTCTGTCCAGGCAAAAGCTAGCTTTGCTGCCTACCCCAGCCATTACTTGGCTTTCGCCTCCCAGGCCGAAGCCAACCCCTCCGGAACTGAAGCCTTCGGTTCCTCCGCCCGTGGAGCTGGCCCATATCCCAGCTTGGCCTATCTCGGTCTCTCCACCAATTAGGGTGGAACTACCGCCTAAGCAGCCTGAGGGAGGGGTGCCCTAGAAAGGGGACTGACAAGACACCGGGCTTTCCCGACATCTGTCGATTACTGTCACCCCGTATCACTCTCAGCGTATCGAGGGTGACTTAGGTGGCAGACTGCTATACCACGATTCTTCGGACTCGGACATCACTGGATTAACATCCTCCGCCTCATCTCCGAATCTACCGGAATGTCCATGGAGTCCATCCAAAAGAAGGTGGAGTACCCTCTCACCGATAACCTCAAGAGAGGGGATACACCGACAGAGGCCTTTCCGGTGGTCGAGGCCATTGTTGGCCCAGCCCTTGAACTTTGGCAGCGTCCTGCTTCCTGCCCAGCAGCATCTGCCCGCATGGCCCACAAGTACGCGGTGCCCATGGGGTCCCTTGTGGGGTTCACAGAGCACCCTTCAGCTGAGAGCCTGGTGACCGCCTCTGTGTTCCGGCATACTGGGAGTTTGGCCGACACTGACCGACCCCCAGACAAGGAGTCCAAATATATGGACCACTCTGCCTGTAAGGTTTATGCAGCCTCTTCTCTGGGTCTTCGTCAGGCCAGCTTGGCTGTCATTATGGCACACTTCTCTCATGCCCTTCTTGGGTCATTAGATGAGGTCCTCCCTCATTTCCCGGCGGACATGCAGACTATGGTCAAGCAAGTCCAGGACCAGGGTCATGCTGTCGCAAAACAGCAGCTCCAGACGGCCCTGTATATAGGAGATTCTTATGCCTGCTTTCTTGCAGCCGCAGTGGCCACTCACTGCAGGGCTTGGCTGAGGCTCTCCTCCTTCCCAACAGATACTCAGCATAAGCTTGCTGATGTACCCTTCCTAGGCACCGACTTGTTCAGTCCCAGAGAGGCCGGTCACCTTCAGCGTATAGAGCAGTCCAATGCCACCTTGGATGCTACTTCTGCTAAGGGTTCTTCATGCAAGAACCAGCAGAGGAGAAAGAAGAAGCCATTTCGGCATTCTTCCCCTGCAGTCAGGCAGCCCTCCTACCAAGGAGGTCAGCAGCAACAGCAGCAGCAGGCTCAAGCTTGGTGCCCACATCCCAAACAGGGTCCTCAACAGCCCCATAAAGGAGGCTGAGGTGCAGGTCCAGGAGCCTCCTCATCCTCTAAGCCTGCTTACTGACTGGTTGGGGGTTGCCAACCCTACACCCATCACGCCAGCTCTGGGTCCTCCCGTGGGGGGTCAGCTCTGCCACTTTCTTTCTGCTTGGTCCGATATCACTTCGGACAGGTGGGTTCTCGAAGTGGTCGGTAAGGGACTGTCTCTAGAGTTCAAGCAGTACCCTCCCAGCCGAGCTTGCGCCCCTCGGGAGGAAAGGATCTCAGCTTGCACTCAGTCTGCTCTTCAAGACGACGTAGCTCAGCTCCTCTGCAAGGAGGCAGTAGCTCCAGTGCTGGATCCTCCTACAGATCCAGGCTTCGTGTCCAGGTACTTCCTGGTGCCCAAGTGGATGGGGGGGTTTGGCACCCCATCCTAGATCTCCACAACCTAATCAATATATCAGGTCCTGCACCTTCCGGATGGTAACTCTAAACCAGATCATGCCATCCCTGGAGTAAAACATATGGTTCTGTTCACTGGATCTACAGGATGCGTTCTTTCACATCCCAATCCATCCGTCCTATCAGCAGTTCCTCTACTTCAGGGTTGAGGGGACCCTGTATGAGTTCTGAGCCTTGCCGTTTGGCCTGTCATCGGCCCCACAGGTCTTCACCAAGTGCATTGCAGTAGTGGCAGCCCACCTTCGGCATCGAGGAGTCCGAATCTACCCTTATCTCAACAACTGGCTCTTGGCAAGTTTCTCCCTTCAGGAGGTGGAGAGGTCCAGGGATCTGGCTCTCCAAACCTGCTCTGAACTCAGCCTCCTGATCAATGAGGCTAAATCGGAAATCGTGCCCTCTCAAGTGGTGTGCTTCATCGGGGCAGAGCTCGACTCTTGTCAAGCCAGAACTTGGCTCCCGGCGGACAGGGTGAAGGTTCTCTCCTCCTTTGCCCGATCATTTCTGGTTGGGCACTTGCACCCTGCCTGGGACTTTCTGCACCTTCTGGGTTACATGGTGGCATGCACCTCAGTGGTCCGTTGGGCCAGGTGGCACATGCGCTCCCTCCAATGGGAGCTGGCCACCCAGTGGACTCAGCACCACAGTCATTTCGACCAGCTGATCACTGTAACCCAGAAGATGTGGGATGCTCTCCAGTGGTGAACCACTCCAGACTGGTTGCAGGAAGGTATCCCGTTTGTCCGCCCCAAGCTGACGGTCGTCCTTACAACCGATGCCTCTCTCATGAGCTGGGGAGCCCACATTGGGGACAACAGGGCCCATGGGTTCTGGACCCCTGAGGAGTCCCGATGCTGCAGCAACCTGTTCAAGCTCAGAGCAGTCAGACTGGCGCTGTCAGCTTTCACTCCTCTGCTCTGTGGTCAAGTGGTTCAAGTCCAGATGGACAATACCATGACCATGTACTACCTCAACAAACAGGGCAGCATGCACTCCTGTCTGCTGTGCAAGGAGGCGCTCCGTGTCTGGACCCTCCTAGGCCAGTTGGAGGTGGATCTCCTAGCCATCTATGAGGCAGGAGCCTCGAACCAACTTGCAGATGCTCTCAGCTGCATAGGCCAGACATCCCATGAGTGGTCTCTCCATCCTGAGGTAGCTTACAGTCTGTTCTCCCATTGGAGCAAACCATTGGTGGACCTGTTTGCCTCCATGGAAAACAACAAGCTGAGGCTGTATCATGCCCGTCCCCCTCAGCAGGGCTCGCTGCAGGGGAATGCCTTCTCGAGGCTGTGGACCCCAGGCCTCCTCTATGCCTTCCCTCCATTTCCCTTGATCCACAAGGTGTTACTCAAGGTGGGGAGGGACAGGGTGATGGTGATCCTGGTAGCCCCAGATTGGCCGTGCCAGTTCTGGTATCCAGATCTCCTCAGCCTCAGCTGCAGGCTCCCAGAGCGGTTTTGTACATGCCCGGACCTGATATCACTGAACCAGGGGAAGGTACTCCATCCGGACCTTCAATCCCTGCACCTCACAACCTGGTACCTGAGCTGCTAGAGTTCCAGGCTTTGGGTCTTTCCGATGATGTCTACACCGTGGTGGAGGCATCGAGAAAGGAATCAATCAGGACATGTTACACCTTCAAATGGAAACGATTTTCCATTTGGTGTCAGAGTAAGAGTCTGGACCCCTTATCCTGTTCTGTGGCTAACATCGACTAACTTTGGTCTCTCTCCAAAGGGGGTCTGTGGTCATCGACGCTTAGGGTGCACCTGGCAGCCATTTCTGCTTTCTGGGCGCGGGCCGGTCAGCCGACATTGGTGCAGGAGACAGTGGTCGGGCGCTTCTTCAAAGGCCTGGCTCACATATCCCCTCCGGTGCATGAACCTCCACCTCCATGGGATCTACTGCTGATTTTGGCAAAGCTCATGGGCAAGCCATTCAAACCAATGCACAAGTGTGAGTTGTCCCACTTGTCGTGGAAGACGGCCTTCCTGGTGGCTAATCACGTCTGCCAGAAGGACAGGGGAGCTCCAGGCACTTTCAGTGGACTCCCCTTATCTGGTCTTTCACAGGGACAAAGTTGTCCTGCGCCCCCACCCAAAATTCCTTCCGAAAGTGGTGTCAGAGTTTCACCTTAGCCAGGTGTTGACTTTGCCGGTATACTACCCTAACTAAACCTCGGACGCCGAGTACAGGCTACCTACTCTGGACCTGAGACGTGCTCTCTCCTATTATAAGGAGACAATGGTAGAAATTCATGGAGAGGTTCACCAGCTGTTTGTCACCTATGCTGAAGCCGCTTCTGGAAGACCTGCAGTCAAATGGACCATAGCAAGATGGATTACATCATGCATAGGTCTGTGCTATGAGTTGGCAGGCAAGGAGCCTCCCAGAGGGATAAGAGCTCATTCCACCCGCCATGCTGCTGCTTCGGTGGCTGCTTCCAGGGATATCCCTATCCAGGAAATCTGTCAGGCTGCTACCTGGAAGTCAGCAAACACCTTCATTACCCACTACCACATCGACCTTGAGTCACACCGGGATGCTGGTTTTGGGGCCTCGGTTCTCAATTTTTATTTCCTAAATAGGGGTGTGCACCTTGCCTCCCTCCTCCTGGAGAACTGCTTGAGTCTGCCAAACAGTGTGGATGAACAACATATCCACACTCCTAGAAGAACAGGTTACTCACCTGTAACAGTAGTTCTAGGAGTAGTATATATTCATTCATTCTACCTTACCCAACCTCTCTGGCTTGGTGCACAACCTGCTTCCAGCGGGCTAAGATCTGGCGTCATAGGGCAGAGCCGAGGTATATACCACCCGGGTGGGTGGGAGGAGCCAGCTTGAAGACTTCCGGCAAGATTTAAAGGGGAAAGGGACATTCCAAACAGTGTGGATGAACAACATATACCACTCCTAGAACTACTGTTACAGGTGAGTAACCTGTTCTTTTTGACCAGGAAAGGCATACTGAGCTGTGACAGCTCATTTCCAGGTGTGCCCTGGGGATTGGGTTAAATGGACCTGTTTTACTGACGGGGAGAAAGGTGGTCAGGAATTGGGAAAAATTCCTTTCTCCTACAGTAGGTACCATAGAATCATTACCTTCCTCTGGACAGCTACCAGAGATGGACAGAAGAGACCTCTTTTTATCATCTCATCCAATGGACAGCACCTCAGTAGTGGAGCCCTCCACCTCGACGCTGTACTATAGTGTCTGAATTGGCTAGAAGCCCAAGTTTCTGCTGTGGGATTAAAATCCACAGTTGTCTAATTTTCCAATCCCAGAGGCAAGTGTGCAGCCAACTTGACTATTGACACATCACACAGAGGTGAGTATGAAGAGAAAATTACCATAGTAATGTTTCTTCTCAGGGACCCATCACTATAATTCACAGTAAACGTCCTGTACACAGAGTGGGAAGAGCCATAGATGGAACTTTATGCTAATTATGGAACTTGCACTGTGGTCATGCTCCCTCTCTAGACCTTATGTCAGAATTGTTTCTATAGCTAGGTGGAACTGCAACCACTAGAACTAGCTAACTGGCTAACAAACTATTGTGAAAATTATGTTTAATTAAAAAATACAATTTTACACAGTAACACAACATGCAGAAACATTTAACTGACTACATTTTGCAGTGCTAAGGAACTGCAGTAAGTAGTGCTGTAGCAGCCTCAATGTAGATTCTTGTGTGAGCCTATTTTCAGGCTCTGGAAGGGGAAGCAGGGTCAGGCATTGTAAAACACAGTGATGGATCCCTGAGAAGAAACATTACTATGGTGAATACATTTTTTTTTCTTCTGAGAGCAGGAATTCATCACTGATGCTTTACTATAAGCAGATTCTCTACCAGTACATTGGGAGGATGGGTACAGAACCTACTTAGGAAAAAGGTTTTGCAAGACAGCAGTTCCAAAGCTGGCATTCCCCCTGGACTGTACATCCAGACAGTAGTGCTTTTTGAAGGTGTGCACTGTTTTCCAGATAGCTGCTTTGCAAATGTCTAGTAGGAGGATGCCACAAAGACAGAGGTGTCCTTTGTAGAATGTGCCCTTAGGCCTCTGGAAAGAGTTTTTCCAGCTTTTTCATAGCACAATTATATGCAGGAGACTATCCAATGAGAGATGGTCCTCCTAGCACCTGGTTTACCTTTGCCCACCTCATCATAGGTAACAAAAAGCTGTGTACTCTGAGACCTGACATCCCTTGTACGGTCCACGTAGTGGTTAAGTGCTTTTTTTTTTTAGATCCCAGTTAGTGCAGCTTCTATTCCCCCTTTAATGGAATGTTCAGGGTAGAGCACAGAAAGGACAACTGACTGGTTCAGATGAAGTTCCAGCACCACCATAGGTAGAAACATCCTGTTAGTCCTAAGGACTACCTTATCTACTGTATCTGGAAGATTATGTAGTTTGGATCTGTACAGAGGGCTTGCAGTTCACTTACCCTCCTGATGGATGTCATAGCAATCGGGAAAATAGTTTTCCATGTGACATATTTTAAATCAGCAGTAACCATAGGCTCAAAGAGGGCCTCCATCAGCTGAGTGAGGCAGATATTCTGTTCCAATGGAGAGACTGGGTCCCTTACAGGGGCTACAGATGACTGAGTCCTTCAAAGAACCTTTTAAAAACAGGTTGTGAGGCCAGGGACATGCCCTTGCCTGCTGATGTATAGGCTGACACTACAGTCAGGTGTACCTTTGGTGCTGAGGCCCTCAGACTTAAGGACTGTACCAGGTAGTCCAGAACTGTAGACAACCCTGCCTGCATTGGAATTATCTTCCTGAGGGCACACCAGTATGAAAATCTCTTCCATTTAGAAGAGTATACTTTCCTGGTTGCTGGTTTTCTGGAAACCTTAAGCACCCTCAACACCTCCCCTGACAGATTCTACCTAGAAAATTCTAGTTCTGCAAGAGCCATGCCCTCAGACATAATGTCCTGAGGTCTGGAAATGTTCTTCTGCCTTGAGACAGAGTCAGTAGGTTGTGTCACAGTAATAGGTTGATTCAACTCCTGCTGGACATGGCCAGGTGCATCAGTACCAAGCCTGCATGGCCTAGTCCAGGAAAAACAGGATCATTGCTGCTGGCTCTCTCCTGAGTTTTATTAGCACTCTCTGTATGAGTGGAAATAGTATGAAGGCATAAAGGAATCCCCTTGTCCAGTGCAGAACTAGGGTGTTCTCTGAGACTGTGCCTATTGCTGATGGCCTGCAACAGAACTGTGGAAGACTGATTGTTCTTCCAAGAGCCAAATGGGTCTATTTCTGGGGTGTCCCATCTTCTGAAAACTGAGGCCTAAACTTGTTGGTTAAGGGTCTATTTGTGGTTTCCATGACTGATTCTGCTTAGTGAATCTGCTAAGACATTGTCTTTGCCTGACAAATGTACTGCAGAGATCTTTGCATCTATGGAGTAAACTAGATCTCAGATCCACATGGTCTCTGTGCACAATCTAGAGGATCTTGTTCCCCCTGCCTTTTTTATATGATACATTGTTTCGGTGTTGTCTGGATCTGAACAGATTGACCATGTAGCTGGGAGAAGTACTGCATTGCTAGCAGTACTGCCCTGAGTCCAGGAAATTGATGTGCTTCTAGGTCTCCTGGGGGCTCCAGATGCCACTCATTGTGAGGTCCTTCAAGTGGGCACTCCACCCTGGGAGTGTGGCATCTGTTGTGAGGATATTTGGAAATTGCTAGAGGAGTGGAATGCCCTCTCTGAGATTGCTTTCATCCTTCGACCACGCAAGTGCCCGTACCAATGTCTTTGTGACTGACACTAACTTGTAGAGTGGGTCCCATCAGTGAGACCAGTGGTCTCTTACGTGGTACTTAATGTCCCTCATTTGAAACTTGCCTTATGGCACCACTGCTGTGGATGTCACCATATAGCCCAGTAGCTGTAAGAAATCCCTTGCAGCCTTTGGCTGGCCCAGTATGAAGGATTTTGTGTGGCAATCAGATTTGATACCCTTCCTTGTAGGAGGAAAGCTTTCCTCTGCAGGGTGTCCAGTTCTGCGCCTGTGAAGTCCAGCATCTGAACAGGTTCTAGTTGGAAATTCTGAAAGTTTACCAGGAACCCCAGTCTTTCCAGGGTGCTTTTCACCTTTTGGCTAGAGAACCCATGCCTCTTGTTTTGTTTCTTCTGAGACTAGTCAATTATCCAGGTAGGGGAAAACCCACCATACCTTGCCTTGTCATGTGTTCTGCCACCGCTGCTAGGCACTTTGTGAAGACCCTTGGTGCTGAGGTAATGCCCAAAGGAAGGGCTACAAACTAGTACTGGCAGTTTCCTAGTCTGAACTGAGGTATTTTTTATGGTTACACCTTTTTTTGTGGGCAGGTTGCACTGGCATGTGAAAACAGGCATCTTTCAGATCCAGTGACCCTAGCCAGTTCCATGCTTGTAAGAATGGTGTCATTGTGCCCAGTGTATCCATCCTGAATCTTTCCTTTTACATGTTTGTTCAGGTATCTTATGTGTAAAATGGGTTTACATACCTAATTTTTCTTATGGGTGAGAGTTAGAACGTATGTGCAGATCAGTCCCTTGCTCCACTGTGAAGCAGGGACTGTTTCCTGCAAAAGTTTGTTTACTTCCAATTCCAGCATAATTCTTTCTGCAGGTGAATGGACTAGAAAGTTTTGAGGTTTTTGCAGTTTTGGAAACCTCTTGAACTGTACAGACAACCCTGGACTGCTGCCACCAGGACTCACTTGTCTGTGGTAATTTGTACCTATTCTTGGAAGTAGTGGGGAAAGCTTCCCTCCTCCCCCCCCCCACGGCAGTGGTTGGGCAACTTGGGTAGAATTGTCAGGAACTAGGTTTTGGCTATGGTGTGGGTGCTTGCGCTGCAGCAGCATGCCTGGAGCCCCTCCTGCCTCTGTAGTAACTTTTTTGGGGTTGGTACTCATAGGGTCCTATGGAAGTATCCCCTACCTCTCCGACATAAGGCCTATAAGAAGTGGTGGCCTTTTCTTTGTCAGTGTTGTTTTTGTACATGATTTTGTACTTGTCCACTTTTTTCATGTATGCCTCTGTTTTGTTATCAAAAAGTAAATTTCTTTTGAAGTGAAAATCCATGCCCTTGGTCTGAGTGTCCTGGGAAAGGATGGTTATTCTTTACCAGGAGAGGCTCCTTAATGACACTGCATGGACTAAGACCCTAGAGGCAGATTCATCATTGTCTATAGCCATGTGGAAAGAGAGTTACCTTCCAATAACAGCAGATTTTCAATAAATTCTCCTCAACTGAGCCACGTTTTAAATTGTAAGCCATTGGCATCAGGACATTCTGGAAACTTTTTCCTAGCTGGGAGCCACCCATAATGTTGTACAGTGTTAGTGCCTATACATGTAGGCTGCCCCCTCACTCTTCGATTCCCTGCTGTAGATAAGCTTGGAGAGACACTTACCAAGAGGAACCAGGAGGCCACACCAGGATCAGGCACGCAAGGAGAGGCTGGGACTGGTCACAGAATACATAAAAAGCACAAATAACTATACCTTCTGCAAAAGCAGCAGGACAGCCTGCCAGCGGGTAACTCATGAATGGGGGAAGGAGGGTGAGTGCGCTGTGGCCCAATGGAGGAGATTCTCTTGAGGATTTACTGTTACTAGTAGGTAACTGTTCTGTCGTCATCAAGAACATTTCCGCTGTTAGGCTGCACCTTTGGAATGGTCTCCAAACAGTACCAAGTACCCAGGGATGCTGCCAAAGTCTGATATGCAATCAAAGTAGAAGGCCTTGCAGGACAGCAAGATCAAAGTTAGCACATCTGCATGAGATGAGTCTAGACCGTAACATTTAATAAAAGTGTGGACAGTGCTCCATGTGTGGCAGCATCATAAATGTCAGCAGCATACACCCCCTGGAAATAGGCGGCAGAGGTGGCCATACCTTGAGCAGCATGGCCACAGAGGAAGTTACTTGCTGGACTTCCTGTAACAGAATGTAATACAATTAGCCAACCATTTGGACACGCACTGCTTAGTCACTGGTATGCTCCCCTTGCCCTGGGGCGAATAACACAAATAGCTGAGAGAACTTCCTGCAGTCCTTCATGCGCTCCAGATAGAAACACAGTGCCCTGTGCACATCGAGGGTGTGGAGTAATTCCTCACCTTTGTTATTACATGCAGGATAATACTCTGGTACATAGATGGTCTGATTCAGTGTGAATTCAGAAACCACCTTAGAAAGGGATTTTTATAAAATGGGCATCCAAAATAAAGAAGTCTCATAGGTCAAAATATATCATGTGACCATACATTAAATCTTTTTCATGTACAGTCATCCTGGTCTTGAACCACATCACACAATTAGCAAATCAGTCCTATAACCAGAACCATCTTCCATCAGTCCCCCACAACCAGAACTGATATTCCATCACAAACATTGCTGCTACCTTTACACTGTAAAAAAAAAAAAAAAAAACCTTCAACTGGGCCCTAAAAATAAAATTACCTTTAAAAATAAAACAAATTCAACAAATGCTGTTTCCCTGATCATTACACTTTCCTTACACATATAAACACATTGGAAACATTAAGTATTGTTTATAGTTTTCATTGCAACTGTTTCTTTGCTGACAATGAAACATCCCCTTCTAGCTTTACCTGCTCATCAGGGAAATCTCTTCTGCTTGCCCTGACAGTGAGATAATTGAGTCTCTGGCTGTAGAAGAGGCCTTTGTTGTGTGTTTACAGCATGTTAGGAGAGGAACATTCTGCCAGTGGAACTGACCAGAATTTTGAGTCCATGTATTCCATGATAAACATTCCATATATTGAATCTTTTTTTTTTTTATTTTTTTTAATTTTGTCTTTATCCCTCCTTACTCCCTCCGGTGCCCCCTCCTTCCGTCCGCTTGTGCCCCCACCCCGAAGCCATCCTGGGGATCTGCCCCTAGAGTGCCCTACCTCCTCTCCCCTGCACATTGGGGTTTGTCCCTTGGTGGTCCGGGCGGGCTAAGGTGGCCTTCATCTAGGGCTAGCCGGAGGGTATTTTCCCTGGTTTTCTCCCTTACGTCCCAGCCCTCTGAGACATCCGCGTTTGGGACTTACATCCCGGTGGCGTCTGATGCCGCAAGCCCTCTGCAGCTTATAACGTCTCCCCTCCCGACTCCGGCCGATGGAGCCGCCTCCATCCTCTCTTGGTCGGTGCTTCCACCGGCCGTGAGAGCGATGAGGAACATGGAAATATTCCCATGTTCCGTAGGTTCCCGCCCCTGAGGGAGGAGAGCATCCGTTGGGACTCAATCCTCCCTCCCCCTGCCGACCCCCAGCGACTCGAGTCCGTCCCCGAACCTGGGTCGCCGGCGTAGCGAGAGGTGTGACGTCCAGCGCCTCAACCCTCAGTGCCACCGGGCCAGTCATATATTGAATCTTGATGTCAGCAAAGGACAAACTTTGTCCAGCAGTAATACAATGACTTCATTTTCAGTGGGCGGAAGGACTATTTTATCATAAATGCACACAAGTAAATATTTTTTTTTCTACATATAAACATGCTTTTCCCAACTGTAAAAAAAAAAAAAACAATTTATAAGTGCAATAAGACACTCCGGGAGAGTGTGCATTGCTTACTTACAAAGTGCCATCCTATCCTTGTGAAAAATCAGAGAGGGGTGCACACTCATGAGAGCCTTGCTGAGGAGAGGGCTTCAAGGAGTAGGGGATGGGGGACCATGTCGAAGGCCTTTGCTAGGTTGACAAAGATGGCAGAAGTGATTTGGCCACTATCCATCCCTGAGAGGATGGACTCAATGAGCCTAACCGGGGAGGTGGTGGTGGAGCGGTTGTTCTGGAAGTCAGATTGGAATGGAGTGAAAAAGTTAGATTCATAAAGGTAAAAAGAGAGCTGAGCTAGGACAAGATGCTCTTGTAGTTTAGCAAGGGTGGGAAGGAGAGATATGGGCTGATTAGTAAGATGGAATAGAGGGGTCTCCACCCTTAGGCAGCGGGAGTATAGTGGCATGTTTCCAAATGGAATGGACACTGTAGCGAAAGAGAGGTTGAGTATGGATAGAGGAGATGCAATAGCTGGAACTGATAGGTATAGTAACTTAGGGTCCACACCATCTGGCGAGCTACCCTTTGTGGGGTTGAGGGCAGTAAATGCTTGTAAGGTGTCAGAGGGTGAGATATTGGCAAAGGAGGAGGAGCATGGTGAGACAGGATGACTGCAAGAGGGGGAGACTACCAGAGGGGCTGACAGTAAGGAGGAGAAGAGGGCCAAGGCACATGAGGTGAAATAAAAGTTACATTCGGATGCAACATTGAGATGCTGGGCAACCTGGGTGTTGAAACAAAATGATGGCATTGTTTTTTGCAGGTTTCATAAGTATGTTGATGGTGAAAGAAAGAGTGGGGGGGGGCACACACATTTTATAGGTGCCAACATTGTATGTCATAGTGAGTGGCCCCCTATCTAGGCAAACGTTTCCAGAAGGTCCCGATGCCAGTGGCTTACAGTTCTGAAGGTGTGGCACAATGGAGAAGATATCCTTGATGAAGATCTGATATTTAATGGCATCCTGGGCTGACTGCTGTGGCAGCCAGGTCCTGTGCCACTTCACCTTCCACCTTATCAGGTAGTGCCAGCATTGTATTCCACAGTGCCTCCTGGTACTGGGATGTATATGACAAATAAGTTGCCTACCTAATGAGCAGGGAAGCTGTTGTATATACTTTTCTGGCAATAGTATCCAGTTTTCTGGAGTCCGTTTCAGGAGGCTGCACAGAGAAGGAGACCTCATCCCTCTCTCAAGCAGCTGTAGGCCTAGAAGGGAAACCAAACTCTTGTTCAGGAGAACCATTGGGTTCAATAGGTTCACCTTCCTACCTCCTCCATGGGCAGGTGGTCTGGGAAGTGAGGGGCAGGCACATTCATAAAGTTTCACATAGCCTGGAAAAATTGTCATACTTTAGCCATGTCCTATGCAGAGGGCATTTGTCTTAGGTCCACTGCCAGCTGCAGTTCCTTTGCAGGAGAGGCAAGGACATTCTTTTCTTTTTGTGTTTTTCTTGGCAGACACTGTTTCCAGTTCTTACCTTGAGGTTCTTTTATTTGAGTTCTGCCATTAATGGACACAGGATTCCTCCTTTTGGACACCCCTGTATCTTTACTACGTTTATCTGATGGCTAAGCAGCTTTATCTTTTTTCTATGCCCCCTCTGACAGGGACTGCTCCTGTTTATGTGCAGACAGACCCTCTGATGCATGTTTTCCACCATCATTGGTAACACACTAAGAGTCTTTATTGTGTTTTGGTAACATAGAGGCAGACTGAAAAGCCGTAAATTCTTTTTTTTTTTTGGCCCTTTTTCTTGTGGGTTTTGAGGCAAAACTTCTTACAGAGCTCACAACTGATAAAACCATAATCTGGGCCCAGACACCTAAAACAGAGCTTATGGTAATCTGCCCAGGCCAGGAGCTGAAAACAGTTAGTACAGTTTTCAAAACCTGCAGTTCCTATTTTCTCTTTCTTAGGTCTGTCAGTCATGCCAGTCACTGAAGACCTCAGGCTCTCTCAGTTTCCAAAACAGTAAGAATATAGTCACAGAACCCATCAATACAAATGCAGTTTTAAAGAAAAAGTTTATTCAAATTCAGGTTCCCTTGACCAGAAACCACATATAAAGCTTTCAAAAACCACTCGGCCTGCTAAACTTCAGGTGGTTTGTCAAAAAGTAAAGGTAGCCTTAGGACATTTCAGTCTGGTTCACTTGGTGGGAACCACAACTTATTGAGTAAAAAAAAGAAAAACACTGTATAAAAATGAGTGTCTGATACAATTGCCCGACATGTAAAATCCTGACTGCAAACTTCCCGACTCCGGTTGCCTGACTTACAAGATACTGACAGTACTAATTGCCCAAGTGATTGAAATCCCGATATGCTGTATGCTGCTGTGCTTTTATTGCCACATAGCATAAAGCAATGAAGAAAATGTGAGCAGGATTCCCTGCAAAATGTCCCAAGGAAACAGCAGTGGGCCCACTGTCCAGCAGTCCCAGAACAAAATTACTGCTTACACATTGGCACCTTAATATGGGGCGATACTCTGTGGACAACAGCTATAATGAAAGCAGATTCCATAACAGGAAGCCGGTTGGGTTTAAACTACTCTGGCAGGCAATACAATAAAACAAGCATGCAAATCCCATCTGGAGGGGAGTCTGACCCCAAGTCCATCAAAGAGTCCAGTTGAAGCTTGTCCACCATCAGGGTGCCACCTGGAGAAACTGCAAAACCGGGCTTTGGTGAGAAGAAAGGAGCAAATCGAACCAGGATGATTGTGTGCACATACATTATGTTCAAACTTTCTCCTGAGTCCGTAAAGACAGGAGGCTGCAGCGGTTGAAAAGTAGGCGGTCTGAACCAGAAGGATTGTTTGAATTTTAATAGTGGTCGCACATTCTTCTGATTGTGTGAAAATAGGGTCGTATACCGCTGGTCAAAATGGCCAAAGTTCCAGGCGGGGTCAAGCTGAAGCACCAGCAGTCACACCAAGAGAACAGAGACAGCTATGGTGTTCTGGTGGACAGAAGAGATGAAGGAGGATCCCATCCCGGTGAGTTAGATTTATGTGGGACACCAGTGGCAGATATAACACGATCAGGAGGCTATTACCAGATCAACGAGGAGGGCAGTTGCAGGCAGGGTGATTAAGATGATGAAATGCAAACCTGTGCCATCTGCTCCCTCAGATTCCAAAGTAAACCCTGTGTAAGCAGCCACTTACCCACTATTGACCACGGCTCACTGAAGTCTCAAAAAGCAACATTAAAAAAATGAATTGAATGTACAGTCCCACTTGGCGCATGGACAGGTGAGGAGTTTGATGTATGTAATTGTAGGTGGTGGGGGAGGTTAATGACACATGAAAAGGAAGATGGCTCACTTGTGGCACCTGATGTAATATTAAAATGTTACTGTCGGGATTTCAGTGGTCAGGCAATACTACATCAGTCTTTGAAACATTGGGCACTTAGCTGAGTTGGGCTTGTGAAGTCGAGAAGTTTTATGTCTGAAATTTCCATGTTGGGCAATCATACGGATCCCTAAAAATGAATAAGTGGTCATTTGGTCAAATTTATAAAAATAATTGGAAACTGAAGCAGTTCCCTAAAGGCAGAAACTACACTATGCTGTGGCCTGCTCAGCTTTATGGGAACTGGAGAACTGCAAATGCTACAAAATGATTTTAACAAAATCATTTTATTTTATTGAAAAGTTTCACCAGGAAGGGCACACAGAACAATAAGTTGCTCGTCTCACGGTGCATCCTGGGGGAAGGGAAAGAGTGGGAGAAAAATAGTACAAATACAATGACAGTATATACAATTAGCTGACATAATACAATTTAGACAGTAATGTGGACAAAACTGCAGTAAAGCAGGGTTACATTAGTGCTACAGCAGCAATGAACATAAGCAAGGTACAATACATCCAGAAAGTATACGCCATTTTTTTTGTTGTTGAGGAAGCAATGCAATGTAGCATTGTTTCTGGACACAAAGCACTGAGCGTAAAGCAATGTTCAGATAAGTACATAAGTGAAGTGCCAGAATTGACAACAGGGGGACAGTTTGGTGCGACCCTTAGGGTGACAGCAACTTCGCGGTGCAAGATAGCTGAATTTAAAGAAGTAAAGGGCAGGAGTGACTGGGCAGAGGGGGAAAAAAGGCAGTGGGGTTAGCTGCGGGTACAGTTTACTGAGGGGAAGTTGATCAAGGTAAAAGATAAGAAGTAGGGGGAGGAGGATAAGTGGATTTCGGGAGGGAATTCCATAACATAGGGAAGTGAAATGAAAAGGCCAACTGGCCTGTCGTAGTTGAACAATGAGGAACTAGCAATTGAAGAGAATCTTATGATCTAAGACAGTGATCTGGGGAGGGTAGAGTGCATAGTAGGGAAGATAGATAAGGGAGGGAGAGAACCAAACTAGTATTTTGACACAAATTTGGCACAGTGGAGAAGGTGGCAATTTTCTAGAGAAGTAAGAGAGGGGGAGTGATAGAGGTTACAGTGGTGGGTGCAAGAAGGGGAGTCAAGAGCAAAATGTCAGAAAGAGTTGAAAAGAGTGTCTAATTTGGCTAGGGAAGACTTGGGCACTGAACAGTAGACTACATCACAGTAGTCGAAGATAGGTAGGATCATCTTCTAGACAAGTTCATGCCTTGCCAATAGTAGGAGGCAACTACGGTTCCTAAATAATGCACCAAGCTTGGGGCACAGTTTCTTCAAGGTAGCATCCACATGTCCAGAGAAGTTGAGGTGTCGGTCAAGCCAAACTCCCAGGTACCTAAAGGTTGAGGTATCCTCAATGTCTGCCTGTCAAGGGTGTGGAAGGAGGGCAGTGACGGGAGCCTAGAGTCTCTCTGCCTGGTGCCAAAGGTCATGAAGACGGTCTTCTTGGCATTTAGGGAGAGTTGGTGGGAGCTGAACCAGCACTGAACATTATTGAAGCTGAGCTATAATCTGGATTCAACAACAACAGGAGACTGGCCAGATGTGAAGATGACCATGTCATCGGCGTACATATGGATAGATGAAGAAGAACAGGCTGAGGAAAGGTCATTTAGGAATATGGAAAATAGGATAGGCCCCAGTTTTGGGATTTCCCTCAATCCCAGGCCTTCTGGATGTCTATTAAGCAAGTTCTGGACCCTCTTTTGGGCCTGGACTCTCTATTTACTTCAAAGTGCTGCTTGTTATTCATATACACCCATGGAGCGCCCAGAATACGGAAAACCCATCTTGCCCTGGTGGCCTCTATGGGAAAGTTGGTTATGCTAAGGCACAGGAAGGAGGATTCCTTGCCCTGGGTGCTAGAATGGTACCATGAGGCTTTGCTTGCTATCCAGTTAAAAAAGAATATAGTTAGTATGCAGAACAGACTCCACATTTTCCAGCGTACTTGGGAGCCCCTTCTGACTTTGCGCTCCCTCTGGAAACCATAGACCACTTATATGCCTCACTTACTGCTATTATAATCATGTTTCTCCCTGTAAATGCACAGACTGCTGGGGGGGGTAGTTTTTTTTACTGTCTTGTACTGTTTCAAGTGTGTTCTGTTGTTGCTTATGCAGCCTCTTGACATGTCTATAATGGAACCTTTCATGTAAGCTACTTAAAAATAATAAAGCATATTGAATAAAAAAAAAAGGATAGGCCCCAGTACCAGACCCCTGGGGTACGCCAGTGTTGATGGGGAGAGGGGGAAAATGGTGTTAGCAATTCTGACTGACTGGGTCTGACCTACTAGGTAAGCCTTGAACCAGTCTGTGGCAGATTCAGTTAAGCCAGCCAAGAAGAGGGCTTCAAGGAGTAGGGGATGGGGGACCATGTCGAAGGCCTTTGCTAGGTTGACAAAGATGGCAGAAGTGATTTGGCCAGTATCCATCCCTGAGAGAATGGACTCAATGAGCCTAACCGGGGAGGTGGTGGTGGAACGGTTCTTCTGGAAGCCAGATTGGAATGGTGTGAAAAAGTTAGATTCATAAAGGTAAAAAGAGAGCTGAGCTAGGACAAGATGCTCTTGTAGTTTAGCAAGGGTGGGAAGGAGAGATATGGGCTGATTAGTTAGATGGAATAGAGGGGTCTCCACCCTTAGGCAGCGGGAGTATAGTGGCGTGTTTCCAAATGGAATGGACACTGTAGCAAAAGAGAGGTTGAGTATGGATAGAGGAGCTGCAATAGCTGGAGCTGATAGGTATAGTAACTTGGGGTCCACACCATCTGGCGAGCTACCCTTTGTGGGGTTGAGGGCAGTAAGTGCTTGTAATGTGTCAGAGGGTGAGATATTGGCAAAGGAGAAGGAGCATGGTGAGGCAGGATGACTGCGAGAGGGGGAGACTACCAGAGGGGCGACAGTAAGGAGGAGAAGAGGGCCAAGGCACATGAGGTGAAATAAAAGTTACATTTGGATGCAACATTGAGATGCTTGGCAACCTGGGTGTTGTTACTATTGGGGGGGGGGACAGAGTGGATCACTTTCCAGAATTTGGAAGGTCCATTAATATTGGTCTGGAAGGTTAAGCAGAAATACTCTTGATTTTGCTTGGTGGGTGGCTTTAGTGCACTTATTATTCAGTGAACGGTAGCTGTCATCTTGTGGAAGATTTGAGGCTTTGTGCATTTTTCAGGCCTGATCCCTGACTCTTTGGCATGTCAGGAGTTCAGGGGTGATCCAGGAGAGGTGATTGCCCCTGGTTCTGGAACGTCGTAGTGGGGCATGTTTATTCCAGTATTCCAGAAATTTACTTTGGAAATAGCCATAGGCATCATCCATGGTAGATGCCGAGGCAAGGGGTTCCCAGTTTATTTGGGCCAGTTCTTGCAAAAGTGGGGTGAAATCTAGTGACTTACATGAGTGATATTGTATGGTTTTCAAAGGGGCCTTCGCTCTATGGATTTTCCTAACCATATAAGTCATATGACGATCACTCAGGGAATCTGGTTGCAGGCCAGATTTAACTCTATGGGGGTGGAAGGTGAGGGCCCAATCAATTAGGGAGTGATTTCCTGTTTTCAGATTTAAATGGGTTGGTTCTAGTATGAGCTGGGACAAATTTAGGGTGTTGATGTTGTTTCATGGTTTATTGAGGGAGGGGGAGAACCAGTTTTGGTTAAAGTTACCCATTATGTAGATTTCACCTGAGGGTGAGTGTGAGACTATGCAGCTGATTAAAGCAGTGACAGGAGGGTGGGAGACCAGGGTGACAGTAGGCTCCAACAATGTAGATAGGTACAGAGAAGGGGAGGGATAATTTTAGAACAAGAACCTCGTATGCTTTAGAGACTGCTGAGGCAAGAATGCTGGTGAATTGGATTGTAGAGGAGACATAGATGGTGACTCCACCTCCCCTAGAGGTTCTGTCTTGTCAGCATATAATGAACCTGGGAATAGAGAGGGTGTGGTCACCCACCTTGCTGTTTAGCCACGTTTCAGCGAAAATGATTACGTCAGGGGCAGGTGAGACAGCTAATGGCTGGAGAAGGTCTAATTTAGGGAGGAGACTACAAATGTTAAGGTGTAGTAGTTTTAAACAGTGGGGTAGGGCAACAAGGTTTGATAGATATGGGACAGTGGTGTTAGGAGGGGAAGTGGAGGAGATTAGAGGGCATGGTCCAGGGTTTGGCTTTATATCACCTGAGGAGAGGAGCAGAAGTGCAATGATTAAGAGGTGGATTTTAGTACTCTTACACCAGGGCTGAGTACCAGTAGAGGGTGAAATATGAGTGTGGGATGGAGGAGGGTGAAATTTTAACAAATGTATCAAGGTGAGAAAGGAAGATATAGGTAGGAGGGTAGCACAGGGCCGGATGGGGTAGAGAGTCCAAGTAGAGAGGACTGATGATGGGGTCACCGCAAGGTTAAAAATAGGGGTGGCAGGCATGGGGGTTCCGTAGGAACAGGCATAGTAGGAAATACCACCGGGGTGAGTGTGAGGAGAGGGAGGTATAACGTAGTAGGGAGAGTTATAGTCAGCCTGTACTGGGTTGGGGGTAACATTAGTGAAGTCATGACTAGGACAGAGGTTGATTACAGGTGGGTGGAAGGGCAGATAGACTGGAGTAAGGAACTCAACTCCCAGTTACTACAGATTGAGAGGAGGAAGCTTGCAAGGGGCTTGGGACTACAGTGTATAGTTTTAATAATTATTCATCCAGAGAAAGACTTTACATGGTTTGCAAATGATTGTGAGGGCTGTACTAATGTGTCAAGTTGAGAAGGAGGGATTTTAGCATGAGAAGGAAGGATAATAGTTGCCTTATCATGGTGAATAAGGTGAAGGGATGCGACTGGGTGACCAAAAATTGAGGGCAGGCACTGAGAGAAGCAGGGGATTTAAAGAGTGCCGGGGTGGGGGTGGGGAGGGAGGCAGGAGAAAATTCTTAGCCATAGATTCAAAGAAGAAGCTATAGAATTGAAGCAGGGGAGCCAAAAAGCAGCCAAGCTAGCAGCAGCAGAAAGGAAAGAAGGTGAGCAAATCAGCTGGTTCCTGCTGCTTCTATTGATTTATTTAAAGTTTTACCAGGAGGACATACTGAGCAGAGTACCGCTCTGTTCCAGATGTGTCCTGGGAGGGGGGAATGGGATGAGTAAAATATAATATACATGGAAAGTAAAATAAATACAATACAGTAAGCTAAACCAATAAGCTGCAGTGCCGAAACTGCAGTACAGGAAATGTGGGTAACAAGTAGAGGAGGATTTGCACTAGCATCGTGTACAGAGGTGTTTTCATTCAGCTATACATAAAACATGTACGTTGTCCAATCAGGCTGGGCCTGAAGCGGAGGTGCCAGAAATTGAAATTCTTGAGCATAATCTTACCTAACACAAAGTAGTCAAGAAACTAATAACTGTCAAAGAATAAAAATAAAATGCCTGGAGACCCAAAATACAGGAGCTGAGTATGGGGCGACTGCTCTCTTCAGGTGGAGAAATAAATCTGATGTTCAGGCTACAGAGGGAGTGTGACCACACAGCAGAGTTTGAAATTCCTTTCTAAGTTCTATAGTTAGTATAAAGTTCTATCTCTGGGGCATCACACTCTGTGTGAATCATGATGCTTAATGTAATGCATCAGTGATGGATTCCTGATGTTAAAAGTAGGCAGTTAAGCAAATAGCAACAAAGAGAATTAAGGAGTGGCCCGCTGGTGTAACAGTAGAGCTACCACTTGTGACATCAGTGACCCTGGTTTGGGAACTGACTTGGGCTGCTGGAGGGCTGGCCAGGGGGAGGAGGATTGAGCGCCCCTTGTGCTGTTCTCTGGGAGGGTGGGTTGCCTGTCCCACTGCTTTACCGCCACCTGGGTGACCATGGGTGGAGGTGCAGTGGGACGGTACAAAGTGGGTGGGAGGACATCGGCTGGGAGCTGGAGCAGCAGTGCATTGCAATGTGCTCTACCCCTTGGCTCACCTAGTACATTGACATCCAGTGGGCAGCACCAGGAAAAGCAGAAAAACCCTGCACCAGATGCCTGAAGACAGGACCTGGCTGTCCCAAGAAACTCCATAACCAGGCTCTTCAGAGGGCCAGGATGGATCACCTGACATACACACTCATGGACTGGGGGGACTTAGGGGAGTCCCCTTCCTCCTTGCCTGGGGGGGTAAACCATGGTGGGATGGGGGCAGATCCACCAGTGCCCTGACAGAGCTACCTGGGGCGGAACTATGGGAGTGCGCACGGCGTAGGGCTCCCCGATGAAAGGAGTCTAGTGTGGTAAGAGGGCATAATGAGCAATATTAAAAAAAAAATTAAGGAGGCAAGCTATACAAGGTACTGTTGGGTGGGGCATTGCATAAACTATAACACATGTTCTATATCAGACACTGACATGTTCAATAAGCTGCCTTTTTTTATTTTTAATGGTGATTTTGATATAAAAACAGTACACCAAACTGGTCATATACCTTGCACAAATAACCAAAAAGCATACTGCAGAACCATCATAAAGGAGGAATCATGGGGCATATCAAATAGTATCCATTGTGTCCACATGTGAATAAACTTTTCATATTGCCTTACTTTTGTGTGTTAATTTTTTCCATGACCTAGATTTCATCTGTCATGGCATGCAAAGTAGGGTGTTAGCTGCACACTCAAGCAGACTAGCTAGACTTAGAGGCCTAATTTCTGCTGGCAAATTTTAAATGTCTGTATGCCAAGCTTGCCAAGTCAGCATAGAATGCTGGAGCTGTATGTTTCCTTCTTTGCAACTGCAACCAGTATGAGGCATAAAGAAATGTCTGGTGTTCTGCTGAGCTCCTTTCAGGTGCCAGCCTATAAGCAGATTTTTTCATTCCAACAAGTGAAGGTAAGTATCACTACGGGACTCCAGTAAAGAGCTCAAAGAAGAGGGCACCTCCCAGAAAATATGGGAATGAGTGACTAGGCTTTCTACCCATCATGCATTCCCATACAAATTCTTTATGATATGGTAAGTGTGAAGTTTTGTGCACACATTTAGTGACCGTGTCATTTTACTTAATCTAAGGCACAGTTCCATTCCGATTTCGACTTTTGAATGATGGAACTTGTGGTCTCCATCTGGAGACTCTGGAAAGCTCTATATAATGCGCCAAGACCGCACCTCATCTCATGCTATCTTTATGTGAAAGGTCTTGGCAAAGGCACAAGGTACCTGAAACATTTGTGATCTTCTCTGTTGAAATAAAGTAAAAGAAGGGAAGTTCTTTTAAGCTTCTGTTAAATCTCCAATGTTACAAAGATCTGGTTGACTCATAAGTGCTTAACAACTTACTTGGAATAAGCACTTGTACTATACATCATTGTAAAATGTTACTTGTAAAATTCACATTTCAACTGTCTATCTCTTAAACAGAGATAAAGTAAACCCCTGATTCATCTGAAACAGGTTTACTTAATGAACAGTAGTTTAGTAACTGATGTACTTTCTAATGTGAAGCTCACCCTCCTGTGCTATACAGTAAGTTCTGTTTGCAATTGGCATGCTATGAGCCACTGCTGAGGGCTACGGATACAAGCTAGACAGAGCTTTTATCAAAATACAAAGTAAGTACAACAGATCTTCATCAAGGACATCTCCATAGGGCCACACCTTTGGAACTGTAAGCTGTTGACGTCTGGACCACTCAGAAACATTTGCTAGCTAGGGGTCACCTAAAATAATACAGTATTTGATGTTGCCACCTATATAATGTAGGCAGCCCCATCACTCTTCAGTTCTTGCTCCCCCAGAAACCACTCATCAAATCATGCTGAGAAACACCATTGTTTCCTTGACTTTTGTTACAACTTTCATTGCTATTGTATGCTGCCATCGAAAGAACTTTATTTGGGTTTGTACTTGGGGCCAGAAAATCTACAAAGATGACACTCATTCCATTTGTTGTCTGGAGCTATCACACAATGTCAAGGCCTGTGAGAATCTGTCAGGGATTCATTTGGGCCACAAGGAGACGTTGGAAGATTCTAGAAAACTTCATCACCAAGAAGGCCATGAATGCTGCCAGGATGGCCGCAGACCTGCAGCTGTATTCTTTAAGTCATTTCCCACTTTCACTGGGAAATCTCCCCAGAATTTGGCGACATCACCACTGTGGTCAATGAAGTCTTGTATAAAGGACAAGTTGTTGAAGTCCTCTTCATTTGGACACCACAAACATAAAAAGAAGGTATCTACAGCAACCATAAGGTCCAGGTCTCCACATCACTAGGAGGGTAAGTCCATGTCCTTGTCTGTTCTGGTGGCCTTGACCCCTACAGTCCCCCTGACCATCCAAGAGACACCAACGTCATTCTAGCTCTGGTTAGTTATCCCATAAAAACCATGGTTTATGGCCTACATTGTCAAGTACTACACCATCGATGACAGTTTCTCTGCCCTCTTTACCAGGCACTGTTGACTCGCAGCTGGTGCTGGCCACAGTGGCAGAGCATTTTTGACATTTAATGCTGGGATTGCCTCTGACGATAACAGCTGTTCCAGCAATGGGACCTACTCTGTTGGCACCATCGTCATCAACAAATAGCTCACAAAGCACCATTACAATTCCTCCCCCACAGTCATCAACACTGGCTCCTCTGGAACATCTCATCCTTATACCAATGATGAGGAAGACAAATATAATCCAGACCTAGTGAACATGGAGGAGGATTTAGGGGGAAGGGGACATATATCGCTTTGAGGGTGTGCTTGGCTCTAGCTCCACGCTTTCCTCCTGCAGTGAGGACACAGTTGTGTACACTTCTAGGTCACCTCCTGAGGATGCCTCTTTCCAGGCCTTGATGAGACAAATGCAGGGTGCTATGGCATTTGCTGCTGAGGAGGAAGACTACACAAAGCACACCGTTCAAATTTTTATAGGCACTCACTTCTCCTTCTATAATAATCTCACCTGTTTACCCTACAGTAGAAGATGCCACTATTGTAGTATGACACTGGTCAAGTTCTTTGCCTGCTGTTCCAAGGAAGGCTGATAAATAATACTCTGCACCTTCTTATAAGCCATTCTATGCCTCCCAGCCTGTACCTGACTTGGTGATCATTATGGCTGCTCATGGGTGTAAATTACCTAGGCACATGAGTTTTCTGCCTCCTGACAAGGAATCTTAGAAGTTGGATGTTATGGGAAAGTGGACTTACAACTCTGCCTCTTTGGGCTATGATCTGCTAACTACCAAGCCTATGTGATCAAATAGCAGGATATCCAGTGAAAGTCTGTCACTGTCAACATTTCCTCATTGCCTGATAGCCTTGCTAAAGCTAACTTATTAAAATCTACTATTGTAGGTCTTCACAGACACTAGTAAGCATCTTTTATGTTTGACCTATGATGCTTCTGTCAGGGTAGCTGCTTGTGATATTTAAGTGAGACGATACTCTTGGCTTCATGTGGCAGGTTTTGCTACTGATGTGCAACAATCTGTCCTTAATGCCCCTTTTAGAGGGCCAGAATTGTTTGGCAATGTTGTGGAGATGGCTCTAAGAGAATTGCAATCCTCTAGTCTCCCATCCTGACTCAATTAAAGGATATAGTAGGTTGCCCACATGGAATCTCCTTACTATACTCCTATTTCCTGTCTCTGGGACATCCTGAACCACTTCCGGGTTCTAAAATCTGGGACCACTGACATGACATTAAACTGGACACAGATCTGGAAAGATCTACACACCTACATTCCTCAGGACAGACTTAGACTTACACAATATCATATTCTCAATTAAATGTATTACACGCCTGTCAAACTTGCCAATAATGGACATCTGTCCTCCTCAACATGTTCTAGATGTGGCAAGTTAGAAGTTAGTTAGAATCTTGCACATTCTGTGGCATTGTGAGGTGTCCTCTTTATGGCAGACAATTCAATCCAAATTAGATCCCCTATTAGGCTTAGATGGTCTCTTTAACATTGAAGTTTGTATCCTAGGTATTTACGACAATATCAGTGTAAAAGAAAGAAGATACCACATGGCCTTAATTTCAACAGTTGTCAAGAAATTACTCTTATGCCATTGGATGGACCAGCTCACAATCTCCTACAATGAATGGCTAAATGAACTTTCCATTTGTTTCCGAACCGAACATCTCATAGCAAGTTCTAATAATAAACTCAGGACTTTTGATAGAAAGTGGGGTAAACTATACGCCCTATATCTACATTAAGATGTACTTTATTTGCAACTCTCCATTTGTACTGTCTTACAGATAAGCAAACACAATCATTACTTTCTTTATTATTTAATTTCACAAGATAGGCACACTCTAGGGGGAATAGGGTGGGGTGGGGGAGGGGGCTGGAAATAGTTAGACTTCTACATGACCAATGCTGTTTTTCCTTGTTAATGTACCTATGTGTATGCTTAATAATGAAAATAAAAAAGTTGAATTTCAAAAAAAGAATTGCATTCCTCTAAGAAGACACTCAGGTCCCTTAAGGTGTTAACCCCCTCAGTGCTTCAACTGGAGTGGTAGGGACACATTTAATAGGCCAGATGCCTGTGTTGATCATTTCTCACATCAGCAGTCCCATGCTCAGGGTAGAGGTGCCCTTCTGTGTCCCCTTCCTCCATGTGCTCATGCAAAAGCACCCAAAGGGATTGGTGCAGGCAGCAGTCTCTCCACACACATATCTTCTAACTCAGCACTGACTCCTCCTCCACCTCTACCTCGGGAAATTATAAAAAGGAGACATGCTTTGGAGCTTCTGTCATCCAGTGCTTTCACCTCTTCCTTGTCATTACCCTCCTGGCCAGTTGTTCCTTCTGCTGACAGAGAGTCAAACACTAATACAGAAGTGTGCTATAGAACCCGTTCCCCCCTCATGAGTTAAACTATGGATTCTACACCTGGTACTTCTCATCCCAAAATGGACAAGAGACCTGCATCTAGTCTTGGATCTTTGGGGTCTGAATGAATACATTGAATACAAAAACTATGGGATAGTCTCGCTTCAGGCTCTCTCTCATTCATCTGTTGCAAATGGGGGTTGGACTTGTGCTCTAAATATGAAGGATGCATACTTTCATATCAAGATCCACAAGTGTCACAAACAGCACCTCCACTTTACGTTTGAGGACAGTCATTATCAGTTCTGAGTCTTGCCCTCTAGCTTGTCCTCAGCGCTGTGGGTATTCACCAAATGTGTAGTGGTAGTGGCACCAGCCCTCTGGAAGGAAAGGCTGTATGTATTCCTGTATCTAGGCAATTGGCTCCTCAAGGCCATGTCCAGGGAAGCAATTGTACAGAATCTGTCAAGAACCTGACAGTTATTCGAAGCCCTGTGTGTCACAATCCACTAACCCAAATCTGTCTTCACTCCTTGCCAGTGTCTCTAGTACATTGGAGCAGTTCTGGTCACAGCTGTGGGCAGTGCTTTTCTGTCTGCAGATTGGGCAGATGTCCTGATTGCTGAGGCTGGCATAATACACAGCCAGCATTATGTGTCTGCCAGTTCTTGCTACATCTGCTGGGCTTGATGGCTGCAGCAATCATAACCATCCCTTATGCCCACACCTCTGTATGTTCATTCCACACTGGACACTTGGTACAGTGGGACCGACTGAAGGATGACCTGGATCAGATAGTTTTGGTCATGTCCCCTCTATGCTGTGTATTGCTATGTTGGATGGATTGCCCAGCATGATACAGGGCATTCCCTCCTTCTAAGTGGCTCCCCTACAGATTCTGACCACAGATGCCTTGGGGTCTAGATGGGGTACTCATTTAGGATCATTCCAGACTCAGGACAGTTGGTCCAGTCTGGAGTCCTCTCTCTATATCAATATTCTAGAAATGAGGGCTGTTCTACTTCACCTACAGGCATATCAAGCCCATCTCAGCCCTGGTCCCAGGCTAATTCAGACAGGCAATTTATTTATTGCAATTTTATTAACTAGGAAAGGAGGACTAGGTAATTCTGCTTGATTTCAGCCTTGACTGGAGATGCAAATGGAAATTAACTGAAACTGAACTGGAGTAAGCTGTTGATGGTATTCTTAGTGAATAGGAAATTTGGCCAGGACATCAGGGAAATTCCTTTACTCTTTTTGAGAAGTGCCATAGGGTCTTTATTGTCCAGCAAACAACCACCAGAACAAGCAGACGGAACCTCAGTATAACATTTCATCTGAAAGATGACACCTCAGGAGTGCAGCATCCTGCTCATTCTGCACTAGTGTCAGTATTTGGATTTTACCCCAAGATCCCGGCGTGAGGCTAGAACCCACAACCACCTGATCTTGCCTCAAAGGCAAGTTTACAACCTATTGAACCACTGACATTTGTGTCATAAGTGTGATGCACTATATAAACCAAGCAAGGGGGCACACACTCTTACCCAGTGTACAGGGGGGCCATGAATGCGTGGTACTGGGCCAT
The DNA here is from genome assembly GCA_016271365.2 of Neoceratodus forsteri. Lineage (NCBI taxonomy): Eukaryota > Metazoa > Chordata > Ceratodontiformes > Ceratodontidae > Neoceratodus > Neoceratodus forsteri. The sequence goes on from CM057449.1 coordinate 1,851,590,712, forward strand.
TTTTCACAACATTCAGCTATCAGCCATGGTTTTCCCAGGTGCCCAAAAGTCATAGTAGACAGGTTAAACAGATCTCACTCCCTGACTCATAAGTGGGAACTACTGACCTCCGTGGTAAATGACCTCATCACTAGATGGGCTCATCTGGAGTTGAACTTTTTGCAGCCCCACACAGTGCAAAACTGCCACATTTTTGCATGCTTACTCCAGAGAATTGAGCTTTTTGGTGAGACACATTGTCTGTCTCTTGGAATAGGAAGCTCCTTTATGCCTTTCCTCCAGTCCCTCTCAGGATACTGCTCAAGCTGCAGGTGGAGTATGATGCTCTAACACCAGTGGCACCCTTTTGACCCTGCCAGATCTGGTTTCCACTTTTACAGCATCTGGCAATGGAACCTGCTGCACAGCTCGTGTGTGTCAGGGTCTGCTGTCTCATAAATAGGAGTCTCTGGTTTATCTGGTCTCAAAGTCCCTACATCAGCATGCATGACTCCTGAGAACACAGCCATTTCCCGTTTTGGGGTTTCCTCCAAGGTTGATGTCTTATTAGCAGCTAGAAAGTCTTCCACCAGGCATGCCTATTCCCTGAAGTGTAAAATATCTGGTGTACTTTATGTTCTGTGGACATTTATGCATGTCTTCTGAATTCTGTGCTGAACTTTTGTCATCATCTAACGCCAGCCTCCAGTACTCATCTATTAAAGTGTACTTGGCAGCAGTGTGTCTTTCCGTACCCCTATTGATGGGAAAAGAGTGGCACAACTAGTAGTAGTAAAGTATTTTATTGATATAAGATTCATATTTAAGTACATCAGGGAGAAAAGGAGCTGTAAGGACCACATAGTAAGGATTAGGAAGGAGAGGGGTTGGGTGGAAGCAGGGTGCGATAAGGCGGAAGCACTAAATGAGTTCTTCTGCTCAGTATTTACTAAAGAGAAGAGGGGGTGACACCCAAGGTGGGAGAAATGGCAGAAGCAGGGTGGGAAGTGGTGACAGATGGGGAAATCATGGAGCAGAGTCTGAGAGGGTTTGAAGGCACTGAGGTGGACAAGGCACCAGGCCCAGATGGCATCCACCCCAGGGTACTGAAGGAGCTGGCAGAGGTCCATGCAGGACCTTTGGCAGACCTATTTAATGCCTCACTACATTCGGGGTGTGTACCTCAGGACTGGAGGATGGCTCATGTGGTGCCCCTCCACAAGAGTGGCCCCAAGGATGAACCAGGAAACTACAGACCAGTGAGCCTCACATCCATCGTGGGTAAGCTAATGGAGACTATCCTGAAGGAGAGGCTGGTGGCCCTCCTAGAGGTCAAAGGACTACAGGACAGCAGACAGCATGGCTTCATACGTGGCAGATCCTGCCAAACCAACCTGGTCGAGTTCTATGACTGGGTAACTAGGGCAACTGGACAGGGGCCATGCAGTGGATGTCCTGCATCTGGACTTCAGTAAGGCATTCGACTCACTGCCACATGGAAGGCTGGGAAGGAAGTTAGGCACAGGGCGGGTGCAAAGCTGGTGAGATGGGTAGGAAACTGGCTGCAGGGAAGGCAACAGAGGGTGGTGGTGGGTGGGAGCTCTCACACCCAAGGGTAGTGAGTGAGTGGTGTTCCACAGGGCTCGTGTTGGGACCAGTGTTGTTTGGGATATTCATTGCAGACATATCATGGGACATCAAGAGCAAGATCAATCTGTTTGCTGATGATACCAAGGTAGCGCGGTGGTGGATGACCTAGGGGATGGCAGGGGTTGCAGGATGATCTGGCAAAGCTTGAAACCTGGTCAGACACCTGGCAACTGGGCTTTAATGCTAAAAAGTGCAAGGTGCTGCATTTTGGGATGAAGAACCCAAGGAGGAGTTACCAGCTAGGGGGAGTGCAGCTAGCCCAGACAGAGGAGGAGGAGGAGAAGGATCTGGGTGTGCTCATTACAGGGTCAATGAACAACTCGGCACAATGTAGGAAGGCAGCTGTAAAGGCCAACAAAATGCTGGGTTGTATTGCAAGGGGCATATCCTCGAGGAGGGAGGAGGTGATTATGCCACTGTATAGGTCATCAGACCACACCTGGAGTACTGCGTGCAGTACTGGCATCCATATCTGAAGAGGGACATTAAGTTACTGGAGGGGGTGCAGCGCAGAGTGACAAAGATGATCAAGGGGCTGGGGGACTTATCATATGAGAAGAGGTTGAAGGAGTTGAACATGTACTCACTGGAGGAGAGGAGAGATAGGGGTGACATGATTGAAACCTTTAAATACATGAAAGGAATAAACAAGACAAGTACAGAGGGGCTGTTCAAAGTAAGGGAGAGGAGGGACACCATGGGCCATGATATGAGACTGGAAACGAGGAAGGTTCAGGAGGGAGATGAGGAGACACTTTTTTACAGAGAGAGTGGTGGCTGGGTGGAATGCGTTACCTCCTGAAGTGGTATGCAGTAGAACAGTGGACTGCTTCAAATGAGAATGGGACAGGACAAGGGGGGAGGGTTAATGAAGGGGAAGGGTGGAAGGGAGGGGCAGCTGCAGAATAAGGGGTGCTAGCTGCACATTCGAGCAGACTTGATAGACCTCTAGGCCTTTATCTGCTGGCAAATTTCGTATGTTCGTATATGAATTGGGATTGGCTCGATTAAGTTACACTCACTTACAACGAGGTCCACAGCATTTTTAGAACAATATTGTTTCAAACAAATTCTTGAATCACTTACTATAATAAAAAAGTCATAAGATAATGACAAAAATGCAATGTATTATAACTATTGCTTCATCCTTATCTTAAACTGAAATATACAGTCATTTAATACTAGCTATAAAGCAACTGACATTGTCTTAATTTACAGAATTCTTCTCTTAACCAGGGCTGTATTCCCTTCCTAAACTTCTGCTGAAGTAAAACCACCTTATTTACTCATCTGTCCCCGGATCCTATCCTGTCAATTAAATTCTAACTATAAAGGCAAGCAGCATTGTCTTGAATTACAAAATTCATCTCTTAGCTAGGATTTTATTCCTTTCCAAGATTTATTCACATCTACCACTCTCAAGTGTGAGGGTATCTTATTCCAGCCTTGTGATCCCCTGTAATATACAGACTGTCAGCCAATCTCCAGGTTACACTTCGGTATTTCTAGGTCTAATACTTTGACAAATCTTAATGAATCAAGTTTAGTCTTATAGGCAAGGTTATCAGAAATGTACTGGGGAAGTTCATCTGACAGGCCCTTAAATATAAAAGCCAGTAGGTGCTCCTGGCTACTCTCATTTAGTTTTTGTCATCCCAGCTAATTATATAGGCAGCACGTGAGGGTTAAACAAGGAGCCTCCAGAATGAATCTGGCGAGGCTACCATGGCAAGCTTCTAGTTTTGTAAGATATCCCTTTTTCAAACAGGAGTAAAGAATATCTCCATAATCAAACATAGGAATGATCATGGAGTTCAACGCCCTTCTTCTAATTTCCATGTTCATACAGGATCTTGCCCTGTATAGGGTTCCCAATCTTTTACCCACATTTTTGATCAGATTATTAATATAAGTACTCCAACATAGGGAATCATCTCACCATAAGCCTAGGTATTTTATAGGATTGTACCTGTTGGATCAGGGTTCCCCTAAGGGTAACCACCTCCCAGGGCCAAATTTTCCTGCAAATCACATGTCCAATTAAACATCATGGACTGTGTTTTCTTTGCATTTAATACTGATTTGCTGTTCTCAAAAAAAAACTTGTAGCTCATGCTCTCTGGAGCTTGGTCTGTAGTGTATGATTCAATGTTTATATACAACAGTGTCATCCGCGTAAAGATGATATGACATTGATGGATCTGAGAAACATAATCCATTTACATGTACATTAAAGTGGTCTCAAGATGGAACCCTATGGGACCCCTGATCCAACATGAAGCAAGCCAGAAGCCCAGTTGCCCATTGATACCATCTGAGTTTTGCCCGCCAAGTATGACGCCAGCCACCTCTGTCCAGATCCCACCATCCCAAGTGATGCTGCCCTGGACAGGAGGGCACCATGATCCAGGGAATCAAATGCCTTGGAAAGGTCTAAAAATATGGCACCCGCCAGTGTTCTCCTGTCCAGAGCCACCTGCACATCCCCTACCACCTTGACCGGGGCCAAGGTGGTACTGTGGCACCATTGAAATCCCGATTGCATGCCATTAATATAACCTTGGGAATCCAGACGTTCCTTTAATTGAACCACAACCAATTTTTAAAATATTTTTGATGTCTGAAATGAATAATTATTGCCCAATTTCACTCCTGTCTCAGTCTTCTTACCCCCCTTAAAAATAGGTATCACCCTTGACTGTTTCCATGCCATAGGATATTCTCCTGTACCTAGTGATGGGTTAAATATATATGCCATGGGGTGGGCTATGACTGGTGTGGCATATTTTAGCAACCTGGATGGAATACTGTCCAGGCCAATGGCCTTCAAAGTATTCAAATTCAGCAGTTATTTGGCCACAGATTCAGCCGTTATCTTTGAAAATGTGAACAGTTGTATAGGGCCATGTTCTACTACCTGGTGAGCTCCTGGTGTGTTTGATGGCCTTGGGAGGTTTATTGCACCCATTTTGCTAAAGTAATCATTAAACTGATCAACTACCATTTGTGACATTGGGGACATTTGTCCTTCTGTATTAAATACATTAGAAGCATTATTTCCCTGAACTTTCAATGGAATATTAATTGTTCTCTAAAAATCCTTTGGATGCTGGGTACAACTATTATCTAATAAATGGGAATAATGCCTCTTTTTAGCATTCCTTATCTCCCCAACATAAGAATTGCAAAATATTTTATAATTATCCCAGTCTTGCATGTTACCACTTTTTTTTAGCCTGATGCTATGCTGCTATGCTGCATCCCTAATTAGTTGGCGCTTAAGTTCATTTGTATACCAGAGAACATTATTTTGTTTCAAAACTCTAGTTTTTATAGGGGCATGCTTGTTACAGACCATCAAAAATTCACTAAGAAAACATTCCCATGCCTCATCTATAATAGGAATTAACTGAATATGCTCCCAATTAATGTCACTTAGATCCAACATGAAATTAACATAATCAAATGTCTTAAAACTGCGCCAGCTGATACATCTATTGCTGTCTGGCTTCAAAGGTCTATTCCTAATACGGAAAATAAACTGGTGATCAGAAACTAAGTCTGGCAAAACACCACTATCTGTAATGTTTTGTACAGTATTTGTAAAAACTAGATCTAGGGTTGTAGAGGTTGCAATGGATGCCGTATTAATTATTGTTGGCTCATGAAGTAATTGAGTGAGTCCCAGATTTTTCTGCAGATCAGCAAGTGGATGGGACTCACTAATATTCTGCCAATCTGAATTAAAATCGCCAGCCATTAATATTTTGTGGCTGTTATTAAATTCAAAGAGTAAATCCTGTAGGCAATCAAAAACATGGGAACTAACCCTAGGTGGACAACAGACCCCAGCCACAAGAATTTTCTTGTTATATGACAGTCTCAGTTCTAAAGCCAGCAGCTCCAAGCCCTCCAGGTCCTTATCCACATTTATTTGGGTCACAATCAGGCTTGACTGTCCATATAGCAACACCCACCACCCCTTTTATTTCTATCCCTACACCATAGGTTATAACCAGGAATATTTAATAGGGAATCCTCCGTTTTGCTATTTAGCCAAGTTTGGGTTATTATTACAACATCTGGGTTATGATCTATTACCCATGTGCTAATCAAATCTGATTTATTCAACATGCTTCTAGCATAGAAATGGATCTGGGTAAATCCCTGCCCCAGTTTGGTAGCAAGCACAGCTTGTCATCTAAGTTAGGTTGCTCAGTGTTAGTGTGATTCTGGGATAGATTACTCAAAAAGTGTTGTTCATCCCTTGAGGGCCCTGGGTTAGGGTGAACATCACCACAGACCATCAAACACACCAGGAGCAAACACGTCAGTATTCTTATATATTTGCTTTTTATGAAATGGCTTCCTCGAGCTTTCTTCAGTAGCCAATTTAGTATCCCATGTCTCGATAGGGAACTAGGTTTTATTCACATTAGCAAAGAACATACTTTATGCATAGCACTACTGAGGCTATTCATTAGCAAACTGGCCCTGATAGAGATGATTTTTGTCTATTACGGCCACAGCCAAAAAATGTACAGTGCTTCACAAGAGCATGCTGCTGTAGGGCCCTTAATGACTCTGCATTACCCCCCTTCTCCCAATACCTGGAATCCCCAGGCCAGGAAAAACAAGCCTAGGATCAAAAGTTGAGGGTTCATTTCCCAGCCCAGAAAATCAATACAAGCAGTAATATATATACCTAATAGGTCAATGCATAGGACAAGTGCACAGGTTCTTTACTGGGTAAACAACTAATCTTTTCCCAGTGCATGCAATGTCGTAAGTTCTAAAAATTAATCCCTATAGTATGAAACCTCCCCCCCCCAACTAGGACTTACTCTGCTGTTCTATCAGTTTTCTGTGACTGACCACTCACGTTGCTTGTACTGTGCAGCGCGGGACTTTTAAAGTGAATAGGCGCCCTGCCCCCTCAGCAGCTCTCCATTTGGTCTGCCACCGGACCCCCTCCAACCAGAACAGCACAAGTTCTCTGCTGTAAGGCAAGGCAAATTTTATTTTTCAGGTGCCCAATCCTGGAGGCTCTGGGCACTGTACAATAAAAACATACTAACAATACAAATGAATATAAATAAAGCAATAAAAATAACAGCATAAATAAGTACAGTTACTAAGTATCTATATTAAAACTGAACTCTACAGAAAGAAGACTGGGCACCCAGGGAGGACTAATATACAAGGTCCAGGAAGGCCTGATTAAACAGGAAGGCCTTGAGGTGGGCCTTAAAGACCTCAACCGAAGGGGCCTCCCACATAGATGGAGGAAGCGAATTCCACAGGATGGGTTCATTGACACTGACTGCTCTGTCACCGGCATTTTTTAGCCTCATCCTGGGAATCGCTAGGAGGCTCCTAGAGGAGGACTGGAGGGAGCGGACTGAGACAGCAGGTGTAAGAAGGTCTGACATATAGCTAGAACCCGGGCCACGTAGGGCCTTAAAGGTGAGCAAGCCCAAATTAAAGAGTATTCTCCATCTCACTGGTGCCAGTGCAGGTCATGCAGAACCAGAGTAATATGACAGAATTTTGGTTGCCCAGTCAGCAACCTAGCAGCCATGTTCTGCACTAGCTGCAGCTAGCAGAGGTTACTCCCCCAAAATCCCGAGGTTGAGCGCATTACAATAATCAAGTCTGGATGCCATGAAGGCATGCACTAAAGTGGGGAGGTCCATAGGCAGAACTAGGGACTTAACCCTGGTGATATTCCTAAGATGATAAAAGCTGGTCCAGGCAAAGGACGACACCTGGAAATCAAATAACAATCCACTGTCAAAGGTCATGCCAAGGTTTTGCACCCTGGAGGAAGCCGTCAATGATACAGACCCCAGGAATAAGCCGGTTTCAGCACCAGAAGGCAACCTGTTCCATTTTCTATTCGACTCCACCACCAGTACCTCCATATTATCAGGGTTCAGTCGCAACCAGCTGGAGGCCACCCAGTCATTGATCTCTGCAAGGCAGTTATTTAGTACTTCCACCGCACTAGAAGCTCCAGGGGCAAAGGAAAAATACAGCTGGGTATCATTGAAATAGCAATGAAAACCCAAGCTGTATTTCCTAATCAGTTCACCCAAAGGCAGCAGATACATGGCAACATTACTGGTGACAACACTGACCCCGAGGTACTCCACACGACAAGAGGCTAGAGGAGGAGAAAGTCCCCATCACTACTCGTTGCCTCCTGTTCATGAGGTATGAATCAAACCAGTAGATGACAGAGCAGGTGAGCCCACAAAATTCCCTCAGGCGGCCAAGCAACACACAATGGTCTACCATTTCAAAGGCCCAGGAGAGGTCGAGGAGGATTAGAATTGTCCCCTTCCCCGATCTCTAGCCCTGAGGAGGTCATTGGGCACCCAAAGTAATGCGGTTTCTGTACTATGCCTTGCACAGAAACCAGACTGAATGGCTCATAGAGATCGAAGGCCATGAGGTGCTCTTCAAGTTGCTGCACCACAACCGTCTCAACAACTTTTGAAAGCAACCTCAATGACCTCTGATACCTCCACTGGTTTAAACTCCCCCCCCCACCAGGCAAGAAAGGCAAAATAAAAGAGGGCACCACACATCTTGTAGTACAAAATTTCACAGTTTTAATGAATAGAAGGGACATATAGTGGTAGCAGCAGCCGTAATCACACAACCAGGCACCAAACAATGTGACCGGTTTCACTCAACAGAGCCTCAGCAGGGATAGGTCAATACTCTGGAGCTGTTCTGTTTGGTTCTCCCCAACCAGGCAGAGTGCTCTCCAGGTGATCCAGATGATCACTGTAGGCCACTGTAAGGCTCACTGGTGGAATGCCCTGCTAGATGGCATATACCCTGTCTGAGAAGAATTGGGCAAACTCTTTGCACAAGGCACCAGAAAAAGTATTTTTCAGCTACAGACAGGCAGGGGATTTTAGGAGCCTGTCCACAGTCCGAAAAAGCACAGTTGGTTGATTCTTCCTGGCAGCAATCTCTCTCTGTACAGGAACTCTGCCTTCTTACGAGTGAGTGCCCCCTGACAGTATAGTGAGAGCACAGGGCCAGTCTATCCACCTCCAGGTAGGACTTCCGCCAGCAACGCTCCAGCCTCTGATCCACAATCTCCATCACCTTGAGCTCCCAAGGGGACCTCAAGTGAGAAGATCTGGGTGGTACACAGCCTGGTGTGAGGGAATCAAGTGCCGCCATCATCACACTATTATAGGTGGTGACTGTCATGCCCAGACCCCCTAAATATGCACTGTCCACACTAGATAGATCAGCTACCACCAGAAATCCCTCTGGGGTCAAACCCCTCAAAGGGCGGTAGTTGACCATCTCAGTGGGGGGGGGCCTCGAGCAAGAACCCCACCGTGCAGTGATCAGACAAAATGGCCTGGTCAATCCTGAGGTTACTAACCTCAAGCCCCAGTGAGAAGACTAGGTCCAACATGTGGCCGTCATGGTGGGTTGCGATGGAAACTTCCTGCGACAGGCCCAGAGATGACACAGTCTGGAGGAGGTTATAACCTAGCCTAGATTCTTCATTGTTGACCCAGGCATTGAAGTCACCCAGGACCAAACACCATAGCCCAGAGGCAGTTCTTATATTCAGCAGCAGTTCACAAACAATTCTTGCAACAGCAGCAGTTCAGGAATAAAGTGCAGGTAACGGATTCAGGAAAGAAACCCTCCAAGCTGATTGCAGCTGTCACCTGTGGCAGTTATTTCAGGCACTCCTTCTGTCTAATCCTTGTGGTGTGAGGCTTTTGAAGTGAACAGGTACCCCAGCCCCTAAGCAGCTCACTCTCCATTTGGTCTGCCACCGGACTCCCCCCCCAACCACAGCAGCACAAGTTCTCAGCTGTAGCTGAAACAGTCTTAGGGTAGCTAAAAAGATTGAAACACACACAGAGGCAGTTCTTATATTCAGCAGCAGTTCACAAACAAACAATTCTTGCAACAGCAGCAGTTCAGGAATAAAGTGCAGGTAATGGATTCAGGATAGCAGCCCTCCGAGCCAATTGCAGCTCTTGTCTGTGGCAGTTGTTATTTCGGGCACTCCTTCTGTCCTTTACATTCCTGAAGAGCATTATTTTTGTTTGTTTTTTGATATTTCTATTAATGCCCCCTGTCTTTCTCTTTTGCCACACTCTTTCAGGAGTCACCAAGGCACCTATCTGCTGTTGTCCTTCCTTACCTGCGCACTGGCGGTCAGGCCCATATTTCACTGAGCCACGGCTGTTCCCCCAGAGGGTGGGTGATCCTGCTTCTTTACAGGGCACTGGTCAGGCTGCACTTGGGAGTACTGTGTGCAGTTCTGGAGCCCATACCTAAGGCGGGACATGAAGCTGCTGGAGGGAGTGCAGAAGAGGGTGATGAGGATGATTCAGGGGACAGAGGGACTGGACTATGAGATGAGGCTGAAGGAACTTAATATGTATGCGCTGGAGGAGAGGTGGGAAAGGGGGGACATGATCAAGACCTTCAAGTACCTGAAGGGTATCAACAAGGGGGGGGTGGAGGAGGTGTTGAAACTAAGGAACAGGAGGGGAAACTAGGGGGCACAGGCTAAGAATAGAAGGAGGGAGATGAGGATGCATTACTTCACAGAGAAAGTAGTTGCGAGGTGGAACGCACTACCAGAAGGGGTGACAGCAAGCAAAAATGTGGCTGGCTTTAAGAACACTTGGGACAGGGTATAGGGGTGGATATGGGTGCATGAGGGGGACAACAATGGGAGGTCAAGGGAGATGGGGGAAGGGCAGCTGCCTGCTATGGAGCTAGTTGCACAATCGAGCAGACTTTGATAGACTAGTAGGTCTGTTCTGCTGGCACCTTTGTATGTTTGTATGATGAGGTAGAGGGGCAGACCCTTGAAGTATTGCAATTTGTTGGGAGGCTAGAGCAGCTGGACAGGCAAGAGGGATCCAGAGTAGAGCTGGGCTGTCTGTCATCCATGGGTGTAGGGGCCATATTTCTTGGTTTTTCTCCCCAAAGATGTCAACATGCAGAGGAGACCCAAGCAAGTGCATGCATGCAGAGATGTGTCACCACTACTGGATCCTGGCCAACATCTCTCCCTTCCCCTAGCATCCCAAATGCACTTCCACCTGTGGTCACCCAGGTGGCAGTATTGCAGCGGGATGACAACCCTCCCTCCCTTGAGAAGGAGAGTGTCCTGTAGGACACTCAGTCCTCCTCCCCCCCGGCCAGCCCTCGATGACCCTGAGCCCACTGCCAAACTCAGATCACTGGTGTCATGAGTGGTAGCACCACCATTGTGCCAATGGGCTGGTGTCCATATTAGCATTTTACATATGTATCCCCAGATCTGTAAACTGGTTCCACCTTGGGACATTAATTTTGCTTTACAAAAACTGGCAAGGGCTCCATTACAGCCTGCTGTGACTTATGAAATGCATTTCCTATTCTGAAAACCACCAGAGCTGGCCTTAGCATGGTACAATCCATTTGCACAGAGCCCCAAGAGCAGAAGGGCCACCAAAAAAACTCAGTGGTCCAGTTGGCCTCCTTTCTTCCTGGTCTTCTATGTTCTAATTCAAGTAAAGTGCAAAAACTACACAAAACTAGCTGGAAATGTATATATAGGGAGGCCATGGTAAGGATGAGTATGTTTCTTGAGGGCTTCATGACTTCTGATATGGGACACCAGCAGAGAGGTTCACATAGAGCATTGGAATAGATACAGCCAGTGCTGAATGCTACTCTTGCCTGCTTGTCCACACAGCAGCGGTGAGGCAGTCAGGTGTATGGAAGAGGGTAGCGAGTTTGGCTGGAGGGCAACCAGCCAGCAATGCAACAAACTTACTGCTTGCAGCAACAGTGTGAGCACTGGATGGTGTGAGAAAGGACTCAGCCACTCGGGGTTCCTAGTGGTGAGCATTTTGTGTATATTTTAGAAAGTAAAGTAGTGATGGTAGGAGGCACTCAGTGCAGGGGCCTGCTCTCCTCTGCCATATACACAGAGCACCCAGCAGCTCACATTCTCTTTCATCACAGAAACTTGCTAAAAGCCAACACACAAAACCTTACCACATGCACATTTATATAAAATCACCTCCACTGTCCTGGTCACCTCACACAGACTTCCCACCAACACCTACCCTGCAATCCCCTCTTGAGTATCGGAATATACACCAAAAAACAGAAGGGTGAAGTTCTGACTCCTCACTCTCCAAACCCTCACTCCAAACCTTCACACTCCAGCTCCCTCTTTTAGTGTCTTTTTCCAGAATGCCCAGGGCACTAGAGCGCAATGCACAGACACTTTGTCCAGCAACTCAGGGACCTTGCACCAGACATCACCTGCTCTGATTCACTGGCTGAGCTGAGAGAAGGCAGGATTAGCACATGGGGGATATAAATAGAGGGAGCAGAGACTCGAACTGTGGGGAGAAAGGTGATGTAAGGAATGTCATTGTATGTCAATGAAGAAAGAAGAGTGAAACCTCAAAGAGAATATATAACAGCTGGTTTCTAGTAGTACAGTATCTCAGGTTTCAGTAGAGATATATATGTATCTTTCTATCTCTATCGATATATATAGATAGATAGATAGATATAGATGTAGATATATCTATATATAAATATATAGATATATCTATATCTATATCTATCAATCAATCAAGACTTTCAGTCTCCCAGCTGAGAAGCATACAGGAAGTATGTGGGGGTAGAAAGAGAAAGAAAGCACACTGTTTTCATGCATACTGATTATGTACTTCAACTCCACTGCCGTGTGGTGCAAATATTATGTGATGTGCTCGATATCCAGTCACGCTGTCCTAGGCCTCCTCTATTCTCTCCTCCTGAGCAATACATCAGCATAGCTCTCACTACACAGCTGCAACTAGAGGGGACATCAAAAACTAGGGTTTTTCATGCCACCATATGCAAGTGGCCTATGGTATGTCTATGGGGATAGTATGCAAATAAGTGGAGGGGTTGCATGTTTTTATATATAGGATCTCTACGCCTTCTTTGTTGTGAGAATCAGCATGTTCTTCATGCCAGCATGAGTTATTCTCTGCAGTATGTCTCAAATTGGTGCCACTATAGGAACATGGTTATGTACCAGACCTAGTATCACTGAATCAGCTTCAGACACTGATTTTTTTTTTTTAGGCGTTGGTGGGTAGTGAAATACCCGAAACGCTACCCACGGGTACCTCTAAACTACCCAAAATTACCCTGATGAAAATCAGGTAGTTGGTTCAAGTCATGTAGTTACTACCCTATTACCCTACCCTGACCACCATGGCAGACATTGGTGAGGCAGGTACAAGAGGTGCAGCTGCTCTGATTGAGCCTACTGCTGTTTCCAAAATTATACCCATGGTGGGCATTGCTGAGGCAGGTACAAAAGATGTAGCTGCTCTGATTGAGCCTACTGCTGTTTCCAAAATTATACCCATGGCGGGCATTGCTGAGGCAGGTACAAGAGGTGCAGGTGCTCTTAGTAAGCCTGCCACTGTTTCAAAAAAGATACCTATGGTGGGCATTGCAGAGGCAGGTACAAGAGGAGTAGCTGCTCTTAGCGAGCCTGCTGCTGTTTTCAAAAATGATATTCTTGACAGGCATTGCTGAGGCAGATACAAGAGGCACAGCTGCTGTGAGTGAGACTGCTGCTGTTTCTAAAAGTTTCTAAAAATTATACCCATAGTGGGCATTGTTAAGGTATATGAGAGGCGCAGCTGCTCTGAATAAGCCTGCTGCTGTTTCTAAAAATTATACCCATGGTGGGCATTGATGAGATAGATAAAAGAGGTGCATGTGGAACACATTTGACATAAAAAAATTTACAAAATTAAAAAAAAGTGAATTCAGATTTAAATAATGGTGCCAATATTGTCAGGACAATGACAAACATACCTGTTTCTCCATGGACTGTGATGATGGCAGGATTTATTTCAGAGGGACAGTTGCAACTGCTGAGGGAGAGATGTGGGGGACGATTCCAAGATGAATGTCACAACTCGCAGGAGTCTGCGAGTTGTGACATTCGCTGCTATGCCAGGGACCCTGTGCCATATTCTAAGAGTGGCAGGGTCCCGGCACTTATGACCTGTGATTTGCATAAGCTAGCGCCACGGGCATGGCGCAATAGCCCTGCATGCTACAAGTCATGACCCGCTGTAAACTGCCCCCCCTGGAGCCTCCCCACCCTGGAACACCACGGCAGGCACCAGTGGGCATGGGGGGCTGGACAGGTGGAACAGGCATCCAGGGGGGCACTTTAAAAGATGGACTGTGGGGGTCCCCAACATTCGGCGGGGGGGTCATGACTGTGTTCGAGGGGCATGAGGAGCACTACAGGAACTTTGCCGCAGCACTGTAGAGTGGGCATCCATCGATAGGCACAGACAGATGCCCCTTAGACCATCTCCATGATGGTCTAACTCTGCTGTGCCACTGCCACTACCACCCATACCAACCACACTGTCCCTTGCCCTGCCCCACTCAGTTGAGCATTTTGCCTTTGCATGTTGCATCATTACTGATATTTCAAAAGTTTTCCGGTTTGCCACCATGACTGACGCCCTTTTGCACAGACTGCATACAGCTCGAGCGTTGTCTGCAGGATCAATGGAAAATAAATTCCACACTCAAGATTTACCATTTTTGCTGTGTGCCATGATACCTAGCACTATTCCTTGTACAGTCAAGGGACCTGCAGGAAACCCTACACTGCCATTTCCTTGCTGAGATTAACTGTTTTTATTCATGCTTGTCTTCTTATTCTTACATTTAGCATATGATTTTTTTTTCTGCAATTGCCTCTCATGCCTTACAGCGGCATTCTCACCTACCCCCTAATTGAAACTACTGACTTAATCACCACAAGATTCAGAAGAACTGGAAGTGCCATCATTATGTAGGACATAACCTGAGCTACCCCATTCCCAGTCCCCACTATCACCACCATCTCTATCAGCATTCACTGCCTCAGCATCTGAGCTTGTATTTGAGAAGGATGCCTCCTTGCATGCTGTTTCAGCAGCTGGAAGTATCCTGGCACATGTGGCAAAATGTTCAGTACCTCTATGAGTAACTGCAGTCAGTTCTTTCTGAACCTCTACTATAATTTCATTGTTAACATCATTTTTTTGTTCAGAGGATTTAGTGACAGTCCTGGTGATGTTATTATTGTTGTTGCTATGTTCTTCATTAGTGCTGTGATTCATATCATCCATATCATTAACAGTTACACATGCAGCAGCCCTGTGCTTCCTTTTAGTAGACTTAGACTGGGAAGTATAAGACATAGTAGAAACAACCGTGAAAGGATATTGTTTCATTACCTGCTGGACAGACAGTGTAGCTGAATAGGTCACAGTAATAAGGGCTCAGGCCTCAGGGGCACCTAACAAACAGTTTGTAATACAGCCATAAAAGGATTTCACTATGCTGTAGAGCAGACAATGTAGATGTGTCACAGTAAAAAATTACTGGGCTCAGCCTGGGGCACCTAACAAACAGTGGAATAGTAGTAATACAGCCATAAAAGGCTTTCAATATGCTGCAGAGACAGTGTAGCTAATGTCACAGTAATAAATGACAGGGCACAGGGGCATCTAACAAACAGTGTAATACTTTAATTTCAAATCAGCTGCCCAGTGCCTTTTGTTTCTGTCTATGTCTTTCCCCCCACCTTCCTTCCTTCTCTGTTCTCTCCCCAGTCCCCAGCACCACCTCCATAGCTGAGGCTTGCCTGACCCCCTTCTCCCTAGCTGAGATTGTTTCTCAGTCCACCACTATTTCTCCCTGTCCTTTTGCTCCTTGTAGAGTAGGCTAACTTTGAAAGAAAACTTTTATTTTTATTTTTCGATCAAGTTGTTGACTTTGCGGCTGCAATTTGTGCTGCACAGCAAGCACCCACAGAGCTGCTGCCACACACCACAACACACACACACACACACACACACACAACAGACTGCTTCCATCTGGATTCCAGGCAGCAGATGAAGCACAGACACCACTGACCAATCAGGTGTCAGCCCAGTGTCATATGCTCCTATTCTACTGTAAGTCCATGAAGGACCTCACAAGCTACCCTTTAATGCCTGTTTCCAGACCAGAAGTCCATTACTCATTACCTGTCTCAAATGACCTGACCCAAGAATTACACTGTTATGTCAGGTAGGGTAGTACATTACCCGAACTACCCTACCCAGCCAGAAATAGGCAATACCCAAACTACTCGACCCAGCTACCCAGTAGGTAGCCCATGCCTATTTTTTTTTTTTTTTTTTGGTCAACAGGGCTCCTTTATCTACAGGGATTCCTGAATTTTACAGGGAAATGGAGCCTCTACAGGGAAACACAGGAATATTGCCCTGGAGTTACAGGGACAAAGACAAATTAGTCTTGCAGAACTACAACAGTGGTAAATTCATTAGGTTACTGTGAGCTGTCTTATTTACATTCACATGTGCATACTGTCCTTAGAGAAAACAAACTTTTTTAACAGTATCACACATGTGATGAAGATCCTCAAGAGTGGTTACACATAAACCAAACCGTACTAAGATTTGCACTTGTTACCCTGTTTCTAAGGTGAGTGGAAGGGAGGAGGCACATGTGCAGGCCTGAGTGCAATGTGTTGCACAACCTTCAATTCTGAGATGTGCAATTCACAGAAACTAATGAAAAATGCACTTACCTGCTGTGTTTCTGCCTAATTGTAGAAGTAGTTATGATGCTGCCAACAATATCCCACCTCCCAGTGAACAGATCTGCCTTTCTTACAAGCTGCTCTAGTTTGTATCCTCTGATTTGATCATGTTTTAAAGTGTACAGTGAACTTTTGACAGGCTTTTTCATGCATCTCACGCTCCCAGCCCTTGTGTTTTCTTTGCTCACACAGCACCACTACCTGCACAAAATATGTACAGAAATAGAATATTTTCTATTTCTTTGACCAACTGGTTCATGTAGTCACAGCCTAACAGCCAATCCACTGTCAAATAAATTGGGACCCATTCAGTGGTTTGCAAAGGTAAAAGGTAAAAGCTGAAGGCTGTAAACATGAACTTTGGCTTGGTTGCCATGAGTAGGAAGAGTAAGTGTTTTCTGAAGTGCTTGAAAAAAATAAAAACTGCCAAGTATGGCCAGCCCAGTGGCACTGAGGGTTGAGGCGCTGGATGCCACACTTCGCACCATGCTGGTGATCAGTGTTTGGGAACAGACTCGAGTCATTCAGGGGTTGGCTGGGGCAAGGAAGGATTGAACGTCCGACAACAGCTGTCCTTCCTCAGGGGAAGGGGGACAACACAGCATGCTGTAGACTGACACCCATCGGTGTCTGGGGGTCAGTACATGTGCACTGCTCAGAATAGGGTGGACCCAAGCACAGATGTGCACTGCTCAGAATAGGATGGACCCACGCACAGGCCACAAGGCTGCCTATTTGGAGGCATAGGCAGTCGACCTGCCCATTACAAATGCGTGGGCCCGGGGAGAAAACCAGAGGAAAAACACCTCACGGTAGTAGGATGGTGACCGACCCCCCGCAGGCTCTACACTGGTGGCTGGGCAGCTGTTCCAAGCCATGGATGGCTAAGGTAATTTCCCAGAGGAGCCGGGTGATGGGGCTGGAAGGGTGGTAGGCTGGGGACTGCCACAAGATTGGGGGAGTAAAATCTAAAATAAAATAAAAAACTGCTGAGTATGCTCCAAAGACTTTCTCTTGTTGAAATGAGAGGAAACCTGTGACTGAGTAAATAATGGCTGTGGGGTATATAATGACCATTTTCTATGAATATCTTGGGTTGTAGTACATAGGTGACAAGCAAGACTTTCAGTCTCTGAGATGAGGAGCAGAGAGGGAGTGCTGGGGAGTGGGACAGAATGCTGCTGAATAACTCTGTTGCTGGGGGGGAGGGAGGAAGTGGACCGATTCCTGCATTCTGTATGTGCTTCAACTCCACCCACTGGGAAGAGAGTGGAGCAAACATTTGTCTTGCGTTCAGTATCCTGTCACCCCTCAAGACACCCTTTTTTCTCTCCTCCTCCCATTCGCTATAAATCAGCATAGCTCTTGTTTTTTAAGTGTGTTAAATCAAGCCTTAAGAAGGGCTGGGCAGGTGTTAATCAGGAAGAACCATACATGGTTGTAAGACATACTGGTATGTTAAATATGGAACCACAGTTACACATGCAGGAAAAGGTGAATTGTTGCACTCAAGTATTTGCATAGCCATAGTATTCACACCCATCCAAAAAGGGGGGGGGGGCTGTATATGACATCACTTAGACTTTAAACTGGGCACACATTTTGAAATCAGTGCATTCTTTTGGAGGTTTAGGCCTGAGAAGGAAGTGTTCCTTGAAAGTCTCAGAGCTGAGAAGAGCTTACCAAGCTGTTATATACTTTATGAAAGTATATGTTGATCTGAGGAAACCCCTGAAAAAAAGACCTGTGTTTGTGAATGAGGACTTTTCACATTCTGCACAGAAATTCTGATTTCTTAAGTCAGAATTTTGGAACAAAGACTTTGCACCAAGACAACCCCAAGTTTTGCTACAGAAGGAGATTCAGAAATTCATTTTCTTCCAACAATTTTCTGTTCTAAAGAACTTCATCATCTACAGAAAGAATTTCCTCTCAAAAAGGACATCTGAATTTTCTGGACTCTAAGCATCAAATCAAGATATAGTTTTAGAAATACCAGTGAATAGTGTTTTTTTTTTCATATAACCATCCAATAGTTATTTTTGTATTGTCTGCATTTCAAATCTTCCAAACTGTAAAATTTACTGTGTTGTTTTTCTTTAAGTAAACTTTTATAATTTCTTATCAACATTGCCTGGGGTCTGGTTGTGTGATATAAAATTTTAACAGAAGGATTATGTAAGGACTGTATGCCTTGCTAAGATAGAAAATCACCTGTGTATCCTACAAACAATATTAGCAAGAGGCTGCCAGCTGGGAGTGGGGATTCTAGCCAGAGAATGTGGTGCAAGAGTCAGGGGGACACAAGACTACATTTCCACCCTCCCACTGAGAAAAGAAAGGTTGGTGAGGCTTCCTGAATCCCATAACCACTCATGAGCTACACATAAGGGGGACATACATGCAAATAGAAGTCGTGCTGCACCTGTAGGGCTGGGTTCATGACAGATTTGGACACAACTCAGAGAGATCTGCTTGAGGAAGAGAGTTCCAGAACTATCAGCTTAACTCTCCTAACAGCTCCACTGCCTGGCTGAAGAGCTGCCTGACTTTGACAAAAATGCTCAACTTGCCCCCCAAAGATGAAGCAGCAGGGAGGGAGGGAGGGACCAAGGGGAGCAAGCTCCTCCAAAGCACGGGTGCATGAAAATGGGTGGGGACAAAGCTGAGGACAACGGGGGTACAAATCAAGGAAGGAAGAAGGAGGGAGTCAGGTTAATGGAGAAGGTAGCAAGAGGAGAGTGGGAGCATCAGAGAACAATGCAGGCAGAAACGGGAAAGTAAGGAAGCAGGCAGAGAGTGAGTAAGGTATGGAGAGCCATGTACGCCAGCCCAAGGAGTCTGGGAAATAAAAATCTTCCAAGAACCAATGTTCACCTCTCATTCCCATTTACTGGTCTTAGCCGGAAGTGCTAGGACCCTGTGGGAGCAAAGTCTTTTGCAGCTAAGAGGGGATCAATGTTTGCTGGTGGCACAGCCCACACAGCTGACGGACTGATGTTGCACACATGACCTAGCCAGTAACTGATGCTGGCCCCCTCCCTTCTTCAGTTCTGTTTTTCCACCATAGAGAATGCACCGTGCTAGCATCAGAAGTCTACCGTGTCAGCAATCGTATCCTCAGTAAGCTGTTGCTTTCTTCTGATCTTTTTGATGCCAAATACCCTTTTCTGATGCTGAATCAGACCCACTTTGTGTTCAGCTCATTTTTTTTTCTTTTTTACAGTTTTGGCATCAAATCAAGTTTTTTTCTATCTCTGTATTATTTTTTCCCACGGTCGTGATGCCAAGTTACTCTTAAGGGGCTAAGAAGAAAGGCAGCAGCCCCTCGATGTGTCAATGTCCCTGTGAGGATCCTATTGCAGTATCAGACCAGTATCCCAAATGTCACTCCTGAAGTGGCTCTGATCATGACATGGACTGCCACAGCACCTGTTTCTCCATGGACAAATGTGTCCTCGAAATCCATGTGCTGGAGTTTGGTTGTTTGACCCCCCCACACACACTTTCTGATGCAGGCATCACACCCATGATGCCAAATGTAGAAGCTTGGGCCTTTCATCTGGGCCTCTTCCCAGTAGCTCTGGTGCTGAGGAAGTTCAGGGTCCTCCCTGTGCTCACCTTGCCAAGAGGTCAGAGGCCCTGGGAGGTAGGTCTGGTGGACAGTCGGCTTCTTCTGAGGGGCTAGCTGAGCACCCCCCAGTCCATCTGTTCTGGACAGCTGACATTCCTGGAGCTGAGGCTGAAGCCATATGCATGACCTACACCAGTGGATACCTCGGTGTCGTGGCCTGGTGCCACCCTGGCTCCTTTTACCACCTACCGTACTGATGATTAGGGCAGTGCCAGTTGTGAGGCAGGGCCACCTTCTGGTACCATTTGCAGTGCTGGAAGAGGGGATGGTGCCAGAGCTGTCCCTGACCCAGTCTCCAAGGTGGTAGTTATCTCCTCCCCTTAGCACTCTTTGGCCTTTAGGAGGATGAGGACACTGGTCTTGGGAACTGAAGTAGGGGTGGCAATGATGGTGCTGACCCTGTGCTTGCTTCCGAGCATGACGCTGGTGACTGTGTTATCCCTGGAGTCATCCCTGAACTGGATGCAGAGGATGGTGACAGGATCAATTCTGATGCCACCTGCAGCACTGGTTCAGGTCCTAGTGCTATCCACGGTGCCTGGTCCAGACTCAGTGCCAGGCTGGTTCTCTGTGCCATTCACAGGGATGGGGACAGCACCAGAGGGAGTGCCAATGCTGGTGACATGCCCGGCCCCAAAGACAGTACTAGCCCTGGTGACGGGATTGAACCACCACTGAGCCTGCTGCTGATCCTGTGACTGGTGCAGGAGGCAGCACCTGTCAGGATTCTGCAGTAACCCAGTAGCCAGTTTATGCCTGGAACCGGTGGCAGACATCACAGGTGAGGACCAGAGCTGCTCTGTGGGATCTGTATGACTCTGCTCTCCTCACCTGGGGGTCTTCCTCGAAGGGCACTGACTGGTTGCACCAATGGTATTGGTTGACTCCACTCGGGTGGGTTTGCCAGGTTCTTCCCCCCCCCACCAAAGACCCCAAGAGGTCCAGTGAGCATTTCTGAAGCCTTGACAAAGAGCCTGGAGCTACTGGGTTCTTTATCTCATCTGGGTCTGCCACTCTTCTTGAGTTGCCCGGTATCTTGGGCCTTCATGGTCCTCTCACCTTGTCTCAGCATAGGGGGACGGCTGGTGCCCTACATCAATTCAATAAACAGTCCAGTCAGGTCTAGTTCAGACCAATGACTCCAGCATCACCTCTTCCAGAGTCCAGCTCCTCATCTTCATCTTCCTCCTCCAAGGATAAGGACTTTTACCTTCACCGATCTGTGGATGCTCAGTATTCTGTATATCAGCAGTTCCTCATGGAGATGCAAAGGGAGCGGACCATAGGATCTTTTGTAGGTCGCAATCCTGTGTCCTTGCCACTAAGATTCCTTGAGGATTTCCATGATGACAGCTTTGTGATCCTGTTTGGCCTTGGGCCTTCGGGGAGGCATCCAGGATTGTCTGGCTTTATCCTTTCCTCACTGCTCCAGCACCAGAGGATGTCCAGTGCAGGTGTTGTGCTCCCACGGGATCTGCAGGAGCCCTACCGCATCCTACTTGAGGGATTCAGGTGCTGCAGAGCCTGAATAGGCCTAAACACCCTGTGCATGACTGACCTCCCGAAGCTGACTCTGTGCTGGTAGAAGCCTGGGAAAGGAGGGTTTTTACCTCAGCACAGACCATCATGCACATTGCTGCACACAAGGCCCATCAGACAGCTTATAACAAGCACCTGTGGTTGCAGCTAGGTCAGCTCCTGTCTACAATGCATGACAACAGATTAAGCTGGCAAGGCATTTGCCTTTCTTGCCTGGGCCCGGAGCTAATGAGGCACCAGTTAAGGGCATTGTACGAGGACAATGAGGTAACTTCCAGGTTGGTAGTGGTATGGCTTCGTCCTTCCAGATTAGCACCTCTGGCCCAGTTTAAGGTGTTTAATTTGCACTTCCAAGGACTAATTTCTTCTCTCGCAGGGTTAGGCATGACTTGTCGGGGCACCCTCCTGGAGGAGGCCCTGCCCTCAAGTGGTTCTCCCCCAAGAAGAGGGCTGAGGTATATCTTCCCTCAAGTAAGACAACTCCTCCCTGTGTTGGGAAAGCTTGGTACTCTGGCACATAAGTGGAAATTAATGGAAAAGATTGATTCTTGGAAGATATGAAAATTATTCAGTCATAACTGTTGATCTTCCAGAATATTTTCACCATTCATTCACATGCCTAACCACCATCGCCCACTCAATAAGAGCCATAGCCCCTGGGCAGCTCACACTGTTGTGCTGTGGCACACTGGCATTCTTCTTGCCATTCCCATTCATTCCGGGAGGCATTTTCACCTCCTTGTTGAGGGTGGAATATACTGTTCTTCAATGAAAAACTAAATTGGAACAAGGGTCCCCATACCCTCTTCCCACCCCCACCCCAAAAAATAAAGTAGTTAAAAAAAAAATCCTTGGGGAGCGAACTTGTTCTCCCCATTACCTTAATTATGAACATATGAAAATTGACAGCAGAAAAAGGCCTTAGTGGTCAAACAAGTCTGCTCAATTGTGCAGCTCAGTCTGTTTTACTGGAGCTGCCCCACCCTCTTGCCTCCAAGAGCGATCCTCCCCCCTCCTCCCTCCCAATCATTCTTACCCTGCCCCCCCTTAAAGCTTCCCACTGTTTCCAAAGATACCACCTCCTCAGGCAGTTCATTCCACTTTGACACCACCCTTTCCATGAAAATGTGCCTCCTTTCTTTTTCAAATCTACCCCGATGAGTTTCAGACTGTGGCCTCTAGTGGTCCCCTCCCTTTTTAAATTGAAAATGCCCTCCACTCCAACCCAGTTTATACCCTTTAGATACCCGAAGATTCATATCCCCCTTTTCTCTTCTGTCCTCCAAGGAATACACATTAAGCTCCCTTAACCTCTCTTCATATGGTTTGTCTCCCATGCCCTGGATCATCTTAGCCACTCTACGCCGGACCCTCTCAAGTAGCTTTATGTCCTTCCTCAGAGAAGGGAACCAGAACTATACACAGTACACCAAATGTGTTCTAACCAATGACCTGTACAAGGGCAGAATGATTTCCTTTCTCCTGGAGGTGATTCCCCTGGAGATGCATCCCAGCATTTTATTTGCTTTGGCTGCCACTTTACAACACTGTGCAGAGTGTTTCATGTCACCCCTGACTATCACCCCTAGATCCTTTTCCTTCTTTGAGCTGGACACGTATACCCCCCCTCCCCAGCCAGTAGCTGGCCCCTGGGTTCCTAGCTCCCATGTGCATAACCTTGCACTTCTTGGTATTTAACCGTAACTGCCAGATTCCAGACCATTTCTCAAGTCTGGCCAGATCCTCCCCAAGTTTCTGTTTCCCCTCCTCTTTGTCCACCCTCCCACTGATTTTAGTATCATCTGTGAAAAGACAGACCTTACTTTTGACTCCTGCTGCTATGTCCCCAATAAAGATGTTGAATAATACTGACCAAGCACTGACCCCAGCGGTACCCCACTGGTTACAGGTCTAGGCTTGGATAGTTCACCCCCTACCATCACTCTGTTTCCTTTCCTTTCCTGCAGCCAGCTCCTGACCCACCCCAGTCATTTAACTCCCACTCCCAGGCTACTTAGTCTGCTAAGCAACCTACCATGCGGCAGGAGTTGAAGGCCTTACTGAAGTCCAGGTAGAGTACATCCACTGCCTGGCTTTTGTTTAATGACCTTGTGACCCAGTAAAAAAATTTTTTTTCCGTAAGCATTTTTGCCACCAGAGCCCTGGCAGGTGGCTATGGCCGATCGGAGGGACTCTCTCTGGTCCCCGCTGCTCCCATGCTAGGCAGCCCCCTTTAGTTCCCCCATGGATTGCCCCCCCTGCGTGGTGGGGCCAGCAGAAAAAGGCCTTAATGGTCTATCCTGGCTTCTCCCCACAGACCAATCCAGAATCAGGAGACCGCTCCTGGGAGCAGCGGACTATCATCGAGCCTGCCAGGCTCACTTTTTCCTTTTTCACCCAGCCCCTCTTCCTACGCGGAGACATCGGCTTCTAGCCTCCTGACTCATACTGCCCTCCAGCCACTGCCAGAGGGAAGTCAGCGAGTTGGGTTGACTAGTCTCCCTCCCTCCAAGAGAGGAGAGCAGTCTTCCGGACGCTGTTTCTTGTCACCCCTCTGCTGACCCCTGGCAGCCCAGGCTTGTTCCCAAACCCAGGATGCCGGCATGGTGCGAGGTGTGGCGTCCAGCATGTCAACCCTCAGCACCACTGGGCCCAGTTAAAAAATTCTATCATGTTTGGTAGGGTCTCCCCATGACAACCCCATGCTGCCTATTGTCCTGGAGACCATTAACCTTCAGAAAATTTACCAACCTTTCTTTTAGAATGCTTTCCATTAATTTACTAATAATGGATGTTAGACTGATTGGTCTGTAGTTGTCAGGCTCATCTCTGGGACCACTCTTGTGGAGTGGCACTGCATGAGCCATTCTCCAGTCCCAAGGCACATACCCAGTGCTTAGCAAGGTGTTAAAATCTGCCATGGGGGCCGCCAACACCTCCACCAGTTCTCTCAGAAACCAGGCACCTTGTCCACCTGAAGGGGGCCTGAGACCTTCCAAAACTCTATTTATCTTGATGTCCCTATCTGTTTACCCCACCATTCCTACCCCCATAATTCCCTCCAGCATAGGGCCATCCTTTTCCCTAGTGAATACAGAGCTTTAGTACTCATTCAATGCCTCAGCCTGTTATTCACTGTTTTCTGCCCATCCCCTCTTCTTGATCCTAACAATCTCTTACTTACTACTTCTTCTCTCCCTTATATATCTGACAAAGTCCTTTTCCCCCTCCCAGATCCCTGTGCTAGCCTTAGTTCCTTTGCAGCTTTAGCCACGTGAACCACTCTCCCTGCCTCTTGAGATTTCCCTGAGAAAAACGCTCTGTCCTCCTCGCTCATAGTACGCCTGTACTTCGGAAAGGCTGCCCTATTCTCCTGTTACTTTCAGTGCCACTTCCTTGTTGAACCAGCTTGGTGTCTTGGTCCTGGATGTCTTACTCTGGGTCTTTGTGCAGTCTTTTGTGGCCTCATTCAGATCTAACTTAATGATGGGCCATTTCTACTTTGCATCCATCCCCGTCTGATTTCTGTAAGATGCCCTACAAGCATATCCTCCATTCCTATAAAGTATGCTCTCTTGAAGTCTTCCGCCCTCGTCCTGATCTTAGCTTATTCTTTACCCATATTGAGGTAAAACCACACTGTATAGTGGTTGCTACCCGCAAAGGGTTCCTCCATGGCTATCTCTTGGACATGCTCTCCATCTGAAAGCTCCAGGTCCAGTATGGCACCATGATTGGTCAGCTGTGTGACCCCCTGCACCAGTAAACAGTCCTGGAAAGCTTCCAGGAGTACATTTTCCCTTACAGAGGAGGTAGCTGGGGTACTCCAGTAACTACCAGGCAGGTTCAAATAACCTGTTATGACAAGCTTTCCTCTACCCCCCATCTTCCTGATCTGATTCCCCATCTCCCTGTCCATCTCCAAATTACGAGATGGTGGTCTGTACACCACTCCCAGTTGAAGCATTCTCCCTTTATTGTTCTGGAGTGTTACCCATAAGGCTTCTATTCTGCCTTCCTCCTCCTCCTCCTCCCCCGGTGCATATTACTCCTTCCCTTATGAATAAGGCTACACCCCCCCCATCCTTCCAGTGAAGTTTGTACCCAGGGATCACATGGTCCCAATCATGATACTGGGATGCCCATGTCTCTGTGATGGCTACTATGTCCACCCCTCCTTCAGCCATTAGTGCCTGAAGATCTACCATTTTAGTTGCCAGAGTCCTTGCATTTATGGACACCACCTTCCATCTTGACCCCTGTGCCCCTTTTTTCCCTATCCACCCTTTATGACCCCTCCCCTCCTGGGGTTCCATCCCCTTTCCACTACCATCACCCCTTCCCTCCAACTGATGATGTAATGGGGTGTAGGCCTGATGGCCCCCTTTCCTGGTGTCTGAGGGAAGCACACCCTTTAGCCCCCCAACTTTAGCTTAAATTCAGATTAACTGCTAAATATGCCTCTAGCTTAACCTTCAGGACCTTTGTGCCCTCTTTACTTAAATGCAGCCTGTCCGGTGCATACAGGACCCTATTTTCCCATGTCCTTCTCCACTCACCCACCAGCCCATACCCATTAGACACACACCACCCCCTCAACAAAGTGTTGAACTCCTTAATCTTCTGCTTAGAAACATACAAATTGACAGCACATTAGGACCACTAGCCCCATCCAGTCTGTCCATATTCCCTACCTGCATCAGCAGCAGCTGATCCTACTTGGTCATTGGCTTTAGCCTCTCCTTCCCACCACTAGGGTTCCCTTATGCCTATCTCATGCATGTTTGAATCTCCCCCCACGATGCTAGCTCCCACCACCTCCTGCGGTAGGTTATTCCATGCATCCACCACCCTTTCCGTGAATAAAAACTTCCTCACATTCCCTTTTATCCTGCCCCCCTCCAATCTTATATCGTGCCCCCTTGTCCTTGACATCTCGTATACTGTAATATGTCACCCACTTGCACTTTATGCCCTTAAGATACTTGGTTGCTATTATGTCTCCCCGTTCCCGCCTCTCTTCCAGTGTATACATATTGAGGTCTTCTGGTGCAAGCCCTGTACCATATTAGTCACCCTTCTTTGAACTGCCTCTACCTTATGTCCTTACAAAGATTTATTTATTTATTTGAATTTTGGTGACTGGGTAAGTCCACTGAGACAATACAGTCCTTTTTTTCAGGGTCGACCCGGGGTCTTGGTAAAATAGCAGTGAGTCAACTGCAAGAATACATTGGTACAAAATGCAATGGCAGATAAGGAGATACAGCAAGTACAATGGCAGACATTGAGGTACAGCATAGACAATGGCAAAAAATATAGAGATACAGCATATAGGTATTTACAAAAATTAGTCAAACAAGGGATAAGTAGTTCAAAAACAATCAAAATTTCAAAGGTATATACAATAAACTTAGAGTAGCAACTAAGAGCTAAAGGAAGAAAGGGAAGGGGGACATACAATGAGGAAGAGGGGGATGCATGGCAGAACACATGGATGTAGCTGGTGGAGAAGCACAGAGTTCAGTGAGGGGCAGGGATAAAGGGGGAAGGGAAGGGTGAATCATCAGTGGAAGCAGGAGGAGGATACAGTGACTGAAAGCAGAGGTATACAGATTGGATTGAAACATGGAGAGAGAGGAGCAGGAGAGGACAGAGGTGGGGAGGGAATTCCAGTCTGATGTCGCCACAAAAGAGAAAGACCTACAGGCAGTGGCCAGACATAGTTTTGGAGTAAACAGAAGTGGGAGTGAGGGAGATCATAGGGCATGGGGAGCTTGTCTTAGTCACATAGTCTTACGGAGGCAAGGGGGTGTGAATCTATGGACAATCTTGAACATGAAGCTTAGGGAGGAATACTTCAGTTTTGCCTCATAGGATAGCCAGCCCAGAGAGGAGAGGACCATCACAGTGGCGAGAGCGGGCATTTTCCCCCAAGGCAAACCTCCCCATCCTATGATAAGCCTGGGTGAGAAGGGTCAGGGAGGAGGAATTTGCAGAGAGTAACAATGGAGCACCATACATTAGCAGAAATGCAGTAGCTATCTTATGGCAGGAGGCAGAGGAAAGGAAAGGACGGATGCAATAAAGGTGACCAAGTTTCTGGTACAAGGATTTGGTGACACAGGAGACATGCAGGCTAAAGGTGAGAGCAGTGTTCAACAGGATACCCAGATATTTGAAGGACTGGACACACCCAAGCATATCACCACTGTCTGAGCTAATGCTAAGAGGGGGGAGAGGAGACTTGATGGAGGGTCGATGAGTAAATACTATGCTTTTAGTTTTTTTTGTATTAAGAATGAGGTGATTGCGGCTGAACCAGTCCTCAAGGGAAGCAAAGTCAGATGCGAGTTCTTTGCTAATTAGATCAATATCAGGGGAGGAGCAATAGATGATTGCATCATCTGTATAGAGGTGCACAGAAGCCCCTCCGCAAAAATTGGGCAGGTTGTTAATGAAAAGAGAATAATAGAGGACCCAAAATGGATCCCTGAGGGACACCATGAGTGATGGGCCTTAGGTCAGAGACTGGTCCAGCCCACTTAACCCTTTGAGAATGACAGGACAGATAGTAACCCAGTTTAGAGCACCAGAGTCAAGGCCAAGGTCATGTAGCTGTTGGAGGAGAAGACCATGACTGACCAGGTCAAATGCTGGTAACAAAGCCTTGATCCATCGCATGGAATATATCAGTGGTAACTTTTATCAGGGCTGTTAGGGTGCTGTGATTCCTCTGGCAACCATGTTGACATATGGAAAGTAGACGGTGATATTTCATATAGTCTTGAAGGTGGTTATACACTATTTGCTCTTGAATTTTGGCTAATGGCAGAGGATGGAAATTGGTCAATAGTTTTCTATTGCATTGTTGGGCCCTCCTTTGTGCACCAGAATGACCACTGCCACTTTCCACTTATCAGGAATTGTACAAGAGGGGAATGATCAGTTGAACAAATCACGAACAGGATGAACGAGAGCAGGGGCACCTAATTTAAGAAATTGTGGCTCAAGTGTGTCATGTCCAGGAGAGCTCTCTGATTTTATGTTGGAGAGAGGCTTCTGCACCTCTTTTAAGGAGGCCAATTTCAGGTGTAAAGCAGGCCAAACACCAATGAAGCTTGGTGGTGATTGGTTAGGGGGAGCAGAAGGGGGGTTATGGAACAGCGAGGTATACTTGTGATGATCCATAAAAAAATTGTTAAATTTGGACACGATGGACATGGGGTCAGCAAGCGTGGCACCATTGACAATTATGGAGCAAGGAAAATCTGCAGACTTTCCATTTACCAGGGAGTTAACTTGCCTCTAGAATTCTTTTAGGTTGCGAAGGTGCTCCGTTTGAAGGATTGGTAATGGAGATGTTTGGCTTTATGGAGTGAATGTTTGCGCTTGTTTCTGAATTGCCTGTAGACTTGCCAGTCATGAGGGAGTCCACTCTTTGTATAGGTTTGCCAGGCTTTGTCACGGATGGACATAAGCATTCTAATATCCTTAGTGAGCCAGGGAGCTTGGACTCCCTTTGATCTACATTTTTTCAGTGGGGCATGGTAATTAATAATTTGAGAGAAACATAGAAATTGACGGCAGATAAGGACCGCAAGGCCTATCCAGTCTGCCCATTCCTTTTTCTACCTTATGACTGTGCCAGTGACCTTTGCTCTGTCAATGGCCTATCTATTCATACTCGTCTGTTTTGCTCCCTTATGCTTATCCCATGCCTGTTTGAAGCCCTGCACGGTATTCATATCCACCACTTCCTGAGGTAGGCCATTCCATGCATCCACCACCCTTTCTGTGAAAAAGAACTTCCTCACATTACCCCTTAATCTGCCTCCCTCTAATCTCATGCTGTGTCCTCTTGTCCTGCTATTTTTCTTATATTGAAACATGTTAAACTCTCTCACCTTGGTAATGCCCTTAAGGTGTTTGAATGTTTCGATCAAATCACCTCTCTCCCTCCTTTGCTTTAGGGTATACATATTGAGTTCTGTTAATCTGGCCTCATATGTTTTCTGATGCAGTCCCTGCACCATTTTGGTTGCCCTTCTCTGGACTGCCTCAATTTGGTTAATGTCCTTGTGAAGGTGTGGCCTCCAGTATTGCATGCAGTACTCCAGATGGGGCCTAACCAGTGTCTTGTAAAGAGGGATTATTACCTCCCTCTTCTGACTTGTGATACCCCTACTAATACACCCTAACATCCCCCTAGCCTTACCTACTGCTTTAGTGGTCTGCTTGGATGATTTCAGGTCATTGGTGATGATGATGCCCAAGTCTCTTTCTTCCCATGTCACTGCCAGCAACTCCCCTCCCAGCCTATAGGTGGCTTCAGGGTTACTCTTCCCTAGGTGCATGATCTTGCACTTCTTTGTGTTAAACCCCAGTTGCCACTCTTCCGACCATTTTGCTAGTTTATCCAGATCTCTTCTCATTCTGCCCACCCCATCTGGATCATCTTCTCTGTTGCAGATCTTGGTGTCATCTGTAAACAGACAAACCTTACCCTCCAGTCCATCTGCAATGTCACTGATGAAGATATTGAAGAGGATTGCCCCAAGACTGATCCCTGAGGGACCCCACTTGTGACATGCATCTCTTCTGACTGTATATCATTTATCACCACTCTCTGTTTTCTGCCTGTCAACCAGTTTGCCACCCAGTTGACCAACTTCTGACCCACCCCAAGCCTACCCAGCATATTAATCAATCTTCTATGTGGAACAGTATGAACGTTTTGCTGAAGTCAAGGTAGGCGACATCAACTGCTCCACCTTGGTCCACCACTCTAGTTACCCAGTCAAAGAAATCTATGAGATTAGTTTGACAGGACCTTCCTTTTGTAAACTCATGCTGTCTTGGATCCTGTGCTCCTATGGATTCCAGGTGTTGCACTATCCTTTCCGTAAGGAGTGCCTCCATAATCTTGCCCACTACTGAGGTAAGACTGATTGGTCTGTAGTCCCCTGCCTCCTCCCTGCTATCACTCTTGTGGTGCAGGATCACATGAGTCCTTCTCCAGTCTTCTGGGACCTCTCCTGTGCTCAAAGACTCACTAAACAGTTCTGATAATGGCTCTGCTAGTTCCACCCTTAGTTCCTTTAGTACCCTGGTATGTATGCCATCAGGTCCCATTGTCTTGTCCACCCTGAGCTTATTGAGCTCTTGTAGGACCCTTTCTTTTGTGATGGGACTAGTGCACACATCCCTCCCCCTGTGTCCATGGTGCTGAGCTGTGGGCCCTGCCCTATCTTCTCTTCAGTAAATACTGAGCAGAAGTATCTATTTAGGATAGATGCTTTTACATGGTCGTCCTCCTCCTCACATGCCCCCTTATCCCCTTTGATCTTAGCAATACCCCCTCTGGACTTTCTCCTTTCACTAATGTATCTATAGAAAGTCTTGTCACCTTCTTCTACTGTTTGTGCTAGTGTTTCCTTGGTTTGGGCCTTTGCCTGCCTTATTGCCTTCCTGGCTTCCTTAGGGAAGTTTGGTATGCCTCCTATCTTCATCCTGCCGTTCCCTTATATTTCCTGAAGGCCAGCCTTTTGGCTCTGACCTTTCTGCTACTGTTTTGAAAACCAAAGTGGTTTCCTTCTTTTGTACTTCTTTTTCTCTCTAACACAATGGGCTATTGCTTCAAGTATTGCATCTTTAATGCTTGCCCACTTTGCCTGTATCCCCTCACCTGTATTTCTTTTTTCCAGGGCTAGCTTATCTCTGTTGGCCATCTTATCAAAGTCAGCTCCTCTGAAGTCCCATATTGTTGCCTTGGAATGGGATGATTTAGTTCTAGTGGCCAAATTGAACCATACCATGTGATGGTCACTGGCCCCAGGTGACCTTCTACCTGGAGATCTGTGATCCTTTCCCTTGTAGTCCGTACTAGATCTAGGATAGCCCTGTCTCTTGTGGGTTGTTGTACCAGTTGTTTGAGGCCCTCCCCCTGCAGGGAATCCACCATGTCTCTAGTTCTGGCAGATGTTCCTGCTGGTATTGACCAATCTGTATCTGGCATGTTGAAGTCTTCCATTATCAGAACCTCCCCTCTAGCTGTCATGTTTGTATATCTTCTAACAGTAATGTGTCCATGTCCTCCCCCTGGTCTGGAGGCCTGTACACAACCCCAGTTCATATGGCTGTCCCATTTCCTGTTTCCAGGGTGATCCACAGTTCTTCTGGCTCCTTATGTGTGTTCTGAATTTCTGTAGCTTTGATATTTTCATTGACATAAAGGGCCACTCCACCCCCCCTTTTTTTTTTTCACCTTGGTCTCTTCTGAACAGTACATAGCCAGGTACTGAAGTCTCCCAAGTGTGGTTACTGGTAAATCACAACTCGCTAATGGCTACTATGTCTAGTTCAGCCTCTGTCATTATTGCCTGCAGGTCTGGGATCTTGTTTCCCAGACTGCGAGCATTTGTGTACATAATTTTCCATTGGCTATATTTCAGTGTGTTAGTTGTTGGGCGAGGTCTGGCATTTCCCCTGTGCATCATATGGGGAGCCGGACCTTTTTTCTTACCTAGTGATGCAAATGAACTACAAACATGCTGAACTCCTGTTTGACCACTAGCTGAGAGGGGAGAGGTGTTCTTCCCATTTGATGTATCGGGTGCTGCACCCCTCTTCCCATTTGCTAGTTTAAATATTCTGCAAAGACTTCAAACTTCTGCCCCAATGCACTGACTTCCTCCTTAGTCGGATGCAGTCCATCAAATTTAAAGAACTTCCGCTCCCAAAACTGTTACTAGTTCCCTACAAATTTGTGTCCTTTTTCCAGCCCTTGAGCCACATGTTTAGCTCCCCTGTCTCCCCTTCTCTGATCTTCCGTCCATCTGCCCCCCTCTCCCAGACTGGCAGGATCTCAGAGAAGGAGATGCCGGATGAAATGGATGATAGTTTGTCACACAGCCTGGTCAGGTGTTCCTTGGTCTCCAAGACTCCACAACTGACTGGCTGGCAAGATCATTAGTCCCTATATGTACCAGGATGTCAATGTTTTCTCCTGCTTCCTGAACAATTTTAGCAATGCGATCAGTGTCTCTCCATGCTAATATACCTGGGAGACATCTGACTATTACCCCTGGCTGGAGATACGTATCAACTCCCCGAATCATGGAGTCTCCTATGATCAAAGGTTTTTTGGATTTCCTTTTTGCTTTTTTTGTTTTGGTTCCTGTTTTGGGTGAATTTTGTTGTGCTAGCTCCTGTGCTGCAGTGTCCTGCTCTGCAGTGTCCTCTACCCCTTTGTTTGATTTCGGAGATAGAGGCAGATACCTGTTTGTAGTTTTTATATGGTTTGTGGAGGTGATATGTTGGAGAGCACCGAGTGATGGGGCACCAATTTGCTCCCTCCAACCACCTGCCAACCTCCGGACCAACTACCTCTAGCGGTCGAGGTGCTTCTGTTGGATGTTGGGGAAATGGCGGGTGGTTCTTATAATATATTTCCTCTTGAATATGTAATTTGAGGTGTGCAATCTCTGCCCATGCTGCCTGGAGCTGAGTCCTTAGATCTCCAATGGCCCAGCATGTAGGACAGTGTCCTAAATCCTGTAAAACCACCCTTCTAAAAAGTGTTCTGCAATACCTGCAGTTAATGATATCCATTCCAGATAAGTTGCTGGGTTTATAACCTGGTCAAAGTAACTAGAAGGAAGAAAATGAAAGCAAAAGTTTGATTTTGTGTTTTGTTTTGTTTGTTTTTTGTATAACTTGTTATAACAAGTTCAATTACTAGTGCCCCTGTAAATGAGATCACTGTGTGGATACCCCTCTGATCTGCCCCTTCCTGCTTTGCCATAGAAAATGTCACGACTGTGCTACCATCTAAAAGGAGTGTAGCATGGGGTGGTTGGGGATAGGGGTGGGTAGCTGGGCCCTTCCCCTGCCAAAAAAGAAGAACCACGGACAAAAGAAACAAGGAGGTAAGAGCAGAAACAATCAGCCAGCAACAAATGCAATAGACTCAAAAAATGGGGGAAAGAACCCTTAGACGTCCTCACAGAGACCACATACTCGTTGATAATCTTCAATACTCTTTTTTTATTTCCCCTACATTTTGCTCCAATAATAGAGCTTGTTCACGGGGTTTCTTGTCTTTTTATAAATCAAGTGAAGATCTACAAGATATATGAAAAAATAATTAGAAATGCGCTCTATATGCTATTACACACTTCACATGCAGCTTCAACTAATATATGTTCACTCAAACTTTAAAAGAACAGTCTACCTATTGTACTTGATTGTTTTCCGAAGTTATGTATTCTTTTAAAATATACTATATTCATTCAATTCCTGAAATGACAAAAAATAGCTTTAAAAGCAGTCCACCAAATCAAGTGCACTGAAATTCAAGATCCCACTAAACGAGTATCCTCCTTTATAACTGCAGCTACAGCTCCCTACCTGCAGCAGAGTTTACTATTAGTTTTGAAACAAAGTTCATAACGTCATGTCCCTAAAATAGGGGTCCTTTCTGAAAAACACAACAGAGTTCATCGCTTATAATGTTTTGCTGTTCATTTCATACCCTAAAATGCTCATATGTATATATGTGGATTTATATGATTTACCCGCAAACATAAGGATTTCTAATTTACTTTTTAAATTTTTCAGTATTTTTCTTTTTAGAAATCCACTAGGTTAGTCAACATTTCCTGGAAAGATTTCTGCCTGTGAAACAGAAAATCGATATTTACTACCAAATCCATTTCAGCTCAAAATTCAAGCACATAGCTGTTTTGTGAATTCAAATACTGCTCTAATGTGAGCAATGTTTATTACCTGTAAGGCGGATTTCCAATTATTAGCAAATCATGCCCCAAGTGTGGCATTCTGCTGTAATGGCGCGTGTGCTGAACATTGCGTCCCTCTCGAGCTTCCCCAGATAACTGACCGAGGAGTGACATGTTGACATCACTACAACGTGTTCACGCATGTGTACCTGCCTATCTGCATTCATGCATGCTCACGGACTGTGCCGCAGATGTAAACTGGCAGCAGTTTAAACTAGGGAAGCTCATATAGTGCACATAAGTGTGTGTGTGTGTGGGCTGCCTTTTTACAAATATTGAGAAAGACATACTATAGCACAGTGCATCAATTCCTCACACATTCTCTATTGATTTAATGTGCATACATATCTATGTGGTCAATAATTTTTAAAACAAAGGCATATAAAACAATAATAACATAGGCCAATAATGAGACACAAATAAAAACAATGAAAACAAAAGGGGGGGAATTGGGGGGTGTATGTTTGAGGGAAGGGGAGAAAGGGGGAGGAGGAAGGAGAAAAAAATGGGAGGGGAGAAGAAAGGGGAGAAAAGAGGGGACAAGGGGAAGGGGAGAACTCAGGAAAAGAGGGATCGAGAAATCAACAAGATGAAAAGACAACTAAAAAGGCAAATCTTATAATATTTCATATTTTTACAATGAATCTTTCTTTCCCTCATTTTAACATGCATGCCAGTTCGTTTCAACATTCATCCTTATGTTTTTTTTCCAAAGTGTGCAGTTTAAAAACCCCATCTCATCTCAGATTGCAGTAATTTATCTCTATAATTTCCTCCCCTAAGTGGCAGAGGAACTTTTTCCAGGCCCCAAAAGCACAGAAAGGCTCCATTGTGGCCCCTATTGTTAAAATGCACAGCAACTGGAGAATTTATGTCCCTATTCCTTATATCTCCCTTGTGTTCCAGTATCCTAGTTTTTAAACTTCTGCTTGTCTGTCCTACACATAGTATGTCACAAGGGCACTGAATCACATATATTATTCCTTCTGAAGTACAGGTTATATGCTGTAGTATTTTATGTTGTTCTCCTGTGTGAGGGTTCGTAAATACTGATTTTTTGGAAGTATTATTACATACCGCACATCTGCCACACTGATGCATCCCTGAGCTAAGAGGTCCCAATAGTAATTGCTCACTTGGGGTTGTTGGAAGCTTAAATTCAGACATAAAGACTCTGTCCTTAATGTTTCTCACTTTTTTAGTTACCACTGTGGGAGGATTTTTTAGTTCTTTAATGTGGGGATTGTCCATTTTGACCAGGTATCAATGTTTTTGTATAATCCTTTTGATGTCAGGCATTTTGTGGTTGTATTTGATGGACATAACTAAAGTAGGATCTTATGACTTATTAAGATTCTGGTTTAATAGCTGATTTCTATCCTGATGTTTTATTCTTTCTTGTGCTTCTTTTAAGATTCCCCACTGGTATCCCCTGTCCCTGAATCTATCTATCTCATCGCAGCTATTTCTTTGTCTGCATCTTCTTGCTTACTGCAATTTCTTTTTGCTCTTGTTAATTGTGCATAGGGAATACTTTTCTTTAAGCAAGATTCATGAAAACTTTTGTTATGCAATAAAGTATTTCTGTCCATGTCTTTCCTATACAGACTTGTATAAATGTATGATTTTTCCAAATGTATATTAAGGTCCAAAAAAGGTACCCTGATTTTATCATAGTTCATAACAAATTTAAGATTACTATCCTTTAAATTAAGGTCCCTATGGAAATCTTTTAACTCCTGTTCAATTCCTTTTCAGATCATGAATATATCGTCTATATATCTCAACCAAATATGTACATGTGTGTTAATCAGATCTCCTGCTTCTGTAAAAATATGTGTATGCTCAAAACAATCCATATATGTGTTAGCATATGCTGGAGCCATTGCTGATGCCATGGCCGTGCCTCTAATTTGTTGAAAAAACTGATTGTCAAATTCAAAATAATTGTATTGTAGTATGACTTCTGCTAATTCTTGTAGGATTCTAGTTTTGGGATGTGCACCTCTCTCCCTTTTGTCAAGAAGAATGCCAATGCATTCAACCCCTTCCCTGTGAGGTATAGACGTATAGAGATCCACAATATCTAAAGTAACTAAAAATGCATTCTCTGGAATCCCTTGTTCTGATATATTATTTAATTTATGAATCATGTCAATGGTATCTTTTACAAATGCACAAGTTTTAGCAACTAAAGGTTGTAAATGGAAATCTATAAACCTGGAGACAGGTTCAGACATGG
Organism: Neoceratodus forsteri; assembly: GCA_016271365.2. Lineage (NCBI taxonomy): Eukaryota > Metazoa > Chordata > Ceratodontiformes > Ceratodontidae > Neoceratodus > Neoceratodus forsteri. The sequence goes on from CM057449.1 coordinate 1,851,627,248, forward strand.
AATCTGTTCCTGAAACAATTGGTCTGCCTGAGGGATCTAAGATATTTTTATGTATCTTAGGGATTGTATAAAATGTTGGTATTCTTGGATATTCATTGGTTAGTAAATCAGTTTCCCAGGTATCTAGCCAGTTCATGACCATATATTCTTCCAAGAGGTTTTTAAGTCGGGCTAGAATATCATAAGTAGGATCTGAAGCTAGTGGTATATAATTTTCCACATTGTTAATTAATATAAGACACATGTTTTTGTATTGATCTCTATCCTGTATCACTATAGTTCCACCTTTATCAGCTCCTTTGATCATTATCACTTTGTCACTACTTAAACCTTCTAATGCTCTTTGTTCTCTTTTTGTTCAATTACTGTGTAGAGGCAAAACAGCCTGTTCATCTCTAAAGAGATCCATAACTTCTTTTTCTACAGTTTTCGAAAATGTCTCTATCCCATGATTCCTTCCCACTGGGGGATTAAATTTGGAATTAACTTGTATTTACTGCTTCAGATCTTTTTGATACTTTGTAGTATCCTGACTTTCCTGTAATCCATAGAGGTTTTTTAACCTTAAAGTCCTAAAAAATCATTGCATATCCACTTCCAAATTAAATAAATCTACAGCATGGGAAGGTGTAAATGACAGTCCCAAACTAAGGACACTCTCTTCATCTGCTGTGAGAGGACTTGTACTCAAATTGGAAAGAGAGATGAAGTCAGTTCTTATGTTGTTCTCCTGGAAGGGTATCGGGGTGGAGGGAGAACTTACAAGGTGAGGAGAGCAAGGTGGAAGGCAAACAAAGCAAGGCAATGCCAACAGAGGGAGACAACATAAGAACTGATTTCATCCCAATTTTCAATATGAGTACAAGACCTCTCACAGCAGATGAAGAGAGTGCCCTTAGTTTGGGACTGTCATTTGCACCTTCCCATGCTGTAGATTTATTTAATTTGGAAGTGGATATGCAATGATTTTTTAGGACTTTAAGGTTAAAAAACCTCTATGGATTACAGGAAAGTCAGGATACTACTAAGTATCAAAAAGATTTGAAGCAAAAAATACAAATTAAGTGCAAATTTAATCCCCCAGTTGGAAGGAATCATGGGATAGAGACATTTTTGAAAATTGTGGAAAAAGAAGTTATGGATCTCTTTAGAGATGAACAGGCCGTTTTCCCTCCACACAGTAATTTAACAAAGGGAGAACAAAGAGCATTAGAGGGTTTAAGTAGTGACAAAGGAATAGTGATCAAAGGAGCTGATAAAGGTAGAGCTATAGTGAAACAGGATAGAGATCAATATAAAAACATGTGTCTTAAATTAATTAACAATGTGAAAAATTATATACCACTAGCTTCAGATCCTACTTATAATATTCTAGCCCGACTTAAAAACCTCTTGGAGGAATATATGGTCATGAACTGGCTAGATACCTGGGAAACTGATTTACTAACCAATGAATATCCAAGAATACCAACATTTTACGCAATCCCTAAGATACACGAAAATATCTTAGATCCCCCAGGCAGACTAAATGTTTCAGGAATAGATTCCATGTTTGAACCTGTCTCCAGGTTTATAGATTTCCAATTACAACCTTTAGTTGCTAAAACTTGTGCATTTGTAAAAGATACCACTGACATGATTCATAAATTAAATAATATATCAGAACAAGGGATTCCAGAGAATGCATTTTTAGTTACTTTAGATATTGCAGATCTCTATATGTCCATACCTCACAGGGAAGGGGTTGAATGCACTGGCATTCTCCTTGACAAAAGGGAGAGAGGTGCACATCCCAAAACTAGAATCATATAAGAATTAGCAGAAGTTATACTGCAATACAACTATTTTCAATTTGACAATCAGTTTTTTCAACAAATTAGAGGCACTGCCATGGGATCAGCAATGGCCCCAGCATATGCTAATGCATATATGGATTATTTTGAGCATACACATATTTTTACAGAAGCAGGAGATCTGATTAACACACATGTACATATTTGGTTGAGATATATAGACGATATATTCATGATCTGGAAAGGAACTGAACAGGAGTTAGAAGATTTCCATAGGGACCTTAATTTAAAGGATAGTAATCTTAAATTTGTTTTGAACTATGATAAAATCAGGGTACCTTTTTTGGACCTTAATATACATTTGGAAAAATCATACATTTACACAAGTTTGTATTGGAAAGACACAAACAGAAATACTTTATTGCATATCAAAAGTTTTCATGAATCTCGCTTAAAGAAAAGTATTCTCTGGCCCAGATATTCAAACTGCACCATGCTGTGGTGCAAGCCTGGGCGCAGCTCAACTTTGCTGTGCAGGGGCATGGACTAGGCAATATTCAACGGAGCTGTGCCATGGCTCAGCAATGTTTAATATTGCACCCTGGCCACCCGCAGTGTGCATGGCGCAGTGGCACTGTACCAGTGCCAGTGGCCAGAGTGGAGCAGGGGGATGCGCTAGCACAAGTTCCATTGCGCTAGGTGCAACAACCATGATATTCAAAAGTTTACATGCAAGGCAAATGTATGCTAGGCAAAAATGGGGCCATTTGCATGTCATTATGGCCCCATTTGCATGGAGGTGCGCTGATCCTCGATGACTTGCGCCTGGCACCCTGCCAGGCAGCAGCCATCAGGGACCGATGCCCCCTGCAGCATGGCAAGTACTTACAGCTGTGCTGGGCATTTAGTAAAATAAATAAAATCTTCTATATCCCTGAGTGGTCAGTGGACCACTGTCAGCCTAATCGTGAGCTGAAGTAAAAATAAAGACTCATATATCCTGGGGTCCAGTGGACTTGCTGCCGATCGCGAGCTGGAAGCAATAATGAACTATGATCCCTGGTGTCCGCGGACCTCTCCCACCTGCCCACTGATCCCCACCACCCAGCTCGCCTCGGTCAGTGGTGGGCGGCAGGACCCCACTCCTGCCTGCCCTTGCCCGCCAACTGACACCGTCGGTAGGCGAGCTGTCATGAGCCATCGGGCATGCAGTCTATATTGTATTTTGATTCCAGATATGTGAATGGATCCATCACATATCTGGAATGTGTAGTATGGTATGGGTTGCACACTCATTGGCTCACGCTGTGACCAATGGGCGTATAGCCTACGATGGTGTCAGTTGGCGGGCGGCGGACGGGAGGGTGCTGCCTCGCCACTGACTGGGGGAAGCAGCGTAGTGGGATCAGTGGGCGGGTGGGAGGGGTCCGCTGGACCACCAGGGATATGGGAGTCAGTAATATTTTACTTAAGCTCACGATCAGGCAGACATCGGTCCACTGGACCACCGGGGATATAGGATTCTGTTATTTATTACTTCAGCTTGCGATCAGGCAGACAGCGGTCCACTGGACCACCAGGGATATAGGATTCTGTTATTTATTACTCAAGCCCGCAATCAGGCTGACAGCGGTCCACTGGACCACCAGGGATATCGGATTCTATTTTTAGACACCAATGCCCATGATCCAGGCATGGGGGCACCACCACAGAGGTGCAGCCAGAGCTTGGGTGGCCACCCACAGGTGGCAGGTGCCGTGTTGCGCCCTGCAATATGGCAACTCACCTGTGGGTGGCCGGCCGTTGCTCTTTTTTTTTTTTTGCTCAACTTTGTGCAGCGCAAGTAGGGGTTGCGCATGTATGGCTCAGCACATCCCAGGCTGAATACTGGGCTGTGCAGAGTATGTATGGGCACGCCCCCCCTACCTGTGCCTGCATACATTACTGATGCACTCCGGCACATCGGGATTTGTGCCAGGCGCAATTCCCATTTGAATATCGCACCAGGGCACATCAGTGGGTTGCGCATGGTACAACACTGTTGCGCCATGCGCAACCCTTTGGAATATCTGGGCCTCTATGCACAATTAACAAGAGTAAAAAATTGCAGTAAGCAAGAAGATGCAGACAAAGAAATAGCTGCGAGGAGATAGATAGATTCAGGGACAGGGGATACAAGTGGGGAATCTTAAAAGAAGCACAAGAAAGAATAAAACATCAGGATAAAAATCAGCTATTAAACCAGAATCTTAATAAGTCACAAGATCCTACTTTAGTTATGTCCATCCAATACACCAACAAAATGCCCGACATCAAAAGAATGATATAAAAACATTGGTACCTGGTCAAAATAGACAATCCCCACATTAAAGAACTAAAAAATCCTCCCACAGTGGTAGCTAAAAAAGTGAGAAACATTAAGGACAGGGTCGTTAGGTCTGAATTTAAGCTTCCAACAACCCCAGGTGAGCAATTACTATTGGGACCTCTTAGCCCAGGGATGCATCAGTGTGGCAGATGTGCGGTATGTAATAATACTTACATAAAAATCAGTATTTACAAACCCTCACACAGGAGAACAGCATAAAATACTACAGCATATAACCTGTACTTCAGAAGGAATAATATATATGATTCCATGCCCTTGTGACCTACTATATGTAGGACAGACAAGCAGAAGTTTAAAAACTAGGATACTGGAACACAAGGGAGATATAAGGAATAGGGACATAAATTCTCTGGTTGCTGTGCATTTTAACAATAGGGGCCACAGTGGAGCCTCCCTGCGCTTTTGGGGCCTGGAAAAAGTTCCTCTGCCACTTAGGGGAGGAAATTATAGAGATAAATTATTGCAATCTGAGATGAGATGGATTTTTAAACTGCACACTTTGGAGAAAAAACATAGGGATGAATGTTGAAACGAACTGGCAGGCATGTTAAAATGAGGGAAGGAAAGATTCATTGTAAAAATATGAAATATTACAAGATTTGCCTTTTTGTCTTTCGATCTTGTTGATTTCTCGATCCCTCCTTTCCTGAGTTCTCCCCTTCCCCTTCCCTTCTTTCTCCCTTCCCCTTGTCTCTTTTACTCCCCCCTTTCTTCTCCCCTTCCCTCATTTTTTCCTCCTTCCCTCAAACATACACCCCCCAATTCCCCTTTTATTTTCATTGTTTTTATTTGTGTCTTATTATTGGCCTATGTTATTATTGTTTTATATGCCTTTGTTTTAAAAAATTATTGACCACATAGATATGTATGCACATTAAATCAATAGAGAATGTGTGAGGAATTGATGCACTGTGCTATAGTATGTTTTTCTCAATATTTGTAAAAAGGCAGCCCACACACACACACACTTATGTGCACTATATGAGCTTCCCTAGTTTAAACTGCTGCCAGTTTACATCTGTGGCAAAGTCCGCAAACATGCGTGAATGCAGATAGGCAGGTACGCATGTGTGGACATGTTGTAGTGACGTCATCACATCACTCCTCGGCCAGTTATCTGGGGCAGCTCAAGAGGAAAGCAATGCTTAGCACCCGCGTCATTACAGCTGAACGGCACACTTGGGGAATGATTTGCTAATAATTGGAAATCCGCCTTACAGGTAATAAACATTGCTCATATTAGAGCAGTATTTAAATTCACAAAACAGCTATGTGCTTGAATTTTGAGCTGAAATGGATTTAGTACTAAATATCGATTTTCTGTTTCACAGGCAGAAATCTTTCCAGGAAATGTTGACTAACCTAGTGGATTTCTAAAAAGGAAAATACTGAAAATTTGAATAAGTAAATTAGAAATCCTTATGTTTGCAGGTAAATCATATAATGATATCAAAATGACATCAAGTACACAGATTGGGGGGCAGTTTGGAATACTAAGGACCCCGCATCCGCTGTCGGTCACTTTCTCTGCTCTCTAAGGGCCTTGCAGGAGAAACATGCCCCCTTCATCAGACGGAGGGTGAGGGGAATGGCTACTAAATGGCTTCATGGTAGCCTCCTGGCACTCCTCAACACTAGAGATAAGTGCTGGGCCAAGTTCAAGGCCATGGCTGACCAAGCCATCTTTCTGAGATATAGACAACTCAGAAATGAATGCAAAAAGAACATTAGGATTGCCAAGAGTGAATTTTGCAAATCTGCTTTATTGAACTCAGCTAGGGATCCTAGAAGGTTCTGGAGGAACATTAAGCAAGTTGTGAATGGTACACAGAGCACTGAGTCCACTGACATGATAATCGATGGTTCGAGCTGTAACAACTCGGAAACCATCGCCAACTCCTTCAAGCATTATTTTGCGGATCTGTCGGAGTACACCTCGTCGTTCCCAAATGATGATGGTATCAGTGGCAATCAGCCCACAGCACCATCTTCACTCCGCCCGCCTTTTCTGTTCAGGGCAGGTAGTTCAAGAGGTGCAGAAACTGCAAGCGGACTCTCCCTACTCAAGTGCGGACAAGATGACTTAGAACCCAAGCTCCTCAGTCTTGGTGCCCCTGGCTGGCACCTCTGGTGGCACACATTTTCAATCTGTCCCTGGCAATTGGAGTTATCCCAGACATATGGAAGGTTGCCAGGGTAGTCCCAATCCTTAAACAAGGGAACCCTAAGCTGATAGAGAACTATCGCCCTATATCTATCCTGTTGGCGGCTAGCAAACTGCTGGAGAAAGTTGTGGCAAGGCAACTCTCAGAGTACTTACAGGCGCATGACATAATGACTCCTGTACAGCATGGATTCAGGAAGGGGCATGGTACCTCATCAGCCCTAGTTACTGTTACATCATGCATCAGGGAGGCCATGGACCAGGGTAAACTCTTGGGGGCCCTCTTCATTGACCTCTTGAAGGCGTTTGACCTGGTCGACCATGCCATGCTGTCAACTCAGCTTAGAGCAATTGGTCTTTCCACTACTGCTCTTAGCTGGTTCAACAACTACCTATATGGTAGAACGTAGCGGGTCAAATTTGGCAAAGAGCTTTCGGGTCCCATTCCAGTAATGGTAGGGGTTCCCCAAGGCTCCGTCCTTGGACCAATGCTCTTCTCCATTTTTATAAATAACCTCCCCAAAACTGCAGCCCACTGTAAACCAATTCTCTACGCAGACGATCTGGTTATCCTATCTCACTCCCACGAGGTGGTGGTCATCAATCAACAACTGAGTGAAGACCTTATAAACATTCAGGCATGGATCCTGAACCACAAGCTTGTCCTTAACCTAAAAAAAAACCCAGGCCATGCTCTTTGGGTCCCGGGCAAAGATTAAGGCCACCCGTGTGCCGTTCTGTGTATCCGGCAAGGAAGATGTCCCAATCCCTATCACGGACAACTTCAAATACCTGGAGATGCTGGACCCACATCTTGACCTTGGCCTTCATATTCAGAGGATATGTAAAACAGTCAACTGTAAACTGGGTCTGGCCCTACAGGGCAAAAACAACCTCACACCAGCCGTGCTTGCCCTTGCGAGAGGATGCTTCTCCCTCTTTGTGTTATGGGCTCCTGCTGTTTGCTAGCACCACCAAGGCCCATTCTTCCAGGTGGTCGACGGCTTATAACAATATCTGCCGCCCCATCGGCCCCCCCGCTCACTCAACACTGTGAGCTCTACAACAAGCTACACTGGCTCTCACCTACAAAGTACATTGACTTTGTCCTTGGTTGCTTCACTGGTAAGGTCCTCAACATGGGTACCCCTCCAGGGGTGGCAAGCTTGCTGGCCCAAACTGCCCCCTCATCATATCACCTTAGGTCTCAGGGGTCTGCCACACTCAAGGTACCTGTGACTAGGACCAAGATGGGTGAAAGAGACTTCACAGCATGTGCCCCTAAACTTTGGAATACCTTCCCAACCCAGGTCCATGCTGCCCCCTCGCAGGGCAGCCTGCACTCTTCCCTATGGAGCCATCTTAAAAGTGCATCAGCCTGTGGATGTCAAAACCCCATGACATATGTTTAGCACTTGCACCCATACAAAACTGCCAGCCCTTAAAATGTAGTATTTCTGTACTGCCCCAAACTTGATGCAAGATGTGTAATCTTACCTGTAGTCTCTTGATGTGTAACCTGTTCCTAATCATGGGATGTGTAATCTTACCTTGTAGTCTCATGATGTGTGACCTGTTCTTAATTATGTACCATGTTGTCCCAAGTGTGTAAGTATGTAATTTCCTGTACTCTCCCGGGTCATACCTGAAAATAGGCAAATTGCTTGTCTGGTGTACTTACCTGGTTAACAAAAGCTAAATAAATAAATAAATCCACATATATACATATGAGCATTTTAGGGTAAGAAATGAATAGCAAACATTATAAGCGATGAACTCTGTTGTGTTTTTCAGACAAGACCCCTATTTTAGGGACATGAAGTAATTAACTTTGTTTCAAAACTAACAGTAAACTATGCTGCAGGTATGGAGCTGTAGCTGCAGTTACAAAGGAGGATACCTGCTTAGTGGGATCTTGAATTTTAATGCACTTGGTTTGGTGGGCTGCTTTTAAAAGTATTTTTTTGTCATTTCAGGAATTGAGTGAATATAGTATCTTTTAAAAGAATATATAACTTTGGAAAACAATCAAGTACTATAGGTAGGCTGTTCTTTTAAAGTTTAAGTGAACAAATATTAGTTGAAGCTTCATATGAAGTGTGCAGTAGCGTATAGATCGCATTTCTAATTATTTTTTCATATATCTTGTAGAGCTTCACTTGATTTATAAAAAGACAAGAAACCCCGTGAACAAGCTCTATTATTGGAACAAAACATAGGGGAAATAAAAAAGAGTACTGAAGATTATCAATGAGTATGTGGTCTCTGTGAGGACGTCTAAGGGCTCTTTAACCGCCCCCCATTATTTTGAAGTTATCTGTTTCAGCCCGTAGGGGGGTTAGCCAAACTACTTTTGTGACAAAACTGTTAGTTTTTCATTCCCCACAAAGTTTGGAGTAGAAAACAAATGCAGTAGCCCTGAAAGTTTATCCTAATGGTAAAACCTGTAAAGTACCAGCTGTAATAATTTCACAGAAGATATACCCTGTAAGAAACACTTTGCTACAGAGAAAAATAAAGCAGTAACAGAAGATATACCTTGCAAAAGACAATTTGAATCAGAAGATTACAGCAGTAATCTGTAAGCACACACCTGTAGGCACACCCTGTAATAATGCAGCAGAAGGTATACCCAACAGCAATTTGAATCAGAGAAAAATAAAGCAATAAAATGTTAGCAACAAACAGTAACAATCCCTGTAAGTACAAAATAAAAATAACACACAGTAAATCTGCCTAGCCAAAAGAAGCCTTAATCCTTTTCCTTGCTCTGGTAAGGTTCTTTGCTCTGTCCTTTCAAGCAACCTAGAGGAAAAGAGCTCAAGTGAAGCTAGGTGCCTTGGCCAGCAAACCTAGAGAGGGTCGAGACAAAGAAATCCAGGGCTAGATTTACATCGGGAAGGGTATTAATGGATGTAATAAAGCTGCCTACATCAAACCTAGACATGTCCCGAACCATGGAGACCTTGGGAGGTGGGTTGGGATAATAGTTCCTCCAAATACAGAAAGTGGGGGAATGGTCGCTGATACAGTCAGGGAGGACACCAACAGTTTTTATCTTCAAAGGCAGTTAGTGACTTCCCAGTCAAGCAGGGTATGTTTTCCAGACTTGTAGTTGTGACAGGTAGGGTCCTGTAGGAGTTGTGCCAGGTTGGCATCAGTGAGAGAGGCACGCAGTTTGTCTGCATCCGTGTGGAGCCAGTCAATATTAAAGTCGCCACACCGGATAAGGTCATGGCTAGGGAGATTCACAAGAGAGGCGAGAAAGAGCAGGCAGACCAAGGGGAGCTCTATTGGGTGGCAAGTATGCACATCCAATGGCAAGTTTCTTGACATTTCCAAGTGTTATGGAGATGAAAAGGGATTCAGCAGGAGAGAAGTTCACGTCTAGAGCAGGGAGCTTGAGTACGTCTAAATTGGACCTAAAGTAGATAAGGACGCCACCTCCCCTCTTACCTAACCTGTAATTTCTGAGGCAGTTATACCCAGGTAGAGCTACCTCATGTTGTTTAACAGTTGGTTTGAGCCAGAATTCTGTGATACATAAGATGTCGGGAGACATCTGCATGGCTCATACCTCAAGTTCAGCCATTTTAGGGAGGAGACTTTGGATGTTCACGTGTGTAATTTTGGCCTCCAGAACTGTACACCATACTTCAGATGTGGTCTCACCAGTGTTTTGTACAGTAGTATCTACCTCCCTTTTTTCTGCTAGTGATACCCCTTGCTATGCACCCCAACATGCCACTGGCCCTCCCCACAGCCTTTGTACACTGTTTGGCCACCTTTAGGTCATCAGAGGTGATTATCCCTCTCTTCCCTGGTTACTGTCAGCAACTTTCCCCCATCCTGTAATTCTCCACAGGGTTTTTTGCACTTTACATTAAATTTTAGTTGCCACACTTTAGACCAGTTTTCCACATTGAGCATATGTGCTCAATATGCATTATAACTGAAAAGACATGGTAAAAGAACACACTTTTCACACCATAACCTGAAGACTATAACTATTAAATTATAAGGACTATTGCGCACATAAGTATGCCCAAGACAGAGCCTGCCATATGTGTGAGGCACTCAACCACAGAAGTCCTGGATATTTTAATGACAACAACTTTTGTGTAAAAATCTGTTTTTGTTTGTTGGGACCTCTTAGTTCCCATTAATTCTCCACAGCTCATGACTGTTCTCCTTTACATATTAAATGTTTGGGAGGGGCTGCACATCTCATTATGGTAACATTTCTCAACCAGCCTGACACTTCCTAACAGTGATTGTCCTAGGGACTGGAAGAACCTCTGAGAATGAAACCGATCTTCCTGCCTCCTTACATATCTTCCCTACCACCTTAGACCTATCCTGAACCTTCTCTACCTCATACACTGCAAAATCATTGGTACCTAGATGCACCACTATATGATTGTTTCTTCCTCTCCCTACTAAGGAATATCCCTTAGGGTATATCTCTGTGGTTGCTTCTTGCAACATTGGCTGCACCTTGTCCATACCACTGAACTTTCTGTCATGTGAATGTTTCTGACACATAGAACAAGGTGTGGCTGTCTTTGGATTTTCCTGTATCATAGGGAGAGGCAGGTATAATAGGATTTTCTGTGATGTTCTTCTCAGCTTATTGGAGTTCAAGTTTTTCACATTCATTACCTTCTTCTATTCATTACTTCTTTTGGAGTGGCAAGATAGTACTTGTGCTACCTGGACTCTGTCCAGTTACCCTAGTTGTCTCCCTCCACTGAACAGAGCTTTGGGGGTTTTTACCCTGCTAAATTGACATTGTCCTCTTGGAGTACAATGTTGGTTTTCATAGAAATTGGTATTTTGCCATCATAATCACATAGGGGTCTTCTAGATTCCTTTGTAATATGCCAGAGCTACATGCCAGGACTGCTGCCCATTTCTCATCTTTACCTTCCCAACTAGGCAGCTGATAATGGACTCTGACTCTTTCTACCTACTACCCTTGTGTCACCCAGTTGGCCTAACCCTTAGTTCTTCTGTATGTTGGTAGTCGGGTTTTATTTTATTTTTTTTATGTCCTATATCCTTTTCCTTTCCCTTTGGGCTACAGGTCTGTAGCCCTCTCTTTTTCTTCTCACTTGTTTGTTCTACTAGCAAACAAAACTGAGGAAGGGAGGGGGGCCAGCATTGGTCACTGGCTAGTTCATGTGTGTGATGTTGGTACATTGGCCATGTGAGTGGTACCACTGGCCAATGTCAATCCCATCCTAGCTGCAAAGGGCTTTGTTCCCTGCAGGGTCCTAGCATCTCCAGCTATCACCCATATGTGTGAATAAATGGTGAAGATATTCTGGAAGATCAATTATGGTTTGTAGTTTTAATTTCCTGACCTAGAGGCCATCATGGCAGAGGATAGCCTGGATTTGGTGGCCGTAATGGAGTTGTGGTGAACTGACAGCCATGACTGGGATATGACTATATTGGGCTACTCTCTGTTCAATAGAAACATGGAAGAGAGGAGGGGTTGTACTATATCCAAGAGAGGGAATCAAGGCCATGGAGTTACAGGGGCTCCCAGAACAAAAAAGGTAAGGCTGGAGGTGCTGTGGGTCATCCTGGAGACAGGCACTAGTGGCTACAATCCATACTGGGGCAGTTTACAAACCTCCAGGACAGGGAGAGGAGTTGGATAAGGCACTGGGGGAAGCCATCATCAGGATGGTAAGAGGGAGGTGTTGCTAGTTGGTGACTTCAGTCTGCTAAATGTGGACTGGAACCTTGCAGCTGCAGCTTTGGCAAAGAGCAGGGCCTTCCATGGCTCCCTACAAGGGGCTTTTCTCAGGCAGTTAGTCAATACACCCACTAGGGATGGGGCTGAGCTGAACCTGGTACTTACAAACAAGGGCAGCATTGCACATGTCACAGTAGGTGCCAGTGATCACTATACATTAAGACAGAGACAGAAGCAAACCACGAGGATGAGGTTCCTAGACACTAGGAGGGCAGATTTGAAAGAAGTGGGAGACTGCCTCAGAAATTGCCTCATGGAGGGGATTGCCAGGGAGCGGTAGAGGTGCAGTGGGTAAAAGGGAGGGCATAATAAAGGCAACCAGCCTCTGTGTGAAGGAAGTTAGTAAAAGCGGGGGAAGGGGGGAATACTTATGGGTCTCAAGTGGCCAAAGTGGTGAAGGAAAAAAGGCTGGCATTCAGGAGGTATAAGGAAATGCAGAGAAAGAGAGGGAGGTGTACCAAGTAAAACAGAGAATAGCAGGAAAGGCAGGGAGGGGAGAAAAAGGGGCAGACAGAGAAAAGGAAAGCCAAAGGGGCTAGCTAAAGGTAATAACAATTTCTTCAGGTACATGACAAGATGAAAGCAAGGAGAGGGATAATTAGGAGAGGAAGGGTATGGGGGGTACTGTGCAGAATACCAAGGAAAAATCAGACATCCTAAATGGTCTTCAAAGTGGGGGGAGGGGAGATGGACCATCAGGAACAAAGGGAGTGAGTGAACACAAGTCCATTTTCAAAGGAAGAGTCCTGAAGGGACTTGCAGCTCTGAATGTGGATAAGGTTATGGGACAGGATGGGATACATTCAATGGTACTAAAGGAACTTGGGAGGTGCTAGTTGCCCAACTGATGGATTTATTCAACAGCTGTCTGGAAACAGGTATGGTTTGAGAGGACTGGAGGACAGTAGATGTGGTTCCTCTACATAAGAGCAGCAGCAGCAGAGAGGAGGCTGGCAACTATAAGCCAGTCAGTTTTACCTAAGCAGTGGGGAAATTAATGCAAACTCCATTAAAGGAAAAGTTGCAAAGAAACATAGAACATGATGGCAGATAAGTCTGCCAATTTGTTAACCTTAATTTTTTTTTTTTGCTGCAGACCCTACTTGACTGGGTAGTTGGTAGAGTATCTTGGATCCAGCAAACTACAAGACCGCAGGCAGCATGGCTTCGCTGATGGAGCCCATGCCAGATGAATCTGATTGATTTCTTTGACTGAGTGACATGGGAAATAGATCTAAGGAGGGCAGTGTATGTGACTATCTGGACTTTAGCAATGCCTCAGCCGTGTTTACACGGCAACAGCACTGTCAAATGCATGCCCCTCTTTTCCCGATTTGCCTGCTGCTGTCAGGTTTACACAACCTGCCCTCACAGTGCTGCAAGTCACTTCAAGGGGGGCTGAGAATGCAACAGGGGCTGAAAATAAAACAGCCTTTGTAGTGGATCGAGCGCAGCAAAGCATTCACAATGCCATTTAATGCGCTTGCTCTGCTACTGATCCCACATCCGAGTCGGATCAAAAACATTATCCGAGGAGCACTTAAGGTGCCCCTGGCAGTGTTTACACTGCTGACTTTGCAGCGCATTAACCCGTGCACATGGGTTGATGTGCTGCAAAGACGGCAGTGTAAACAGGGCTTTTGATTCAGAAATTGAGCAGCCTAGTGTGGGATCTAAAATTTTGAATTAGGTTTGAAAGTGGTTAACAGGTAACAGAAGGTGGTGGTTAATGGCACTTGCTCTAATGAGGGGAGAGTGACCAGCAGGGCTCAGTACTGGGACAGGTCCTCTTCAATGTCTTCATAAGTGATATTGCAGAAGAACTGGAAGGGAAGGCACTGGTATGCATTTTTGCAGCCGACACCAAAATCTGTAATAGTATGGACATATAAGAGGTGGAGAGAATGTGTAGGGATCTTAGGACACTTGAGGAGTGATCAAGAGCATGGCAGTTGAGGATCAATGCCAAAAAGTGTAAAATCATGAACCTAGGATATAGGAACCCAGGAGCTGAGTACAGGATGGGTGGGGAGATACTAGCAGTCATTAAACTGGAAAGGAACCTTGGAAGTTATATCTAACAACCTCAAAGTGGCAGGGCAGTGTGACAAAGCAATGGGTAGGGCAAGTGGGGTGCATAAGGAGAATATCTCCAGCAGGATGAGGGAGGTGGTGTTGCCACTATATTGCTCATTGGTGAGACACCATGTGGAATAATGTGTCCAGTTCTGGAAGAGACACTTCAGAAAGGACACAGATAGGATGGAGGTAGTCTAGAGGAGGGAAACTAAAATGGTGCAGGAGTTACACCAAAAGCCCTATGAGGAGAGGCCGTGGAATCTCAACATGTATACCCTGGAAAAGAGGAGAGTGTGAGGGGATATGATAGAGACCTACAAGTACTGCACAGACGTGAACAGGGTGTAGGAGGAGAGTCTCTTTCAGATGAGAAAGAACATCAGGACCAGAGGGCATGCATGAAGAGTGTGAGAGTGTGTTTGTGTGTGTGTGTGTGTGTGTGTGTGTGTGGTTATCCAGAACTCCCTGTCTAATGGACCGGACCCTTGTCTCACGAGGATAGGTAGAATAATCAGAGTTGTACTGTTCTTCTGCTACTGGATTCATTTCACCACAAGAGTCACTCAAGTGCTGCAGTGGAAGACATCCAGGGGAGAATCATGTGGTTGGATGAAAATGCTAGTGCATAAAGGTAAGTCTCAGTTCGTGCATTTTTTTTTTTTGTGTGCAGACGTTTGAATCTCAGATTCTAGCCCCTTACTCTTGCTCACATTTTATTCATTCTAATCATTGGTGTTCATAGTTTTGTACTGTAAAAAGTGAAATGAAACTCCCAAGCACACATGGACATGGACTGGCTGAGCACAGTACTGTAGCACACCATAGATCAATGAGTGGAGTCGGGACTCGCAGAGGTTTTCGTTTCAGATTCTGGTCTGTGGTAAAAATATTGGTAATCAACTTTAAATGAACTGGTGCCTAGATCTGTGGCAGCCTCCTCCTTTTCCCACTCCCCTCACTTTAATGCAACTGTGCTGCTGATTTCACAAAGCACAGATTACTCCCCAGACACTGAGCTGACAACTAATAAAGAATTCAGACCCAGATATTCAAAAGGGTTGCGCATGGCGCAACGGTGTTGTGCCATGCACAACCCACTGATGCGCCACGGTGCGATATTTAAAAGGGAAAAGTGCGCTGCACAAATCCCGATGCGCCGGGGCGCATCAGTAATGTATGCAGGCACAGGTGGGGGGGTGTGCCCATGCATAAACTGCACAGCCCGATATTCAGCCAGGGCTTTGCAGAGTTATGCAGGCGCAACCCCTACCTGCACCTGCACAAAGTTACACCTAAAAAAACAAGGAACAAGACGAGGGCCACCCACAGGTGAGCTGCCACATTGCAGGGCGCAACAGAGCAGCTGCCACCTGTGGGTGGCCATCACCTGTTCCCGCTGCACCTGGCAGTGCGCCCCCCCATGCCCCAATCGCGGGCATCAGTCATCCCCCCACAAAGTCCAATATCCTTGGTGGTCCAGTGGACCACAATGAGCTGATCGCGGGCATCACTGTATCCCCAAAGTCCAATATCCCTGGGGTCCAGTGGACCATGATTAGCCTGATCACGGGCATCACTGTTATCCCGAAGTCCAATATCCCTGGTGGTCCACGGTTAGCCCGATCGCGGGCGGCATTCCTCACCCCAGTCCAAAATCCCTGGTGATCTAGTGGACCCCACCCCACCTGCCCACTGAGCTCCACCACCCCACTCCCCTGTCAGCCGGCGGTGGCAGCACCCACCCACCTGCCGCCCCGCCGCCCACTCAACTGACAGTTGAGGCTGCACGCCCATTGGTTCGAGCATGAGCCAATTGGCGGCAGCCCATACCGCATTAGCCAGTCCAGATATGTGAATGAATTTTGGACTGACTAGTACGGTATGGGTGCATGCCAATTGGCTCATGCTCTGAACCACTGGGCGGCAGCCCTACCGAGTTGTCAGTCGGGCGGGCGTGGGGCGGCAGGCGGTGGTGCTGCTGCCACCGGGGGAGAGCAGGGGTGGTGGGCCCAGTGGGCGGTGGGGTGGGGGTCCACTAGATCATCAGGGATTTAGATTTGGGGTGAGGAATGCGCCTGTGATCGGCTAATCACGTCCACTGACCACCAGGGATACTGACTTCGGGGATAGAGTGATGCCCGCGATCAGGCTAATCGCGTCCACTGGACCACCAGGGATATTGACTTGGGGATACAGTGATGCCCGCGATCGGGTTAATTCGCGTCCACTGACCACCAGGACAGGAGACGCTTTGTCCTTACGGGACGCCCCACGATCGGGCTGCAGGGCGCGGTCCTCGGATGGCTGCTGCCTGGCAGGGCGCCAGGCTAAGTCATCGGGATTGGTACACCTGCATGCTATTGGGGCAGTATCAGATGCAAATGGCCCCCCCCGTGCGCCTTGCATAAATTATGGCCCCATTTGCATGTCACCCTTTGAATATCGCAGGTGCTGTGTATGGCACAATGGCACTTGCGCCACTGCATCTCAATGCTCCACTCTGACCACTTGTGCTGGCGCAGTTCACTGCGCCATGTACAGTGGAGGTGGCCAGGGTGCGATATTCAAAGCAGTTGTGCCATTGCACAACTCCGCTGAATATCGCCCTGGCCATACCCCTGCGCAACAAATTTGAGCAGTGCACAGGCTTGTGCCACAGTCTGGTGCAGTTTGAATATCTGGGCCTCAGTGTTTAACACCTACATAGTTCTCCATGGTCTTTACTGACTGATTCAGTAGTCCAGACTGCAGGTGACACAGATGTCATTAATGACCCAACAAAGACTATAGACACTGATCTACAGAATGAAAAAAAGTGAAATTAAACCTTTTAAATCTCTCCAACTCAGGCACACATGGTCAAAATCTATGCAAGAGTGGTACTGTAGCAAGCCATGGGGTCAGTGACTGGAGTCAGAAGTTTGAATTTTAGATGCTGGTATCTGGTCGAAGCATTGGTAAGCGTGGTTTTGTACTTTTACAATTGACATTAAACTGCTTGCTTAAACCTACAGTTCAGTTGGTTATCAGTGAGTTAGAAACTTTGAGTACTGACTATGTGTTAGTTATTATATGGTGCCATAACAAACAATGTTATCCCATTTTTTTTCCAGACTACTGATTATCCAAACTGATCTGAATTCTCCCAGGCAGTTGGGATAATTGGGATTGTACTGTAGTACTTCACTACAATTGTCTTTATGTTTAACTTGGAATACCTAGACTGTCTCTAGTGGGGATGTGAGGGGAGCATTAATTTCAACCTGGATCTTTTCTATACAGGGTCAACATTTTCTTCCACAAAATGAAAAGGGGGAATGGACCCACCATTATCACTTTAACAGTCAGTGTGATGGCTGGATACCTGGGTAGTATGCTTTTGCATTTCACTTTGTGTAGTATGGCTTTAACCGTCACCCAGGACTTGGGGAGAGATGGTCAGACTCCCAGAGGCCTGGTCATAGATTATCACTCAAGGTTTTGATGTCAACTAGACCTCAACAAAGACAAATGTATTACATTAACAGACATCTTAAAACTAGCCATGACAGGTTTCTTAGGGATGCTGGGAGACAAAAACTTTTGAATCTGTGTTGTCAGAGTGACATCTTAGAGGATGCATCCGGGGGGGGGGGGTTATCTCTGAGGATCTCATCAGTAGGAGATGGACAGGGGAAGAGTGTGGTAAGCTACTCTTTGTAGAAAGAAAGAAAGAGAGGAAGAGTTAGACTTTATTCTGGATGTAAACAAACTTTTTTTTTAACTTCTGTAGAATTACTGTTCCCTGTAGTTTTCTAGAATATCCTGTAGAATCCGTGTAGTAGGTTTGATACATTAAAAATAATTTTTTATATTTCATTGTCTGAGATTCAATCCTTTGGGCTACAGCTAACCAGTTTATAACTGATAAGAACTGTTTTTCTACCACAAGGAGAAGGCTACAATTCCAATATACTATTTCCAAAGTAAAGTGTTTTCAGCTGTGACAGAGAGGTGTGGTCGTGCACCTGTGAGTAAGCAGCACTGTACTGTGTGAGCAGTGGCTCTGAAGGGACACGGACCTGGAGACTCCCCAAAAGAGTAAGTTGTGAGGTGGCAGCTACCAGAGTAGTGAGAAAGCTGGTACTCATGATAGAGATCGATTCTGGGAAAGACCAGTTTCTTACAAATTGGTGGTAGCAGTGGGAGCTGAAACAGCTGTCAGTATAAAGGTTACCTAATTCAGTCACAGAACAAGATATACAAAGGGGAAAGTATAGCTTGCATAGATTACATAGATATTACAGAACATTAAAATACATTAGTCCATTAGCTCACCAATCATATATTAAAAATACCCTTTTATGTCCCTGCTTATAAGAAATTTATCAAGCTTTGTTTTAAATTCATCACTTTTGCATTCCACAGCCTCACAAGGGAGTGAATTCCAAATCTCAGTCACTCTATTATTTAGCCAGTATTTCCTTTTACTAGTTCTAAATCTTTCCTTAACCAGCCAGAAGCGATGTGCTCTCGTACTGTATAGTTGGTCTCTATGTACCAGTCCCAAGAGATCCCACAGATAGGTATTGGTCAGGGCCCTATAGATCAGACACATATCTCCTCTCAGTTTACGGTATTCCAATGAATACATATCCAAAAACTGCAGCCTCTGCTTATAGCTCTGTCTTTCCATACCCTTAATCCTCTTGGTAGCCCTCCTCTGAACCCTCTCCAATGATCTAATGTCCCCTTTTTTGTAA
This sequence comes from Neoceratodus forsteri, assembly GCA_016271365.2. Classification (NCBI taxonomy): domain Eukaryota; kingdom Metazoa; phylum Chordata; order Ceratodontiformes; family Ceratodontidae; genus Neoceratodus; species Neoceratodus forsteri. Next base: position 1,851,646,182 of record CM057449.1, read on the forward strand.
GGAGCCCAGAACTGCACGTAATACTCCACATGAGGGAGCACCAATGCAGTATACAAGGGGATCACAACCTCTCTCTCCCTGCATTTAATGTGCCTCTGTATACAATGTGTTATGCTACTTGCCTTTTTAATAGTTTTACTACACTGCATACTAAAACTGAGGTCACTGCTGATAATTATCCCCAGATCCTTTTCTTCTTTTACAGCATTTAGTGCAGTACCCTCCCCCCCCCCCAAGGTATATCGGAATTTCTTGTTATTATTTCCAAAGTGCATGGCTGTACATTTATTGATATTGAAAATAGATTGTTTTGGGGAGGCCCATATCTCCAGGTTATGTAAGGCTGCTTGTAAGATAAGCTGATCTTCCACATTATTTATTGGACATCCAATTCTGGTATCATCTGTGAATTTTGAAAGTCAGACCCCTGGGTGAACCTGTATTGATGATATATATAAATTAAAAAGGCAAGGTCCCAGTACAGAGCCCTGGGGGATGCCACTGGTCACTCTGACCTGGCCAGAGAATTCTCCTTTTATACAGACCCTCTGGCTTCTTTCATTTAACCATGCCTTAACCCATTGAGAAACCCAGTTAGGGAGACTTAATTCTAATAGGGCATTCACAAGCTCCTCATGGGGGACTTTGTCAAATGCGTTGGCAAAGTCAAGAAAGATAACATCAACTGAGTTTCCCATGTCCATGGATTTACTAACTTTGTTGTAAAATTCTAAGAGGTTGGTTTGACATGATCTCCCACTGGTAAACCCATGCTGAGTTCTAGCCGTCTTGCCTGTTGCTACTAGGAATCCTATGATGAAGTCTTTTATTATACCCTCCAGGATCTTCCCCAACACAGAGGTCAGGCTGATGGGCCTATAGTTCAAGACCTCCTGTCTAGATCCTTTCTTATGTATTGGGACAACCACTGCTTGCCTCCGTACCTTGGGGACTTCACCCATTTCCACTGATTTTTGAAATAGCCAGAAGACTGGGCCAACCAGCACTTCTGCCATTTCCTTGATTACCCTAAGGTGGATATTATTAGGTCCCTGTGCCTTGTTAAGATTTACTTTTTTAAGTCTTTTAAAAACTTCGGCTGGATCTAACTTAAAACTGGGTCCCATTTGTGTTTTTCCTCCAGAGTTCTGTATATCTTGTGGGCCTGCATTAAACATTGAGGAAAAGTATTTATTATATTCCTCAGCTAATGCACTATTCTCTGTTACAAGAGCCCCGTTCTGTGCTTTTAGGGGTACAACAGTATTGTTTTTCTCCTTTTTGCTATTAATACATGAATAAAATGTCTTATAACTATCCTGGACTTTAGTAGCTAATGTATGCTCATAATTTCTTTTGGCCAAGACAATACCCCTTTTTGCAAGTTTGAGACACTTTTTATAGATCTTCCACCCAGCTTATTTATTGTTATATCTTGCCAGGTGGTATGATCTATTTTTATTTTTGATTAGTCCTTTAACAGATGGGTCAGCCATGGTGGAAGGGCATTTTTAGTCCCATCATATTTGTTTTTGGTTGGTACATACCTCTGGACCAAGTAATTTAAGATATTTACTAACCTATCCCACATTCCAGAGACAGTCTGTTTTTTAAAATCTGTTTCCCAGTCCCATGTGGCCAATTCATATCTCATTTGCTTGAAATTAACTAGGTTGAACCTATGGAGTACTGTGCTACCTTTTTTCCCCCATGTGCCAGCATACTGAAAGCTAATCATGGAATGGTCACCGGAACCCAGTGGGGGATTCAAACTGCAGTTAATTTTATCACTAAGGTTGCTTAATACTAGGTCCAAAATATGATTACCCCTGGTATTAAATGTTACATATTGGTCCAACCCTGCAAGGCTGAAGGTTTCCAAATATTTGGATTCTATAGTTGTACTTACTTTTAATGTATCCCATACGAAACTGGGAAGGTTAAAATCCCCAACCAGTACTACATTCCCAGCTAGGGTCAACTGGTTAATAAAATCTAGTATAACCTCATCCTCCGATGTACAGTACTAGTGGACAGGGGCCTGTAGATTACACCGAGGTGGATCTTAGCTGCCCGGGGTGGACTAATCTTAACCCATAGGGCTTCCATATCTGTCCATCTAAATATATCTATACTTTCCGTAGGGATACACTCTGCAATATACAGAGCCACCTATTGATAGGGACCTATCTTTATTATACAGTGTGTAACCTTGAATATGTTTATCCCAGGTATCCTCAGGTTGCCACCATGTCTCTACAATGGCACAAACATGGATGTTATGAGTGAGTAATGTAACCTGGAGCTCATCAAATGTGTTTGTAAGACTCCTAGCATTGATTGATAGAAAATTCCACTCTATTTGTGATGCCCCTGATTTTGTACCTCCCACATCCCCCTTCTGGTGGAGTTTAAATGGCGATGTATGGTATTTTTTAATTGCTGAGCCAATAGTTGTTTACCCATTTTGTTTAGGAGCAGCCCATCCCTTGCACAGAGATGATCATTTTGAAACTCTTGCCAATGATCAATAAAGTAATATCCTTCTCTAGCAGTCCATTGCTTAAGCCAGCCATTTAATCTAAGTATTTCCCAGTTAACTATGTTATTTGCTCAGGGGACAGGTAGAATCCCAGAAATCAAAACCTCACACCCTCTGTTTCTTAATGCAGCACCCACTGCTTCAAAATCCGTCTATATATCAGGGATATCCCTTTTCCCCACATTGTTTATTCCTACATGCAAAATTGTAACAGGAGTGATAGTGTTCTCCAATAGGCTAGGTAGGAGCTGTTTAATATCACCTATGCCAACTCCTGGCAGTACGTTAACAGTTGTGTACTCATTTTGTTTACACAAAACAGTATCAGCACAGAGTAGCATAGAATCGCTTATAAAACAGAATATCATGAGGGGTATTATTTCCTGGGGCTTGAATTTGCTGTGCTGTAGGCTGAACAGTATTCTGGGTGCTTGTGCATACATTATTTGGTGTCATGGGGCATGCTTCAGTGTTTAGTGGTTGAATTACTTCAACATCCTCTGATGTAACTAAGGCCTGGAATCTATTTGGGGTCAAAATATTTGATACACCACCAATATTTCTTCTACTTCTTTTTGTGCCTTTTTTTTGTGCCCACAAACCATTCCTCAGGACTTTCAGTCGCTAAATGTTCTCCATCATTCCCAGTAACATGATTTATATCCTCGCTAATACCCTCTGCCATGGAGTCAATAAAGTGCTCAAGTGTTGAGATTTCTAACTGAACCTTCAGCCTGTTGTTGAGCACCTCAATTTCAGTTTTGAGCTCCTTGATTTTGATACAGTTACTACAGAAATAATCTGCCACTTCCTCCCCATATTTAAACATACCACATAAACTACAAGCCAGCATATTGCCTAATTGTACTCACAAATGCTAAATTGCTGTTCCTCTCAGCTTTCACAGCCGACACACACCAAATGCGTGTGTCTCTGCACACGTCTTCACGTGCACCCTGCTCACTGCAGGGCCGAGTGATATAGCAAGTAGAGACCCAGAAGTGATGCAGGGGGGTCATGTGCACTCACAAAAGTAGCGAGAATAAATGTTAAAAATGTAAAGCCAAATTAGTTGCGTAAGAACTTACCATAACAGTAGATCTTCAAGAGGAGCTCTTGCAGCAGGCCATAACCATAAGGACTGAGCCACCAGGCACTAGGACCACATGGAAAACTTCTAGCTAGCAGTATATAATGGGGGGGGTCACCCTGACCGTCAAAGAATAGTATAAAAGAGGTGGTCCCCCAGCCCATCCCCAGTTCTCCTGCCAGAGACCCCAGTATGTGTAGAAACTGGAGAACCGATGTGATGCCTCATAAATGAGAAAAGCTGTGATAGAGAAACAGCAGTCAGGGGGAAGAAGGGCTGGAATGCAGTGCCTGCTGCAAGAGCGCCTCTCGAAGATCTACTGTTATGGTACGTTCTTACGTAACTGTACTATCTTACTTCAAGGGGGATCTTGCAGCAGGCCATAAACACAAGGACTGAATCCCATCAGTAGAGGAAGAGACTCAGTCAATTGGGAGGAGGACTGAAGCAGTCACAGGAGAATCAGTACAGGAGATCCTGGAGGACTGCAAGGCCGAACCCGGCTCTACGGCGAGAGATAATGCCCAAACTGTAATGCTTGACATAAGTGTAGACAGAACTCCAAGTGGCTGCTGCGTAAGTGTCTGCGGCAGACACATTCCAAAAGGAGGCAGTGAAGGCAACCATGCCTCTGGTAGAATGGCCTTTGACCTGGTCTGGCAAAGGCTTGTCATGCTTGAGGTAGCAATAAACAATGCAATTAGCTAACCACTTAGATAAACACTGGAAACAAGAGCCTCTTTTCTGGGGGCAAATGAAAAATTACTGGTCAGACTTTTTGAAAGGACAGGTATGGTCCAGATAAAAGCAAAGCACCCGTTGAACATCTAGAGTATGAAGCAAAGCCTCCCTGATTCAAATACTCAGGAAAATAAACAGGCAGGAGAATGGATTGATTCAAAGTAAACTCAGACACTGCCTTAGGCAAAAACTTAGGATTGGTCAGCAAAGATGCTCTGTCCCTATGGAAAACCAAGTAAGGCTCTTTAAACTTCAGAGCCTGAAGCTCAGAAATCCTCCGAGCTGAAGTAATGGCAACTAAAAACAACACTTTCCACGACAGAAAGTGCAGCTCACAGCAGGTTCAAAGGGAGGAAGACTGATCTTGTCCAAAATAAGCAACAAATTCCATGGCAGGAGAGGTTCCCTAATGGAAGGTTTCAAATGAAGGATGCTCCAGAGGAAGATGCAGGACAGATCCAGTTGGGCAATACTTTTGCTGTCAATGAATGCATGGTATGCAGAGATGGCGGAAAGGTGCACCTTGATAGAGAAGTATCTCAGACTGGAATCTGAAAGAGAAAGGACGTACTCCAGAATGAGATTTACTGGGCAGGTGAAGGGATCCAAATGCGGGGTAGTAGCCCAAATGGAAAACGCTTCCACTTCATGGTGTAAGTGGCCCTGGTGGAGGGCTTCCTTGAGGCTACCAGAACATCTGCCACCCTAGAGGAAACCCCAAATCATGCGGATGGGTAAGTCTGAAGGAGCCACGCATGTAGATGAACAGACAATGTCTGGGTGAATCAGACCACCTTGGACCTGGAAGAGCAGGTTGGAGGAAAGAGGCAGAGGAGGTTACACTGCCAACTGTTGCAACAATGGGAACCATATCTGTCGCGGCCAGTAAAGGGCTATTAGAATCATGTCTGCCCCCTCTGATTGCAGCTTGATAAGAACTCTGCAGAAGCAGGAAGGGAGGAAAGGCATACAGAAACTTCCCTGTCCAAGAGAGGGACAACATGTCTCGCCAAAAAACACCAGGCCCTAGATTTAGTGAGCAGAAATTGGGCAGTTTTGCATTGAGTGGGGTTGCAAAGAGGTCTAACTCAGGATGACACCACCTGTAAAAGAGATCTTCGACTACGGAGGACAGGAGCTCCCACTCATGTGTTTTCAACCTGGACCGACTTAGGTTGTCAGCCAGGACATTTTGGATGCCTGGAACATGAACTGCTGTTAGAACCAGGTCATGTTCTATGGCCCAGTGACAGGCTGTCATGGCCTCCCTGCATAGGAAGTATGAATGAGTCCCCCCTTGCTTGCTGACATAATAGACTACTGACATTTTGTCCATCTGAATCAAGAGAGTACCCAGAAGGAGAGGAGTCTGAAAGGCAAGGATTGCATGCATCTCAAGCACATTGATGTGGAGATTCTGTTCCTGCTGAGACCAGGTCTCCTGGGACTGACGGTCTGCCAAGTGGGCACCCAAGCCCAGACAGGAAGAGTCTGTCATGAGAATCTGAGTGGGAGACTCTGCCTGGAAGGGGACCCCTTTGAGGAAGCTGGAGGGGTTCATCCACCAAGACAGCATTTGTCACACAGGGTTGGAAACAAGGGCTCCCTGTTCTAAACTGTCCATGCATTGGTCCCATTGAACCCATAGGGTCCATTGAGGCACCCTCATGTACAGGTGGGCAAGTGGAACAGTGACAATGGCTGCTGCCATCTGTCCAAAGAGCCTGAGGAACAACTGGGCTGGGACTTGCCGTGATGAGGACACCAAGCAAGCCTGTGCTCTCAGTTCTGCTATGTCTGGAGGCAGGAAGACCGTGGCCTGAGCTGAGTCTAAGATTGCACCGATGAACTGCAGTGTTTGACTTGGTGAGAAGGAGGACTTGGGAAGGTTCAGGGTGCTTCCCAGTGTCCAAAACAAAATGAAGGTGATCGCCATTGTCCAGAGCAGCTGGCCTCTAAAGGGGGGGGGCGCTAAGCCAATCATCAAGGTAGGGAAAGACATAAAGACTCTATCTCCTGAGGGCCACAGTCACTACTACCAGGCACTTGGCGAAGACCCAAGGTGCCAAGGAGAGGCCAAAGGGAAGGGCCCTGAACTTGTAATGGTTCCTCTAGAAACAAAAGTGTAGGAACCTCCTGTGAGACCGGAACACTTGGATGAGGAGGTAGGCATACTGCATATCCAGGGAGTAGAACCAATCTCCTTGATGAAAGAGGGTAGAGGGCGCTAAAGGGTAACCATCCAGAAGCGTTTATATTCTATAAATAGATTCAGGTGGCTGAGATCCAAGATTGGTCTCAGATCACCGATCTTCTTTGGGACCAGGAAGAAATTGCAATAGAAACCCTTTCCCCTTTGTTTTATGGATACAGGTTCTATGGCATTTTTGCTCAGCAGTGCCTCAATTTTCTTCTGGATAAGGGCAATGTGATCTGAAGGATGGTGGGAGTGCAAAGGAGGGTTGTCCAAAGGTACCTCTTGGAACTTGAGAGTGTGCCCCCTTTCTACTAGCTAAAGTACCCACTGGTCGGAGGTGATTCTGTGCCAACTGTCCAGGTAAAGTGAGAAGCAACCCCCCCCCCACTGCCTCCCCCAAAGTTTCTGCTGGGGGGGTTGGGCAAGGAGTCATGCTGAAGAACCTGGGATGGGCAGGGCAGCAGGGGAGGCCCTAGGGGCTGAGGCTCCTGTCACTTGGGAGGGGGCCTTATATTTAAAGGCTCCTTGGGCTGCTGTCCTCAGGACTGCTGATGGTTCCTCTGAAAGGGCTGATGCTCTTGGGGTTTAGGCTGAGCCTGGTATAATGAGTGTACCATCTTCAGAGCCTGGCCAGATTTCTGCAGGTAGGAGATAATGATCTGGACATCCTCGCCAAAGATTCCCATCCCCCTGAAAGGAGCATCAAGGATTCTGGTCTGCACATTTGGGGCAAAGTTGGAAACCCAAAACCAGGAATGGCAGCAAATACAAATGCCCATTTCCACCACCTGTTCAGCCATGTCAGCAGTATCATAGGACACCATTAGTACATGATTTCCGTCAGACCCCAACTTCAGAAGTTGGGTCAACTGAGACTTGGTGGCATCATTGGGAGGTTTGCACCAATTCCAGAGCCTTGTCCCACAGGGCATTCTGGTATTGTACCATGTGGGCTAGGAAGTTCAAGGACTGAACAGCCAGAGTGGCTGAGGTGTAGACCTTCTTGACCCAGAAATCCACCTGACAAGACTCCTTGTCTGGAAGGTGGATGCTAAGGTGTCTGGATATCTTAGTATGGTTACGAGCAGTGTTCATGACCACTGATTCTGCCACAGGGTGCTCCCCATAAAAGGGCTTCTCCCTAGGGACATGGTAAATCCTGTCCACCTTCTTGGGCAAGGCCAGGGTGGAAGATGGGTGATTCCAGATGGCCTTGTTAACATCCTCAAAGGAGTCAAAAAGGGGAGGTAAGACTGTGGGCAGAGAGTCCTTCTTACACAGTAAGGTTGCCAGTCATCAGGGCTCTGGGTCTAGTTTCTCGGAGTTCCAGCCCATGAGAGACTGAATGGGCCTCATGAAGTCCAGGAAAGTTGGATCATCAGGAGGGGATCTGGGGGTATCCCTAAGCTCCTCTGGCTCAGAGGGTAATCTGGAGTCCTCAGAGGAAGAGGAATCCCCCCCCAGTCGATTCTGGGACTGGTGTTGGTGGACGGCAATCCTTCTTTCGCCTGTCTTGTCACTGGGAGACCAGGGAGAGGAAGGAAGAACCTGGACGGGTGAGGGCAAAGGTTCCCTCGGAGGTGGGGGTAGGAGGCCTTTTCTGGGGCTCCTTACTCTCCATGAACTCCCACTAGAGTGTGAACAGGGTGGTGTAGTCCAAGGGCAGTGGGAGGGGAGGCAGCACCAGGTGGGAAGGTGTAGAATCCCCTGGTGTAGGTCCCTAAGGCTTCTCAGGATCCGACATCAGTCCCCGAGGAACCAAATAACCAGATGATGGCTCCTGATGTAAAGGGCTAGCCAGCATCTGTCTCGAAGGACCCGGCATCGGTGAAGCAGGCATCGGTTGCGGCTATCCCAAAGGAGTGACTGGTGCCAACTGAGGTTTAACCAATGAAGGTGAAAGCATCGCTAGGGTTGGCGCCAGTGTGGCCAGTGTCAATTGTGGAGAAGGGAGCTGATGCCAATCAGGTGACACAACCCATGCAGGAGTAGCCTGCGTGGGGAAGAAGTCCCCATTGGAGAGAGTGGCGTTGTTTATGAGGAAGAGGCAAGTGTATGCTCCAGGTATTGCTTGGAGGCGTTAGTCCCTGAACACAGGACCGATGTAGGCTGAGCAGAGGGGCAAGACCCACTATCCGAAGAGCTGGTCGAGCCACCTGGCTGAGAACCCACAGGGAAAAGGGGCCTGAGCTTCAGGGGCTTTGGGGCTGAGGATGACGTCCAAAGCCCAGAGGAGCCTTCACCCGAGATGGTGATGAGGGCAGGAGGTGAAGACACGGGCATCCCGGAGGAAGCGAGAGCTGCCGGTGAAGGAGGGACCAACCTCCCATGGGAGGAAGATCCAGAAGTGGCCACCAACTTGTGCAGTGACCTGGAGCAGGAAGTCAACCAGGGCCAATCCCTATCCTTGTCCCAGTGCTTGTGCTTTCTGCTTGACTTATTTTCTTTGTGGAAAGATGTAGAAGCCCCAGAGGCCAGGGAGGAAGGAGAGCTTTTGCCCAAGAGCTCCTTCTCTATTGTCGCCAACTTCTGCTGCAGAAGAAAGGCCTGATGGGTCTTTGAGTGGTGTCTCCGTGTGGCCCAGTTAAACTCCTGACATTGCTGGCAAGCCTCAGTGTCATGGTTAGGGCCTAGGCAGAGCAGGAACAGGGAGTGGCTGTCCTTAGTGGGGATCTGCTTGCCATAGGCACACTTCTCCAGTAACGTCTTCTGACCAGTGAACGAAGAATGCATACAGAAATGTGAAGAAAATTAAAGACAAACTGTAAATTATGAAATTAACAAATTGCGGTCGAAATGCAATGAAAATGTCAGTTGACTAGAAGCAGGAGTCCATGGAGGTCCGAACTACGTGGGTCGATGGCGGGAAAAGCACTAGGGATGGGCTGAGGAACACCCCTTTTATACTACTGACTGACGTCAGCATGCCGTCGAGGGTGGAATCCCTGCTATATACTGCTAGCTAGAAGGTTCCCATGTGGTCCTAGCACCTGGTAGCTTAGTCCTTATAGTTATGGCCTGCTGCTACAGCCCCCTCAAATTAAGATCAATATATTCGGTTTTGTTTTTTTTGTTTAGCAAGACTAGAAAGACAGAAGGCATTATGTCCAAGTCATACAAAATGCTCACTGCTAGAACTAAAGCAGCTGTGCCAACACAGAGACCTGGTCTGTGAGAAGGGCCACACACGGGCACAATTCATAACCATCCTCCAAAAATGTGGCCCAGAAAACCAGCCAAAATTGGTCACAACAGAGGCACTGGCCCATGCAGAGGTGCCAGAATCTGTGACTGGGGCAGCAGAGCAAGCAGACCAGTTACAGACATTGCACCTGCAGCTTGCCATGCTTAAGCACCAGGTGGAAGAGCAAGAGGAAAAGTGCCAGCACCAGATCAAGGAAGAAAAGCGAAAGGCAGAGATGGAACTGCGTAAGGCAGAGGAGCAAGAGAAAGAGTGCCAACATGAACTCCAGATGAAAAAGCTTGAGCATAAAAGTCAAGTGGAGATGCAGCGCCAGAGGACATTACAAGAACCTGTAGATACTGGCATGAGGGGTTCGATCTAGAAAGCCAAAATGAATGCTAAAGCATTTCCTAGATATGAGGAAGGGGGTCATCTTGACTTTTTTAAGGTCTTTTGAGAGAATCTGTAGGCATTTGCAATTGAGCAGGGCTTCTTGGTCGACTCACCTGTTGCCACTGTTTACTGGCAGGGTATTAGAAGCTTTTGCCTGAATGGATGATAATGACTGCATGCATTGTGGTAAAATGAAAAATGTCTTGCTAAAGCATTTTGAGTTAACCCCTGAGGCCTATTGGCTAAAATTTAGAGGGTTAAAAAAGGCACTGGGAAACAGCTATGCTGAAATGTGTGTGCAGCTAAGTAGCTTGCTAGAACAATGGTTAGAAGGTACAAAAGCTCACTCTGTAGCGAGGGATAAGAGTTATTTCTGTTGGAACAGTTTTTAAAAACTGTACCTGAGAATATGGTTGTTGGACTGAACACCTAGCGCTGCAAAGGAGGCAGCTGAGAAGGCTGATCAGTTCATATCCAGCAGACCAGCCTCTCTAAAAAAGGAATGGGGAGGGCCATTGGGGTGGTTTTAAGGGAACCCCAGGGGTTCAGCCTAAAGGGAGCCAGCCTGTACTCAAACAAAAGGGAAAGCTTCCCTGGTCCCAAAAGTACAGGGATGGGTGAATGCAGGTGCTGTATCTGCCAGAGACTGGGGCACTTGTTTTATGATTGTCCGAAAAATGTAACCGAATGTGCGAGTGCAGCTGGAGGGGAACATTTGGGAAGCTCTGAACAGACAGTAGCCTGTACACAGAGTGCACTGCCCCCTAACTCCACTGCTTACTTACACCCTGTGTGTGTAAATGGGATGGAGACCCAGGGACTGAGGGACACTAGGGCCTCCATTTCCTTGGTGAAGCAGGATTCCCCCCCCCCAATTGTTTAACCAGGTGAGACACACTAAGCTGAAACCTTGTTTACAGGTGCAACCTGGGAGCACAGGGAAGTTAAGTGACTTGCTCAGGGTCACACAGTATGCAAGTGGGGGCTGTAGGATTCAAACCCAGGTCTCCAGATTTGCAGCTCAGAGCCTTAAACCACTGCGCTATTCTGCCTCCCCTTCAAAAGGAACAGATCCTGCCTGACCAGTTTGAGGATTAGAGGGTTGACTGGTCCAGTGGTCTCCATACCACTGGCCCAGATCATTCTGAGCTGGGAAGGTGGCCAGGGCATATGGGATTTGGGTGTTGTACACAACCTGCCTGTGGATGTAATCATGGGTAATGATAGTACAGCCAATGTTGTGTGTGTCACTACCCATAGCAAAATGAAAAAAAAAAAGCTCCTGAGGATACTAAGGGGACACACAGGAGAGAGCATTCTGGGTAAAGTCAGGCAAGCTGACCCATCCTTTCAAAAGTTAATGGAGTTAAGCTACCAGTGGCGAAGCGGACACTCTGGGTGTGGGGGAAACGGAAGTGCACTGGGAGAATGGCCTTTTATATCGTGAGTGGGTTCCTAAAGGGGGACTGGAGGAAGGGGTGCTCTGGCAGATAGTGGTGCCTAAGGAATATAGGAGGCAGCACCTGACCTTAGCCCATGACATCACCTTTTCAAGACACTTGGGGGTAAGCCATACAAAAAGGAGGCTGACAAGTAATTTTTATTGGCCCAGTATTTTCAAAGATGTAGAAAACTACTGCTGGACTTGTCCACAGTGCCAGAGGGTAGGAAAGGTTGGGGGCAAAGCTAAAGTGGCTCTGATCCCCCTACCCATTATAGAAGATCCATTTCTATGAGTTGCTGTGGACATCGTGGGCCCCCCCCGAGCACCCCAAGTCACACGGGCAAGCAGTACATCTTGGTGGTTGTAGATTATGTCACAAGGTACCCAGAAGCAGTGCCCATGTCCTCCATCGAGGCTGATGAACTGCTGGGGATATTTAGCTGGGTGGGTTTTCCCCCAGGAGATTGTCAGATCAGGGCACCAATTTCATGTCTGATGTGATGGTCAGTCTCTGGAAGAAGTGTGGGGTAAGGTAGCTCAGGGCCTCACCATATCACCCCCAGGCTAATGGTCTGCTTGAGCAGTTCAGTCAGTCTCTTAAGAACATGTTAAACGGCATTTGCTGATCAGCATGTCAGAGAATGGGACAAGTATCTACCCCACATCCTATTCACATATAGAGAAGTCCCACAGGGTTCTCACCCATCGAGCTTGTTTGGCCATAGGGTACGGGGCTCCCTTGATTTGATAAGGGATGAATGGGAGGGTGAGCTTGCTCCCCAAGGGGAATCTGTATTGGAGTATGTCCTGAATTTCAGGTCACAGCTCAAGGAACTTATGGGGTTCGCCCAGGGGCACCTAGCTGCTGCACAACAAAAGCAAAAAACATGGTACAATCATGGAGCCAGAGCCTGGGAGTATGAGGTCAGGCAACAAGTGATGCCATTTGTCCCCACCCAGCAGAAGAAATTACAGACAGCTTGGGAGGGGCCTTACACAGTGGTCAGGAGGGTGAATGATGTCAATTATGTAGTGGAGAACTGACAGGAGGCACAGACAGTGGGTTTATCATGTAAACATGATGAAACCCTACTATGACTGGGACGAGATGGTCCTAGCTGTGTGCAGGAGGGTGCAGAAACAGACCCACTGGTAGATCTCCTGGGAGAGGTGAAGGGAGAATCCTCAGGGGATGCTGTCACATTCTCAGTGTAGCTGACCTCAGCCCAACCTGCTGAAATGAGGAGTGTTGAGTACATTTGCTAACATGTTCATAGGGAAGCCAGGGCATACCATGCTGGCAGAACACCACATGGATACAGGGGTCCAGGCTCTGCTGAGACAGCCACCCTACAGAGTCCCAGAAGGTTACGCAGCTAAAGTCATGGCACTCCTACACATTGTAATAATAGGTGTAAAAGTCCAGTACTTAACCAGTTCCAAAGTTTATTTTGCCACCACAACAATGTACATGCCAGGAAATATCCAACACAGCTTCTAATGTTTCAACCAATCTTGGTCTTTAATGAATATAGTGCCCCCTTGTGAACACACTGTTTAAATACACATTTTACATTGCTCACATGTTATGTACAAACCAATAAAGTGCTACTAGTGCATTTAAAAAAAAAAATACAACGTGTGTTTCAACAATCATTTAAAAGACAAGAGTATAAAAACACAGGACACAGTCATCTTATCCATCTAAAAATTAATTCCTTTTTTGGGAGAACCCAAAACTGAAAAGGCCTTAATGGCTATATGGTTACACTTTAGTATATGAAGTATTCTTCATGTTTTTAAACTTTTGTACCAGAAATTATTTTATTTATTATTTGTTTTTTGTTACCCAGGTAAGTACACTAGACAATAGTATTGCCTATATTCAGGCACGACCCAGGAGGGTACAGGCAGGACAGAACAAAGTCGAAAAATGTACAACAAGCTGACGGTAGTTCATGATGCAGCATGAAGTGAGAACAAAAACATTACACAGTCTACTGACAAGAGCAAGCTGTATCTGTAGAAGCTAAGAGAAAACAAATAATAACATTAATTAATTGCGCTAGAATGGTACATCAATAACTGAACTACATACTACAACAACAAAGAAATAAGTAGCAGTTATGACAATAGGATTCATGTTAGAAGTAGGAACATGCCGATTTCAGAAACATGAAGGGAAGCAGTAAGTGCCATGTAGGGAAGGAAAGCTGCTAGGAGTGAGTCTCAAGTTACAGCACAGGAGCAGCCATCAGATTCTATTAGGTGGGCATGAAGACCCAGTTTAAAGGCTTTGTGGGATTTGGAGAGTTTGATGTGGGGGGAGGGAGTTCCAGGTGCAGGGGACAGATATGGCAAAAGATAATTCCATTTTTGTGAGATATTTGGGAATTTCAAGTGGGGTTTGAATGGGGAAGAGATATGCTTGGGAGGGATGAGATAGCTGTCTAGAGAAGTACTTAAGGGTCCCCGTTCTGAGAATATTATCAATCACACAGCCAGCATAGTAGAGTCTATGCGAAGCCGGGGAGAGCCAATTTAATTTAGAGTAGAGTTGACAATGATGTGTAAGTCTGTGTGCAGAGAGGGCAAATCTGCATAAGCTGTTATAGCAGGTGCTCCATTTAAGGAGGGCTCCTTTGCTAGCATTAAGGTATACCTGTGAGCAGTATGTAAGAGGGAAGGAGGAAACCTTGCGCAATAGTAAATTAGACCTTTTAGCCCTTTTTCTTCCAAAACAAATTGATGGAGATGACAGAAAACATACTTAAGCTCTCAAAAGCATAAATCTCATATTCCTGAAAATAGTGGCCCCAAAGGGAAATGGGGTAAAATAAATGGGGGGGAGGAGGGAAAGAAAAAAATCAAAACAAACCATAACTACAAGAAAGAAAACCCTCCAGACTGGAAATACTGAAAGAAAGGCAGGGGGAGTACAAAAGAAAGACACACAGAGGCCACTCTAAGGCAGGAGAAATAATGGTTTACATGAATATTCGTACTTCATTAATTTATAAAAGTGACACAATTTCCACAAATAGAAGGCAGGTAGGTGCAAATCTAAATGCAGTGACCATGAGGCTTAAGTACCATACCTATACTTTGTACATGGAGGTATATAGTTTAATATAACTGTACAATATACACAGATAACAGTACCATGGCTACTTAAGGAAAACCAGCTTTATTAAAGTGCTCACCACAAAAGAAATTGAAGAATCAAACTACAGCAATTCTAACTTATGAAAGGCAAATATTCTATACATTATGTAACTTGTAAACATTGCACTTAATTCATTTCATGAGAAATTCTCAGAGAAATACATTTGTATTGAAGGACAATGTGAGGTGTACAAAGAGGGTCAATATAGATACATCTGGACTTCTGGTGACGTCAGTATCGAGATGGCAGCTTAGTCCTGAGATCTCGGGCCGCCCCTGAACTAACTCTAAATACATCGACCGATTAAACATGCAATCTCCTGCCAAAGCTACTCGATCTAAAGCTAACATGCCCAAGCAACCAGAGACGCCAGCATTTAAGCTCCGGGAGCTCCTTCAAAGAGAAAAAAATAGGGGGAATGCCGACCGGGGGAGCCAGTGGAGAGACCGAGGCCTCAGAACCCCCAAAGGAGATGGAGGAGCCTGATTTAATCACAACAATTCTCCAAATGGCCAGGATGGTCAACAAAATAGATAAATCCTTATCCTATCTCAGTTCGGAGCTCAGTGGACTTGAGCACCGAACGGATCAGGTGGAACTGGACCTGTCAGCGGTGGTCGAGCAGGCTGATCGGCACAATCATCTACTTCTGTATCTGCTTGCAAGGGACAGGGAGCTTAATGCTAAGCTAGACAACCTAGAAGGCTGTAACAGATGGCAGAATATTCAAATATATGGGATCCCGGAAGGTGCGGAGAACAATGCCCCGAATGCTATAGCTTTCCTCCAGTCCCTGTTGAAGGACATACTAGATCTCCCAGCAGATGATGATTTAAGTATGGATAGGGCCCACAGATCGCTAGCTCTGAAGCCCACCAATGCGGGGGCCCAACCAAGATTGTTCATAGCCAAACTCACCTACTACTCAAAAAAAGAGGAGCTGCTTAACAGAGCTTGGAAAAAACCTGACCTCAAATATCAAGAGAGCAAAATAACCATAGACAATGACTTTACCACACAAGTCCAAGAGCAGAGGAAGCAGCTCTGGCCAGTAATCAAACAGCTCAGAAGTAAGAACAGCCATGCACAGATCCTGTTTCCTGCCCACCTCAGAGTAGTTATGGATTGAGGCCCGAGAGTCTTTACAGATTTGTTGGCGGTGAAACCATTCCTCGAAGAGCTAAGCATTCCTACGCCCCCATTGGCTAAAGAACAGCTCGAGAGAGAGGTTATGAGGGCAGCATGGGACGTGGCCCAGAAGGGGCTGAAATGAAAAGGAATGCAGCAACCGGTCCCATATACTAACTTGCGCTCTGATGTTGAGGTCCTGCTTAAAGCATTCACACCAGGAGGAAGAGCCATGATGCAGGCTGAAAAGGAGGGAGACAAGAGACAGGAGACCAGGGCTTCCCCCTTGGGGGCAAACACTATGCAGCGCGGAAACTGCAACTAATGCAAGTACTTTTAACTTAAGAGATTTTGCATGTAGATAGTTTGTAGCCTCCCCTGACCAGCTGCAATAGGCCTTGAAGAATTTGCTGTGCAGTACGGGGGCCGAACTCGAGCGGCTCCACCCTAGTGCAACAACTCCTGAAAGAGCTGGACCTTTTAGCATAGTTTAAACTGTTAAGTCATTTTTTATTGTTATTGTTGGTGGGTCTTTCTCACAGGGAGACAGTACGGATGGAGATATGCTGGGTTTGGGGGACGAGGGAGGGCGGGAGAATCACATTGAGGAGCGGGAAGCTGGCAGGGGATCCCCTGCTCGTAAACACTGTCTCCTAAGCTGCAATGAGGCCAAAAGGGCCAGTGAGGTTTTCTAACTGGGGGAAGGGGGAATCGACTAGTTCCCTGGGCCTGGTAGCCTAAAAGACAAGCTCTCCTGGGCAGCTGCTGCTGAGGCCTTGCGTAACGGTTTGCCCACAGGAGGTCATCGCCTTCAGGTCCCAAGACATGTTTCGCCATCCCAAAGGAGAAGCACTTATTAGAATTAAGGGAGAGACTGGGGACAGGGTGCAATGACCATGGAAGACACGAAGCTAGTCAATAAGGGCGCAGGGCCAGACTCCGGAAGTGGCGGAATAGCGGTTGAAGTGCAAACCCCCAGGGAGGTGGACTAAAGTAGCCCCAGAAGGGAAGCTAACTAGCATGGTACGAGAAGGTCAAATCCCCCAAAAACCACACTGGCCATTGGAGGGGCCTGATGGGGGGGGGCATACCCAAGAGGGTAGGATGCGGCACCCCCCGATCCCCTAATTAAGGCCACAGGTCTGTCGTCGGGGGTGGGAAGATGAAACCCCCGATCAAGTAGAAACAGAGAATCGTCTGATCCCTTGTTGGAATTAGCTCCACATACAGAAGCCAGAACAGAATAGCGAGTCCAGAGAAGACCTCATTTCCACTGGGGTCAGAGAGCTCCACTGGGCTTCTTAATAGAGGCAGGGGAAATTGCAGAAACCTCAGGTCGACTTCACCACTGGAATATCCACTGTTCTGTCAGGAGGCTGGCCCAACCCATGAGGGATAGGAAATAGTACAAATTTAGAATCTATACTATTAGCTGACATTGGTACATCCTTGAGGAATTTTAATTCACCTCCGAGGAATAGGACAATCCCAGCAGAGCGACTGGGAATTGAGTGCCAGGGGAAGGCACAACCCAGGCTGATTGTTTAGGCTTGACCTTGGAAGTGCAGTTCATTATTAAAATTTGATTAATAATTTTTGACTGTTTTACAGTTTCCTATTTTGAAAAGGGGTAACTGGTTGTGTTCATAGATTGTGTAAATACATTGTTGTGATAATTTTGAGATAAATCAGACTTGAATCAAATTGAAACAGAGTACAGACCAAGGTGAAACAAAAAGGCAAGGTCACCGTTAGAACCTAGTAACTGTGTTAAGTAATACTTCCTAATTTTTGGACTGCCCCTCACTGGGGGGAAATGGGAAACAGGAAATAGCCAATGGCTAAATTAGACACAAAAGTAATCTGATATAATGTCAATGGACTGAACAGTCCAATAAAAAGAAAGAGAATCCTAAAGTTTTTGAGAGAACAAAATGCACTCATCATATTCTTGCAAGAGACACACCTCACACCCCAGGAAGTGGAAAAGCTTAAAAGTAAAACCTTCCCCAAGGCCTGCCATGCCTCCTTAGAAGGAGGTCATGTCGGCTAATTTGCCATTTGAAGAAGAAGAGACTTGGATAGAACCGGGGGCAAGGTATGTCATAATCAGGGCAGAGTGCAGGACACACAAATAACCTTAGCTAATATATATATGCCCCCCGGGTTCACCCTTCACTTTCTACTCAGAAGTCATTAAAAGTTGGTGCAAGAAAAGTCTAAGGGAACTTTGCTACTAGGGGGAGACTGGAACCTGGTGCTGAATAGGCGGTTAGATACCACCTCACAAATTCCAGCCCTGGGGTCCAGGATTGCAAAGCTAGTTAGCAGACTGCTGGCTGTCACAGGGCTAATAGACATATGGAGGGAAAAATACCCTTGGGCTAAAGATTATACTTGCTACTGTCCCAGATATAAAACGTTTTCCAGAATTGATTGTTTTTTGACACAGGCTGGGGACCTAGCTAAAGTAAGCCACACCTGGGTCGGGTCAGCAGTTTACTCTGATCATCAACCTCTATTTGTAGAGATAAATCTGGGAATTCCCCAAAAGAAAACCCAGTGGTGTTTAAATACCTCTTTTACGGGACAAAGAGGTCATGGCTAAACTCAGGGAGGTGGTGGACCAAACCATTGAAAGCAACTCTGGACCTGGTGGGATACCCTCAAAACAATCCTGAGGGGGAGGCTCATCTCAGTGAGCTCTTACGAGAGAGAGAGAGAGAGAGAGAGAGAGAAAGAGAGAAAGAAAGAGAGAGAGAGAGAGAAAAGAGAAAGAGAAAGAGAGAGAAAGAAAGAAAGAAAGAAAGAAAGAAAGAAAGAAAGAAAGAAAGAAAGAAAGAAAGAAAGAGAGACCCTTTTGATCCAGCTCAACAGCCAATTGAAAAACCTCCAGACACAACAAAAACAAAAGTGGACTAAGCAGAGGGACAGGGAAATTAAAATGACTAAAGACCGAATACAAAAAATTTATCAAATAGAGACAGAGAAGGTGTTGGCATATCTGAAACAGACATACTATGAAGGGGGCCACAGGGCCACGTGACTACTGGCCCTGAGGCTCAAGCAAAGACAGGCAAAGGCCACCATTACTAAAATCTAAAAACCCACAACAGGCTCACTGGTGTACAAGGTGGACCAGATCAGGAAAGCCTTGTCACCTACTACGAAAGACTTTATCGAGCACAGACAGAGACCCACCCACAAGATAAAAACGTTTATTTAAAAACGTTAAAGATCCCCACACTAACCGCACAACTACGCGAAGCACTAGTAACTCCTATTAGACTCACTGAAGTGGAGGAAGCCATCAGAAAACTTAAAATGGGAAAATGCCCAGGCCCAGATGGTTTTAGTGGAGAGTTCTATATATCCATTAGGGAGGAACTGGCCCCACACTTACTGGATGTCATTAATGAGATCTGGGTGGAGGGGGAGGGACACGCAACCCTCCTGGGATTAGGCCACTATTTCAGTTATACCAAAAAAAGGGAGGGATCCAACTAAGTGTGGTTCATATCGACCCATCTCCCTTCTAAATGTAGACTATAAGATCTTTACCTCGATTTTGGCCAGGAGGCTTCTCCCCCTCCTCCCCCAGCTCATTAAAAAGGATCAAACAGGGTTCATCCCAGGCCAACAGGCCCCTGATAATGTTAGGCGTACCATAGATATTATCGACAAGATCTGCCAGGGGGAAGTCCCATTCTGTCTAATGAGCCTCGATGCTGAAAAGGCATTCGACAAAGTCTCTTGGCACTTCCTGTTCAGAGTACTGGAGAGATTCGGGTTCCCCGGACAGATGATAGAGGCTGTCAAAGCACTACACCGAGCCCCTCAGGCCTACATTAGAATCAATGGGAGTATAACAGACAGATTCCCTCTGAGTAGGGGCACGAGACAGGGACGCCCCCTCTTATCTGCCCTATACATAGAGCCCTTGGCCTGTGCTATTGGGGAAAATCCGAATATCACGGGAGTCAATATAGGAGATGCAGAGCATAAAATATCGCTCTACGCAGATGATGTCCTTCTGTACATCACTAACCCTAACCAATCTATCCCAGAAATCTGGAGGACCCTGCAGGAGTTCGGGCACACTCGGGATATACCCTAAATAAAGACAGAACAGATATCCTCACATTCTATTAGAAATCTATACCGCAGATCACTGAACTTCTACCTCTAAACTGGAATAAACAGAAAATAAAGTACCTGGAAATTCAGATCATAAAAAAAAAAAACTGACAGGGCTCTTCACAGCAAACTATGAACCCTTACAAGCCCAACTCAAGCGAGATATAGAAAAATGGCAAATCCTAAAACTCCCAATGCACTCCAATATCCAGACAGTGACCATGAACATTCTTCCAAGATGCCTATACCTTTTTCAATCCCTACCAGTACATATCCCACAAAAACAGTTTCAAGAATGACAGAAAATCATATCCAACTTTATATGGTCACCAGGGAGACCAAAAATAAAGATGAGCACTCTACAAGCTGACAGGACAAGGGGAGGGAGGGTTATCCCCGACCTAGAAACATATTGCATGGTGGCACATCTAAGATTTGCCTTGCTGTGGAGTACTAACTCATTTGACGCCCACTGGAAAGACAGAGACTGAAATAACGGAGGGACCCCCATTGGGAGCTCGAGTTGCTGATTCCACCCTTTCAGGAGATGAGTCTGAGCCCTCACAAGTGGTGGCAAATGCACTTAAAGTGACACACAGATTATGGTCTAAACTGGGCATTAAAAAAGCGGTCTGGCCACTTCAATGGTTTGCATAGTCCATGTGTTTCACCCCAGCGAGGCTGAACCACACATACAGGCTCTGGGCCAGGTTTGGCTTACAGAGGTTGGGACACAGATGATACAGTCCTAGATTTCCAAACTCTTAAGCAAGCATTCAACCTTAGAAACAGGGTCCACTTTCGGTATTTGCAGCTTAGAGCTCACCTTCTAACTTCCCAGAAAGCCTCAACATCAGAACCCAATATAGAGAGCCTGATGCAGATAATACTATCGATCACCTCTGGAAAACAGGAGAGGAGCCAAATATCAGCCCTATACAAATCAATTAGACAGCTTCCCACCACAACAACCACGGCTATGAGAACTAGATGGGAGATAGAGAGCAACTTAAACATAACAGATAGGGAATGGGAAAGGATTTTCAATGCTGCCAACAAAACAACCCTGTCACCTGGGTGGCGAGAGTTTGCATGGAAGGTGAAGGTGCGGTACTTCTACACCCCTGAAATCCAGGGTAAGTGGGGAGAAGCAGGAGGAGGGCAATGTTGGAGGAACTGTGGTACAATGGGGGCTCATCATACCCACATATTCTGGGGATGTGTGGTCATCCAGCCTTTCTGGGAGGAAGTAACGAGGGAAATCTCTAGGATATTTATGGACATCCAACCTCTCACAATGAAAAACACAGTACTGGGCCTTCCACCAGAGGAGGTAAGGGGGCAGATGCCGCCTATCTGTGGAATGTCCTCATAGTATCTGCCCAAAAAGCAATCACCAGGAGATGGCTTTCGCCTGACCCACCTGACAAGAAGCAGTGGATCTCCATTGTCCAGGAAATCAAAGAAATGGAGGAACTGACTCACAAGATCAATGGCAGACTCACAATTTTTACAAGAAGATGGGTGAGGTGGGACATGCTGGGGTACTGAACGGGTGATGAATAAACACAAGCCTAATATATTTTGCAGAGGGGGGGGAGTGGAGACATATAGGATAGAGAGCTAGTATGGTCAGGGACTCACCAGAGGTAGGAAACATCTAAAAATACAGCGGAGAAATGAAAGAAACCTCCCCACCCTTGGGGGATTCCACCCCCTTAAGATGTTGGATTTAATGATTGAATCAAACAGTGATACTAATTAACAAGATTGACAGTATAATGACAATGATTTTGCCTTGCACTACTGTACATATGAAATGTTCTGAAGTATAAAACTTGTAGAAAGATGAGATGTTAAGTATAATATATGTGTTTATTTCAGAATGAGCTGAATTGGCTGTACGCTGATTTTCAAACTTCAATAAACTTTAATTTAAAAAAAAAAAACAGATACATCTGTAGGCATAAACAGAAGCGCCAGGCCTTCACAATATAGCATATGCATTTCTTGCTAACATTTTCAAAAAATCCCTATCAGAAAAAAACAGAAATCATTACTTTACACAGCGACAACAATCACATAAATGTGACATTAATGTCTATTTTTCAAAAAGGGTTTTAATTCTACATGGTCATTAAGGCCCGGGCCCATGTATGCTCCTGTCATGTATATCCAATAATTCTCCCTTTCACTGAGTGCATCATCCTTGTTACCACCTCTTGGGCCTAGTACTACATGGTCAATACCTATAAACATAAGTTTAAGTTCTGTACTCCTTTGTGCTTCTCTCATGTGTATGGCCCGCACATAATCCAAATTGCCATTCCTTATGGCCCTAAAATTATCCCCCATTCTCTCCATCTTTCTCTTGGTTTTGCCTATGTAATAGGCCTCGCTTGTGCAAAAAGACATGTACACCACATAGGTTGTGATCAGTCTATGTGGCATTTTATGTCATACATCTTACCATCAAATGGATTGCAAAACATGCTGCATTCATGAACATTACTACAATACTTACAATTTCTGCATCCCTTAGGAGAAAGGGCGTCCAATTCCTGAGTTTATCAGCTTGTAAACAGGGGCCTGCCAGAATGTCCTTTAGATTCCTAGCCCTTCTATACATAATCCTAGGGGGAATTTTTCAGGTCTCCTTAAGTCTTACATCTGCTCCAAGAACATGCCAGTTTTTATTATCTCCTTTACCCTACTCGACCTAGCACTAAAAGTTGTAACAAAGTTTATCTTTTTTGAATTCTGATTCTCAGGGTGCCCATCACATTTTCCCACCAGCAACTCCTCTCTGTCTTCATTATCACAGACTTCTCTTGCCTTTTCTAGAACAGTGGCAGCATAGCCCCTTTCCATAAATCTACATTCTTGGATTCCGAGTTCTCTTTCCATACCAGTATCTACACTGCAATTCCTTTTAGTACAGAGGTAGAGACTTTTTGGGACGTTCTCCATGGTGTGGTGAGGGTGACAGCTACTTGCAAGCAGTATAGCATTTCTCTGAGTCTCCTTACAATAGAGACTTGTATCTATTCTCCCTTCAGGGTTTACCCTGATTAATATGTCCAAATAAGAAATTTCTCTACTGCTCACACTATGTGTAAACCTTATGTTTGGATTCACTCCATGCAAGTAAGAAATAAACTTTGCTGATTCTGTGCTGTCACCCTGCCACACCATGAGAACATCATCAATAAAACATTTCCATAAAGTAATCTTGGACAAAAAATGATTAGATGAAACATCCCATATGACCCCCTCCTCCTAATATTCCAGAAATAAATTTGCATAATTGGGGGCCAAACTGGCTGCCATCACTGTTCCTTTTCTCTGATGGTATATGTCCCCCTGAAAATCAAAAAAGTTGCCTTCCATAACAATCCTTGCTAGATCTATAAGGAGCTCTGTTTCAGGCCCTAACCCCTCATTTCTTTTTTTTAAGAAAGTACCTTAATGCCTTTAAACCATCACTATGCGGTATATTGGTAAAAAGTGATATCACACCTAAGGTCACAAACATGCTGCCTTCTGTCCATGCCACATTCTGAAGAACTCTAAGGACATCCCTCGTGTCCTTGACATATGAGGGTAAAGTTGTTACTATATGTTTGATGTTGTTGTCCACAAACCTAGCCAGTGGCTCAGTAACTGTCCCCAGCCAGGAGATAATTGGCCCACCTGGGGGATTTGCCGAAATGTTATGCACCTTGGGGAGTGTATAAAACTGTGCTTTCAAGGGGCAGTCCATGATTAGAAATTTTTTTCCCTTTCATTTATTAAATTCTCACTGCTAGCCCATTCCGAATACTCGACTTTTTATTTTTTAATTTACATAACATTCAGGTCTAGCAAGGGCATAAAAATCCATATTGCTAAATTGTCTTAGCTTCTATTACATAACCCATTATATTCTGTACCACAACACTGCCCCCCTCCCTTATCTTCACATCTAATAACAATACTTTTGTCCTCCCTTAAGAATTTTGTTGCTTCCTTCTCTTCACCAGATATATTCTGATACTTTAGTACAAACTCTTCCTTTCTAAGCTCCTCTAACTCCTTCTCACCCAATGTTAAAAATGTAACAGCAAAGGGCTGTGGAGGACAAAATGTACTTGGTTTACTACATCCTCTTTCCGTTTCAGCAGGAGTACTAAGGTAGTTCGCTCACAGCCTCCTCCCCACATGCATTATCAAATTCTTCCAGTGCCAAAAGTACCTCCTGGGTAGGTCATTAACACCCCCATCCTTTCTGTTATTAGTGTGGTACCATTACTTAGCCCCATTGCCTCATTGTTATAGCTTTGTCTCCCCATATCCACTGGTTTACTATACAAGCACTTAAGACTCAAAACACGACACAATCTGTATATGTCAATAGTAGTAGCAAAGAAATCTAAGTCAGTTGTTGGGACAAAAGATAATCCCTTGTTTAGGACACTTACTTCAGCCGCTCCAAGATGTCTGAAAGATTTAAAACATTGTCCCTGGATGTTATTCCTGTCCCTGCATCCCCTGGTATCGCTTCTTCTGCCACTGTAGGTGCTCTCTGATGCCTCTTTCTTCTGCCATCTAGTTGTGTTCTTCAGTGTCTGTTTGATAATGCCCCTTCCTTTTGCCCCTCTGGAAGCTCCTACGTCTCTCCCAAAAATACCCCGATTGCTGAGTCACTGATTTCAGAAGTGCTCGCTCCACTTATTCCATTCACTTCACTCTGGGCTTGTGTGGGCTTAAGAATAGGGGTAGGCTGGAAACTTTCTTTTTTATGTTCCTTTGTCCAGGGCTCAAGTTACCCCTACTCCTGTTATGGTTTCCTTTCAGCCAAGAAAAAATATGACCCCCCTCTGACAATCATTTAAGTCCCTTGTATACTTTTTCTTCGTAGCACAAATTTTATTTTCTTGGAGGGACGGAGGTGCTTCCAGAAAGGCAAAAGGAAAGGGCGTTATCAAACAGACGCCAAAGAACATGACGAGGTGAGAGAAGGAGGAGGCATCAGAGAGAACCTACAGAGGCAGAAGAAGTGATACCAGGGGACGCAGGGACAGGAATAACATCCCGGGACAATGTTTTAAATCTTTCAGACATTTTACAGCAGCTGAAGTGTCCTAAACAAGGGATTATCTTTTGTCCCAACAACTGACTTAGATTTCTTTGCTACTACTATTGACGTATACAGATTGTGTCGTGTTTTGAGTCTTAAGTGCTTGTATAGTAAACCAGTGGATATGGGGAGACAAAGCTATAACAATGAGGCAATGGGGCTAAGTAATGGTACCACACTAATAACAGAAAGTATGGGGGGTGTTAGTGACCTACCCAGGAGGTACTTTTGGCACTGGAAGAATTTGATAATGCATGTGGGGAGGAGGCTGAGAGTGAACTACCTCTTAGAACTCCTGCCGAGATGGAAAGGGGATGTAGTAAGCCAAGTACATTTTGTCCTCCATAACCCTTTGCTGTTACATTTTTAAAATTGTGTGAGAAGGAGTTTGAGGAGCTTAGAAAGGAAAAATTTATATCAAAATATCAGAATGTATCTGGTGCAGAGAAGGAAGCAATACAATGCTTAAGGGAGGACAAAAGTATTGTTATTAGATGTGCAGATGGGGGGGCAGTATCGTGGTACAGAATAGAACGGATTATGTAATAGAAGCTAAAAGACAACTTAGCAATACAGATTTTTATGCCCTTGCTACACCTGAATGTTATCTGTATTTAAAAAAACCAAAACAAGTCGATGAGTATCTGGAATGGGCTAGAAGTGAGAATTTAATAAATGAAAGGAAAAAATTTCTAACCACAGACTGCCCCTTGAAAGAACAGTTTTATGCACTCCCCAAGGTGCATAAAACTTTGGCAAATCCCCCAGGTAGGCCAGTTATCTCCGGGGTGGGGACAGTTACTGAGCCACTGGCTAGGTTTGTGGATGACAACATCAAACATATAGTAACAACTTTACCCTCATATGTCAAGGACACAAGGGATGTCCTTAGAGTTCTTCAGAATGTGGCATGGACAGAAGGCAGCATGTTTGTGATCTTAGATGTGGTATCGCTTTATACCAATATACCGCATAGTGATGTTTTTTTTTACTTTCAGGGGGACACACATCAGAGAAAAGGAATAGTGATGGGGGCCAGTTTTGCCCCCAATTATGCAAATTTATTTCCGGGATATTGAGAGGAGGGGATCATACAGGATGCTTCATCTAATCATTTTTTGTCCAAGATTACTTTATGGAAATGTCTTACTACCTGTAAACCTTATGTTTGGATTCACTCCATGCAAGTAAGAAATAAACTTTGCCAATTCTGTGCTGTCACCCAGCACAGAATTGGCAAAGTTTATTTCTTACTTACATGGAGTGAATCCAAACATAAGGTTTACACATGATGTGAGTAGAGAAATTTCTTATTTGGACATATTAATCAGGGTAAACCCTGAAGGGAGAATAGACACAAGTTTCTATCATAAGGAGACAGAAATACTACACTGCTTGCAAGTAGCTGCCACTTTCGCCACACCGTGGAGAATGTCCCAAAGAGTCAGTACCTCCGTATTAAAAAGGAATGGAGAGAGAGAACGCAATCCAGGAATGCAGGTTTATGGAAAGGGGCTATGCTGCCACTGTTCTGGAAAAGGCAAGGGAAGTCTGTGATAGTGAAGACAGAGCGGAGTTGCTGGTGGGAAAATTTGATGGGCACTCTGAGAATCAGAATTCAGAACAGATAAACTTTGTTACAACGTTTAGTGCTAGGTCAAGTAGGGTAAAGGAGATAAATAAAAACTGGCATGTTCTTGGAGCAGATGCCACACTTGCCAAGCATCTAGACAAGTTAGGTGAGGGAGTCCATGCTCCAACAGGGCCCCCCCCCCCCCAACAGGCTCTGCTCTCCTTTCTCTGCAAATTCGGCTCCGATCTAGGGTAGAGGCGCCGGCTCGTTTGCATCACCGGATGGACCTTCCCCGGCACCTCTGAATTCTACACAAGACTGGGGCTATTCACAATATAGGAAGGTCTACACTCACCAGATAGGTGCTGCTGCTGTTGTGGGCAGGCTTTGCTCATTGTGGGGACACACAGCTATCAAGGGTAATTTTTGCTAAGGAGCACAAAGACCACAAGTTATTTGGCACCAAGTTTGAATGCTGCACTCATGCCTGATTGGCTCCACTGACCTCCGTGATGCCCTGACTGCCTGACAAAGGGCTGCATTTCAAGCCCCACGGCTCACACTTGCCAAGCGTCTAGACAAGGGAGTCCCTGCTCCAACAGGGTCCCCCCCCTCCCTGCAACAGACTCTGCTCTCCTTTCTCTGCAAATTCGGCTCCAATCCGGGGTAGAGGCGCCGTCTCTTTTGCATTCACCAGGTGGACCTCCCCGCACATCTGAATTCTACACAAGACTGGGACTGTTCACAATATAGGAAGGTCTACACTCACCAGATAGGCACTGCTGCTGTTGTGGGCAGGCTTTGTTCATTGTGGGGACGCACAGCTATCAGGGGTAAAATAGGAGCTGCTGCTGTTGTGGGCAGGCTTTGTTCATTGTGGGGATGCACAGCTATCTGGGGTAAATATTTCTCGCCCACCCAACCCGTTCCCTCCTCCCACCCTGTTCCCTCCTCCCATTAAATGCTCGTTTAGCCCCTCCCACCAACCTAGGGGGTGGCTGATGTACTCTCCATCCCGGTTGGCTCTGTGCTAGGCTACTCTCCTACTGAATGTATCTTTATGTGCAATGAGATGCCACATCCTGCTGTTACTAAGAGCTAGCAATAACTTATTCTAGAGCTTGCGACTAATTTATTTACTGCCCTGGTTCATGTCGTTATCTTGGAGTCTGAAACAGCATCCTGCTGCATTTAGATTTAACGCCAGCTCAATTCTGCATGTTTAGTAAAGCTTGAGCCCAAGGCAGCTATCTGTTGTTTTCTCCATTTAGGTATTTAGGTGTAGCCAGGGTTTCTCTGCCGACACAGTTGACTGGTTCGACAACTACCTAACCAACCGAATGCAGGCAGTAGTCTTCAACTCTGCCATCTCTCATCTTTCCCCCGTGCAGATGGGAGTTCCTCAAGGCTCTGTACTAGGCCCGTTACTTTTCTCCATTTTCATAAATCACCTTCCTTCTGCGGTTCCTGGCTGTTCATCCTTACTTTATGCGGATGATCTTGTCATCTACCGTAGCGGAAGAAACATCTTGGATATAAATCATTCCCTAATTGAAGACTTCCACTACATTCAAACCTGCCTAAGTGATAACTATTTGGTACTTAATGAGAGCAAAACTCACTCTATGCTTTTTGGCTCTCCTGCCCGACTCAAATCAGCTCGTAATTCCTTCCAAATCCAAAGCGCAAATGGCTCCATGGTAGTAAGTACCAGCTCTTTCAAATACTTGGGCATCCTTCTTGATGAATCCCTGGACTTCAACTTCCATATCACTTCCACTTGCAAGTCCATCAATGCAAAAATTGGTGGGGCCTATCGTGCAAGCTATGCCCTCACACCATCTGCCAGGCTTGCTGTGGCACAAGGAGTTCTGCTTCCAGCCCTGACATATGGCTCAGTCACATTCCTAGGTACTTCAAAATCCTCGCTCCTTAGATGGGACACCACCTACAACAGCATCTGCCGCTATGCCTCCTGGGTGCCGAGCTTCAAACACCACTGTCAGCTTTATGCTGACCTCAAATGGCCTAGTCCCTCAGCCCATTGGCACCTAGCTTTTGGCTCTCTACTACACGGTATCTACAGCTCAGGTCTACCTGGATCTCTCTCCTTACTTCTGTACTCCCAAACCTCCGCCTATGGTCTCCGATCGAATGACAACACCCCTCTCTTTATCCCCAGATGCAAAACCACTATGGGTACACGAGCTTTCTCCTGCCTAGCACCTAAAAACTGGAATGCTATTCCACAATATATTCGCCAAGCCCCCACCCATGCCCACTTTAAGAATCTCCACCGTCATTATCTTCTGGCTTCTAACCCCTGTACATGTTTTCGGCCACCATAGTCCACTCCTCGCTCCTCTACCTTCTACCCTACTTACCCTCCCTCTCCTACCCCCTCTAACCCTGTCTTCTACCTTCTCTCTCCCCTCCCAAAACCTCACGTCATTTGATGGCACTTGCTTTCTACTTTGAACCTGTTAGCACTAACATTGTTATATATGGTCTAGGTAGCTGTATTGCTTTAGTTTAACTGGCACTATTTGTTGAATACGCTAAACAATCTACATGTCTCACACTGTTTGCATTTGTCCTACTGCCTACCTCTTCCTTGTGCTGCGTCACATTGTACTGGTCATGTGTTTCCCTTGTATACTCCTGGGTCGTGCCTGAAAATAGGCATTGCTATGTCTAGCGCACCCACCCGGTAACCAAAAGCAAATAAATAAATAAAAAATAAATAAATTACCAGTGCTTCCTGCACTAGTTGTGATGTGACCTACTAGTCACCAATCACCTCCCTCAGCCACCTCAGCTCTCTTCACCTCCCCCAGCCACTTGGCCTATCACCGTTGCCCTGGGAGGACTAATCTAGGGTACATTACCTAATCACCCCCATGTCCGCAACCAGTGCTCCACCACAGACCTAATCCAGTCCAGTTTTGGATCTCCCTCCTTGTGGCCTCTCAATATGCCTGCGCTGACTGGCTGCTCTGGGGCCTCAGTCCAATCCCATGGACCGCAGGCTGCCAGGTCCTCCCTGAAGTCCCCTCCCACCTGGCTATCTGCCAAAGGTATGAAGCTGGTGCACCTGAACATTAGAAGTTTACTACCTAACATAGCAGAGCTTACAGCTTGGGTGGCCCATTATAACCCCGATATTATGGGGGTCTCGGAAACCTGGCTGAAGCCACACATCCCGGACTCTGTATGTGCCCTCCCGGTCTACAACCTCTTCAGGCAGGACAGAGTCGGGAACAAGAGAGGGGGTGGGGTGCTCCTATACTACAAGGCTCACTTAAATGTATCTATCATAGGGCACACCACTCTCCCACCCCATTCTGTTGAGTCCTTGCATGCTCTACTCCTACTTGGCAATACCAAAAAGATACTTTAACTTTAACTTTATTTAAACAGCAGTTTGGAAAACCTTTGAGCCATAGGCTCATTTACAAAGGTACCTTGTCACAGTAAGACAAACCAAAATACACAGTATAGCAGTGCAACACATAAGTATAACAGTAAATTAAGACATAGATACAAACAAGCTGGTACAGGTAGGATGGATGCAAACAATACCAAGAATTATGTCGTCCTTAGCAGCTTAATGTAAGCTTTAATATATAAGTATTAATCTGGCTTTGACTAGTGGCAGTTACAGCATCGGGTGTTAATAAGGTGGTTACGTAGGAAGTTTTGAAGCACGATATAGTTGAGCTTCGGAGATGGAGGGGGCAGTGTTGAACCAGGAGGGGGCCCTAAAGCTGAAGGCTCTTTGGCCGTGAGAGGTCCTAGCTCTAGGATAACAAAAGAGGTTTTCCCAGAGGTCCGAGTATGAACTAGTGGGACAGAGCGATGGTGGTGGTCAATACTGGTGGGAAAGCCCAAGGAGGGTCTTTTGTAAGGGTACAGGCAAGATATTTGAGGCGCTCACGAGATCAAGTACCAGCGCTTTAGCATACAGTAGACAGGTGTGTGTCATCCTAGGTGCTCCAGTAATTAACCTGCAGGCCTTATTCAGAGAAAAGCGAATTTTATGGAGTGCGGTCTGATCAGCAGCACCATACACTGGCAGTCCATAGTCCACTAGGGACAGGATAGAGGAGGTGATCATGAAGTCAAAGAGCCTCCGGGGAGGCAGTGTTTATACCGATGTAAGATGCCCAATCGGATATTAGTGGCAGTGGCTAGGGCAGCGATGTGTCCATGGAAGGAGGGAGGGGTCAAAATGGATCCCTAGGTTTTATAGGAGCAAACTTGTTCGAGTGGGAATGAGGACCCAGAGTGAATGAGGAGTTTGAAGTTGCAGGACTTGTTTTGGGGATGAGTACAGAACATGGTTTTTGTTTTTTTAAGATTTATCACCAATCTATGTTCCTTGAACCAGCCCTTGGCTTCAGTGAAGGACTTCTGCTGCGAGTCCTGGAGGGCAGTAGGGTTATGATTTGAGGCAAAGATGACTGCATCATCAGCGTACAATAGAATGTTCCCCGAGTAAGAGCGTGGAAGGGTGTTAAGGTAAAGGGAGAATAGTAAGGGGTCCAGAATGGATACACTTGGTATGTGCTTACAATTCACCCATGGGGGGGGGTGTGCTAGGGCTCTCCTCTCTCCTTAATAGTCTCAGTCCCATTGTTGACTCAAATGAACTGTTGGTCCTAGGTGACTTCAACCTAAACTGGGTGGGCCACAATGTCCAGCAATATGAGCCCTTGCTGGCAGGTCTCTCCCTCAGCCAATTCATTAAGGAACCCACGAGGCGAGAAGGGATCCCTCATTGATTGGGTGCTGAGCAACAGACCAGAGAGAATTGTCTCCAGCGACACTCCCCCTGATGTCATCTCGGATCACTCTCCTACCTACTGCATTTGAGGTATCTTCGCTCCTAAAATTCCCTGCAAAGTGATCCAGATGAGGGACTTCTCCAAACTTAACGTAGAAGACTACTTCTCAGACCTGGGACAAACAGATTGGTCTCAGGTCACTGCTGCAAGAGATTCCTCTGTGGCCACTGACAATTTTCTTGCTGTCTTTACCCCCCTGCAAAGCGAGCATGCACTCTTCACAAAAAGGAGGGTAAGGGGCACAGTCACAAAGTGGCTTCATAGCAATCTTTCCTCCCTCATGAAGTACAGGGACAAATGCTGGGCTCGCTACAAGGCCTCCCTCTCCAGCACTGACCTCCATGAGTACAGACGAGTGAGAAACACTTGCAAAAGAGCCATCCGCTCTGCCAAGAGTGAATATTGTCAATCTGCCCTACTCTCCTCAGCCATAAACTCAAGCAGCTTCTGGCAGAACATCAAAAACTTGGTCAGAGGGTCCACTAGAGCTCAGGTCTCGGACACGCACATTGGCGGGGTAAACTGCAATAATCCCCTTATGACTGCCAATGCCTTAAACTCCCTGTTCACCGATCTGCCTGCTCTCCCCTTCCTCCCCCACGTCTCCAAAACTTGGGACTCTCCCCCTGTTGGGGTAATCCCTCGACCTCCCTTCTACCTCAGGGTCATCTCTGTCTTGGAGACCCAGAAGCTTCTTGCTGGTCTCCCCCCTCACACTGGTGCCGGACACGACAGCCTTGAGCCCAAACTACTCAGACTTGGGGCTTCCATACTAGCCCGCCCTATCACCCACATTTTCAACAGATCACTTCTGTTGGGCACCATCCCTGACACTTGGAAGGTGGCCAAAGTCATCCCTGTTCACAAACAGGGTGACCACAAGGATCTCAGGAATTATCGACCGATAGCGATACTGTCAGCGATCAGCAAGCTTCTTGAAAGGGTGGCTGCCTCACAGGTCTCCCACTACCTGCAGACCTACAATTTACTCTCCCCTGCACAACATGGCTTCCAAACAGGGCATAGTACATCCACTGCCCTAGTGTCTGTCTCCTCTGAGATCAGATCTGCTGCAGATCAAGGCAAACTGACTGGAGCCATCTTCGTGGACCTCTCAAAAGCCTTCGACCGTGTTGACCACTCATTCCCTCCTGTGCTCCTCTCTCCTGTCTCTGGGCTTCTCCTACCCCGCCCTTGCCTGGATCAGTAGCTACCTCACGGGCTGACAGCAGTACACCAAGTTCAACAAGGCCCTGTCAAAGCCTGCCCTGGTCAACTGTGGGGTCCCTCAGGGCTCTGTCCTTGGGCCCCTCCTATTTTCCCTCTTTATTAATGAGCTACCCTCGGCCCCGGCTCACGGGCATTCTACTCTGTACGCTGATGACGTAGTCATTCTGTTCAACTCCCAGGACATCTCTGACAAACGCCAAGCTCAACTCAGACTTCAACCAAATCCAAACCTGGCTGGAGGCCCACAAGCTTGCTATCAACTTGCAGAAAACTCAAACCATACTCTTTGGCTCCACAGCCAAATTAAAAGCGGTCCCTTCCCCTCTAAGGATCTCATGTGCCGATGGATCCTTCCTATAAGATGCTGAATCTGTCAAGTACCTTGGGGGTGACACTCGTTTCACAACTGGACTGCACTCTGCATATTCGCAATGCTTGCAAGGCCTCAAACAATAAGTTGGGCCTTGCGTACAGAGCAAAAAGCTGCCTCACCCCAACGGCACGTCTCACCCTAGCCAGAGGGGTCCTCTTACCCACGCTCTGCTATGGACTTGTCTCCTTTTCCCTTTCAACAAAAAACAATCTCTCCAAATGGGATATGGCATGCAATAATGTATGTCGCTTTGCACTCTCAGCTCCCCACCTCACCCGCTGCTGTCAGCTCTATTCCCAGCTGGAGTGGCTTCTACTGGAAAAGCACCGTACCTTCATCCTACGCAACTTCGTCGACAATGTTGTCAGAATGGCCACCCCTTCTGTCCTTGCTGCAACCCTCATATCCGCTACCTCCTCCTACTACCTAAGGTCCAGCAACTCCCATGTCCTCCTGGTTCCTAAAACACGTACCCAAATGGGTGACCAGGCCTTCACTACTCATGCCCTTAGATTATGGAACTCCCTTCCAGTGAGCACTCGCTCCTCCACCTCCCATTCCTGCTTTAAAGCTTCCCTCTGGGGCTTCCTCAAATCTGCCTCTACTTGCCTCTGCACTTAATGTACCCCTGTCACATGTCACACTGTTTTCTGACTGCTTCAGGGTGTTGGGTCTCCTCAACTTCCCTACCAGTGAAACATACTGTGATCTAAAGAACAGATTGTGATGGGTCCTCCCTGGCTCTACTGTCTCAAATTGTAAATATGCCATTATTCTATTCCTCTGGGTTATCACTGGCCTCTCCTAGCCCCCTTTGTAACTGCTTGACGTACTCTACAACCCCTATCCTGCAAAGCTTTGTTGCCTGTTAAACCCTGCTTACTGCCGGCCTCCTTTGTACTGTGTTATTATCTTCCTCTCACTGGCTATGTAAATGTCCCCTGATGTTGCTGCACTGACCATGTTTATGACTGTTGCCCTTACTTATACCTGCTCTTATTGTTTGCCTGTTGTACCTGAATGTATCTTTGTAATCTCCCGGGTCGCACCTGAAAATAGGCACTTGGTTGTCTAGTGTGCTTACCTGGTAAACAAAAAAAAGTAAATAAATAAATAGATGTAAGACTTAAGGAGACCTCAAAAATTCCCCCTAGAATTATGTATAGAAGGGCTAAGAATCTAAAGGACATTCTGGCAGGCCCCTGTTTACAAGCTGATAAACCCAGGAATTGGATGCCTGCCCCCCAAGGGATGCAGAAAATGAAGAAATTGTAAATACTGTAGTAATGTTCATGAATGCAGCATGTTTTGCAATCCATTTGATGGTAGGATGCAGGGGTGTAGCCAGGGATTTCAGATCTGCACACCAAGTGGACTCACTGCTACCCCCCCCCCCAGGGTGTAGCTAGACAATATACAAATGTACACCAGGACTGAGTTTCCTCATTTGGCACAATAAATACAACTTTTGTATCTCATGACAGTGGTTGTTGCCATGCATGGGTAAATACAAATCCCATGCATTGTTCCCTAAGACACCCACATACCAGCCCAGAGCCTGTAAAGTTGTATTGTCCTTGGGATGCAAAGAGAGTACTAGTGACCAGTCCTTCTAGTTTCAACTCCTATGAATAAAATTACAGAAAAGTTCAGTATTTTCTTTGTTAGTTTTCATGGAAAAGGGAAGCAGTTCAGAGCCTATTTGCTACCCCTCTTAAATAAAATTGCACACCATGGAGTGCTTGGAGTATGCCTGCCTACACCCATGGTAGGATGTATGATATAAAATGCCACATAGACTGATCACAACCTATGTGGTGTACATGTCTTTTTGCACATGCGAGGCCTATTATATAGGCAACAACCAAGAGAAATATGAAGGAGAGAATGGGGTATTATTTTAGGGCCATAAGGAATGGCAATTTGGATTATGTGTGGGTCGTACACAAGAGGGAAGCACAAAGTGGTACAGAACATAAAAGTACAGTTATGTAAGAACTTAGCGTAACAGTAGATCTGAGAGAGGCTCTTGCAGTAGGTAATTACAAATAGGACTGAAGCCGGCAGGCATCAGGACCCCAAAGAAAAATTTCTAACTAGCATTCTCTAGCGGGGGATCGCCCCCACGTCAGGTGACCAACATCAGGTGATGTCAGTATAAAGGGGTGGTCCCCCACGCCCACCTTCCAGTTCTTTCCCGCTAAAGGCCAAAAAAGGCAAGACGAGAGAGAAGCGGATGTTTCCTTCACTGGAAAAGGAGCTGAAAAAGCATGGGGGGGATGGAGGGTGGGAAGATATTACCTACTGCAAGAGCCTCTCTCGAAGATCTACTGTTACGGTAAGTTCTTACGTAACTGTACTATCTTACTTCGAGAGGGCTCTTGCAGTAGGTAATTAGAAATAGGACTGAGTCCCAAGCAGTCTGGAACAAGCAGACACAAACAGGAGGAGGAAAACTACCCAAAAGTAGACCCTCTGGCTGTGAAGGTTTTAGGAAAGAAGGCCTTGCAGAACAGCCAACCCGTAGCCCACTCTATGGTGAGAGGCAATGTCCAAACTGTAGTGTTTCGTAAAGGTATGGACAGAAGTCCAGGTAGCGGCTGCACAGATGTCTGCCGCTGACACATTCTTGAAACAAGCAGCAGAGGCAGCAGCCCCTCTGGTGGAGTGTCCTCTGACTTGACCTGGCAGGGTCTTGTTGTATTTGTCATAACAGAAAGTGATACAATGAGCCAACCATTTAGATAGGCATTGCTTAGAAACAGCATTGCCTTCTCTTTTACGAGCAAGAGAGAAACAGTTGATCAATCTTTCTGAGATCCTTCGTCCTGGTGGTGCAGTATCTTAGAATTTTGGTGAACATCCAAAGTATGCAAGAGGAACTCCCCTTGATTGGAGTGCTGCTTAAATAAAGCAGGTAACTATGGATTGATTCAGCGCAGATTCCGCTATCACCTTGGGTAGAAACTTAGGGTTGGTACGCAGAGCCACCTGTTCCTTGTGAAAAATCAAATACGGGATTTTGCACATCAGGGCCTGGAGCTCGGAAATCCTTTGAGCAGAAGTAATGGCCACAAGGAAGAGAGTCTTCCATGAGAGGAACTTCAGGTCTGCTGAGGCTGCCGGCTCGAAAGGAGGCAGGGTTAGCTTCTCAAGGATAAAATTCAAATCCCAAGGAGGGGCAGGAACCCGAATAGGGGGTCTCAAGTGGTGGACCCCACTAAGAAAGGTCTTGGAGACCTCCAGTTGTGCAAAAGTCCTGTCCCCTAAAGGAACATGGTAAGCCGAGATGGCCGCCACGTGAACCTTCAGAGAGGAATGACTGAGACCCAGATCAAAGAGGTGTCACAAGTAATCTAAAAGCCACCCAACAGAGCATAAGAAAGGCTCAAAATCTTTGGAAGCGGCCCAAATAGAGCACCTTTTTAGGTAGGGGTAGAGGGCTTCCTGGCCTCCCCCAGAATCTCAGCCACAAGCAGGGAAACCCCAAATCGGGCTTGAGCTACATCTGCAGGAGCCACAAGTGCAACTGAAGGGACTTGAGGCCTGGATGGATTAGGGTCCCCGATCCTGGGTCAGTAAAATTTGCGACAGAGGAAGAGGAAGAGGAGGTTCCTCTGAATACTGTTGCAGAAGAGAGAATCCAACTTGCCTGGGCCAGAAAGAACCAATGAGAATCATGCGAGCTCCTTCCGAGCTGAGTTTCTGTAAGACTTTCGGAATCAAGGAGATCAAGGGGATCAGGGGGAAGGCATAGACGAATCTTCCTTTCCAGTCTAGAGACAGAGCATCTCTCCAAAAAATGCCACGCCCTGGAGCGAGTGAGCAGAAGGCGGGAAGTTTTGTGTTGAGAGGAGACACAAACAGCTCTACCTGAGGGGTTCCTCAGCATAGAAAGATGTCATCTGCTACCCCCTGATCTAGTTCCCATTCATGGGAGTGAGCAGACAACCGACTGAGGTGGTCTGCCAAAGTGTTCTCGACCCCCAGGACATGAATGGCAGTGAGGTGAAGGTTGTGCTGCACTGCCCATTCCCAAACCCACATCGCCTCCCTGCAGAGAGGGTATGAACGAGTTCCTCCCTGTTTGTTGATGTACCAGACTACACACATTATCCATGTGGACAGCTAGATGGCCAGGAAGCAGATAAAGATGCAGAGCCTGAAAAGCATATAGCACGGCCCGAGGCGTGAGCACACTGATGTGTAGAGATTTTTCGAGCTGGGACCAGGAGCCCTGGGTCCTGTGAGGCCCGAGATGGGCTCCCCAACCCCTGTCCAAGGCATCTGTAGTCGGCGTCTGGGAGGGGGGAGAAAGGCAGAAGGGAACTCCCCAGCAAAGGTTCTCCTGAACCGCCCACCATTGCAAGTCCCAAGCCATAGGGCTGGAGACCAGAACTAGTTGATCTAGGTCGTCCACCAGCTGATACCACTGAGACCGAAGTGTCCATTGAGAGATTTTCATGTGGAGCTGAGCACGAGGGACTGTCGGAATAGCAGCCACCATGAGCCCAAGGAGATGAAGAACTGACTTGGTGCTGACCCGCTTGCGACTGAACAACAGGCTGATCTGAGCCTGGAGTGAGTCCACTCTATCCAGTGGCAGAAAAGCCATGCCGGAGGTCATATCCAGGATCGCCCTGATAAACTGGAGCCTCTGGGACAGGATCAGGTGGGACTTGGCTTGGCTGACGGTAACACCCAGGCAGGCAAAAACCTGTTGGGTAAGGTAAAGGAAGCACAGGAGTTCCTCCCTGGACGAGGCCGCGGGGAGCCAATCGTCCAGGTAGGGGAAAACCTGCACCCCCTGGGTACACTGGTAGGCCGCTACCACGGAAAGGCATTTGGTAAAAACTCGGGGCACCGAGGAAAGACCAAATGGGAGGGCCTTGAACTGGTAGTGGTCTCCCAGAAATGCAAAACACAGCAACTTGTGGTGGGCAGGGTGAATAGGGATATGCAGGTAAGCATCCTGCATATCCAGAGTGCACAGCCACTGTCCTGGCCGAAGAAGAGGCCGAAGACTCTGCAGAGAGAGCATCCTGAACCTTTTGTTCTCCACGAACAAGTTCAGGGAGCTGAGGTCGAGAATCAGCCTCACCTCTCCTGACTTCTTCGGGACCAGGAAGAAATAGGAGTAGTAGCCCATCCCCTGAAGATGCAGAGGTACGGGCTCTATCGCCTCCTTCAGAAGAAAAGAAGATATTTCTTCCTGAACCAGAAGATGATGTTCTGGGGAGTAAGATGACCTGGGGGGGTTTTGAAGAGGTTTCTGAAGAAACTCTATTGAGTGTCCTTCTGCAATCAGCTGGAGCACCCAAGTGTCTGAAGTGATCCTCTCCCAACCTGGAAGATGGAGGGAGAATCTCCCTCCTATTGGTTCCTCTGGAAGGCCCAGAGGCTGTGGGAGAGGAAAGGAGTTAGGAGGTGTGAGGCAGCGTTGTGGCTGAAGCCCCTGTTGCTTTTTGGGCGGGGGCTTGGCAGCCGGAGGGGCCCGATGTTTGTTGGCCTGCTTTCCCTGAGGTTTTGCCTTTTGCTGAGAACATCTGTGAAAGGAACGATGCTGAGCCTGAGGGGGTCTGTACAAGGAATCAACCAATTTAACTGCAGTACCCTTCTCCTGCAGATCAGTGATGTCCTTGACATCGCCACCGAACAGCACTGAACCCCTGAAGGGTGCATCCTGGATAGCGGACTGCACCTCTGGGACCAAATCTGATACCCAGAGCCAGGCAGGATGCCATAAACCCACGGTGAAAACTGAGCTCCAACTAGCAGCGTCCACTGAATTGTATGTGGCACAAAGCATGTACCGACTGGCCGAATGCGCAGACCGGACTAGATCTGCCACTTCCTGCACCATCTGAGACTCAGGAAGGGAGTCCAATTTAGCCTCCACCTCGCTAAGGATCGCCTTCTGGCAATCCCCATATGACCAACATAATTCAGGGTCCTAATGCCCAGAGTGAAAAAAGCGTAGACCTTCTTCCCGTACTGGTCCAGAAGGCGGGATTCCTGGTCAGGTGGTGATGAGCTCAAGTGCTTGGGGTTAGCTGTCTGGCCATGAGTGGCACTAATCACGACCGAATCAGCGCGAGGGTACGAATTCAAAGAGTCAACACCCTCCGGAGCCTGATGAAGTCTATTCGACTTCCTAGGAAGGGGGGACTAATGCCGACGGTTGCTTCCAAATGGTGGAAACAAGGTCAGCATGAGGCTCAATCCAGGGTGGCACCAGGGTAGGAACGGTCTCGGGCAGATCCAGGTGCGCAGCAAGTTTCTTACGCTGTGGATCTGGCTTCTAGGAATGCCACTGGAACTGCCTGGATTTTGCACAACTCCATAAAGGAAGGATCCTCCGGCGGAGACTTCAGAGGAGTCCTTGGCCTGGGCTTGTCCGGAGTGCAGGGCTTGTCATCTGGGTTGGAACCACCATCGGAGTCATCTGAAGTCTCTGAAGAAGATGAAGAGGAAGAACACTCCTCCTCCCAACACGGGGGAGGAACGAACCCCTTGGAAAGCCCTCTGGCAAGTGTATCCCGCCCCACCATGGAACCGGAAGGCTTGCCTCTGGTATCTGGAGGTGGGGAGGGGGTCTCTCGTCTCCGACATAGGGGGTCTGGAACCGACCCCTGCATTGGAAGACGGCTCTCTACCTCCCTGGTGAGCTGAGCCTTGGCTTCAGCCCACTAGGAAGCCAGAGTCTCCTTCAAGTCCACCGGCGGCTGAGAGGTCAGTGGAGGAGAAGGAGGATATGGATACTGAGGGTATCCGTAAGGCATGTATCCATACCCCAACGGCGGGTAGCCTGGCGTCAGGTACTGAGGCACCATGTACTGCGGCATTGGGTACTGGGGTGCCGGATACTGCGGGCCTGGGTATAACTGCATCAGATAGGACGGGGTCGGATACCCAGGTACCTGGGGGTCTGCGGGAGCAGAAGGTCCAGCGGTGGGTCCGGAACGAGAGGCCCGGTGAAGCGGTCTGGCAAACGGATATTGTCGGGCGTCTGGTAGGCCACGCCAGCATCGCATCCGAGGATCCGCCAGGTCATCCGACCCAGCGGAGGGAGACCAGACGGCAGCATACCCACCTCCTCCGTCGCCTGGGAAGAATGAACACCATCCCTGGATCCAGCGGAGGAGACACTGGAACCCTCGAATGTAACAAGCGCTGGCGGGCGAAGCTCGATGACGGATAGGCCCAAAGGGTCTGGCGTCGGCTCTAACACCGAGCGGACGTCGGAGGAGCAGACGTCCATCTTATCGACGGGATCCGGACAGACATCGGAGGAGCCGGCGTCCGAAGGCCATGAAGGAGGGGCAACCTTGGTGGGCACTTTGGAGGCCATGCACTGCCCCGGTTGGTCGGGCATCTTAACGGCCTTACCTGGGCAGGCATCGGAGGAGCAGACGTCTGACTTATCGGGGCCGCTCGGACAAGAAGGTCGCACAGCGGTGACCTTGCTGGGAGCAACTGCCTCCTTGGACCCAGAGGCTCCCAAGGGGCCCGAGCATGAGCCTGACGGGAGGGTTGATGCCACCTTAGAAGCCTCCAAGATGGCCACCCAGAGGAGGTGTTACCAGCAGCACCGAGACCCCAGCCGAGGCTGCAGTGACCGATGAGGAGTCCTGGTGCTTCTTCTTGTGGTGGCCCTCCGGAGAAGTCGAAGCCCACCAAAGTTTTTTCAGTTCCTTTTCCATGGAGGTCATTTTTTGTTTAAGAATGTGGGCCTCCAGGGACTGCTGACTCCACTTACGGGTAGCCATGTTAAACTGCTGGCAGAGCTGGCACTTTTCCACATGGTGACTGGGGCCTAGACAGAAAAGGCACTGGGAATGTCCGTCCTTATGCGGGAGCTGGGCGCCGCAAGAACCACACTTGTTTTTGTGCTCGGAAGGAGTCGGGGACAACATACATGGCAGCTGAAGGTAAGGCTGATGAATATCAGAAAAAAGAAGAAAATTAGGAAGTAAAACTACCAACGATTGATTGCAAAGCAGTGAACTTAACTGCAAGGCGCTGCACGAGCCAATGGTGGGGAAAGAACTGGAAGGCAGGCGTGGAGGACCTCGCCTTTATACCGACATTGCCTGACGTCAGTCACCTGACGTGGGGGCGGTTCCCCACCAGAGACTGCTAGCTAGAAATTTTTCCGTGGGGTCCTGACACCTGCCGGCTTCAGTCCTATTTGTAATTACCTACTGCAAGAGCTCTCTCAAAGTAAGATCTTAGGTTGATAGGTATTGACCATGTAGTAGGCCCAAGAGGCGGTAACAAGGATGATGCACTCAGTGAAAGGGAGAATTACTGGATATACACGACTGGAGTATACAAGAGCCCGGGCCTTAATGACCATGTAGAATTAAAACCCTTTTTCAAAAATGGACGTTAATGTTGCATTTATGTAATTGTTGCCACTGTGTAAAATAATGATTTCTGTTTTTTTCTGATAGGGATTTTTTGAAAATATTAGCAAGAAATGTTTGTGCTATTTTGTGATGGCCTGTCACATCTGTTTATGCCTACAGATGTATCTATATGGACTCTCTTTGTACACCTCACATTGTCCTCCAATACAAATGTATTTTTCAGAAACTTCCTTATGAAATGAATTAAGTGCAATGTTTACAAGTTATATAATATATAAAAAAAAGTTGCCTTTCATAAGTTAGAATTGCTGTAGTTTGATCATTCTTGGCAATTTATTTTGTGGTGTGCACTTTAGTATAGCTGGTTTTCCTTAAGTAGCCATGGTACTGTTATCGGTGTATATTGTACTGTTATATTAAACTGTATACCTCCATGTACAAAGTATAGGTATGGTACTTAGGCCTCAAGGTCACTGCATTTGGATTTGCACCTATCTGCCTTTTATTTGTGGAAACTGTGTCACTTTTATGAATTAATGAAGTACAAACAGTCATGTAAGCCATTATTTCTCCTGCCTTACAGTGGCCTCTGCGTGTTTTTCTTTTGTATTTTTCCCCCATTTTTTCTCCCCCCTCCCTTTCTTCTTTCAGTATTTACAATCTGGAGATTTTTCTCTGTTTTTGTTATGGTTTGTTTTGATTTTTTCTTTCCCTCTCTACCCCCTTCCCCTCCCGTTTCTTTTACCCCATTTCCCTTTGGGGCCACTATTTTCAGGAATATGAGATTTATGCTTTTGAGAGCTTAAATATGTTTTCTGTCATCTCCATCAATTTGTTTTGGGAGAAAAAGGGCTAACGGGTCTAATTTGTGGTACAAAATGTTTAAAACATG
Source organism: Neoceratodus forsteri (assembly GCA_016271365.2). NCBI lineage: Eukaryota > Metazoa > Chordata > Ceratodontiformes > Ceratodontidae > Neoceratodus > Neoceratodus forsteri. Next base: position 1,851,688,610 of record CM057449.1, read on the forward strand.
AAGAATACTTCATGTACTAAAAGGTAACCATATAGCCACTAAGGCCTTTTCAATTATGGGTTCTCCCAAAAAAGGAATTAATTTTTAGATGGATAAGATGACTGTTCCATGTTTTTATACTTTGTGTTTTTTTAAAATGATTGCCGAATTACACATTGTGTTTTTTGGTTTTTCGTTAAATGCACTAGTAGCACTTTATTGGTTTGTACATAACATGTGATCAATGTAAAATGTGTATTTAAACAGAGTGTTCACAAGGGGGCACTATCTTCATTAAAGACCAAGATTGGTTGAAACATTAGAAGCTGTGTTTATTTATTTATTTGTTTTTGTTAACCAGGTAGGCACACTAGACAACAAATGCCTATTTTCAGGTGCGACCCGGGAGGTTACAATACAGAAAACGTGGTACAGAGTCAAGGTAGCATACAAGCGCAATACAGAAAACATGGTACATAGACATGGTAGCGAACAAGCCCATTATACAGGTGAGCCAGCGAAACTACAATACAGAGAACATGGTACAATGTCAAGGAGGCATGCAAGCCCTCACGCAGGGAGGGGCCAGGGTACAGAGTAACGACATGTGTACAACAACTAGAATTGAAAAAGTAGAGAGTATATGGCAACTGGTGCGTCTAGTCTATACGAATGGAGAGGTGGTAGTCCACAGATGGGAGCAGGAGGAGACTGACAGGTAGCCAGGGGAAGGGGTAGGCAGAGCAGGGTCGAGGTGATAGTCAGGAAAGTAGGCAAGGGGGAGAGTAGGCAGAGAGGTAGGTCAACAGGGAGCTGGTGAGTACAGGGAGGGGTAGGAGACGGCAGGAGGACCACCACGATAGGACTGGCTAGGCCTGCATGGAGAGAGTGTTGGATATACCCAGGCCTGTATACTGTTGTGGTGGCAAAATAAACTCTGGAACTGGTTAAGTACTGGAGTTTTACACCTATTATTACAATGTGTAGGAGTGCCATGATATTAGCTGTATAGTATTTGGTTTTGTTTCATTCAGCACCCAGCCCTTGGTGCAGCTCTTTTACTTCAGAGTCCCAGAAGGGGTAAGACGTGCAATAGAGAAGGAGATCAAGGAGATGCTGGCCCTCCGCGTGATACAGGAGTCCAGTAGTCCTTGGGCCTCCCCAGTGGTACAAATTCCAAAAAAGGATGGGACCACGAGGTTCTGCATCAAGTACCGCAAGGTTAACAGCTGCACAGAGTCGGATGCATACCCCATGCACATGATGGATGATGTTTTAGAGAAGTTAGGGGGAGCCAGCTTCCTGTCCACCATTGATCTGACAAAGGGATATTGGAAGGGACCCCTAATGCCAGAGAAAGGGCCATCTTCATCATCCCATTCAGACTATTTGAATTCAGGGTGATGTCATTCAGGATGAAGAACATGCCAGCCACCTCTCAGTGGCTTGTGGACCACATCCTGCAGGGGGCAGGAGACTTCGCTCTAGTGTACATGGATGACATCGCAATCTATAGCCAGACCTGAGAGGATCATGTTGAGTATGTGACTGAAGTGTTCTGCAGACTGCTGGGTTGACAGTCAAGGTGGAGAAGCACCAGATAGGAATGGCAGAAGTGTCATACCTTGGGCACAGGGCGGGACATGGGTACCTCGTGCTTAAGCCAGTGAAAATTGAGGTCATTCAGGGATGGACCACACCCACAACCAAGAGGAAAGTATGGGCCCTCCTGGGGATGGCAGGGTACTACCTTAAGTTTGTGCCACATTTCAGCAGTGTGGCCAAACCCCTGTCTGATCTCACTAAAAAGAAAATGCCAGAAAAAGTTTATTGGACAGAAACCTGTGATACTGCCTTCCAGTAGCTGAAAGAGGAATTGTGTCGGGCACCTTTGCTCACCAGTCCAGAATACTCTCTTAAGTTCACTGTGCATGTAGATTCATCCAATCACGGGTTAGGTGTGGTCCCGAGTCAGGTAACAAACCTGGGAGAGGAGCACCCAGTCGTGTACCTTAGCAGGAAGCTTCTGCCCAGAGAGCAGGCTTATGCTACCATACAGAAGGAATGCCCGAGCATTGTGTGGGTATTGCAGAAGCTTCAACCATACTTGTATGGCAGGGAATTAACCCTGGTTATGGATCACAACCCACTTACATGGGTGCATAAGGCCAGTGGCCAGAATGCAAAATTGTTAAGATGGTACTTGGTGCTGCAGACCTATAATATGGTTATCTGGCATCGCAATGGGTCGCAGAACGGGAATGCAGATGGGTTGTCCAGACAATAGGGCTCCTGTGTAATTTTTCCTCTGTTTCCACACACAGTGGACAGAGGGCTCATAGAGGAAAAAAAATCAAGACTACTAACAAGATTTTCTTTTCTTTTCTGGGGGGAAGGAGAGATGTGATGACTAAATACTGGGGTAGTATGCCTTTAACTTTCATTCAGGACTTGGAGAGAGCTGTTCAAACTCCCAGAGGCTGGGTCATAAAATATCTCAAGGTTTTGATGTCAGCCAGACCTCAGCAGAGACAAACATATCATATTTATTTATTTCAGCATCAGCATTGCAACCCTTTGAGTCAAAGACTCATTTACAAAGGCTCATTGTCATACACAGAATAGGATGGGGCAAGAGAAATACAGTGAGTGGAAAACAGACAGTAGTGCAGGAACAGTTGCATGGCAATAATATGTATAATAAAAATTTGTACAATTACATACAGGTTGAGTGGGTAATATCAGCGAGAGAAGGACCCTTCTTGCAGGAGACAGGCCTATACATGATGGTAGCTAAGCAAGAAAGGAGTGATCATTGGGCATATATACTTTGAGGACATTTCAAACAGTAGAGGTAGACAGCAAGAGTGCAGTGCAGAACTCAAAATTGCAGGTACAGGCCTATACATGATTGTAGCTCAGCAATCTTGAGATATGCACACTGATACATAAACAGGGTGGGTGGAGTAGGTCAGGTGGTTGGATGAGGACCAGTAGGGGTGCAATTATTTGTAACTGCAATGATGGTAGCTGAGAAGGTGGCTGCACAGGGATGATTTGAATGGTCCAATTCTGAGCTCAGATGAGGTACCAGGAGGGAGGGAGGGTGTTGAACCAGGAGGGTGCCCTGTACGGAAAGGACCTCTGAGCAAGGGTTGTCCTAACCCTAGGGACTACTAGCAGGGTCTTAGTGGAGCTACGAGTGTGGACAGGTGGGATGGCAGTGTGGATTAGTTTAGACAGACTGGGGGGGAGTTATGCCAACATGGATTTTTTTGGGTGAGCAGACAGGTCTGGTAGAGTACCCACTCTTCAAGGGAGAGGAGGTTAGATAAGGCATAAAGTTTGCAGGTGTGTCAGCCTGTCAGCCCCAGTGAGTAGCAGACAGGTGTTGTTGATTGAGAGCTTGATTTTGCTAAGGGCAGTGTTGTCCGCCGCACCATGTATCAGGAGTCCATAGTCAACTAGGGACAGGACTGATGAGTCAATGGAGAGTCTTAGTGCTTCTTGGGGGAGACAGGCTCTGTGCCGATATAGCAAGCCTATGCGGGAATTTATGGCAAAGCAGAGGGTGTGGATGTGGTCATGGTGAGGGAAGAGTCGTGGATGATACCTAGGTATTTGTATAAGGTAATCTGCTCAAAAGGGTGGTGGGAGAAGGACTGAATGGACAGTGCAGAGCCCTTGAGTTTATTCTGATCATGGGTGAACAGCAAGGTTTTTGTTTTTTTAAGGTCGATCACAAGCCTGTGGTCAAGGAACCACTGCTCAGTCTGGGCAAAAGTGGATTGTAGTGCAAGCTGGAGTTGAGCAGGGTCAGGGTGGGATGTGAAGAGGACTGCGTAAAGCTGTGCATTTTCTGAGGAGACAGTGGGAAGTGTGTTTAGGTATCAGCTAGGGAGTAGTGGCCCCAGGATAGAGCCTTGGGGAACACCGGAGTGGGCCTGATGAGGGCTATTGAAGATGTTGTTGATTTTTACACACTGGGTATGGGCAGCGAGGTAATTGGCAACCCAGCTTACAGGGCCCAAGGTAAAGCCAAGCTGGGTGAGGGTGTTAATAAAAAGAAGGTGGCAGACCGTGTCAAAGGCCTTTGACAAATCGATGAAGACTGCCCCGGCAGGATGCCCTTTGTCCAGGGCAGAGTGAATGAAAGTGAAGAACTCAATGAGAGCAGTCGTGGTGCTAAAGCCATGGCGAAAACAGTGTTGCTCCCTGCAGAGGAGGTTGTGCACAGTGAGGCAGTCTTATCTGGTCAGCCACAATCTTTTCTAGGGCTTTGGAGGTGGGGGGGAGGATGGAAATCGGTCTGTAATTGCCTTGGGGTAGTTCTGTCACCCCCCCCCTTGTGTATGGGGGTGAGGACAGCTCTTTTCCATGCTTGGGTGAATTGGCCAAGTCAGAGGGAGAGGTTGAGAACAATGTCCAGGGTAGAGTAGAGAAGACAGAGATCAAGTGAGTCACTACTGTGTCTGGCACCCTTTAAGGCTTTGAGCAGATAGGGTTTAGCAGCAGACTGGGAGAGAGCTCGGAAGTAGAAGGGTGGGTGCTGGAGAGTGGTGGTAAGGGGGATCAGGGGCAGGATCAAAAAAGTTGGTAGGTAGGGTAGAGGACAGATCCGAGAAGGCATCATTCAGCCCATTTGCAATACTGTGCAGGTCGATGGTGACCATGGCGATACTGAGTTTTGGGGGGGCTGGGTTTTGCCGTTAAGTTCCTCTAGGTTGTCCCAGAACTTACATGAGCAGTGTCAGTGGCTCAGTAGGTAGCACACTCGCCTCTGAGGCCGGGAGATCAGAGGGCTGTGGGTTCAGTTCCCACATCTGGCACTTGGGTTAATATCGCAGTACTGACACTGTAATGCAGCATGAGAGGGGTGCTGCATTTCTGAGGTGCTGTCTTTCGGATGAGACGTTAAACCGAGGTCCCATCTGCCTGGATTGGTGGTAGTTCAGGTGGATGTTAAAGATCCTATGGCACTTATCGTAAAGAGTAGGGAATTTCCCCGGTGTCCTGGCCAAATTTCTCTCATTCACTAAAAATACCACCAGCAGCTTAATCTGGTTCAAGGTCAGTTGGCATTCATCTGTATTCCCCCCTCCCCCGGGTCGTGCCTGAAAATAGGCAGGATTTGTCTAGTGCACTTACCCGGTCAACAAAAGCTAAATAAATAAAATAAAAATGAGGAGCTCCAGGAGAATGCAAGGGCATTCCTGTAGTATGCCACCTTTGCACAATGAATATCCCAGGTGCATTTGTTGTGCGCTGATCTGTAGGCTTGTCTATCGGCAGGCTTCCTGGCATCCAGGGCGCTGTACTAGAGATCGTCCCTGAGATGCATTTGCTTTATGAGAGCAGGGGCGATCCAGGGAGAGTTGTGTTTCCCACGTATGGCTTTGGAAATGGGTGCATATGCATTGCAGGCCCTGTTAAAGTAGTAAATAAAGTAGTTGAGGGCAGCATCAATATTGGGGGACAGTTTTACTGGGGACCAGTGCCAGCTGGCAAGGCATTCACGGAGTAAGGCAAGGTTACCTGCGGACAGGCACCTCCTGGAGATGAGGATGGGCTTGGGCTTCTCAAGGTTACATGACCAGGAGAAAATGACTGGGCAGTGATCACTAAGGGCATTTGGCAGTACTGTCAGATCGGTGATCTTATGAGGCCTGTTTGAGAGTACCAGGTCCAGTAGAGTGGCACTACCAGTAGTCAGATGGGGGCGGGTGGGGGAGGAGACAAGTTGGGTGAGATTGAGCGCAGCACAGGCATCTTTGGCACTGGTCCCAGTGCTGGCGAGCCAGTTAATATTTAAGTCACCCAAGATAATTTGTTCCATCTTGCTGGGTTGATGTAATCTAGTAGAGATTGCAGGGCGCTGTTCTGGTGATGCGGGGAATGCAGGCAGCTGTGATGATGGGGGGCTCTTGAGGAGCCCAGGGTGAACTTTAGAGAGAGAGAGAGAGAGAGAGCCTGGGCACCATGCTCTAGTAGTGGTTTTTGGAGGGGGAGGCCTAGGAGGGAGTCCCGTAGGTAGATGGCACAACCCCCCCCCCTTCGTTTCCCAACTCTGTCCTCCCTGTAGAGCGAGTAACCCGGGAGGGAGATAAATGAGTCAGGCGTTGTCTTGGATAACCATGTTTTGACTAGTGCCAGCACATATGGTTGGTGCTGTGAGACCCAGACTCGCAGGCTGCAGACGTTAATGGAGGCAAGTCTGAGTCCTGAGGCTGTAGAGAGACGAGATTGATTGTCAGTAAGCAGGCCTGGGTTGGGGTGGACATTACCAGATAGGAGGAGGAGGAGTAGTAGAATCAGCCTGAGAAGAGCACTGATATGCCTATGACGTCTGGAGACAGTACCCTTGGTAGGGGTAGTGGAGAGCGAGACCGGGATGGGAAGGGATCGGAGAGAGGGAATGGCAAAGAATAGGGGAGGCCAAGGGAGTCCGGTGGTAGGGGGGAGCAGGATAGGATAAAGTGTTCTTGTTTTGGTGGTGTGTATTACCGTCAGCCCAGCATGAAAGGAAGGTGGCAGGAAGGAGGCTCCTAGAGACCAACTGTTCAGGGGCATGGCTGTGGCAGCCATAAGGAGGAGGAGGTGGCATGATGTGGGGAAGGCTCTGCTCCGGGGTTAAAAGTAAGGGGGCATGGCTGAGGTAGAGGGTAGATGGAAGGTGGGAGGGAGGCTAGGGGTGTTAGGCATAATATTGAAAGATACCAGGGCAGCATATTGCTGGCAGGGTATTGGTAATTGGAAAATGCGCTAGGGTGGACACTAGTGGTGAGGTCAGATAATCTGCAGATGTGAAAGTGGGCTGACTGGTTGTATTCTGCATGTGATACAGCCTATATAACACTCAGCTCACCTAGAATGGTGTGGGGGTGGTGAGGCAGCCGGCGCAGAGCACCGGTGGGGACCTCGCACATGCAGTACAAATTGGGCATCTTCCCTGAACGGATCTGCGGCATACGTGATTTCTTTCACCGGGGGAAATTAGTTTGGCTGGGGTCCATCTTGGGGGAGGGAAGGAAGCACGATGGCCCTCAAGACCACCTACTCTGCAGAGAAAGGAAAAATGGAGCTACATTAACAGGTAGGCAGGAGGAGGAGTTGCAGGGAGCTTAATTCAACTTGCCTATCAGTTTCTGCAGGGTAATTTGGTGAGGCAGGTTTAAATTATTTTTCTTTTTTGTTAACAATAACTTCGGATTGCCTAGCGACTATGTGTGAAGCAGCTTTACAGGTACATTGGAGGAAACCAGCTTAAAATAAATACATACATTTTTTTTCGCCTGTTTGTTTTAAAACACGCCCGAAGTAATGTGAAACAGGCTTGCCCAAACAGTAGCAGAGATTACAATACAGTTTAGAGCTCCTCTACTAAACAGAACAGAGGGAAAAATAATACAGTTTCAAGCACATTAGCTACGGAGATCCCTCGCGTATGCTAGCCCACCTTTACGAGTTCAAAGTTACATGGCAGGCCCTGACAGCATACTAGGCTCCCTGAAATTGTAGCTAGATTATTCCAAGGAACACAGGGCATATAACATTAAAAGTTGTTAAAGCTCTCAGCAGCTGGAGAATAAAACACTGCAGAATTGTAAAGAAAGGCTTGCACAAAAACTATCTGCATTGGTCTGCCGAATGGTCTTAAGGGACCCTTAAAAAAGGTGCCAAGAAGCTCAGTCCATTTTCCTCACACATGCGGTACAAATTGGACGTCTTCCCTGAACGGCTCTGTGGCATACCAGATTTCTTTCACCGGGGGAAATTTGTTTGGCAGGGGTCCTTCTTGGGGGAGGGCAGGAAGTATGATGGCCCTCACAACCACCTACTCTGCCCACATATATCACATTAACACAAATCTTTTTGTCAAGGAGGGCACTGAAGTGGCAGAAGATGGAAGTATTGGGGATAGCATTGGGGAGGCTGAGTCAGTATGGGTGCAACTCACGGCAGCCTCAGGCAGAAAAGTGCATTTAGAGATGATTTATAGGCCTCCAGAGCAAGGAAGGGGACAAAGAACTCGAGGAGGAACTTGAAAGAGGGGCAGCAAAGGGGGAAGTAGTGGTACTGGGTGACCTGAACCTGCCTGATGTTGACTGGGAGGTCCCAGTGGCCAAGAGTGACAGGAGTCAGACATTACTTGACACCCTCCAAGACTGTCTACTGGTGCAGCTTCTTAAAGAACCTACCAGGCAGAATGTAATCATTGATGTGGTGCTCACCAACTCAGAGATGGTGGGTGCTGTGGGAGTTCAGGAGCCACTAGGGAACAGTGACCACAACTCTGTGTGGTTTGAATTGGCCCTCAGGGCCGGCAATCAAGAACTGAAGTCCTTGAATTCAGAAGGGCAAACTGATAGGTTTAGAGAACTGGTCAGGGATAAGTTAGTAGGGGTGGAGGAAATTAGTAGAGGAGAGATGGGGGCAATAAAAGGAGTCATCCTTGAGGCATCAAAGGCAAGCATGAGAACTGTATTAAAAAATGGTTTAAGAAACCATAATGGTTCTCAGCTAGGGTCAGAGAAGTATTTCAGGCCAAAAAGGCCTTCTATAAATACAAGGAAAAGCAGGGGGAGATTATCTACAGAAAAATAGGAAGACAAAGAGGGTCTTTAGGGAGGTGAAGCGGACACAGAGCTGCATATCACAGAGGGGGTCAATAACGGAGAAAAACATTTTTTAGTTGCATCAGTGAAAAAAAAAAAAAAGAGGCTGGCATCGCACAGCTAGTTAAGGGTTGTAGGGCGATAGAGGAGGACAAGCAAAAGGCTGCAGTCCTGAATGACTTTTTTGCTCAGTATTCACTAGGGAGGACTGCAGGTCCATGCCAGAAAGTGGCATCAAAGCAGCCATTAAGGGAGTCCAGGAAATGAGGCAGCCAATTTTTACTAGTGAGAGGGTCCTGAAAGGGCTGGCAGTCCTTAACACAGATAAGGGTCCAGGACCAGATGGGTTGCATCTTAGGGAATTAGCAGCAGACCTGGCTGAACCACTGGCTGGGCTGTTCAACAACTCACTTGGGTCTGGAGAAATTCCAAGGGGTTGGAGAATGGTAGATGTACAACTTCATAAGGGGGGGGATAAGGAACAACCAGGGAACTATAGGCCCGCCAGTCTGACCTCTATTATGGGGAAGCTGATGGAATCACTAATCAAAGAGGACCTTGTGGACTACCTAGACAGCAATGGCTCCAGGATCGTAAATAACAGTTTTATGGCAGGAAGGTCTTATCAGACTAATCAGATTTTTTTCTTTGACTGGGTGACCAACAAAGTAGACAAGGGCCATGTTGTGGATCTGCTGTACTTTCACTTCAGCAAGGCTTTTAATTCAGTGCTGCATAAAAGGTTGCTCAAAAAGATGGAAGATCTGGGTGTGGCTCAAACTATAGTGAACTGGGTGGGTAGTTGGCTAGAAGGAAGGCAGCATAGGGTGGTGATCAACATGATTAAATCAGAGGAAAGGGAGGTTACGAGCAGGGTTCCACATGGATCTGTCCTAGGTCCGGTTCTCTTCCACATGTTCATTAGTGACATTGGTGAGGGAATCCAGAGAAGGCTGTGCCTCTTTGCAGACGACATAAAACTATATGGGAGGGTGGATAGTGATAAGGGAATAAGGGATACACAAAGGGACCTACAAAACAAACAAAAAAAAAAAAAAACGGGTGGTCAAAGGTCTGGCAGTTAAAATTCAATGCCAAAAAGTGCAAGATTATGCACGTAGGGAAAAGGAATCCCAAAACAGAGTACTGGATGGGTGGGGTGAGACTCAGCACTACAGAAGAGGGGCAGGATTCTCATAAAAAGCCGAAATTCCCGCAGCTACGGGAAAAAGGCCTGTTGCAGTGTAGAAATGCAGCTGTGCTGCATTCTTAAAGAAAACCAGCGCAGCTGCAGATTTCCGTAAAGTGTGCCGCAGGACTTGCGCAAGTGCTGCGAATCCACAGCTGTGGAGGCTGTGAAAGCACAGCAATAGGGAACCACTAGCTGAAGTAGCAGACTGTAACAGTGCTGCTATACTATGAGGCTGACAGCACACAGAGACCAGCAACCAGTCCCCAACTGGGACCACAGCAGCACCACAGGTACCTGTGAAATCCTGGCACTACAGTGGCTGACTGTCCCTCCCTGGGGTGTTCCTGTAGCCTGGGGGTAGCACTCGCTGCTGGCTGGTCAGGCTCTACTGCTTGTGGGGCTCTGTCGTGGGCTGCACTGGGTCTAGTGGTTGATGCCTGTTGCCACAGCATGGCAATGTGTGCTTTCAGTGCTGTAACATCAGCCACTGCTATACTGAGATGCTATTACCTGTGGTACACCTCCACCTTAATTGATTCCAATTGCTGGGGCACTACTGCAGTGTGCTGAGGGAGAGTTATACCTCTTTCCACTGTGTGTAACATTTTTTCCTCAGCTGCGGGAAAAACCTGGCTATTAATAGCCTTTCAGGGGCTGTGCTCCACTGATCTCACACTTTTTTGTCCTAAGGGACTTCCGCAGCTGCACTTTTTTCCCCACAGTCCATAGTGGTTTTTCCCGCAGTTGCAGGGGTTTTTGTGAATAGCACTTGGAGAAAACTCTCCTTTTTTTCCATAGCTGAGGGAGTTTGGGGGACTTCGGGAAAGTTTTGCGCCTTCTAAGAGCTTTGAGAATCCTGCCCCAGGAACATGATCTAGGAGTTATCAAAATCAGGGAAATGTGGTGTTAGGGTTTCCAACCCTAACATCCCACTCCGCAGACACTGACAGGCATTGGGGGAGTGCCTTGGGGTCATTGACCATAATGCTCACCCCATTCCATAAGTAAATAAGCTGAAATGGGTACAGTATAGGAGTATGACGTGAGCGTTAGGGCTGATGACCCAAAGGCACATCCCCAATGCCTGTGTCTGCAGGGCAGGGGTGGAGTGTTAGGGCTCGGAACCCTAACACATTTCCCTACTTTTGTCACTTTAGTAACGACCCTGATACATTAAAGTTTTTTTGCATGAATTTCCTTACTTTTTCAAATAGTATAGTCATATACTTATTTGTCTGTGGGAGCGCAGGGCCCTCTGGCCCCTGCACTCCCATCCCTCTATAGATGCATATAGTACTAGTAAGTAGTAGTAAAAATATTTACTCATAAAATTTCTTTTTATGAATTAGGATAAAACTCGATTGAGTCACAGCCTCATTTACAATGAGGTCCTCTAGTATGTATGTATGTAGCTGAGGAAGCACAGGACCCTCTGGGTCCTAGGCTTCCATTTATAGGACAACAGTGACCAAATTGTCAGCATAGCCATGTTATTACCCCACCTCATATACCCTGGTACAGAAAATGTTTGAATTCACACCAAAACGTAATTCTGCACAACTGCAACACCACAGGTGTGAACACACATTTTGGGCAGGATTTGAAAAATGACAGCTGTGACATACATGAGGTCAGGTAATAAGAAGGCTATGTTGAAAATCTGGGTTCAAATATTTAAAATTTTTGAAGTTATGAGCGGTCGTACCGAAATTACAATGAATGTTCAAAACTTTGGAATTTTTTCATATTTTGACCCAAAATTTTGAGCATTATCTATTTAAAAGTTTCACCAGGAAAGACATACTGAGCAGACATGCTCGTATCCAGATCCCACCCCACCTTATAAACCCTACAGGTAAATATTTTGAATCCATGCAAAAACGCCATTCTGTGCCACAGGACAGTATGTGAAAAATGACAGCTATACTGTTCATGAGGTGGGGTGAAAAAAATGGCTATGTTGAAAATTTGGACTCAAAATATTGAAAATTACCAAAGTAACGCACGTGTGTAGAAAAATTTCAACAAATGCTCATAACTCTTGCCATTTTTAGGAATTTTTTCACCAGATTTCCAACATGGCCTTTTTGGGACCCCACCTCATGAACACTGGTGGTGAAATTTCGTTATTCAGTCCCAAAATGTGATTTCACGCAGCAACCAAGAAATCACCTTCTGGGCTCAATTAACAAAATGACAGTTGCAGTGTTCACAAGGTGGGGGTCCCAAAAAGCCAGTGTTGAAAATTTTGTGAAAAATTCCCCTTAAAATGGCAAAGTTATGAACATAAGTTAAAAATCCCATTGTAATACATTATACGATGCCAGCCTGATGGCATTGAGGGTTGAGGTGTTGGGTGCCACACCTCATGCCATGCCAGTAACCCGGGTTTGGTAACTACCTCAGGTCAACGGGGTGCCGACATGGGGGGGAGCAGGATTGAGCACCTAACGGCAGCTCTCCTCTCCTGGGTGGTTGTCACCCACCCCCCATAGTTCTGCTGCCACCGGGTGGAGGTCTGGTGGCAGCAAGTCAGGCGGGGGTGCCAGTATGCAGCGCGAGCATCCGGGACTGGGGGCGGGTGAAAAACAGAAAAACTAAAAATACATAATGAAATTCATTATGCAGCATTTACCTTGATTCCTCAGTTCATGATTCGGCTTTGAAGAGTGCAGATGTGTCTCATTCCACAGAAGATGACAACCTACAACCTCCAGGGGTAAGTATAAGGTAAGGTAAGGGGGGTGCTCAGTGGGAGGGTTGGGATGCGGGACTATCTTCTTTTTACAGGTAGTACTATAGTGATATTTGGGGACACTGGGAGTTGGCTCCCCAGTGTCCCACACTGCTGGGGGGAAGGGGTTTCTAATGCCAACATGGGGATTAGGCCACCCCGATGTCAGCAAATAACACAAAGGGCTGAGAGGGGTACATCTGACAGCAGGGGTGGGCATCCCAGTGCCAGATTATGCAAATAAAGTATGCAATCGAAAGGTGGGAGGGTGCTACTAGACACCAGGGAAAGATATGGGCCGGGGGTGCGACTAGGGATAGTGATCGGTGGGTGGGGGTGCCACTAGACACCAGGGAAAAGGGAGACGCTAAGCTAAAACTGCAGCTGGCAGCACGAGTTCCATCTGCGGCTACAGAAGTCAAGAAAACCCCACTGTTCTCATACAGAGAATGCAGGAGATGCAGTCCTATCGCTAAGCTTAGCACCCAGGATTATGGGTGCCCAGAAAAAGTGTTTCTTACCAAAATTAAAACAATCAGAATGTAGCTAAATGGGTCTCATTTAGCTAGGTTCTGATGTTTTTTTAAAAGCCATTCATTTGTATGTGTTTTCTTTGTTTTTCTCTCTCCTCGCTAACTGAAAAACAAGATGGATACAGGAAAGCTCTGTGAAAATATACTATGTTCCCTGTGACACTATGTGACCCTGTCTGCGAAAACAAAACAGCACCTCTGAAAATAAAAGCATTTTCATGCAGAACATCCAGCTTTTCCCATAGGAAAAAATAGGAAACTTTAAAACGTAATAACTTTGGAATGGATTAATATTTTCTCACCAAACCTTCAAAAGGCACATCTGTGCGGAAATGGCTTTCTACCCTAAAATTTCAGACCACAACCTAACAGTTTCTGAGATACAGGTGGACAAAGAAATGGCAAAAAACGCGTACATTTAGGGATTTTTGACACTGCATCACATAAACCACACAATGGATTCACACAAAATGTGCCATGTCAAGAAACCTACTCCAAGAGATTATGCATGCAAACTTTCATGCAAATCCATTGAATGTTTACAAAAGTTAAGGTTAAAAAATGTGGCTTTAACAAAGAAGTGAGCACTCAACCCTAACTATAGTGGTGCTACTATGCAACTATAATATAATGTATATAGCAAAAAAAAAAATTGTTAATGCACTAGTTAGGGTTAAACTGACAAATGTAGGGAAATGTGGCTTTAGGATTCGCAATCCTAATGTCCCACCCCCACCATGCTGGCAGCAACAGGAAAAACCATTACTATTTGACCTCTCCTGCATCTTCGCAAATCAGGCATGGGATGTGCCTTGGGGTTGTCAACTCTAATGCTCACCCTATTCCATTAGTAAATGAGATGAGATATGTACAGTATATGAGAATGGGGTGAGAGTTATGCTGGACAACCCCAAGGTACACTCCACACCCGATTTACAAAGACACAGGAGAGGTCAAACGGTAATGGTTTTTACTGTTGCTACCAGCAGGATGGTGGTGAGGCATTAGGGTTGGGAACCCTAACATCACATTTCCCTTTTATTGGTTTAACCCCAACTACTGCATTAAAAAAGTTGTTTCAATGAATTTCCTTACTTTCTGAGATAATACAATCATATCCTCATTTGAGTGTGGGAGTGCAGGGCCATCAACTTCCATCCCTCTATAGATGCATATGCCATGCGCTTCCATTTCTGCCCAGCTATTCCTTTCCATCATTGTATGGCTTATTAAAGTTCCAATGTTATCTATGGGAATTCACATTTTTTATTTTTCATGTTTTTTATACTGCCCCTAAATGTTAACGGGGGGAAATATGTGTTATTGCTGTAGTATTCATGATGAAGACCTTTGTTTTGTTTTGATATATAGATTATTCCTCAAGTCCAAATATTGATGGAGTTATGGCTTGTTAAAGTTCTAATGTTAACCTATAAAATTTTTTTTTTTTTTTTTTTTTTTTTATTTGTATGGTATTTTATGTGGGCCCTAAATCTGTTTTAGAGGATTGTGTATTACTCCTGTAGTACTAATTAAGAATTTTGCTTTGATCTACAGATTGTCCCGGAGGTCCACATATTGAGGGAGTTATGGCTTGTTGAAGCCAGAAATGTGGGGAAAAAAAGTCCAACATTTTTTTATGAGAGGATTCTTTTTCAGCAAAAATGAAAATGGCTATCAAAAGAGTTGCCTCTTCATACAAAAAAAAAGAATGGGTAAAAACTAAGTCCAGATTTTTTGTATGAGGGCATTCTTTTGTATAAAAAAAGCTCACACATAAAAGGATGCCTTCATATGAAAAAAAGAATGGGGGAGGGGGGACCTCACGTCCAGATTATTTTTTCAAGCATACGAGATAAGAAAATCAGCTGACGAAAAAGGATTTTTAAGTGTTAAAAAAAAATTATATATTTTTGGGTCATTTATCTCCTAACAGAGTCCCAGTGAGTGAGATACATGTGTTGGTATGTGTGCAAGATATAATTTTTGTGGGTTTTGAATTTATTTTTTTAAGAAATGGAAACAAGATGGCAGCAATATGAAAAAATGTTTCCTCAAGAAAAAGGATTGTACCCATACAAAAAAAAGGATCCTTTATCGTATGGACCAAATTCTTTTTGTTCCAAGCAGCTATTCAAAAGACTGTATTGAGCATGCTCAGAACCAAAATTTCAACAATTAATAACTTTGGAACGGATTAATGTTTTTCTGTCTGGGCGCTAGGCAATGACAAAAAAACAGCAATTTTTAAAAACTTTTTTTCCGCTATCCACACATCCCACTGGAATGAAACTTGGTTCATCAAGAAATCTAGCCCCCGCACCCACCCCCGAGACCACACATGCAAAATTTTGTGCAAATCCACTGAACAGTTGCAAAGACATTGAAGTGCAAAATCTGATGTTCAACATAGAAATCCCTGCTCAACCCTATCGATATGATACGGTGTAAATAAACACAGCCTGTTTTACCCCAATATAGTGGTACCAGCCAGAATGCAACACAGTAATGCTACAGGGAACTGTAATTCAATGACAATTAAAGCCTTTTTTACTGCAGTATTTTGCAACATTTCATTTAGTGCAAGTTAACTGCGTTGCGTTGTGGTTGGTTCCACTGTATACTGCCTGTGTTACATTCTTTAACAATAGGTATTGTGAAGTCTCATAAGGTAGCCATCATTTTGAAAGACACCCTAGATGTAAACTATTCTAAGGATATCTAAACATCTCCAGCCATCCTATTATACCCCACCTTCCAATCCACTCAAGAGCACTTCCATATGCTGCTCACACTTGATAAAGCTAAAAATCTCCACCTAGTGCGCATGCACAATCCTCCTTGCATGCCTCAGACAGCTAGTACTGGAACCCACTCAGGAGGGAGCAATCTTAGACCTGGTACTCTCAAATGGGGACGGAGAAAGAATCTCAGATTTAGAGGTGGGTAGCCATCTGGGACCAAGCGACCACCAAACAGTGTGGTTCACGATAAACACAGCCATACAATCAAGCCTACAAAAGCAAGAGTATTGGACTTTAGGAGGGCTGACTTTGGGAAAATGAGAGAGTGCCTTAGAAAAGCACTAGCAGACAGGCAAGAAGGAGGGGTGGAGGAACAATGGGAGTAATCAAAACAGCCATCACAGAGGCAACAAGCCTTTGTGTAAAGCAAATCAATAAACACAACAAAGGAAAAAACGCTATGGTTCTCAAAAGAGGTGGCAGGGAAGGTTAAGAGAAAGGATAGCATTCAGGAAATATAAGGAAACACAGGAGCAGGACAGAGAACTTATCAGTTAAAGCAGAAAGAGGCTGGAAGGCAGTCAGAATAGCAAAGGCCCAAACCCAGGAAAGGATAGCCAATTCTGTTAAGAAGGGGATAAGACCTTTATAGGTACATTAGGGGAGCGAAGAAAGCCCAAAGGAGGGACTGAGGCTTAATAAAGGGAGGGAATGTGGGTAGAGGGGACAGTGAAAAAGCAGGATACTGAACGAATATTTCTGCTCAGTATTCACAAAGGAAGAGGAGGGGGAGGTACCTAAACCAAACAAGAGAAACACTCTGAAGATGGGGGTCGATACCAGTCCATTTACAGAAGAAAGGGTTCTGAAAGAACTAATAAAATTGAAGGTGGACAAAGCAATGGGGCCTGATGGGATTAACCCAAGAATTCTAAAAGAACTAAGGGTAGAACTAGTGACAACGCTGACTACTCTCTTTAACAAATCATGGGAGGATGGGTTGGTACCGGAGGACTGTAGGAGGGCAGATGTGATTCCTCTTTACAAAAGTGGGAGCAGGACAGAGGCAGGAAACTACAGACCAGTTAGTTTGACCTCAGTGGTAGGGAAAATGATGGAATCACTTCTGAAGGAAAGAACTGTTGAGTACCTAGAGGCCAGTGGGGCACAGGACCCAAGGCAGCATGGATTCATGATGGGAAGGTCGTGTCAGATGAATAGAATAGATTTCTTTGACTGGGTGACCAAAGTAGTAGACCAGAGAGGGGCTGTGGACATGGCCTACCTAGATTTTAGCAAGGCATTTGATATAGTCCCACACAAACGATTCATACACAAGTTATCCAGCCTTGGAGTGGGCCCCAAGGTGGTAGCCTGGATAAAAAATTGGCTAGACAACAGGACGCAAAGCGTAGTAGTAAATGGAGTGCACAGTGAAGAAAGGAGGGTTACTAGCGGGTACCGCAGGGTTCAGTACTGGGACTGGTCCTTTAATGTCTTTATAAGTGACATTGCAGAGGAACTGGAAGGAAAAGTATGTCTCTTTGCAGACGACACAAAGATCTGCAACAGGGTTGATACACAAGATGGAGTGGAAAGGATGAGAAGGGACTTGGCAAGGTTGGAGGAATGGTCAAATGTATGGCAGCTCAGATTCAATGCAAAGAAGTGCAAGGTAATGCACATGGGAAACAAAAACCCAGGGAAGAGTACACAATGGGGGGTGAGATACTGACAACAGTAAAAATGGAAAGGACCTGGGGTAATTATATCAGATGACCTAAAGGTGGGCAAGCAATGTGAGAAGGCAGTAAGGAAGGCTGGGGGGGATATTGGGATGCATAGGAAGAGGCGTCAATAGTAGAAAACAGGAAGCTGTTATCCCTCTGTACAGACAGTTGGTGAGACCCCATCTGGAGTAATGTGTGCAGTTCTGGAGACCCCATCTCCGCAAAGACATACAGTGGAGGCTGTCCAGAGGAGGGCAACCAAAATGGTGCAGGGTCTGCACCAGAAGACATACGAAGAAAGACTAAAGGAGCTTAATATGTATACCCTTGAGGAAAGAAGGGAGAGGGGACATGATAGAAACTTTCAAGTACCTCAAGGGAATCAACAAAGTCCAAGAGGGTAGCATCTTTCAGAAAAAGATGTGCAAGAACAAGGGGGCACAATTTGAAGATAGAGGGGGGACGGCTCAGAGGTAATGTGAAGGAGCATTTTTTCACGGAGAGGGTTGTGGATGCATGGAACAGCCTCCCTGAGGAGGTCGTGGAGCCAAGAACAGTGGAGGAATTCAAGAATGCATGGGACAGACATAAGGCAGTCCTAGTGGGGGATAGGAGGAAGTACGCTGTTGGCTAGGATCTGCAGCTTATCTGTTAGGCAGGAAAATGGGCAGACTAGGTGGGCCAAGCGGTCCTTATCTGCCATCAAATTCTATGTTTCTATGTTTCTTGACATGGCCTATTAGGACTGATCTCGCTGATTGGACAACTGGGACCAGCCCTTTTGCTGGCTCTAAGGAGGTCGTACTCTTTGCTGACCTGCACCTCAATTGGTTGGATGCCCAAGCAAAGTCTTTTGAAATTTCAATCAAAAAACTGAATTCTGCCAAGATAATTACTACCCCTACCAGGTCCTCCCCACAAAACTCCAAGCACTGTCAGACTGGTTTCTCACAAACACTAGTGATTACTTTTTTTTTTTTTTTTTTTTAATGTGATACCTTACCTGATGCCATCTTGGACCACTCCCCTGTTTTTACAATCTAGCAATCCAATCCCCCACAACCCCTCCAGCTACACTACTTCCATGATTTCTCTAAGATAAGATAAAACTCCCAACTGTGTGACCCAGCCACCACGGACTGGTTCTTCCTAACCCCCATGACATGTATAAATGAGGCGCCAGCAAAACTCATTAACATTTTTTCCAATGTTCAGCAAAAACACGCCCCTCTCTTGAAGTGTAAGCTGTGAGACTCAGCCTCAAATTGGTTCGCCAGTGATAAACCTAAACCTCCCCCGTCTGACATACTCATCAATGGTATAAACTGTAATAACCCTGCCACAATTACAAATGCCTTTAACTCCAATTTTCCAACCTCTCAGCTTTCATGGAAATTGCTGGTGCCGGACCTGGGACTTTGGCATCTGCCGTATTCCCTCCCCCACCCTACCTTCAATCCGGTAAGACAGCACAGGTAAGGAAACTGCCATCACACCCTATAATAATGCCAGGTCTGATGGCCTAGAACTGAAGCTGCTATAGCTCGCAGCCCCCTCTGTAGCACTCCCTATCTCAAAAATCCTGAATCTCTCCTCTACTGGAGTTGTCCTTGATGTATGGAAAATCGCCAAAATCACCCGTGTTTAAAGCTGGTGATCCCAGACTCATGGACAACTATCACCCCATTGCCATATTCCCAGTACTCTTCAAACTGCTGGAAAGAAATGTGGCATCACAGTTAAATGACCATACAGCCAAGTACAATCTCCCGTCTCCCGCCCAGCATGGTTGCCCCACTGCCATATACCAGTACTTTCCAAACTCCTAGAAAGAATTGTGACATCATAAGTAAATGACCATATAGCCAACTACAATTTCCTGTTTCCCACCTAGCGTGGTTTTAGGAAAAACCATAGCATCTCTAAAGCACTGGTCAAAACAGACAAACATCAGCCTATCAATGGACTCCTAACTGATGCAGTGCTTATTGACCTCAACAAGGCGTTCAGCCTGGTTAATCACTCGCTTCTCAAAACTAAACTTGCTTCCCTTGGCATCTCCCTGCCTGCAAACTCCCAGTTCTCCAACTTCCTTAACTGGCAGGAAACAGCAAGTTTGCCTCCACTCTGCTACCTCCAGCCTGACACCACCATTGGGGTTCCACAGGGCTCAGTCCTAGACACACTCTTTTTTCTATATCAGTGGTCTATCCTGATGTTACCTGTGGCTGCAACTCACTGCTGTATGCAGAGGGCTTCTCCCGCACTACAGTGCCCAGACTGTTCCCATCAAAAAAAATCCCTCTCAGATGCCATAACAATCATTCAATCTTGGCTATCCACAAGCAAACTTCTCCCAGCAACAAGACCCCCTTGCTCATTGATTTCAAGTCAAAACTCTGTGCTACTCCCTTCAATACTCCATCACCTGTGAAGATGGAGCCCCACTCGAGAGGTCAGCAGTTTCAAATACTCAGGACTATAACAAGACCCTCTCCCTTGATTTCTCCATGTCTCTCCAGTCTGCAACTCTGTTAACACTAAACTGGGCTTGGCTTTTAGGGCTAAACACTGCCTATCTCGGATTGCCAGTCTATGGCTCAAGGTGTACTCCTGCCAGATCTCACATATGGCCTTCTAGCATTTCTGGGTGCAAACAGAGCTCTCTTCTCTAGATGGGATACAACACACAACAATAATGTGCATCACTTTGCCCTGCGCTCTCCAAAGCTCTCACATCACTGCCTCTACACTGGTCTGGCCCAGGATTTCTTGCTCTGGGCAGTTTTGTGGACAAACTCTTTCAAAAAAGCTCCCCATCTTCCCCAGCAAGGTATCTGCAGCACCCATCCCCCACATACTTGTTAAGGTATGTGGACTCCCAGCCTTTGAGCGTCAGTGGTCCTCTGGCCTGGAAAAACTGGCTTTTCCAGCCTATGCCCGTATGTACTGCTTGCTGCATTGCTACCCTTGATACTCAGGTGAGGTGACATGACCTGGGAATCTTGGTGTTGGGGCAGCCATTTGATTTTTGTATTTAGATAGTTACTGCCTTGTCATAAACACCATACTTAATATAAGTGAGGTATTCACATTAATGATCTTCTGCAATTCAAGCATGCAATTTGTATTGTGTCTAGTTGTATGTACTATGTGTTCCAATGTTTACATTTGTTATTGCCATATTCCTGTCAGGTATACAACTGAACCATTAATTTATTGTATTGATCTGATGAACTTAAACTGAGTGGGCTGGATATTCAAAAGGGTTGCGCCTGCGCAAGTCCGAAATTGCGCCATTCTGCCATATTCAGCAGGAGGCAGTTGCGCCCCCCAAGTCATGCTGAGCAACAGCGCAATGCTAGTGAAGGCATGCTCAACCGGAGGGAGGAACCATGCATAAACTGCAGCCCGATATTCAGCGGGCTGTGCAGAGTTGTGCAGGCGCAACCCCAACCTGCGCCTGCACGACTCTGAGCCAAAAAGGATCAAGTCGAGGGCTACCCACAGGTGAGCTGCCGACTGCAGGGCGCAACACAGCAGCTGCCACCTGTGGGTGGCCCTCACTTGTTCCCTGTGCCTCCTGCAGCCCGATCACGCGGGCAGATCTCACTTCGACCGGGTCCTTTCATCAAGGGCATAACTGTACTGAAACCCCCCACCGCCCGATCGCAGGCATAACTGTATGAATTCTCACTGGCCGATCACGGGCATAACGGGCTTTATCGGCCGACCGCCGGCATAACCAGATGTTCATTGCCTATCGGCATAACTGTGGTTGTAATCTTCACTGGGCTGATCGCCGGCATAACAGCAGTGAACCCCCCCGACTGGCCCACCGCGGCATAAGGTCAATCCCCAGTCCACCCCTGGTGATTAGTGGCCCACCCCACCCCACCCATGGAGCCCTCACCACCCCGCCCGTCAGTCGGCAGCACCCCACCCGCTTCGCCGCCCACCGACCGACTGCTCGGTAGTTGCACTGATCGATCGTGCCAGTTGCACGCCACTGGTTCAGAGCAAGAGCCAATGGGCGTGAGCTCATACCCTACTAAGGTGTATAGATTTGGTGAATGAATTCATTCATTCATGATATCTGACTGCCTTAGTGACAGGCTGCACGCCATTGGCTCTGCTCTGAACCATGGGCGCGGCAGCTCACCGAGCAGTCAGTCGGGCGGGCGGTGGGTGCCGCCGCCCGCCAGCTGACGGGGGAGCGGGCCACTAGATCACCAGGGAAATTGGACTTGGGAGGTTGATCTTATGCCCGCGATCGGGCTTCACGTCCACGGACCACCAGGGATATTGGACTTGGGGGCTGATCTTATGCCCGCGATCAGGCCAGTCGGGGGTTCACTGTTATGCCCGCATTGGGCCAGTGGGGGGTTCAGCATGTTATGCCCACGATCAGGCCAGTGGGGGGTTCACTACTGTTATGCCCGCTATTGGGCCAGTGGGGGTCTAGTACAGCTATGCCCAGGATCGCCAGTGGGGGTTCAGTACAGCTATGCGCCCGGATCGCCAGTGGGGGTTCACTACTGTTATGCCCGCCGATTAGCCAGCGTGTGGGGGTTCACAGCAGTGCCCGCGATCGGGCCAGTCGGGGGAGATTTACTTATGCCCGCAATCAGGCTGCAGGGGGTGTCGGTCCCGGACGGCCGCCTGCCTGGCAGGGGCCAGGTGCAGTTGTCGGGATCGGAGCACTTGCATGCTAATGGCATGCAAATGGGGCCGTAAGTAGATGCAAATGGCCCCCCCTGCACCTTGCATGAATTATGACCCCATTTGCATGTCACCTTTGAAATCAGAAAGTTGCGTCACAAGTGAATGCTCCACTCTGATCACTTGCAGTGGCGTTAGTTCCAGTGCGCCATGCACAGTGGCTGTGGTCGGGGGCGATATTCAAAGGAGTTGCTCAATAGCGCAACTCCGTTGAATATCGCCCCGGCCACACCCCAGCACAACTTTTTTGAGCAGCGCAAGGGCTTGCGCCACAGAATGGCGCAGTTTGAATATCCAGCCCAGTGAGTATATCTCTGGGCTCACGTGTTCTTTATACAACTTTATGATTCTTACCTTACTTTTATGAAACAATGTGTGAATGTAACAGGACCTCATTTTTATGAAACAATGTGTGAATGTAAAGGGATCTCACTGGAAATCAGATATGCTCAATTGAGTTTTTTTTATCCCGTTCATGATTTCGTGAATAAAAGCTATACTACTACATGTACCGGAATTCTCTTTCCCAGAATTACATTCATCTCCCAGCCACCTAATCTCTGCAAAACTCTAGACTCACTGCCTCAGCACTGTTGCACTTTCCACTCAATTCTCTGATGGGTACTATTTTTTAAAGCTAAATGTTATTGCTCTTTGTATTTTGTACCTGTACCCACAAAGTTCATAACACTGATTTCCCTATATACTGTTACTATATTGTCCTTTCTTTGTGAGCACGTTTTTTGACTGCACGACTAATGTTTTTGTTTGCACTATTGCTTATTTGTTGATGTCAGTTAATTTCAACTCACTGATGACACTGCTCACTGGGCCTGAAGGTCATGGGTTCTAGTCCCACATCAGAGTGCAGTATTAACGGGAAGTTATACTGTCAGGGGTGGGATAAAATGAGACCAATATTCTGTGTACCAGTTCTTAAAAATAAATAAATAAATAAATAAAAATCCCCATGCACTTCTGAAGAGACGGGGAACTTCCCCCTTTCATAGCACCACCACCATTAGCTCAATCTGGCTCAGTGTCAATTGGTTTGCATCTTTTTTTTTCAGCTTCCCCATGACACCTTTGGATACAAGATATTCCCCAAGTCTTCTTTAATAACCCCCTCTCCCACTTTTGCAGGGAAAACCTCCCATGGGAAGTTTCTGCAGGAGATTGGCTAAATAAGCACAGGCAGTACTGAAGTAGATTTTTCAGTCTGGGGGCACTAGCTACAACTCAGTAATTCAGGATAGCCAATGGAGATACAACTACTTAACATCTAGGCAGCACAGCACAAGCAATAGCCTAGCTGGTATATAGGCAGAAGTACAAAGGGTGCAGCTAGCAACTAGGTCCACGTGCACACATACAAGCGGAGGAGAGAGAGAAGCTGTAAGTCACTACAGAAGGAGAGAGACAGGGAGAGAAGGAACAAAAAAAGGGTTAGCAGGCAGAAGAAGGTTAGGAGATAGCAATTAGGAGGCAGAAGAGTGAGGAGGGTAATAGTCATGATGGGAGTGGTGCGGTGCAGTGCAGTGGTTGTGGAGCAGCAGTCTTCAGGGGGACATTCTGGAGGCTGCGATGCTGCCCTATCTGCAAGCACCTCTCTGGGATGAGAGAAAATGTTGCTGGTCTCCGCGCAGAGTTGGCCAGGTTACAGGCAGCATCCACTCCCACCCAGAGACCACCAGCTTCACAACATGAACCTCACAGAATGCCCAGAAAGAAGTGTGACTGGACCACAGTGGGCTCAGGGAGGACTGAGAGTCACAAGCACATTCCCCAACCAGTCCAGCTGAATAACTCCTATACTGTTTTGGAAGAACAGAAATGCCCCACACAGGTGCCCGTAACTGGGACAAGGTAGGATGGTCAGGACCTCCAAGCTGGAGCCCCAGGGAAGGGGGACAGGGGACCCCAGTGAAGGGGGACTCTACTATCCGGGATGCGAAGTTAGGGACACCTAGCAGGGGAGAGAGGGAGGTCAAGTGCATCCCAGGAAGCACTGCATGGAGGGATGGGAAGCGAATCCATAGGATCACTAGGGCGATATCCACGAGGAAGAAGCTGGATGTCATTGTCCACCTCACCTGAGGGCCAATGACCTGCCGGGGAGAAGGGTGGAGTTAGCCAGAGTCCAGGAGGATTTCAGGAAGCTGGGAGGGGAGACCTGAAACAGGTAGTACGTTCCATCTCATTCCTGGAGGTGTTACCTATCCAAGGCACAGGGAAGGATAGGACACTCCACATCCAAGCCTTCAACACCTGGCTGAAGGACTGGTGTGGAAGGGAAGGATTTGGCTTCATAGGGGACTGGGGCCCCACCTGGGCAGATGTGAGCTTATATCAGGAGAATGGCCTGCATCTGTCCAGGAAGGGGACTGCACTCCTTGGTGAGAAGTTGGAATGCTTCAGCAAAGAACATTTAAACTGGCCAAGGTGGGAGAGTCAGGCAGGACAGGTGGCTTAGGATCACTCCCCCATGGTAGCATGCAAAAAGCAGAAGTTGAAAACAGGAACTGAAGTGGGCAATTAGGAGCAGGCAGGCAAAGCATGCAAAAGGGGGGATGGGGGAAAGAGTACATGAACAAGAAAACTTGGGTGGGGGAAACAGGCAAGGGAGAGAGAGAGAGAGAACACAAGAACAGAGGTAGGGCAGGGTTTAAAACATGGAAGGGCATGCTATTAATGCCTGCAGTCTGGGAAATAAGGTTCTAGACCTGGAAGCCTTGATGACGGATGCAGACCTTAACATAGCAGCAATAACAGACACATGGTACTCTGCTACTCACGGCTAGGATGTCAGTGTACTGGCTATACACTGTTCGGAAGGGACAGGGAAGGTAAAAAGGATCGGGGGGGTAGCCCTCTACATCAGAGAAGGCATAAAGGTTACAGAAGTACAGAAAAGACAGAGGGAGGCCGTGACAATGTGGGTCACCCTTGAACCAGGAAATTGCATAGCAGTACATACTGGGGTGATCTACAGACCTCCGGCATAGAGGGAGGACGTGGACAGGGTATTAATCGAGGAAATTCATGACGTGGCAGCTGAAGGTGAAATCCTGCTGATGGTGGATTTCAATATGCCAGATGTAGATTGGACCACCCAGGCAGCTGCTTCAGCGAAAAGCATGGTCATCCTGGAATCCTGGCAGGGGGTTGGACTCAGACAGCTGGTGCATGAGCCAACCACAGACAAATAGATTCTGGACCTGGTATGGTCCAATGGAAACAAAATCGAAGGAGTCCAGGTGGAAGGGCAGCTGGGCTCCAGCGACCACCACATGGTGTGGTTTGGCATGGAGACAGGGACTCAATTAAGCCACAGGAGGGCACATGTTTAAGAGCAGTCCTGAAGGAGGGAGAGGTAATGGAGGGAGTGGAGGAGCAGTGGGGGAAACTACAAGGACCCGTAGTGGAGGCAACTAACCAATGGCTTAGGATAGTGGTTAAAGGGAAAAGAAGCAGGAAACCACTATGGTTCTCTAAAGAGGTGGCAGACAAAGTAAGGGCTAAAAAAGCAAGTTTCATGAAGAGTAAGGGAACCCAATGGGAGGAGGACAGGGAGTACGTTGAATATCCAAGGGAAGCACAGGAAGCTGCAAGGACAGCCAAGGCACAGAGGAGTGTTTGGCACAGACTGAAAAAAAGGGGACAAGACATTTTATAGGTACATCAGTGATGGAAGAAAAACGGGGGGGAGATTGTGAGGCTCAAAGGGAGGAGAGAGAGAGAGAGAGAGAGGAGGGAGGGGATCTAGACAAGGCAGAAACACTGAACAAATACTTCTGTTCAGTATTCGCTTAAGGAGGGAGAGGGTCAAGGACCACAGTTGGGGAGCAGATGCAATGGGGGGGAGGGAAGAGGGGATCTAGACAAGGCAGAAACACTGAACAAATACTCTGTTCAGTATTCGCTAAGGAGGGAGAGGGCAAGGACCACAGTTGGGGAGCAGATGCAATGGGGGAGAGGGTAAGGAGGGGATCTAGACAAGGCAGAAACACTGAACAAATACTTCTGTTCAGTATTCGCTAAGGGAGGAGAGGGCTCAAGGACCACAGCTGGGGAGAGATGCAATGGGGGGAGGGTAAGGAGGGGATCTAGACAAGCAGAAATACTGAACAAATACTTCTGTTCAGTATTCGCTTAAGGAGGAGAGGGTCAAGGACCACAGGGTGGAGCAGATGCAATGGGGGAGAGGGTAAGGAGGGATCTAGACAAGGCAGAAACACTGAACAAATGCTCTGTTCAGTATTAGCTAAGGAGGAGAGGGTCAAGGACCACAGTTGGGGAGAAGAGGCAATGGGGGGAGAGGGTAAGGAGGGGATCTAGACAAGCAGAAACACTGAACAAATACTTCTGTTCAGTATTCGCTAAGGGAGGAGAGGGTCAAGGACCAGTTGGGGAGCAGATGCAATGGGGGAGAGAGGGTAAGGAGGGGATCTAGACAAAGCAGAAATACTGAACAAATACTTCTGTTCAGTGATAAGCTAGAGAGGAGGGTCAAGGACCTGGTTAAGGGAGAAGAGGCAATGGGGGAGAGGGCAAGGAGGGGATCTAGACAGGCAGAACACTGAACAAATACTTCTGTTCAGTATCTCATATGAGGAGAGAGGTCAAGGACCACAGTTGGGGAGAAGATGCAATGGGGGGGGGAAGAGGGTAAGGAGGGGGATCTAGACAAGGCAGAAACACTGAACAAATACTTCTGTTCAGTATTCGCTAAGGAGGGAGAGGGTCAAGGACCACAGTTGGGGAGAAGAGGCAATGGGGGGGAGAGAAGTGGACACCAGTCCATTCACAGTGGAGAGAGTTCTGGAGAAGCTCACAAAGCTGAAGGTGGATAAAGCCATGGGGCCAGACCACATGCACCTGAGGATATTAAGGGAGCTGAGAAGGGAACTAGCAGCGCCTCTGGCTGCCCTGTTCAGAGTCACTCAACCCAGGTGTGGTTCCAGAGGACTGGAGGAGGGCGCATGTAGTTGCACTCCACAAGAGTGGCAGCAGGGAGGAGGTGGGGAACTACAAGCCAGTCAGCCTCACCTTAGTGGTGGGGAAGAACATGGAGAACTGAAAGAAAGGATAGTGGCACCTTGGAATCCAATGATGCCTAGGATCTGAGGCAACATGGATTCACAGCAGGAAGGTCTTGTCAAACAAATCTGACAGGATGGAGGCGGTCCAGAGGTGGGCAACTAAAATGGTGCAGGGTCTGCAACAGAAGCCATATGAAGAGAGACTAAGCTTAATGTGTATACCCCTGAGGAAGGGGGGGGCAACATGATAGAAACTTTCAAGTACCTCAAGGATATCAACAAAGTCCAAGGGGGAACATCTTTCAGAAAAAGAGATGTGCAAGAACAAGGGGGCACAATTTAAAGATAGAGGGGGGAACAGCTCAGGAGCAACATGAGGAAATATTTTTTCATGGACAGAGTGGTGGACGCATGGAACCGCCTTCCTGAGGAGGTTGTGGGGTCAAAAAACAGTGGGGGAATTCAAGAATGCATGGGACAGCCATAAGGCAATTATAGTAGGGGGCAGGAGGAAGTAGGCTGTTGGTTAACTAGAATCTGCAGCTTATCCAATAGGTAGGGAAATGGGCAGACTGGGTGGGCCAAGTGGTCCTTAACTGCCTTCAAAGTTTTTTTGATTGGATGACTAGGGAAGTAAATCAGAGAGGGGTAGTAGACATCGCCTACCTAGATTTCAGCAAAGCCTTTGATACCGTCCCACACAGAAGGCTGGTTAACAAGATGAGTGGTCTGGGCATAAGGTGATACATTTGGTTAGAAACTGGCAGATGGACAGAAGACAGAGGGTGGTGGTAAATGGGATCCAATCCATGGCGAGAGAGGTGACCAGTGGAGTATCACAGGGATCAGTACTGGGACCAGTCCTGTTCAACATCTTCATTAGTGACACTACAGAAGGGCTGGAAGGAAAGGTCTGCCTATTTTCAGATGACACCAAGATCTGCAACAGAGTGGATACTCCAGAAGAGGTGCAAAAAACAAAGCGGGACCGGAAGAAGCTTGAAAGATGGCTGGGTGTGGTAACCGAAAGTGCAAGTGTTGCACCTGGGTAGCAGGAACCCTGGGGAGAGCTACAGAATGGGGGGGGGAAGAAGAGGTGCTGTCACCAAAGAGGAAAGGGACCTAGGGGTTATCATATCTGATGACCTTAAGGTATCAAAGCAGTGCGCAAAGGCTGCAGGGAGGGCCAGTGGCATGCTGGGGTGCAGAGGCATTGCTAGCAGTAGACAGAAGGTGTTGATACCATTGTACAAAACACTAGTAAGGCCTCACCTAGAGTACTGCATGCAGTACTGGAGACCACACGTGTGTAAGGACATAGATAGGGTAGAGGCTATCCAGAGAAGGGTGACAAAAATGGTGCATGGCTTGCATCACAAAACATATAAGGAGAGACTAAAAGAGTCCTCAATATGTACTCACTGGAGGAGAGGAGAGAAAGGAGGCACATGATAGAAACTTTCAAGCACCTCAAGGGCATAAACAACATGCAGGTGGGGGATCTTTTCCAATATAGAAAAGATATCAGAGCAAGGGGACATAATATGAAATTGGAGGGGGGTAGATTAAGAGGTAATGTGAGGATGTTTTTCTACATAGAGGGTGGTGGACGCTTGGAACAGTCTGCCACAGGAGGTGGTGGGGGCAAGCACAGTGGAGGAGTTTAAACATGCCTGGGGCAGGCACAAGGGAACACTGGGTGGGGAGGGAGTGATGAAAAGCCATTGATCACTTGGGGTCAGTGACTGCATACAATTTTAGGGTGACGGACAGACTAGATGGGCCTAGCGATCTTTATCTGCTGACAATTTCTACATAACACCTGCAGTTGTAATGACCTCTTACTATCATGCAAATGACCCACAATGGTGACTCTGGGAAATCACTTTCAGAAACAGAACCACAACTGGGTGATGCAGCAAATATGCAGCCAGGTACATGGAAGCCAATGAAACTCCTCTGGACACAACTGTAGAAGGAATATGGACCCCCAGGAGGGCCACTTCACCTTTACACAGGACTGTGGGGGCAGTAGAGAGTTAAGTGGTCATGTAGTAGTACACAAGACTTCTGGTCATGACTGCCATAAGTAATCATCAGCTGCTGAGGATTCTGGACAACTACCACAGTGGTTTGATGTTTGGCACATATGTGCTTCCACAATCTAAGGTGAAGGAGGCCAGAATCAATTAGATAAATTGTTACCTAAGCACTTGGAAAAGTATTAAAAAAAAAAATTATTTTGCACAAAGTGCTGATCTGAAGCCAGCCCTACTTAGGAGTGGGGATTTTACTCAAAATGTTCTCCTTTAAAACATAATGTACATACCATGATATTTCGGCTCACCTTCGTTGCTTTAAAGTGGAGATTAAAAGTTATGCCAAACTGGAAGCTTTTTCAGAAACTCAATCAATTTTTATTTATATACTGGAAGGTACGTGAGCAAAAATGCCAGTTTTCACAAACGTCCACTGTTGGAACAAATGGGGGCGGGGGGAGGTAACAAAGTACAAATATACATAGAAAATGCACCCAGGGTTGGAAGTGATAATTATGCTAAAACAATGCAGAAATAAATATAATAATGGATTATCGTTGTAAAAAGCACAAATCCAACAGGTACATTCTGTTGTCCATAATATATGCAATTGTATTTACAGTGGTACAGAGAGAACAGCTCAGATCAAACAGGTACATTTAATTGTACATAATATTCATGGGGTATAGAACGTAAAAGAGGAGACACATGGGCAAGAGGAGAGCAAATGAATAAACAGGAGTGGTGGTTGGAATCTGTGAGGGGCTGCACCACTGAGGCGGAAAGATGGCAAACGGGTGAAATGAAGGGTAGTAAAATTCATGTCAGAAATGATTCCCAGGGGAGACAGTAGGAGACCTGGGAATGCTCACTTTATGCAAAGAAGTGCACTGTGGAGCAGCTGCTCCTACACTGGCCCTCTATAAATTTGACTGCCTTTACAATGCACTTTGTGGATTCACATTAAATTGTACTCCCTTTATTCACCAAGGAAAACCTGAGATGGGGCCAGATATTCAGAAATATGCCAAAGGCCGGCGCAAGTCCAGTGCAGCGCAAAACCAAGTGCACCATGGTACAACGAGTATAATATTCAGAGGTTGCGCATGCCGAACTGTGCTAGTGCAACATGGCTGAATATGGCACAGGTGCGCCATGGGGCAGACACAGAAGCCCCAGGGCAGCCATGGGATCAGAGCACCAGAGCAACCGAGGGGGCACATCACAGAGAAGAGACCCAGGGACAGAGTCAGGGCAGTGGAGTGACAGGCCACAGAAGGCCACCACCAGCAGGGCATAGCAGGGCGCACACAGGCACCCAGACCCTCACCCCAGAACACAACAGTGGCACAGACAGAAGGCAACAGGGGGTGCCAATGGGGGACGGAGGGCCACCAAGGGGGACCCCCGCAGGCAGCAGGACATACCCCCCCCACACAACCAGGCCAGGCCACACCCAGGACCATGCAGCCAAGCACACACATCTGCCACACAACCCTGACAGCCAACCCAAGACACAGCCAGCAACCGAAGGGAGGGACACCACCACCGTGGGATACATAGCAGTGATCCACACATGCACACCACATGGACAGGCACTGGGCCACTGCAGTATGGCTCCACATGCCACCTGCAAAGCAGACAGACAGGTAAGGCAAAATAAAAATGTATTCAAAAAAACTGTATATACAGTAACAAGGGGGTGAGAAAGGGTAGGATAGAAAAGGAAGGGGACAGAACTAGGACTGTACAGTGGGAAGAGGGACAGATGGGGGAGGTACAGCAGAGGAAACAGGGGAATGCTGGGGCTAAATCCAACGGCAGCCATGCCCTGCCGCCCCTTGGTGCCCTCTCTGCCGTCGGTTGGCCAACATCATGCGGTGCATCTGAATGACTGCCTCCATGGTTGTGGATGTCACCAGAATCAACTGCCTGAGCAGCCGGCAGTACAGAGGCAGCCGCTCCCTCCGTTGGACACCTATGACAAAGGATAGGACAGGTGATCAGTGCAATCTCCGAAGGTACCATGCCCACCCGTGCACAATGGGCAGTGGGAACACACCCCTGGAGTGCCCACCACAGCCACGCACAGGGGGATGGGCCAACGCCTGCCAGCAACTCGGCACACCAGTACAATGCATACAGGTGTCCCCACCGCACAACGGCCACCTGACTGCAGAATGAGTCACATGGCACAGTGCACCAGCAGCACCACAGCAACAACAGTGTCAGCCAGGTGCACACCCGCACCAACAGCTGGCACACATGTGCAATGGCCACCCCACAGTGGCATATACCATGCACAGTGCGACACACACAGCTGCCACAGCACATGGCACAGGTGGCCATGCCCGCACCCACACCGCCCTCCCACCACAAGTGAAGTGTGCAGGACCAAGACAGGGCATACCTGCCCTCTGCGGCTCCGTTCGTGCTGGTCCTGCTCCGGCACCGCAGCCTGCTGTGCTGCTCCTGCTGCCCTCGCACGCTATCGATCCTCAGGGCCTGGGAATGGAACAAAGACAGGCACATATCCACAGCAGCTGCCCACCACCCCCACCCATGTACAGGGTGGGCACCTGCCTAACACAGCCCGCACAACTGTATCGCAATGTAAGCTGCGGCTGGCAATGCCGCTCCACAATGTGCACGATGACAGTGTACCCAACTGCAGGGCATGCCGGGCAGCTTAGCCAACACCACAGTACAGCACTAGGGCACACATGCAATGTGGGCTGACTTACCTGGCCATGGCACAGTCCCTCGCTGTACACGTGCCTGCAGCCATTGCAGGCACTCTGGGTCCTGCTGCACAAGGTCCCCATACATGTGGTAGCATTACTCCCCTGTCCGAGCCACCCCAGTGGCTTGCTGCAGACTGGCAGCAATCCCCTGCCACACCGCTACTCTTGGCTGCTGCAGGGGCACCTGTCCGAACAGCTATGGGGCATGTGGCAGGATGCACGCCACCAGGTTCACCAGTTCAATCTGGGACCAGTTCTTTGCCCGAACACCGCACTGCGCCATGGTGCCAGCCGCAATGTGGGGAAGCAAAATGGCGGCCAGAGATGCACGTGTGCACATGCGCCAGATCTGCGATGTGAGGGTACATATTCTGTGTCCACCCATCGTGCAATGCCAGAGATGCACGACATGGGCATGGCCAGACTGGCACGTGGCAGGGCAGTGACAAGGGGTCAGGGGGTCACACCAGGGGTTGGCCACCGCACAGTGCACCAGTGCGCAATAGCAGGCATGGCGCACTGTGCACCATGGTCCCTATTGTGCATTGGGTGCACAGTGCGCAATAGGCAGGAGCACACTGACCATCACATGCGCACTGTGATCCTGCGCAGTGTGCATGCCTGGGCATTGTGCTGCGACTTGTTCCGGCACAATCTCATTGTGCACAGAGCAAGTTCGCAACATTCAGCTGCCACATGCAAATGAGCTTATCAGCCAATGCATGGTGCACTGGTGATATTAGCATGTCATTACCAATACACCAATGCTCATTTGTATGTGTTGTGCTATAAAAGCACCACCGACCGGCACAGGCCATGGTATTGCAACCATCTGAGGTAAGTTGCGCATGTTGCTGGGGCACACTGAGCCAGCCAGCACAACAGGGGGGATGGAGAAGGGTGCTGTTGACACTGACACACTGTGCTGTCCATGTCCACAGGTATCAACATGTCAGAACGTGAGGAGGGTGAGGAGCGTGGGCCTGCTCGCAAACGCAGGCCCAATTTCACAAAGGCTGAGACCCTGTTTGAAGTCTACCTCGACAGGGAGCCACTATTGAGTGGTGCCACAGGCACACCACAGGCCAGGGCTGGGGCCTGGTAGGAAGTGGCAGCATGTGTCAACCAGCAGGGCAGCCACCAGCGGTCAGTGCAGAAGTGCCGCAAAAGGTGGGCACGGATACGTGGCACATCAAAGAGAAGGTGGGGGCCATCCGTGCAGCCCAGAAAGCCACCAGAGGGGGCCTGCTGATGTGCCACAGCTCATGGTGCAGTAGTAGTTGATGGCAGCCACCATGCGCCGCAGCACTGTGAAGTGTGCCAGGTGGAGGATTCCAGACGGGTGGCAGCCCATCACTGCATGGTATGTATGTTGGGCATGCACAGCATACAGTGGCTGTGTTGGGGAGGGAATATGGGGGCCTTGCATCACTGACATCTGTTTTCTCTTTCAGCACCAGCATGGCTCCATGCAGAGGATAGGGCACCAGCAGCAGCTGTGGAGGCAGGCCCAGCCCCGGAGAACCAGCCATCCACCTCCATGGGCATCTGGGGGCCTGATCGGCTGCAGCACACCACTACTGTCCAGCCGGATGTCCGGGGCATGAGGTCAGATGAGGCCCTGGATGCATTTCTACAGGATGCCAGTCTCAGTGTCCTCTGCATGGAGACACAGATCGGGGCCGGGTCCAACACCGATGATGACCTGACCATAATCCTGGACAGCATGGTTGGTGTTGTGGGTGAGACACCCATACCAGATACCATCACAGGCAGCGCGCCCAGCAGCCGGACAGCGGTGGGACAGCTGCCCGCTGCCACTGCAGGTGGTGCTGTATGCACTGACAGGTGGTGGTGCGGCCACGCAGGCACTGGGCAGCGTTCAGCGGCCGGATGGGCAATGACAGCAGGGGCCACAGGGCAGCCGGACATGGGATCTGCTGCCGGGGTGCCTGATAGGGACCCCACTGTGCAGCGTCCACCTGAGCAGTGGGCTATGCAGCGTGGTCATTCACCGCAGGAGGGTCAGCGCCCCGCCCAGGTTCCTCTGGGTGCCGACCCATTGGCAAAGCACACCCGTTTGCTGTGGGCCTATGTGGAGCAACAGGTGCTGCTTGCCACTGGGGTGCATGCACTGCACGCGGAGGTGCACCAGGTGGCCGAGCAGCATGAGAATGGCACTGCACAGCTCCTGGCAGCTATACAGCGCTTGAGGGAGGACATAACCGCATCCCAGGATCACATAGTCAACACGATCACGGATGGCCTTGCACTACTGGCCACCACGGAGTGCACTGTCCACCCCCACAATCCTGGCGTTGGGCGACACCCTCCCTGTTGATGCTGGGCTCTCCTGTTGGCATCCCGGGTGGGCCCGTCTGCGCCTACATACCCCTACGTGTACCCAAAGTCCTGCAGTATAACCCTGAGGGACCGTTGAAAACACCCCTATGACAGATGAGCAGCCTGTGCTGATTGCGCTCACCATGGCACAGTTCCGGGCGGAGGCCGCCTGACTGCAGCCGCTGCCCCGTGCGCACATGGGTGTAGTGTGTGTATGCACGCATACCACTGGTATGGCACCTGTGTGTCACGCCACAAGCTGCCTGTGTGCGTGCTTGCCCGGCCGCTGGCCGGCCCATGTGGCATGGGTGTGATGAGGGCAGGTCTGCACCAGTTGCGCCTGTGCAATACATCTGACCCCCACCACTTGCCAGTGCCTGGGCATGTGTGTTTTGCTGTGTGCAGTTGCGTGCCACTGCCACCCCTACCCCACGCCTGTGTGTGTGCATGCCCATTGTCATGCATGCCCCTGCCTGTGTACTGTACCTGTGTGTGGCCTTTGCGTGGGTTAGGCACCACCTACCTGCATGCACCATAGTGCTCCTGAGCGATGGTGTCCCGATGCTGCCACGCCATCCTTTGTAGCCAGGGATCCCTCCGCCCGGGTGGGGGCTGTCCAACATCCTCTGGCGCACTGCCGTTGTCGTCCCCACTACTGTTGCTCTCTTCAGCTAGCCCACGGTCAATGGCCATGTTGTTCAGTATACAGCAGGCCAGGAATAGGTCACAGACTTTCGAGGGGCTGTACTGTAGGGCACCACCAGACCTGTCTAGGCAATGGAACCATGCCTTCAGCATCCCAAATACATGCTCAATGATGTTTTGTGTGCCTCATTGTAGTATTCCTCTGCTGGGAATGATAGGCACCGATAGGGGCTGAGCAGCCTGGGTCTCAGTGGATAGGCACCATCTCCTGTGTGGATAATGACATGGTTAGCCCTGTGTCATCCTTTGCTGTGCCCCTTGCCGATCCATGGTGCCCTCACCAGCACACCCATCCTGCCCTCTCCATCCTATGGCCTGCTCTGCCTGGCACCCCTTGCCCGTCCCATACTCACCCACTAGGTGGCCCGTGGGGATGTCCCCACGCTCGAACCTGTGGCACAGTGTAGAGCTGTGCCAGATGAATGCATCATGTGCACTCCCAGGGTGTGTGGCACAAACATTGGTGATGTGCCCCTTGGCATCGTACACCACCTGGCAGTTCACACTAGGGAACCCCTTCCTATTCATATATGCCACACCCTCAGGGCCAGGTGGATGCCCACATGGGTGCAGTCAATAGCCCCAAGCACGTCAGGCACACATGCTACCCCATGGAAGTCCTGCACGGATGCTGTACGCTCCGCCTGTGTGCTGGGTAAGTGGATGTATTCCGAAGCATGTGGCAGCAGAGCATTGAGGAACTATGTGAGAAGGCGTGACGTGGCCGACTGGGTTATGCCTGTGGTGTCTCCTGTTGGTCTCTGGAAGGTGCCCGTGGTGAGCAGACACATGACAGTTGTCATTTTCATCTCCAGACACTGCGTGGCTCCATCTTGTGGAAGCCTGCATCTCCTCATTGCACAGCTCACAGAGCTGCTTCAGCATGGCCCTGTTCAGACGGTACCGTCTCACAATCTGAGTCTGTGTAGTTCTCGAAGGTGATGCGGACACGGTACAACCTGTTCCGGGCATACCACCAACGGGCCCTTCCTCTGCCACATCGCTGTTCCTCCTGCCCCTTCACACCCCTCATTACGGCCTCCATTAGGAAGGGTGTACTATCTATGGCCCCTGATGTAATGTCTCCCCTTGGGCCGTCAGCTGTTGCAGGCTGTGTGTCACCACGGTGCACTGCGTGGCACTGAGCCTGCCTCTCGCTCTGAGCCCCTGGCTCACTCTCCACTGCCACCTCTGTCCCTCTACACCAGTGACCGTCTGTGATGGTCTCTCACTGGCTCTGTCTCCTTTGCTATGTCCATTTGTCTGTCTGTCCGTCTCTTGCCACTCTCTCTCCCCCCTGGTGCAAGTGCTGTCTGTGTGTTTGCACCCTGTATTTATAGGCTCAAGTCTGCTCGGCCCATTAAGGTTTTGCTCGGCACTTGCACCATGGTTCCACAATTGAATTTCGCACTGCACCAAATATTCATGGGCACGCCCCTGCTCTTGTGCATGCATTCATTATAGTTGCGCACTGGGACTTGCGCTGCACAATGGTTCCCACTGAATATCGCTACTTGGCGCAAGTTCGTAGTTGCGCCATGCACAACTGCTTTGAATAATCCAGCCATTGTCTACTCAAAACATTAAGACATGAATGACATACTGCCGTTGCTAGTACCAAATATTGGACTAATAAGCCCATCATCTAAATAATAAGCCACACATCTTCCCCAGGAAAAATTGGGGGTACCTGTCCTGACCTCCCATCCATGTCACATGGGGAGGGTTGGGTCTCAGTACTCAGTATTGCTAACCTGGTAAAAACAGAGTACAAAAACTGGAATGATAAAGAGGAGTTACAAAATAGATAGGAAAATCCTGTTCTCTTTACCCATGAGTAAATCTCACATCACCCCCCAACCCCAAGTAAAATTTCAGCTTTTAATTGGAGTCCCCATCTTTCGTTCTTTGGGCATGTCTTATGTGAGCAGTACTGGGTTATGCCATGTGCTACATCACACGAGGTGGTGTTAAAGCCCTAAAAACACCCAGCCTGTTGTGAATTATTAAATCTGCCCCCTCTGGGCAACAGTGTTTTAAAAAAAAAAAAAGGTTACTCACCTCTAACAGTACTTCTAGGAGTGGTATATGTTGTTCATCTATACTTGCTGGCAGATCGCCTTTCCCTTTAAGGGTCACTGGAACGTCTTCAAGCTGGCTCCTCCCACTGACCCGGGTGGCAACACTCGGCTCCACCCCATGACACCAGATCTTCCTTGCCGCTGGAAGGTTCAGGTTCCCTCCTTAGCTCTCCACGTGTGGTAGGCCCTGGTTCTAGAATCTTTGGATCTGCTTCCAAAACTAACTTTAAAACTCATTCAAGTTTCATCTTCTACCTCTATCCTTGCTAGCGCGATGGAAGACAAATCGGTTCCTGGGTTTCACCGGTGCCCCTGGGGGCAGAAGATGTCTCGCACCAACCCTAACGCTGCGTGCATGTAGTGCCTGGGACAAGACCACGATCCGCAGGCCTGTGATCTTTGTCGGTCCTTTGCCCCCTCTGTGCTCGAAGACCATGCTGCTCGACTTCAGCTGGGGCGACCAGAAATATATTACCTGCTGATGAAATCGAAGGATGCCCGTTGAAAGTGGTCTCCATGGCTGCGGGCTCTGCAGAACAGCTTGTGGCCTTCAAGGAGGCGACGGCCTAGGCCACAGCTAGCTCCTCTTCGGCCTCTATGAAAATGGACCCAAAGCAACATGGCTTCACAGCAGGACGCTCTTGTCAAACCAACTTGATAGACTTCTTTGACTGGGTCACCAGAACACTGGATCAGGGAGGAGCAGTGGATGTTGTATACCTAGATTTCAGCAAGGCCTTTGCCACCGTCCCTCACAGAAGGCTAACCAACAAGCTTGAACATACAGGAGCTGGCCAGAAAATGGTGAGTTGGATCAGTTACTGGCTGAACGACAGGACCCAAAGAGTGCTAGTCAATGGATTGTTGTCAAGGGAGGGTAGGGTGACCAGTGGCGTCCCGCAGGGATCGGTACTGGGACCGATCCTATTCCACATATTTATAGCCGATATAGCGAATGGACCAACAGGGAAGGTTTGCCTAAGATACAAAACTCTGCAAAAGAGTGGACACAAGGGAAGGAGTAGACAACTTGGAAGCTGACCTTAGAAGTCTAGAGGACTGGTCCAGGAACTATCAGCTACAATTTAACACCAAAAATTGTAAGGTAATGTACTTGGGAAAGAGGAACCCTAGGAAAAAAGTACATACTGGGAGGACATCAACTTGAGGAGACACAAACTGAGCAAGATCTCGGCATAATCATCACTGATGAATTAAAGGTAGGAAAACAATGTGAGAAAGCAGAACAGAAAGCAGGTGGCATCCTTGGATGTATAAGTAGAGGTATTTCTAGTAGAAATAGGGAGGTTATCATTCCCCTCTACAGGTCCTTGGTGAGGCTGCACTTGGAGTACTGCGTTCAGTTCTGGAGACCTCACCTCAAAAAGGACATTGACCTTTTGGAAATGGTGCAGATAAGGGCTACTAAGACAGTGCATGGACTGCATCACAGGTCATATGAAGCAAGACTTGGGGAGATGAACCTATACTCCCTTGAGCAGAGAAGAAACAGAGGGGACATGACTGAAACATTTAAATACATGAGATTTAACGCAGCTCATGGCAGTACGCATGAGAAAGCATGATATGAGACTGGTAGGAGGAAGGTTCAAAGCCACTTCAGGAAGTACTTCTTCACAGAGTGATCAACCCATGGAACAGCCAGCCCCAGGAGGTGGTAGCATCAAAGACAACCCGGAGAGTTCAAACTTGCATTTGACAAAGGACAAGTTAGGATGAAGGCTGCATAGGGAGTGGGGTTGTTTCTAGGGCAGACTAGACGGATCGCATGGTCCCCATCTATCGCTTTTATTTTCTTTAACAACCCATACAAAAAAGTGCCAGTCAGCCGCATCTGAATCACACTTTATATAAACATTTTTGCCCCCCTCTGCTCCGCCCACATTCGGGAGGGAGCCCCAGCCCCGTCATCTATCAGCCGACATGACCATCTTTCCCCAGGGCCTGCCCCCCGGCGTGGTCATCAGGGGTACCCCAGGCCCCCAAAGACCATATACAATTCTGGTCAGCGCTGCAGCTATACAGGGAGCAGGACCTGCGAGCCCCTCCATCTAGCCAGGAGACCCTTTTTTCTACAGTTATCTTTAGTCCCTCCCCAGCCATGACAGCTACACCAAATCTTTAGCACTGTATGGCCACACCTGAACTCCGCTGTGTTTCTGGGCAGCTCAGTCTCCATGATCATCCTGTCAGCTGCATCTGTGTGCGTCTCCCCCCTCAACCTTGTTGCTTCTAAACCCTTTCGTCATTACCGACAAAACTTCTCACTGCAACTCCCAAAACACAAACAGCAGCTCTTTACGGGACCCACTCACACCATGGTCTCTCACTAACTAAATGCCAGCAGCTGCTCACAGCCAACACCTCTCTCTCATACGCTTAACTATGGAAACACAGCTCCTACTACAGTGTTACTAAATAAAATATTTCTGGCACAGCAATAAAAATAAAACTTTAAAATAACAAAAAAAAAAAAATCATCCCTCACCAAAAGGAAGGGGACATTGTTTCATCGCAATAAACTACTCCAAGGTGTGGGTTATGCTGGGATTTACCCACTTCTGACGTTATCTACAGCCTCATGACCCAACCACATCAGGTGTGGGTAAAATCCCAGCATAACCCACACCCTGTCATAGTTTATTGCTTATATCAGGCACAAGCACGAGTGGTGGAATAAAATCACAGGAACCCAGAAGAGCCAACCCCCCCCCCCCAAGGTTTTTGCTGAGTTTTTCTTTCTGTTTAGTAGCCTTAAAGCATAGACGGTTCACTCCAGGACTCCCAAGGTCCTGGTGTATACATGGGCAAATTCTACGAGAACGAAAGAAGTGTTGATGAACGTACTAATGAAAGTGGAGGAGGTAGTAGGAATAAGCAGAAAATAGGATCAGATTAAAAAAAAAAAAAAAGACACCGGAAGAGACCGATCTCTGCCAAAAATTACAGGAGGGTAGGAAAGAAACCACTAAGGTTCTTCAAGAGCACTGTGGAGGCAGTAAGAGGTGGGGGAGAAAGGCATTCATTAGGTATAAAAGCAGTCAAAAGAAAGAGAATGGGGCAGGACCAAGGAAAATAAAGGCGCAAACAGAGCAATTGCACAGGCAGAGACAGAAGCTAGTGGAAAGGGTTAAGGAGACAGAAAAGGTGTTTTTCCACTACATACAAAAGCAAAGGAAGATGACAGGAAGAACGGGTAAAAGATGAGAAGTTATTTCTGATCAGTACTCATGATGGCCAGGGACCCTCTGCCAGACTGCAGCTAGCAAGAGTCAACAAGGAGCCCATTAGAGTGCAGAAAGGACTTCAAACACCAAATGTGAATAAATCAATGGGCCTAAACTGGTTGTACCCAAGAGTGTAATGAGGTGGGGCAGGTCCTGGAAGATCTCCCAAAACATTTCAACTGCTCTTTAGAGACCTGGCACATGTCAGAGCCCTGGAGGACAGCAAAGGTGGTCCCCTAGATAAAACTGGGAGCCAGTCAACCAGTCAGTCGATTGTTGGATAACAGGGAC
Organism: Neoceratodus forsteri; assembly: GCA_016271365.2. Lineage (NCBI taxonomy): Eukaryota > Metazoa > Chordata > Ceratodontiformes > Ceratodontidae > Neoceratodus > Neoceratodus forsteri. The sequence continues at coordinate 1,851,729,352 of CM057449.1, forward strand.
ACTACTAGATTTTATTTCAGGGTATCCATGACCTGTAGGATTACAGTTGAAATGGATTTAAGATGGAGCCTGACAGGTTTCAATGCAGTACTGCAGAAAGTCTCTCCTTCATGAATCTGTTACAGGGGCCAGGCAACTGATGTCTTGTACCTAGATTTCAGCAAAGGCTTACTCTCACCCATACAGGACAAGTTGTGCAACCTGCAGATGGGGGGAGGGTTAGAAACAGAGAATTTGACGGCAGATAAGGACCGCTTGGCCCTAGTCTGCCCATTTTCCCTACCTAACAGATAAGCTGCCGATCCTAGTTAACCAACAGCTTACTTCCTCCTACCCCCCACTATGACTGCCTTATGTCCATCCCATGCATTCTTAAATTCTCCCACTGTTCTTGACTCCACGACCTCCTCAGGGAGGCTGTTCCATGCATCCACAACCCTCTGTGAGAGAGGTTAGAGAAAGATTGCAAGGTGGGTGAAAAGCTGGCCAAGTGGAGAAACCAGTGTGTGGTCATAAATTGAGAACATGCAGGGGAATGGGAAGACACAAGTGGGGTACCCTAGGGATTGTTTTTAGAACTAGTTCTCTTAACATTTATTTGTGATGTACAGGAGGCCATTCAGGAAAAAGCTATGCCTCTTTGCGAAATACAAAGATCTGTGTAAGAGTGGACAATAAGGACAGGTTAAAGGGCATAACAAAGGTCTTAAAAAAATAAAATAAAAAAAAATTTCAGATGATCAAGGGTATGAGTTTTTTTTTTTTTTTTTTTTTAAACACAAAACTAAGTACAATGCACATAGGGCCCAAGCACACAGTGGGGGTAGTAGTGGACACTGCCGAAGAAAGGGACCCTGAATGTTAATAGGTATGCATACCAGCATCAGCACAATATAGCAGGGCTATGGGAAACACAAACATAATGCTAGGGTGCACAGCAAGGAGGATCTCTAACAGGAGAGATAATACAGTCCCTGATTTACCCTTGCTTGGAAGTACTGTGTATAAATTTGGATCCCACACTTGCCCACCAAAATGATACAGGCAAACAGGTAAGTCCTACAAGAAACTCTTGGAGAATCTAAATATACAAACTGGAGGACAGGAGAAAGAATGGCAAGAAAGCACAGTTCCGTAAGAACTTGCTGTAACAATAGATCTTTGAGGAGAGTCTCTTGCAGCAGGTAATACACTTGGGTCATCGCCAAAGGTTGCTGTGGTGCATGGCAGCTCTTCTAGCAGTCTTTTTCCAGGGGCCACCCACACATCAGCTTCCTGTTTCCTATATAAGTGTGGGTGGTCCCTGGTATCCTCAGTCCCCCCGATTCAGCTCGCTAGGCGAGGACCAAGGGGAAGCCAAGGTACCATAGGTATCCCAACCCATAAGTCATTGGACCAGAAGCTGTTCTCCTAGAGAAGGAGGGGGACGGAGGGTGGGATCATACCTGCTGCAAGTGACACTCCTCAAAGATCTGTTACGATAAGGTCTTATGGAACTGTACCATCTTCCATGGAGTGGTCTCTTGCAGCAGGTAATACACTTCATATGAATCCCAAGCAGTAAACACAAGAAGGGGAAGGGATCAAATCAGTTCCAGTGCAGTAGCTTCTTCTTGCTGTTTTTACATTGTTTCTTGGTGATTTTACTTGGTAGGTTACTTCAAAGGGGCTAGCAGGGAGGTTGGAATTTTGAAACTTGTTTTGGTGGCTTTAAGTGGGCTCATTTGATGTTTCACTGTGTAGCTGGCTGTATTGGTGGAAGCCTTCTTCTTCCGATTTAAAACCTATTTGGTGCGATTTAACTGGGGCCATTTCTTTGAATTGGAGACCTATATCTTCCAATTTCAAGCCTATTTTGATGTGTTGTTGGTGAAGCTGTTTGAATTGGAGACCTGTTTCTTTTGGTAGCAAACCTATTTTCTGGGCTTTGAGTGGAATTGTGATTCCTTTTTGCTGGCTTCACAAACGGGCAAAGGACATGCACCTCTCATAGCAGAGGCACACATCCAGGAAAGGAACAGCAGCAAGTGAAGAGGTGACTGCTATCTCAGTGGAAGGGAAGTAACTGCAAATCAAGGAGCTTTCATTGTTACTTCTTTGCATTGCTTGCATTGTGGAAAGGAGGAGTAGGAGTTTGAAGAAGGTTGTGCAATAGTTACATAAAGTCTCTTTTTGGGTGTAGATAGGAATGTAAAAAGCAGTTGCTCAATCTACCTAAATGTGTACAAATGGGGTAAAGGAAATTAAGAAAAGAAGAATGTTTTGCACTGATAGAGGGAGGAGAGGGGAGACTTGGGGGAGTGTTTGGTATCCTTCATCTGGAAGGAGGGGGGTAGCAGTGGCAATGGTAGGGTGGTGGCGTGCAACAACTGTGGTGCAACCAATCTTCTAAAAACTTGCCTGAGGGTGGGGGGACGCATAGTGTGCAACCACATAGAGAAACTTAGAAAGGACATTGAGGGTCTGCAGGAGGAACTAAGTCAGGCAAGGCAGACTGGAAGTGGGTTTAGCCCAATACTGGAGGGAGGAAGGAGGGGAGATGAGGGTGGGTGATTTGAGCCAACAGTGGTGAGGAGAGGGTCAGAAGAAGGGAAACAAAGACAAAGGGGCCCAGGCCAGGAAGAACGATTGCTGGGGAAACCAGGCCAGGAGACAAAAGACAAATGGAAAGAGGAGACAGGGACTTGTGAGGGGAGAAGAAGTGGCAACAGTCATGCAGTGGAAAGGAGGGAACAAGTTACTATGAAGAGAGAGGGAGTGGGCATTTGTGAAGGGTCTTCAGAAAATAGTTTTGCACTGCTAGAGGGGGAAGGAGGAGGAAGGAAGTGATGTGATTGGAGAAGTAATTGATAAATGCCTGGACCAAACTAGAGCGGGGAGGAAGTTCTGCTGGGAGAATTGCAGGAGGAAGAAGAGGAGTAGGAAATGAGAGATTGAGATGAACAGAAGCAAGCAGGGAGCAAGAGGGGTGGAATCTTAGTGATGGGGGATTAAATACTAAGAGGAGTCAGGTGGGGTAGCAAAGCGGAGAGGCATAGTCGCATTTGTGTGGAGGCTATGCCAGGAATGACAGCTGAAAGGGTGGGACAATCTGTTCTGAAATATGCTAGAAGGGGTAGGGACAAGCCTCATTTAATTATACCTCTTGGGATGAATGACCTGGCTGACAAGACGGTAGATATAGTCCAGAGGAGGTCTAAGGAACTAGGACAATTATGTGAAGGGGCAGGAAGATCAGTAACTTTTTCAGAGATACTTCCAGTGCCCAAGGCAAGCACAACAAGAAAGCCGAGAATAGAGGAATTTAACAGATGGCTAAGAACCTGGTTTTATGCCAAAGGGTATGGGCTGTTGGGGGATGGGGTGGGGAAGAACCTGGGAGGACAGTAGTCTATGCCAAAGACAGACTACACTTGAGTGAGGAGGGAAAGAAAGTGTTGAAACAGAGGATGGAGGAGTACTCGGAGGAAGTAGGGAATTTAAACTAGGAGCAGGGGGTGGCAAGTGGGCAAGAAACATGCAGAGACCACAGGTTGGAAAACCATATGAGTTTACCCCCCATAACAGTGACAAAGGACAAATGGCAAGTACTATTGGTGATGCTAGTAAAGGAGGGCAGGATTGGGGGGGGGGGGGAGAGAGAGTGGAAGGTGGTTACCCTTAATGCTATGAGCCTTGGGAGGAAAACTGCAGAGTTACAGGTGCTCATGTCAGAGGGAGAGGTGGACATTGCAGCAATCACAGAAACATGGGTCACCCAATACACTGACTGGGACCTGTCTGTACCAGGGTACAGCTTATTTCATAGGGACAGGGTGATTGGGAAAGGGGGGGGTTGCACTATATGTGAAGGAAGGACTGACGTGTGTAAGGGAGAAAGGTAGTATGGAGTCACTTTGGATGCAAATCCAGGATTCCACGAACAGGATTCTCAGAATGGTGTACAGGCCACCATCTCAGACGGAGGAGGTAGACAGGGAATTATTGGGACAGATCAGGAGGACCTGTGAGAAGGGTAGTGTGGTGATTGTGGGGGACTTCAACATGCCAGGAGTGGACTGGAGTACCCAAACAACCAGGAACAGAAGGGAGCAGGTACTGCTGGATGCCTTCCAGGACAGCTTCCTGCTGCAAATGGTCAGTGAGCCAACCAGGTTAGGGAACACCCTTGACCTTGTGCTGGCAAATGGGGAGTTTGTGAGAGAACCTACAGTGGAAGAACCACTGTCAGGGAGTGGCCACCACTCAGTATGGCTCACATTGGATATGGGCAAGGAAGGAGTGGAATCTGGCACGAGTGCTGGACTCCAGGAGGGCTGATCTTGGGAGGAAGAGGGAAGTGGTAAAAGGGTACCTACCCAGAATTCAACCTAGTCTGGACACTAACAAGAGGTGGGAGCTCATAAAGCTGGGGATAGTAGAGGCAACCAAAACCTGCTGCAAGGCCCAGAGCAAGAAGGCTAGGGCTAAGAAAGCAAGCTGGTTAAACAAGGAGGTCATGGAAAAGGTAAGGAGGAAAAGAGCTGCCTTTAGGAGGTACAAGAAAACAGAGGGGGAGGGGACAGGGAGAGTACTTGACGGAATCGAAGGAGGTGACAGGGGCAGTAAGGGGAGCCAAGGCATCTACAGAGCTCAGGCTGGCAGAAGGCATTAAGAAGGGGGAGCAGGACTTCTTTAGGTACATCAGGGAGAAAAGGAGCTGTAAGGACCACATACTAAAGGATTAGAAGGGTGGTTGGGTGGAAGAGGGGTGCAAAGGCAGAAGCACTAAATGATTACTTCTGCTCAGCTATTTACTAAGGAGAAGAGGGGTGATACCCAAGGGGGAGGAACAGCAGAAACAGGGGGAGGAGGGGTGACAGATGGGGAAATCATGTAGGGCAGAGTTCGGGAGGGTTGGTAGCAGCCATGTGACCTAGGAGACAGCATACGTCTGGCTGTGACCACTTTCTGGGGTGGTATCTGCAATGCCAGAGAAAGGAGCTCATCTTACCGTCGGCTGGAGGTAGGCCCTGGTGGAGACAGTGTCTAGGATTGCTCCTATATATATATTGGAGCAACTGTGTAGTGGTCAGATTGGACTTCGGCCAATTGACCATAATCCCGAGAGCTTGGAACAGAGTTACAGTTGCTTCTAGGGAGGAAAGCAGAGCAGTTTGGACTCTGCTTTGAGGAGCCAATCGTCCTGGTATGGGAAGACACAGTGCCAGTCATGTCGTAGGGCTGCTGCTACCACTAGGCATTTGGTGAACTCTCGGGGCAGATGAGAGTGCCTGAAACTGGTAATATTGACCCATGTAGAAACAAAGGAACCTGTAGTGGGCAGGATGGATACGGATATGTAGGTAGGCATCCTTCATATTTAGGGCACATAGCCAATCTCCTTGTTTTAATATTGGCATGATGGAGTATAGGGTAACCATGAGGAACCTTCTGTACTGGACGTATAGGTTCAATTGTCTGAGATCTCCAGTTCGTTTGGATACCAGGAAGAAGTGGAAGTAAAACCACTTCTGCTGTTCTGTTGGGGGTATTGGGTAAATGGCCTTCTTGGTTAGAAGAGCTTGTAATTCCTCCTGGAGAATAGGAATATGGTCGGGTAGGTAATGGACAGAGTGAGAGGTTTGGAAAGTAATTCCACAGCGACGCCCCTCTGAATGATCCGAAGTACCCACTCATGCAATGTGATCATTTTCCAGGCCTCCAAGTGGAGGGCAAAACTACCACCCACAACTTCCATGGCCTGGCTGAGGAAGTGTGGACAGAGCCCCAGTTGGTCACTGGGACGGGCTGACCAGCCCCTCCAGGAGCCCTTGGCAGCAGAGGTGTTGGTTCTGGTAGACTGGGAACGACCTTGCAATCCGCCTCTATATTTTTCCCCTTTTGGAATAAAAGGAGGATTGGGGACAGTAGGATGGCTGAGAAGTATGGTACATGCCATGTACTGTAATGCAGGGTTCTTTCTGAAGCCTGGAGATCTATCAATGTTTGGGTACCTGGCCCAGATATTTTGTACTCATTAAAGGAGGCATCGACCACTCTGTTATACATCAGGTGTGAAGCCCGAGACATGAAGCAAAGCATGGTGACACAAAGTAATGCCAGTTGCTAACATGTGGCCCGAAGTATCGACCGCATCATATCCTGAAGTAGGTGTCGAGAAATGGAGTTGCAAGTAATTGTTCCCTTTCTTGCAAAGGAGGGAGTCTAATTCAATGGCAGAGGACCAGTGTACACGCTGGTATTTGACCATATATCCCATGTAATACAAGATTCTGAGATTCATGGTGCTTGCTTGGAAGACCCCCCCCCCCAGTCTATTCTGCAGGAATCTTTATCCGGGAGGTAAGGAGCTCATGTGTTTCGACCATTTAGTACAATGAGTGGCAGTAATCACCACTAAATCTGCTTCCAGAGTGGTGGATAAGAAAGGCTGATCCAAAGGAGCCTGGTAGAGGCGATCCGCTTTGCAGGGAACAGCCCTAACAAAGGAACCCCGATTCCAGGCTGCAAGCATAGCATTTTGGTATGTTTGGATTAGTTGGGGGGCGGACTACGAAGACTGGATCCTCTGGTAACGCCAAATAGTCTGCCATATGCTTATGTTGCTCGTCATGTTTGGTTTTAGAGAATCCCATGACTTTCTGAATTTGGATCATCATCATCTCATGAAAAGATGGGTCATCTGGAAGAGAGGCAGCCGGATGCCTGGACAAGTCCTCATTTATTGAGTTCATCTGATAGCGGAGACTGGGGCTGGAAATCTATATCCTGGAATACCTTGGCCTCCAGTAAAGTCTACCAGAATTTCAGGCTCATCTGATAAGTAGTCATCCACATATGAGGGAGGCGACCAGGGTGGTAAAGGGTCTGTCACCCTGAAATCTTTTTGGCACAGTAGGGGAGCGGGTTGGGTGGTTCTACTGTCCTGGATTGGAGGGCTGAGCATGCCACATAGCATACAAGACGTGCTGTACTAAAGTGACGTCCAGCCGAGTTGGAGGGGGGTTCTAGAAAACCAAGGGGATGGTGGAGGGGATTTGGATGCATAGCCTGAGCAGGTATTGACCCGGGTGGTAGGGTCCTGATCCCTGTGAAGGTGCAGGGCAGTATACATGGCAAATGCAGTAGGTTTCCCCAGTAGACTGCAGTTCCTCACAGACTGAACTGCTGGGGAAACTATTATGCAGTAGAAATGATGTCCCTGTTGACAGGAGAGGAGCCAGTCGACGGAACCCATAAAAGGTTCATCACAGACTGCCATCAACGCACCGACTAAAAGGCAGAGAGACAGTGCCAGCGATGGTGGGGCACCTGTAACAGTGGCTGCTGGCGAGCACGAGTTGGAGGACAGCTTCTTTTTGTGCTGAGAATGAGTGGAGGGGGAGCTCTTGGGACGAGCCCAGATTCTCCATGAGACAAGTTCTGCTCCATTTAGTGGAGTTTGATGTCTAGCAACAGTAGACGGGTTGCCTGGTTGAAATGCTGACAATGTATGTAGGAATTGGTGTCATGTGGGTTCCAGACACCTTACACAAGTAGTACAGCTGTCGAAGCAGCTGATTTTCCTACTGCAACGGCCGGAACAAAAGAAAAATTACTCACCTTAGTAATGTTTTTTCTAATGCAGTCTTGCTGTATTCTGACTACTGCAGTTAGGTCCTGCCTTTCAACTGCCCCGGAGAACAAAGAGTTAACTTTCCAGGGCCAGCATGGACTGTTCAGTGTGAGCTCGGTTGAAGCCTGTCTACTGTTGTTTAAACTCAGTCAGATCTTTACGAATAGTCACTAGAAGTTCGGTGTGGAAACTGTGAAACTCCACACTTGCTTTGAAACAAAAAAAACCTTTTTAATAAATTTAGTTGCCAGTTGGCAAAAGACTCCAAGTCAGGAAACCCAAAAACTAAACTCACACACCCAAAGTAAAGGAGGGTGAAAAAGGGGGGCACCCCTAGGGTGCCAACACTGCTCCTGTCCACCCACATCCCAAAAACTAGGTTCTAAGAGGGGAAGCAGGGGGGAGGTTAGAATACAGCACGACTCCATTAGAAGAAACAACATTACTAAGGCGAGTAATTTTTTCTTCAAATAACATGAAGTCTTGCTGTATTCTGACTATTGCAGACTACCAAGCAGTACCTCCGTGGAGGAGGGACATAACCTATTTTGGGAATAGGCTCTGAAGTACTGCTGTGCCAAACCGAGCATCACTCCTAGCCTGGATATCCAGAGAGTAATGCTTGGTGAATGTATGGACTGTTTTTCAGGTGGCTGCTTAAATTTCTAAGATAGGAATATCCCTGGAAGCAGCTGTACTTCTAGTAGAGTGAGCCCTTAGGCCTGAGGGTGGGGTTCTACCCAGTTTTTCATAGCAGAATTGTATACAAGAGACAATCCACCTGGCAATAGATCTCTTAGTAGCAGGTTTACCCTTACCAACCTCGCCATATGTGAGGAACAACTAGAGGGACTCACACCTGTGACCCTTGGTGCACTCTATGTAGTAGCTGAGGGCCCTCTTAACAACCAAGCTGTGCAGCCTCCTCTCTCCAGAGGAGGAATGGTCAGTGAAAAAACCAGGGAGAGACAAAGACTGATTAAGGTGGAAATCTGAAACCACCTTAGACAAAAACTTCCTGTTAGTTCTTAGGACCACTTTATCTCTATGGAAAGAGATGAAATCAGACTCCACTGACAAGGCTTGCAATTCACAGATACGCCTGGCAGAGGTAATGGCTACCAAAAACACAGTTTTCCAAGTCAAGTACTTAAAGGAAAACTACACCCAAAACTTGAAAAAATATATGTTGTGCAGAGTGTTTTAATTTGTATGTGAAGTTCTAATGTTTCCTTCCCTCTGACTGGTATTAGGAGTTTTTCCTAAATTAGCCTGCTAGCTTTAGGGTAGTTTTACGACCCCTGGAGATCTCGATATCAAATAGCTTATTGTTATTTCCTTGTCCTACAATGTACCTTCTTTCATGTGATGGTGATGTAGCAGAGACCATGGCCCAGATATTCAAAAGGGTTGTGCATGGCGCTGACTGCTGTTCGCCATGCACAACCCACTGATCACCCGGTCCGATATTTAAAAGGAAACATGCTGCAGCACAAATCCTGATGCGCCAGGGCGATCGGTCAGCATGGAGGCACAGGTCAGAGCGTGCTCTATGCATAAACTGCACAGCCCAATATTCAGCCGGGCCATGCAGAGTTATGCAGGTGCAACCCCTACCTGCGCAGTTACGGGAAAAAAAAAAAGGAACAAGTTGAGGACTACCAACAGGTGAGCTGCCACACTGCAGGGCTAATGCAGTAGCTGCCACCTGTGGTGGCCCTCCACTTGTTCCCACCGCGTCCCATGCCCGATTGGGCTGGAAGTCTCTCCCCGAGTAAGCCGATTGCGGGCAGCACAGTATCCCCAAGCAGCCCGATCGCGGGCACTAATAGTCTCAACCCCCCATTAGCCGATCTCAGGCATGTATGAAACACTTCAGGGCCCTGGTTATCTCCTGATGTGAACCGAGTAGCTCGAGTCGCTGGCGGTATATCTTCCCAGCATGTTAATCCTGGTGATTCATGGTTACTGCATTGCTGCTGCGTGCCGGGGGCTGCACGCCATTGGCCTGCTGCCTGAACCAATGGGCGGCAGCCCAACTGAGCTGGCAGGCTGTGGGTGCTGACGGGAGGGGAGCGGGTGGTGGGGTTCGTGGGTGTGGGGCCACCAGATCACCAGGATAACATACATTGGGGGTAAGGATGCCGCCCGTGATTGGGCTACTCGGTCCACTAGACCACCAGGGATATTGGACTTTGGGTGGGGGAGAGGTCTGATGTCTGCGATAGCTACCGGGGCATTTTACATCTGCCCCTGATCAGGCTAAGGGGGGTTTGGAGACAGTTATGCCCACGGTCAGACAGAGCGGCGCATCCCGGGACGATCAAGCGCCTGGCATACGCCAGGTGTAAGTCATCGGGACCGCGTACTTGCATGCAAATGGGGTCAGAATTAGATGTAATGGCCCCTGCACCTTGCATAAATTATGGCCCCATTCGCATGTCACCTTTTGAATATCGTGAGGAAGCTGCACACAGCGAATGGAACTTGCGCCACCACATCTCAATGCTCCACTCTCACCACTTGCACTGGCGCAGTTTCACTGCACCATGCAGAGTGGGTGTAGCTAGGGGGCGATATTCAAAGAAGTTGCACCACAGCGCAACTCCGTTGAATATCGCCCTGGCCACACCCCTGCGCAACTATTTTGTGCGGTGCAGGGGCTTGCGCAACAGAATGGCACACTTTGAATATCTGGGCCCATAAATCCAGCAGAAAGCATTGCATTACAATCAGTTCACACCAACAGAGATGGCTATATTTTAAAATCTGTAGAATTCAGCTTGGTGACCACCCTCATCGTAAATGTCTTAACTGTCCTGAAAAACTTTGCTGCTGGTAATTTTTGTGCAGCTTGTAAAGCTTCAAAGATATTTAGTTTGTTTGGCATGTGTGTGCTGAATGTTGGGTCTCTCTTACATCACAGTCACATGAGACAAGATGTACTGTGTGAACAAGAAATACAATTAAGCTATCAGGGATGAAAATGCCCAAGGGTCATAAAACTAGCATAAAGCTAGGCTAATTTGGGAAAAACTCCTAATACCAGTCAGAGGGAAGGAAACACTAGAACTTCACATACAGATAAAAATATATGTTGTGCAGTGTTTTAAAGTTTTGGGTGTAGTTTTCCTTTAAGCTCTGCAGAGGACAAAGGCTCAAAGGGTGGTTGCATAAGCTGAGCAATGCAAACATTAAGGTCCCAAGCAGGAGCAGGATCCCTAAAGGGGGGGGAATGGTGTGCAGCAATCCCTTGAAGAACTTACAAAACACAGGATGGACTGACAGAGGAGAGGGCTTACCTACTGACAAGAAGGCAGAAACAGCTGCCAGATGCACTTTAAGTGTTGCTGGCCTAAGTCCTAAGCCATTAAGATGGACCATATAGTCCATAACTGTAGGCAACCCAGCAGATTCTGGAGAGATATGCTTATTAGAGCACCAAACAGTGAACCTTTTCCATTGGGAGTTACAAGTCTTTCTGGTGGAAGGCTTTCGAGAAGCCTTAAGGATATCCAGAACCCCTTGAGAAAGGTGCACATCAGCATACTCTAACTCTTCAAGAGCCATGCCTTGAGATTGAGATTCGGATACTAAATCCTACAGAGAGAATGTCAACAGGTTGTAATTCCTGGGAAGAGACAGGGGAAGGTGGACTGCTAAGGACAGCAACAGTGGGTACCAGGGCTGTCTGGCCCAGTCTGGAGCAATCAGAATCACTGTGCATGGTTGAGACCTGATCTTGACTAACACTTTGAACAGGAGAGGAAAGGGGGGAAAGCATACAGAAATTTCCATTCCCAATTTAGAATCAAGAGCATCCAGGGGGACTGAGCCCAAGACTGGGGTCTGCAACAAAAGAGAGGAAGTTTGTGATTGTCTGGGGTTGCAAATAGATCTATCTGTGGAGTGCCCCATCTTGAGAAAAATCACCTTAAAAACTAGGGGATCTAGGGTCCATTCATGATGGCCCTAGGATATCCTGCTGAGAGCATCTGCTAGGACATTGTCCTTCCCTGGGAGGTGAACTGCTATCAGAGAAGTTTGCAGGGACTAGAACTTCATTGCCTCTGTGCACAAGGCCACAGACAGAGTGCCTCCTTGCTTGCTGATGGACCACATGGTGGTGGTGTCTGTTCTGACCTGGACCACCTTGTTCTGTACAGATTTGGAAAAGGCTTGCAGTGCCAGAAACACTGCTCTGAGTTCCAAGAGATTGATGTGAAGCAGAGATTCTTGAGGTGACCACAGTCCCTGGGTGGTAAGATCCCCAGCCAAGGAGGGAAGCATCTGTGGCGAGTATCACTGAATGAGACTGAGTGACAAAAGGAACCCCTTGTCTCAAATTGTCCTGATCCTGCCATTGCAAAGCCTGGATCAGGGTTCGGGTCACTGGGACTAGTTTGGTAAGGGAATCCTTTCTTTGGGACCAGAAGGCTCTTAAATGGAACTGAATGTCCCTCATCTAGAATCTTGCTCCCTGGACCACTGCTGTGGAAGCTGCCATGTGGCCCAGAAGCTGAAGGAAATGCCTTGCTGGTCGAGACACCTGTAGGGTGAATGAAGAGGCCAGTTCGATAAGTGTCCTTGCCCTGTCCAGGGGAAGGAAGGCTCTTGCCCTTACTGTAGCCAGTTCCGCCCCTATGAAGGTGAGGAGCTGTACTGGCCGAGAACTGACTTTGGAAGGTTGAGGAGGAATCCTAAGGAAGTGAGCACTTGCAGATGTGACTTGACTTGGTCTGGGGGCTGACCCACTATGAGCCAGTCGTTCAGATATGGGAAGATGGAAATCTTTTTTCTCCTTAGGAAGGCAACCACTACTGCCAGGCACTTTGTGAACACCCTTGGGGCTGATGTTAGGCCAAAGGGCACTGCTCTGAATTGATAGTGGCCTGAGGGCAACTCGAACCTTAGGTGCTTTCTGTGGGAGCACCTGATGGGAATGTGTAAGTAGGCAGCTTTGAGGTCCAGGGAAGTTAACCAGTCCCCTGGCCTGAGATAGGGCAAAATTATTCCCTTAGTCACCATTTTGAACTTTGGTTTTAAAAGGTGCTTGTTCAGGTATCTTAGATCCAGGATGGGCTGCCATTATCCTGTTTTTTGGAGGGTTAGGAAGTACCTGGGGTACAATCCTTTGCCCTTGTGTAGGGTAGAAACCCTTTCTATGGCTCTGAGAGCCAGGAGGGAAGAAACCTCTGCCTCTAGGGCAAGGGTCTCTGAAGAATTTACAGGTGGAAAGGATCTGGTTCTCATCTTGGGAAATTTTTTGAAGCTGTGAACCAGTCCCTGGCTTACTACTTCCAGGACCCACTTGTCTGATGTCAGAGACTTCCAGTCCTGGACAAAGTAAGCCAGCCTGCCCCCTACAGGTACTGGAGAATCAGCCCGGGCAGACCCATCAGGGTGTCTGCTTGGCAGGGGCTTTAGGCTATGGGGTGGAAGCAGGCCTGCTTATTCCCCATCTGCCTCTCCCTCTGAACATAAGCAGAAGAGAAGGCCTGGGCTTGGTAGAAAGGCCTTTGAAAGGGCCTGCCTCTGAAGTGCTGCCTTTGAGGAGTGGCTTGCCTTTCTTTGGCCTGAGCACTCCTGTAGGTGGTCCTGTACTCGTCTATCTTTTTCATGTAGTTTTCTGTCTGCCCCCCAGAGAATTACCAATGACAGGGAAATCCATGGCCTTAGCCTGGGTATCCTGTGATAGGCTTCTACATCTGAGCCAAGCCATCCTCCGAAGGGCCACAGATGTAGCCATGACTAGATGAAACATCACTGGAGTCCACAGCAGCATGAAATTGCACCTTGGATGCCTCAATCCCATCCGCAGCCACCTGTTCCAGCTCCTTGGCAAACTGGTCAGGGGCCTGTTTAGCCAGAGCCAGCAGTGTCCCACCTGGACTTCTGCTATCTAGCTGTGTAGGCCATACAGTTAGCCTGAGTCCCAAAGATGCTGCCATATACTGCAGCCTGAGTCCCAAAGATGCTGCCATATACTGCTTCTTTGCCATGGCATCAATCCTCCTGGAGTCCTTATCTGGGGGGTGTGATGCCAAGGGAATATTTGCCTTATCACAGGCAGCAACCTGCACTACCCCAACATGATTGCATTGCAGAGAAAGGAACTCCCTGTCCGAGCCTGAAAGGCTATACCTCTTGTCCATTCATCTGGCCACAGGAGGTATGAAGTTAGGAGTCTTTAGAATTTTAAATGTCTGTTTCCCAAATGATTTGTGGAGGGGAATAGACAGCCTCCTGGACTCTGGGATGTCCATCATTTCAACAAAATCAGGCTGCTCCTGATCCTCTACTGCTTCTTCCATTGGAAGCTGGAGGGTTTCAGCCACTTTCTTGTAAAACAAAGTGGAAAGGGGACTCAGAAAGACTAGGAGGAGGAACACCTGAAGGTCTGTCCGGGGAGATGTCCAGGTCAATAGGCACATCCAGAATTTCATAAGCATCCTCATACTCTCCCTCCACCTCCGGTTCACAAAATTCTTCTAAAGTATAATCCAGAACCGGGGGAACCAACTGAACTGCGCCCCTGCCAGATGGTGCCGGTTTGGCCGGAACCGCAGTTAGCGATTGCACTATCCTTATCGCTTTGGCCATTTCATCAGCGGTCGGAGAAAGAACTTGTGGATCAGGACAGGATGATTTTTCTCCTCTTTCTTTTAACCGGAACAGACTCCTCAGAATCGGCTCTCCTTTTGCCTGAAATAGTTTCGTCCTGGTCAGATGGCACTCCTTCTGGTTCAGTCAGAACCGAAGCGGGCTGGCCATCCGGGTCAGCGGATTTCTCGGCCTCCCTTTCCCCCAGTCTACCTACTCTCTTATCCAGGGTAGCTTTGGGAAAACTCTTACAAATTTGGCAGTCGGACTCGAGGTGGTCAAACCCCAGACAATAAACACAGGTGGTGTGGAGATCAGCCTTAGCAAAGGCTTACACACACACACACACACACACTCTGCAGTGGTGAAACCCAGTGGGCCAAGTTTTTTTCTTGGGTTTCTCGGACATGGCCAATCCTATCCAAAACGTACCCTTTTTTTGGGAATCCACCAGGCAAGACTCCCTTATCGGTTCCTGACCGTGTTATGGGTCGTGGAAAAAACAATTAAAAGTTGGGTGTTTTTTTTTTTTTTAGAACCGATGCAGACCAGTAACCACACTCTAAAATTCAAAAACTTAATGTAAAACCTATCTAGTACTCACTGTACCTCTGTCTGTGGTACTCACTGTATCACAAAGACTCAAACCGACAGATTCAGTAGCAGAAATTCAGTAGAAACCGAGCGAAAAACAAAACTTTAACAGACTTTTTTTGAACCGAGCAAAGGAGAAATCTCCTGAGCGACTGTTCAGTGAGGCGGAGTAAAGAATCTGACGGTTGGAGTTTAGACAGCTGCTTCAACCGAGCTTGCGCTGAACGTTCCATGCTGGCCATGGAAAGTTAACTCTCTGTTCTCCGGGGCAGTTGAAAGGCTGGACCCAACTGCAATAGTCAGAATACAGCAAGGCGTCATGTTGTTTGAATAGCACTATCTTGCTTGAAGATTCTCTGGACATTTGTTCGCTCAAATTCTCGTCTAGAACGGCTGTCTGAAGTTCCTCTACCTGCTGCATGCGAGCTGAAGACAGCAGGAAAATGAACAGAGGATATCAGGGACTGCCCACACATATAGAAACCAGGAAGCTGGTGTCATGTGGATGGCCCCTGGAAAACAACTGCTATAAGAGCTGCTGTGCACCACAGTGACCTCTGGTGACGACCCAAGTGTATTACCTGCTGCAAGAGACCACTCCATGGAAGATCAGGTGCTCTGAGCCTCTCCTGAATAAACAGATCGACAGCAACAAGCTGTTCACAATGATACGATAGTAACACAGGTATAACTCTCAAACTTGGGTGGGGGAGGGCAGAAAGTTCAAGGGAGTATTAACCCCCAAAACATACAAAAAGCCAATAACCACAGGAACAAGCCTCTGGCATTGGGACTGAAACAGTGGAAAGGTTCAAAAGGAGATGGGTCAAGTACATGGCAAATACTTAAAAAAAAAAAGGGGAGGGGTTTGGTTGTAGGGAGCAATGATAGGGTCACTGCCCCAACATGGCTGGCAGACCCATCTACTGTGACTTCCTATGTCCTTTACCTTGCTGTGCCAGCTGTTGCCTGTCATTAAAATACCCAGGGTGCCTCACAGCAGATGATGCAAATGGAAGGTACACTACATCTACTCAATATGCCTGTTGCTCCATCACCACTTTCAGATCAGAGTGTTTGGGTATTTTATCGATAATTCTTTACACAGTATACAATTAAAAACACGCAAAAACCTTATGAGGCATCTTGGTTCCTACAGCTTACACCATGGCTCGTGACCACGAGCCTTTAAAGCGTTTTTGGGAGGAGACTATCTTATTAGCCTGAGAGAGATATGAAACATGGTAATGAACTTTATTAACCAGCCTGGCACTGCATCTCAGAGGTTTTTGGGTAACAATGCTGGCAGTTCTCATCACCATTTAGTTCAGCAGAGGGAGCCAAATTCTCATCACAGATGCAGCGAATCTACAGACTTTGCAAAGGCCTGCAGAACAATCAAAACTAATTTATACTCAGGTACATGCTGGAGGACAGGAGAAAGAGACATTAACAGAGTTCAAGTACCTCCGCCAGTGCTCCAGATAAAATGAGCAGTGGCCTATTTTACTCAATTTAAAAACACTCAAATTTTTTTTTGACAAGTACCTACAGAAAGTATTCACCCCTCCCCGGATTTTGTCACATTTTGTGATGTTGCAAACTCAAATTAAAATACATTTATATGGGATTTGTCACTTATCTACACAAATTTTATGTCAAAGTGGAATGAAACTTCTGGAATTTTTTGTACATGTAATTTAAAATAAAAACCTGAAATGTCTTGATTTGATAAGTATTCACCCCCTTTGCTATGACTCTCCAAATTGAGCTCAGGTGCAACCCATTTCCTTGAGAGATCACTCTGAAACTTGAATGGAGTCCACCTGTGGTCAGTTCGAATGATTGACATGATTTCAGAGGAAATACACCTGTCTATATAAGGTCCCACTGTTGACAGTGCATGTCAGAGAAGAAACTCTACCATGAAGACCAAGGAGCTGTCTTTAGAACTCCGTGATAGAACTGTGAGGAGGCATAGATCTGAGGAGGTGTATAAAAACATTTCTAGGGTGTTGAAAGTTCCCAGGAGCACAGTCATCATTAGGAAATGGAAAGATTACGGAACCACCCAGACTCTTCCTAGAGCAGGCTGTCCTCCCAAACTGAGCAACCAGGCAAGAAGGACCTTGGTCAGGGCAGTGACCAAGAACCCAATGACCACCCTGACAGAACTACAGAGTTCCATGGCCGAGATGGGAGAACCTGTCCAGAGGACAACAATCTCTGCAGCACATCACAGATGTAGTCTTTATGTGAGACTGGCTAGACTGAAGCCACTCCTGAGAAAAGGCCACAAAATAGCATGCCTGGAGTTTGCAAGTAGGCACGTGGCAGACTGAGACCATGTGGCAAAGACTCTCTGGTCCAATGAAACAAAAATTGAACTTTTTGACCTGAATGCAAAGCACTATGCCTGATGCAAACCAAACACAGCTCAGCACCCATGTAACACCATCCCTACCATGAAGCATGGTGGTGGCAACATCATGTTATGGGGATGCATTTCAGCAAAAGGGACTGGGGCACTTGACAGGATAGAGAGAACAATAAATGGAGCCAAATACAGGCACATCCTTGAGGAGAACCTGCATCAGTCTACAACAGACCTTGGACTGAGGCGAAGATTTACGTTCCAACAGGACGACGACGCCAAACATACAGCCAAAGCAACACTGGAGTGGCTTCAGAACAAGAAGGTGAATGTCCTTGAGTGGTCCAGCCAAAGCCCAGACTTGAATCGCATTGAAAATCTATGGAAAGATTTAAAGATTGCAGTTCACCGCTGCTCCCCATCCAACTTGACAGAGCTTGAGCAAATCTGCAAGAAAGAATGGGTGAAAATCCCCAAATCCAGATGTGCAAAGCTGATAGACATACCCAGAAGACTTCAAGCTGTAATTGCTGCCAAGGTGCTTCTACAAAGTATGACTTCGGGGGGGGTGTGAATACTTAAGTAAACAAGATATCAGTTTTTAATGTTTCATAAATTTGAAACAATAAAAATATTTT
The DNA here is from genome assembly GCA_016271365.2 of Neoceratodus forsteri. Lineage (NCBI taxonomy): Eukaryota > Metazoa > Chordata > Ceratodontiformes > Ceratodontidae > Neoceratodus > Neoceratodus forsteri. The sequence goes on from CM057449.1 coordinate 1,851,747,179, forward strand.
GCCCTTTAAAATACTGAGTATGCTGTGTGAATCGGGGAGATAATTTAAATGCATTATAAATTCTGGTAGCAACAACAAAATGTGAAAATCCAAGGGGGGTGAATACTTTCTGAAGGCACTGTACACTCATCTCAACCCTTGGATATGCTCCACTGATACTTTAGAAGGATCCATTTTACAAATTTAAAGCACTTTTACTCAAAATATTTTACTCACCTACTCTCAAAAATGGTTATGTACATTACTTTTGAATGCAGTTTATCTGGAGCACTGACCTCTGTGGAATAAAACAAGTGGACTGAAGTGAGCTCTTCACAAATGAATTTGAACAGAGGAACTGTGGTTAATGCTGTTAACATTCATGGTTATAGGGGCACCGTCAGAGGGTTCAAGGAGTAGCGCCGCGCCCCCCCCAACAGAGCGATACTGGACTGGAACAAGTTTCTAGAGGCCATCACGCCTGAAGCTGTGGGAAGGTTCAAAAGGGGATGGGACCAGCACATGTGGAATAGTACAGGGGTGTGGGATGGTAGGGAGGACTGCAGCCATATTAAGTGACCAGGGCTCCAGCTAAGATTTTTTGGAATGAGTACTGTACTCGTCATTAAAAGTGAGGTGAGTAAAACCCAATACAAATGCGTACATATGTCCACACAGAGTGAAGTGTGGAGTACTTTTTAAAAACATTGCAGTTGTTTCCCTAGATGAGATTTGATCAGGTGCCAACAATGCTCCAGTTAATGTTGGGAGGTAAGAGTAATTTATTTTAAATTAAGAATTCTAAAAGAACCAAGGGTAAAACTAATGACATCGCTGACTACTCTCTTTCACAAATCATGGGAGGATGGGGTGGTACCTGAGGACTGGAGGAGGGCAGATGCGATTCCTCTTCACAAAAGTGGGAGCAGTGACAAAGGCAGGAAACTACAGACCAGTTAGTTTGACCTCAGTTGTAGGTAAAATGATGGAATCACTTCTGAAGGAAAGAACTGTCGAGTACCTAGAGGGCAGTGGGGCACAGGGCCCAAGGCAGCATGGATTCACGATGGGAAGGTCGTATCAGACGAATCTAATAGATTTCTTTGACTGGGTGACCAAAGTAGTAGACCAGGGAGGGGCTGTGAACATGGCTTACCTAGATTTTAGCAAGGCATCTGATACAGTCCCACACAAAAGATTAATGCACAAGCTAGCCAGCCTTGGAGTGGGTCCCAAGGTGGTAGCCTGGATAAAAAACTGGCTAAACAACAGGACGCAAAGGGTAGTAGTAAATGGAGTCCACAGTGAAGAAAGGAGGGTAACTAGCAGGGTACCGCAGGGTTCAGTACTGGGACTGGTCCTTTTTAATGTCTTTATATGTGACATTGCAGAGGAACTGGAAGGAAAAGTATGTCTCTTTGCAGATGACACAAAGATCTGCAACAGGGTTGATACACCAGATGGAGTGGAAAGGATGATAAGGGACTTGGCAAGGTTGGAGGAATGGTCAGATGTATGGCAGCTCAGATTCAATGCAAGAGTGCAAGGTAATGCACCTTCAAACGAAACCCAGAGCAAGAGTACACAATGGGGGTGAGATACTGACAACAGTAAAATGGAAAGGGACCTGGGGTAATTATATCAGATGACCTAAAGGTGGGCAAGCAATGTGAGAAGGCAGTAAGGAAGGCTGGGGGTATACTGGAATGCATAGGGAGAGGCATCAATAGTAGAAAACAGAAAGTTGTTATCCCTCTGTTCAGACAGTTGGAGAGACCCCATCTGGAGTACTGTGTGCAGTTCTGGAGACCCCATCTCCGTGAAGACATAGACAGAGTAGAGGCTGTCCAGAGGAGGGCAACCAAAATGGTGCAGGGTCTGCACCAGAAGACATATGAGGAAAGACAAAAGGAGCTTAATATGTATACCCTTGAGGAAAGGAGGGACAGCGGGGACATGATAGAAACTTTCAAGTACCTCAAGGGAATCAACAAAGTCCTAGAGGATGGCATCTTTCAGAAAAAGATGTGCAAGAACAAGGGGGCACAATTTGAAGATGGGGGGGGCGGCTCAGAGGTAACATGAGGAAGTATTGTTCACAGAGAGGGTTGTGGATGCATGGAACAGCCTTCCGGAGGAGGTCGTGTGGAGTCAAGAACAGTGGGGGAATTCAAGAATGCATGGGACACAGACAAGGCAGTTCTAGTTGGGGGTAGGAGGAAGTAAGCTGTTGGTTAATTAGGATCTGCAGCTTATCTGTTAGGTAGGAAAATGGGCAGACTAGGTGGGCCAAGCGGTCCTTATCTGCCATCAAATTCTATGTTTCTGTTTCTAAATATAGTGAGTAAAACAAAACTGAGGAGTGCTGTAAATCTGGAAACAACTAGTTATGTTACAAAGCACTATTCTATGTAGTATGGAGCATTTACAAATGTAGGACAAGTATTAGTACTCATTAAAAACATTTTCTGAAGAGTATTTTCTAACATGAGGTAAAATAGGTCGGTACTCACCTTATCTGGAGCCCTGGAAGTGAATTTTCCACACAATACCAAAAAAAAAAAAGCACTCAAATAACCTTAGTCGGGGCCTCTACGTTACCATTATCTTACTCCACAGCTCGTGACTGTGTCCCTTTAAAATGTTTGAGGAGGAACATCTTACTAAGACACGTACAATGAAAGGACTCAACATGTAAAACTATTAACCATCCTAACACTGCATCTCAGAGGTTTTGGGTAACGATTCTGGGCAGTTCTCCTCACTTGGTTCAGTAGAGGGAGCCAAATTCTCATCACAGATGCAGCCAAATAAAAAAAGGGTGGAAAGAAGCACAAGTGTCAACACTGGTACTCCTGCTTGATATACATGTGGAAACCGGAGGGAAGAGTAAGAGGCAAGGTTCCAGAACACGTTAGGAAGTACTCCCCCCCCTTCCCCAGAAGATTGACTGGAACAAGCAGGCTCAAAGAGGGAATGAGAGCAACATGTGCAGTAGGGGTAGGAGTACAGAAGGGCACTGTCCCAAAGTTAAGATAGGTCCAGCCAGTAGGCCTTTTTTTTTTTTTTATAATCCAAGTTATGTGACATAAGGAGAAGCTCAATGTACAGAAGGACCAGGTGATATTTAGATACAAATGATTTGATCCCTTTTATTGGACCAATAAAAGGCATCAAATCATTTGTTTCTGGATCTGTTCTTAAAAGGACCAATATGGCACCTACAACATTTTTTTGCAAATGATATTCAGACAGATACAGACAAGGTTATACATAATAATGGTAGTATCTACTTACCTTTTAAAACTACTAATCTGGTACAGTGATGGCCAATGATGTATGGGGGAAATCCCATGGACCCAGATCCTCCAATCCATCAACTTCACACCTCATAAATATAAGGACCATCTGTCCTGCATGTCAAACATGGACCAACCATGGCTTCCACTTGTTCTGGCATTTTGTCCTCAGATTTCTGTAGGTATGCTGTGAGCTTCTCCATTACATGGTAGTCTCACAGTGCATCTTCTCAACTAGTTAAGAGTGGAAGATTCAGACTTGGCTGTATTCAGGAAATTACCTTTACCAGCTGTGAATACATAATGTGCTGGCTACAATAGCAATAATGCCATCTGCAGGGTAGGGGACCCTACATTCATGACCACTGCTTGTATTTTCTTTTCTACATCAAGCCAGTAGTGTGAGGACTGAACAGGACCACAGGACTTGACTGAGTGGTAACTGTCCCAGCCTATCCAGCAGGAGTCCCAAGCAGACAATAACTTGGCAATAATTTAAAGTGTACATAAGAATTTGATGGCTGTCTTTCAACTGTATTCATGCCACTGATAGGACCCAGGAACTTTACATTGTCTGAACCAAACCATAGCCTATTCGGCTTTTTGTAGTTCTGTAGAAAGCAGCTTCCAAGGTGTCTTGAGTGGCATGCACACTGGCCTGCTGGCCACTCTGCAGAGCTATAAAATACAGATAAAAAGCAGTACACCAACAGCACTACATGAATGAGATGACCAGATCTGTTGGGGGGGGGGGGACTTCCTCCACCTGTAGTCCCAAACCCACTCTAGAGCAATGTCAAAATTGCAGGCATCTACAGAGGTCAAATTGATCAACGCCATATTCCCTCTGGAGCTGGTCAAAAGATTTGAACTAGCCCTGTGTGTAAAACCCTGCAAGTCACAGGAAAACTGTACTTTTATCTGGATGATCCAGTCAACTGCTGTCTGCCATGAAAATACTCAGAATGGCCCACAGCTGATTGTTGGCATAGCAGTGGCACTAAATGTAGAAACAGAAACTGACAGACAAGGCCCGCTAGGCCCATCCAGTCTGCCCATATTCCCTACCTGGTCATTGGCTTTAGCCTCTCCTTCCCACCACTAGGGTTCCCTTATGCCTATCCCATGCATGTCTGAATCCCCCACTGTGCTCGCTCCCACCACCTCTGGGATAGGCTATTCCAGGGTTCTCAAATGGTGAGGCCAGCCTCCCTGGGGAGGCCCCAGCCTGTTCCAGGGGAGGCTCAAGCAAGTCTGAAAAAGTACTGCATTTAAATTTTGAGTTTTATGTATTTTGTGTGAAGAGATGAAGCAAACTGAAAGAGGATAATAGTAGGTAAATCTTATGTACTTATTTACTAGTAGGTGGCAAGGAAAGGTGAATGAGCCAAGGCTCATTTCAGGTGTACTCGGGGAAGGGTAGGGAGTCAATACATTTCAAAAGGTAACTGCAAAACAATCAGGAAATACACAATGAACAATAGTGCAAATATGAACAATAAACTAATAATGAGAGGTGGTAATTGATCAATTTGTAGCCTGATGGTAGAAGAGCCCATATACAAGGGTTGAACATAGAAGTGCTATGAGCAATAGCAGGAAGGAGCAAAGTAATCCCTGAGAAGTTGCTTGGGAGCAGGAAGGACAGAGAGAGGCAAAGTATTTAGGAAGGTTATTCCATAGAGAGGAAACAGAGAAAGTAGTCTGACCTATGAAGTCACTGCAACAAGGGTAACAGCGGTTTAAGAATAAAAATAGCGGAGCAAGTAGGCTGGCCTGTCAAGATAAGAGTAAGCTGAATAACATTTATATTTTATCTATTTGTTATTCAGACAATGCCTTGAGCACAGGAGTTTTTTCAAAGATTCCACATCAGTATAAGACAAAAAGAACTGAATGTGAGCCAGGTACTCAAAGGGGTTTCAATTTATTCATGGTGTACTGCTCAAAGTACAGTATGTTATTTTTCTTTGGGGAGGCCCAAGATTATTTCAGTTTTTGGGGGAGGCTCAAAATCTTTTCCATGGATTTGGGGAGGCTCACTGTCACAAAGTCTGAGAACTATTGGGCTATTCCATGCATCCACCATCCTTTCCGTGAAGAAAAACTTCCTCACATTCCCTTTTATCGTGCCCCCTTGTCCTTTTACATCTATACTGTAAGATGTCACCCACTTGCACTTTATGCCCTTAACTCAATTATACCTCAGCAGCCATTCTGTATCAAGGTTAAACAATGGAAAACTGACTCAAAAAGCACTCCAAGTGGTAATGAGTTAACTCACTGAGGACACAAGACACCTGTAGGTGGCAGCAGAAAATATACTCCTGAGGTCTTTAACACCTCCAGACGTCCTGCACTTTGTGACACTGAGGACTTTTGACGCCTGAGAAAGTCATTGCTTAAAACTTAAATACTTCACAAACTAATGCAAGTAGAATTGACTGCATAGCACTTTTGGGAAGGTAATGCTCTGCTGAACAACTTTGCCACTGATACTTTGTGTCTGTTATATATACTTTAGAAGATATTTGCATTTTTGTGTGGTATAATGCGTACAGCTGACATTTCTCTCAAGCTTCACCCAGCCACCTTAACAAGACAGAAAAGAAATACATGTATTATATTAGAAAAATTGTTTTGTAGTACAAAATTTTTGTACCTCTATCTAATGTATGGATGCTTAATTTGGTGTTATGTTAAATATTTTCCCCACAAAAAATGGTTTCATTTGTCTTTTTATTGAAAAAAGTTTCTTTGCTATTTCAACCAATATGGAAAAAATACTTATATTTAATTGCATAGTACCACTGGAAAGATAATTGTGCTGAACTCTGTCGCTCACACTTTGTGTGTAGCACTTACAGTTCATGAGGTATTCGCATTTGTTCGTGGCATTATGTTATAACTATTTTGCGCAGAAAGCACCAGGTTGCGCTAACAGTATGCAGGCCTCAAGTGGTGGAACTCTCAAAGAGCTCCAGAGGCCTCAGTGAGTTAAGATACTTGGTTGACACTATGTCTCCCCATTCCTGCCTCTCTTCCAGTGTACACATATTTAAGTCTTTAAATCTCTCCTCATGTGTCTTCTGGTGCAAGCTCTGCACCATCTTAGTCACCCTTCTTTGAACCACCTCCACCCTATGTCTTTATGAAGATGTGGCCTCCAGAACTGTATACCGTTCTCCAGATGCGGTCTCACCAGTGTTTTGTACAGTGGTATCTACCTCCCCTTTTCTGCTAGCAATACCCCTTCCTATGCACCCCCAACATGCCACTGGCCCTCCCCACAGCCTTTGTACACTATTTGGCCACCTTTAGGTAATCAGAGATTATTATCTTTCTCTTCACTGGTTATTGTCAGCAACTGTTTCCCCCATCCTGTAACTCTCCGAAGGGTTTTTTGTACCCCAGGTGCATGATTTTGTAGTCTGTATTAAATTTTAGTTACCACACTTTGGACCATTTTTCCATATTGAGCATATGTGCTCAATATGCATTACCACTGAAAAGACATGGTAAATGAACACACTTTTCACACCATTACCTGCAGACTATAACTATTAAATTATAAAGACTATTGTGCACATGGGTGCCCAAGACAGAGCCTGCCATGTGTGTGAGGCACTCAACCTCTACCTCCACTTCCAAGCATAGCTGCTAGGGACATGGGTCCACCACACGGACAACTAATCCTCAGAGTCCATTACTACTATTTTTTTTTTTTTTTATTTTGTACTTAAGTGAAGAGAAAGATAATCTCTGATGACCTGCTAAGCACAATCCATCTCTGCAATTGTGGTTCATACCCTCCTTTCATTTTAGTGTCAATACACGTGCACTGCTGTATGCTGATCTCAGCACATGTAACCACCAGCTGACTGTACACCACTGTATAACTTGTACCATACTGTATTGTCTTCATTACTGCACTGTGATTTATTCTATGTTATGTAATCCCAGGTCGCCCCTGAAAAAGGGACCTCCGGGGCCCAGTGGGCTTACCCGGTCACCAAAATTTAATAAACCACAGAAATCCTGGGTATTTTAAGTGACAGACAACTTGTGTAAAAATCTGTTAGTTGGGGCCTCTAACTTCCCATTATTTTCCACAGCTCACGACTGTTCTTTACATATTAAATGTTTTTGGGGGGCCTGCACATCTCATTATGGTAACACTGCTCAACCAGCTTGACACTGCATCTCAGAGGTTTTTGGGTAACAATTCTGGCAGTTCTCACCATTTGGTTCAGTAGAGGGAGCCAAATTCTCATCACAGATGCAGCAAAACTGTACTTTGGAAAGGCATGCAGATCAAATGTTTACCACGTCACCATTAATAAAAGAGGAATAATCAATACAGAATAAGCAGAATTCTTTATAATCATTTTCCTCCAAACACTAAAGAACCTCTTGATATAAAATACTTGCACTCCTCTGCAGAGTCTAGTGATGTCTAGTATGAAATTCTGACTGTGATAAACTATACCATGGTGTTAAAAAAACCTCTCTAAACTCATGTTGAGGAAGAGTTGGCACAGAAGGGACGGCTAACATGGTGGGGAGACAAATAAAACTGTCCACACTACACTGTAAATCCAATGCCATCACTCTTAGCATCCTAACCTGAATGATGCAAGTTAAAACTATAGGACTGAAAGAAAGACTCAAGGCACCAATAAGGTTCCATTATTTTATTTTCTCTACTGCTCACTTCTTTACTTTGAAGTACTCTTCAATGACATCCTTGGCCTGAGACTCTTTGCCATAATCCTTGAAAAAGAGAGAGAGAAGGAAATTTTAGTGCAAACTTTTTCAAATTTTATAGAAACTGTTTACTGGGTTGAAAGGACAAAAGGCTAATATTGGCCCAAATTGTACACCCATACAAGTGGGTCTTAATTTATACCAAAGTTCTACCAGCTACTAATAGTTCATCAAGTCCCCTTTTAAATCCCAGTACTGTGTTTGTCAATCAACACTGGCGGAAATTTATTCCAGGTTTTTGCAGAGCGCACTGTGAAAAAATGATCCCACCTGCATAGACATATAGATGCTAACGGCAGATAAGGGCCTTTGGCCCACCTAGTCTGCCCAATTGCACATGTAATTTTGTCTCTTCAAGTTTCTCTTGAACTGGGTGGTCCCCTTCCCAACTGCTAGGATCCCCCGATGTCCATCCCATGCATTCTTAAATCCTGTAATCGTTTCAGCTCCAGCTCCTCTGGCAGGGCATTCCACTTATCCACCACCCTTTCTGTGAAGAAATACTTCCTCACGTTACCTCTGAACCTCCCTCCCATTTCATCCTATGACCCCTAGTCCTGGAACAGCTCTTCCTGCACCTTATTCATCCACGCGAGGTACTTGTATGTCTCATAGCCCCCCCCCCCCAAAAAACACCTCTCTGAGGTGTTTGCCCATGGGACAATTTGTTTATTGTGAAATCATAAATTGTCTCATTTAATTTCAGCCCACATTGAGAAGCCAATGCATAGGAACTGAAGGTCTTGTACATGAGTAGTGTATCTCCGCCACTTTGGTGAAAATAATTGTGTCAGTCTATGATGGTAGTTTTTTTTTTTTTTTTTAAATGAGGTATAATTTTGGCAACATTTTTGAACCCGCTCGATCACTGCGATATCCCCCTTTAGATAGGGACTCCAAAAAGGTGAACCATGATCTAAATAAGGTCAAATGAAACTCGTATATAAAAAGGTATCAATGTTCTGATCCGGAAATAAAGGAGTGCTGTATCCTTTTAATCATGCCAACAGTCTTTTTGGTAATGGTTTTACCATCGTCAGAAGTAGCCAATTTACTTACAATAATACCAAGGTCTCGTTCAGATTCAGAGGTAAGAAAATGTAGGAGTATTTTCGGTTATTCTTTCCAAAGTGAATAACTATGCATTTGTCCATACTAAAGGACATTCCGTTTGTGATGGTCCATTTTTCAATATTAAGTTATTGACAAGTGATAAGTGCTTGATAAAAAGAATCAACTTCCCCAATCACTGCCAATGTACTGCACTTCCTGGGTTGCCCCTGAAAAAGGGACAGTTTTGTCTCAGTGGGCTTACCCGGTTACCAGAATTCAATGAATAAATTTGGTATAGTCTGCAAATTTAACAATCGGTTTTGTATTTGGAAGATTATCACACTAACAAAGATACCAAATAAAGTGGGGCCCAGGACAGAGCCTTGGAGTACCCCACTGCTGACAATTCTCTCCTCCGATAAATTCCCATTTATTCTTACACACTTAGTCTAGTATCCAATTCTGAATCCATTTGACCAAAATCAAATTTAAGCCCATATGTAACAATTTGTTCATTAGGATTTTACGGACAGTGTCGAAGGCCTTCTGAAAATCTAATAAGATAAAATGTTTTTCCCTATTAAGGCTATAGCTGACATTGTTAAAGGACACTAGATTGGTGGTTGTTGAAAAGCCCTTCTTGAATCCATGCCCATTATTCTGACCCAAAATTAAATACCTCAATTTCCAGGTGTTAGCTTCTGTATTATGTTACAGACAGAAGTGAGACTGATGGGTCTGTAATTCTCAACACCACTACAATTCCCCTTTTTGAAAGTTGGAATAACTGTAGCTGTGCTCCAGTCATCTGGGACAGCACCTTGGTCAAGTGATATATTAAAAGGACACTACATTTTTTTGCATTATACTATTTCTAGTTGAAACCCCACATTTTATGATTGCGTACCTTCTCTAAAATTCACTGATGCTGCTGGTTGTTTAATCTGCATCCTTTCATAGTAGAACTAAAATGCATGGTAATGGTGACTCTGTTTTATATCCTTGATCTACTTTTATTGCATACATCTGAACATGAGGAACACCCCCAAACAGAGCTGACACTCATGATGCAATAGCCTCCTTTCCTCCCACTGCATCCTGAGTGAGTAGACCGTTGAGGGTGTTCCCAAGTCCAGAAAAGCAGTGGAAGTTGATCATGGAATGTAAACACACATTTTGGTGTAGCAACACCAGTATGGTGGGCAGTCTGCTTTTCACTTTTAAAAAGAGGAAAAAGGGATCAGAATAAAACTACCAGCTACATCAGCACGTTCTACAGAATGTGAACAATCATAAAATGTGTATTTTAAATAGGTGACAGTTTGAGGCCTAAGGTGGGGCTGACAGTGTCCCTTTAAATATATAATTGCTAGTGGGTGAGCTAGTTCTGCCATTTCCCACAGAAATCTAGGATGAATGTTATCTGGCCCAGGACTGGAATGGTTTCTTATTTCAGTTAGTGCCTTTAGAACGTCATATCAGCAAAATGGTTATTTATAAATGTTCCAAACAGAAGTATAAGTTAAAAAGATTTGCTGCTTCCACATTAGAAAACAGTAGAGCCCTTATATATACACCAAAGGCCCAACTGCCCTAGATGAATTTTTTTTTTTTTACTGTTAAAGAGAAAACTGCTCCATCTCTCATGGGCAATTTTGAATTCAGTCCTATACTCAGCTCACCTTATGACTAGGATATTTCAGTTCCTTCCTGCAAGTCCGAATGTTAATGTCAGATGGTTCTAATTTTGCTTTTTGGCATACATTCTTTGGTTTTGAATTATTTTTTTTTTTTTTTATATATCAGCTGTTAACCATACAGGATTTCTTCCTTTATTGCGTTTTCTTTAATGGTACAAAATTTGTTTATGTCTAGCTCCTTTGAGCAATTTCCAGGCTTTATCAATCAATTTATTAGTTAGTACAAAATCCCAGTCTATGTTAGACAGATAGGGTTTGATTTTGTCCACTGTTTCCTTATTAGTGTCCCTCAGTAAGGTTGTACCATGTAATCTGGGTCTGGAGGCCCATCAAGGTAAAGGAGACCATATTATTCAATTCACTTCATTTACCAGGTAAGATCGCTGGGACAAGGCCCTTTTTCAGTATCATCCTGGTGCTTATTATGGTCACTGTTACTCAGTGGGCTCAGGAGAGACATCAGAAACTTCTGATTCTAGACTGGCTATGATAAGATTTAAGTTATTACCACGGGTAGGCTCTTGAATCAACTGTTCCAGACCTTGACTCTAGAGTGGTTACAAATTCCCCCTCTACATCGTTTGAACCAGTTAAAGAATCCCATTTTATGCTGGGAAAGTAAAATCCCCAAGAATTAATTCATCACCTATGCTGGGAGTGGTAATTTCATTCAATAGGCATCTGCTATAAAAGTTAATTTGCTGCTGGTGGTCTATAACAGTTTCCCAGTATAAGTTTAGCTCTCCCCTTGAACTGTATAGTAACCCACAGGTTCTCAACTAGTACTCCTTGGGATTCAATAGCCAGGTATTGTCGGGAAGAGATATTATCCTTAAAGGAAAACTGTGCTAAACCTGTAAGTATTTTCCCTAGTAGAAGTTGTTTTGTAAGTACTGGTTCAAATTGTTACAGCAACACATGCCTTTTAATAGCCTCAATGGGCATTTCTGCTTTACGGTCTGGTGCCAGGAACCATTTAGAATTGTATGATGTAGTTTATGTCCCTCTTAGCAACAGGGTTCTTTAGTAGAATACCGAAGCATTGTGCCAACAGAAGAACAGAACAGGGGCATAAACTACATCATACAGTTCTAAAATGGGTCTTAACAGCATGGAAATCAGAAACACCCAGAACGATAAAATCTCAGAAGTTGAACAGATATTTAAAAAACAGGTTCTACTGGGGGAAAAAAAATTACTTAAGATTTAATGCAGTTCTCCTTTAACATAACAACCCCACTCTATCTGGCCTACTTAAGTTTATAGTTGGGTAGGGTGTTCATCCAGTGTCAGCGGCTCAGTAGGTAGCACACCCGCCTCTGAGGCCGGGAGATCAGAGGGCTATGGGTTCAGTTCCCACATCTGGCACTTGGGTGAATATCCCAGTACTGACACCGTAGTGCAGCATGAGAGGGGTGCTGCACTTCTGAGGTGCCGTCTCTCGGATGAGACGTTAAACCGAGGTCCCATCTGCCTGGATTGGTGGTAGTTCAGGTGGATGTTAAAGATCCCATGGCACTTATCGAAAAGAGTAGGGGAATTTCCTCAGTGTCCTGGCTAAATTTCCCTCATTCACTAAAAAATACCACCAACAGCTTAATCTGGTTCAAGGTCAGTTGGCATTCATCTGTATCCCCCTCCCCTGGGCCTGAAAATAGGCAGGATTTGTCTAGTGCACTTACCCGGTCAACAAAAACGAAATAAATCCACGTGGCTGAACGTCCCACCACGTTTCACTGATGGCTATAATATAGATATAATCACCAGCGAGTAGTGCCTGAAGTTCAGCCATTTTAGTCAAATTTTAACTTCTGGCATTTATCATGAGGATCTTACATTTGCAGTCAGTTGTGGATAAGTTCCCCTGGTTCAGAGAAGGATTCTGTACACCCCTCATCTGTGTTGAGATTCTATGCTCAATTAACCACATGTACCTGTAGCCATTTCTAGGGACCTTAAGGACTACAGAAGTCTTCAAGGCTCGTACTTTGGCATTTGTTTTTGCCAGCTGATAAAAACTACTGCATTGAAACAATCTTCTAAGCAGTTGTATTTCACTGGCTTGGTCTAAATGCTGTGTCAGATTAGTGGGGGACTGATATTAACCTGGTCACCACTGCCCGACTATGATGCATCATAACTATTCTATTCATTTAGGACAAGTGACACTTAGAAGAACTTCCCCAATTACTGATCTGTTCAACCATGGAAGTACTACATGATTGCATTAGGGACTTACCTTGACAACAACACAACTGCAACCAACAACTTTGCGCGGTTTGCCCTCTCTGTCAATTTTGCAGAGGCCTACCCATTCCCCCAGCTTTTTGTTGTCATCAACCTGTTAAAAAAAAAAAAAAAAAGGGGAGAATTTATTTATTCATTCAATTTTGATAACCGCATAAGCCCACTGAGCCACGAAGGTCCCCTTTCCTGGGGTGACCCAGATTTAGTTACAGAGTACAATCAGTTCACATACATGCCAGAACGGTGAGATGACCATTTTGGTTAAATTCTGGTCACTGTACTGACTAATTTGGAATTACAAAATGATACATTAGGAATCAACACAGCTTGTACAATAAGTATTAGTGTACATTCACGTATGTGAAAAAAAAAAAAACAAGCTAAAAACATGCACAAATACAACATCGCAGCCTGCAAGTAATTTAAAACGTTTAACTGGGAAAGATGCGTTGAGCCACAGCTAGTTTCCAGGTGTGACCCAGGGGAAATGGCAGTGGGATATACAAAAATTGATTAACAAAACAATGCATCAATCAGTGTTAGAAACAAAATAGTACAGTACTGACAATATATACATTTAGGTTACAAATTGTAATGGGTATAGTTATATACTAGGTGTAAGTGCAATTTGTCAAATTGTTAAACAGCATTTACATCCAGCATAGTACAGGGAAAAAAGAAGAGAGGTACCAGCTTGCAAGGAGTATCCTTGCATGGAGAATGAGCTGGCACATGGGAAAGAGTAACATAATAATTTAAGGCTAGAGGGGAAGGGGGGAGGAGAAGCAGAGAAGGGAAAAAAATAAAATTGGGGGATTCAAGTGGGGCTAGGTGGGGAGCAATTGCATGGGGTAATGGGGAGGAGCTTTAGCTGGTGTATTAGCATGCTGAGAGTGAGAGCAAGGTGGACAGAGTGGGAGAGATGGTTCCATAGATCTGGCAGTCAGAGAAAGTGGCCTTGCCAGCTTGAGAGTGTGGATACGGGAAATTGAAAGTGCAGGACTCACGGGATCTAAGGCAGTAGCCTGATGTGGGTGAGGGGAATAGGAGACTGGAGAGATAAGGGGGAAGGCTGAGAACCAGTACTTTACGACAAACACGGCACAGTAAGTGAAGTGGCGATTTCAAGGGAGGGAAGTAACACTGCCAATTAAGTGCGACTGCATCTTCAGAGGACTTGGGCAACAATTCTGGCTGCTTTCTTTACCATAATCACTACAGGGAGCCAAGTCTCAAGGGCAGTTACTGCTCCACAGAAAAGGGGCAGTTCTGATCTCCATAGAAGACATTCCTCACTTTACAGGGGTCAAAACTGGTACTGGACTAATAACCAAATGACTGTAGATTTTGTACTGGGCTAGTGAAAGGTTCCATCAGCTAACCCTGCTAGCTAACATTTCAGTTAGTACACCAACTGGGCCAATAAATGCTGTGGGGTCAGTGGATTTTCCCCAGTGGCTTCAGAACATAATTTTGACTAATTTCCAAGACTAGTATGTTAATACTGGCACATGCAACTCTTACTAACCCACTGCTCAAAATGGAAATATCAGACTATGAGGGATTAAAAAAAAATACACGCTAGAATTAAATTTTCACCATACAGAGAATCTTTTCATAATAAGATGCACTAAATGTGGTTCTTTTCTAAGTGCTCCAATAATGAATGTGCGCACGACACCTGCTAAAAAGGTATAAACAAATTGTTTACTTTTGACATATACAAGTTTACAATGTGCAGAAGGATCAGAATTTTCTAAATGTGCTTTGCAAACCAAAGGAAATACATGCAGCATCCATTAAATACTGTTTAAGCACATAGGCGTTTCAACTGCAGAGAGGGAATGTCCCCTCCTGTACCCCTTGGGATGCCAACTCTATACTTGCGAGGTTGGCACACAATATTTACAGGCATTCTCCTACACAAATATTATAGACAGTCATTAACAGAAAGTTAAACTCAAGCCAAACAGACCGTTTAAGACTGCTTGCTCCCATAAACTTAAGTATTCTATTGCTAGCATTTACATAACACTGGGGATCAACAGACAATAAGCACCCCAAGTCAATGACGGAAATAGAACTGCAAATGTGGGAGAAAAGAATGCCACATGGGCATCACACAGACTGCTCTTCCAACACGTGAACATAAGCAGCCAGCAGAATAAGGCAATTTGGTCTTTCTAGCTTGCTCGTACTGCAGGATCCACAGCTTAAGTTACTGACCCTGCATCCCCATCCTCCCTTTTCCATCTGCCCCACGCATGATCTTTACCAGCCCCTTAGGTCTATCCCAGCCCCTCTTGAAGCTGCCCACCACCTTCAACAAAATCACCTTATCTGGTAGTGCATTCCAACTGGCCACCACCCTCTCCACAAAGAGCCTCCTAACCCCCCCCCCCCCCAAAAGCTTCAGACTGTGTCCCTTCATGTTAAGGCTGCCATTTAGCCTAAAGCGACTCATTTTCCACTCTATTTCTCTCTTTCCAGTACTTGAAGGTCACATTCATGTCCCCTTCTCCTCCAGGAAGTACATAGACAGTGTCGGCAGATAAGGGCCTACGGCCCACCCAGTCTGCCCATTTGAGCTTGTAAGTTCACTATGTTATCCTAGAAGTCTGTTGCCCCTTACCCCCGACCACCAGAATTCCTACATATACATATATATACACACACACACACACATATACACACACACATACACACACATACATATATGTATATATATACACACACACACACATATATATATATACACACACACACATATGTGTGTATATAAGATATATATATATATATATATAGATATCTATATATCTATATATCTATATATCTATATATCTATATATCTATATATCTATATATCTATATACCCCATGCATTTTTAAATCCTATGATTGTTTCAGCCCCCACCACTTCCTCTGGCAGGGTGTTCAGCTTGTCCACCACCCGTTGTGAAGAAATTCTTCCTCACGTTTCCTCTGAATCTTTCTCCCTCCAACTTCACCCCATGTTCAGTGGCCTCAGCCTCTGCTTGTATGCTTTACCCTGCTGACCTGTGATCATCTGCTTCCTCAGGCACCAGTACCACAATTCAAACTCCAGATGTGGTCTCACCAGTGACCTGTGCAAGGGCAGTATAACCTTCTCTAACCTACAGCTAATCCCCCCCAGCTATGCACCCCAACATCTTATCTGCCCTTGCTGCTGCCTTCTTACAATGCGTGCCTTCAGATTACTGGTGATCACCCCCAGATCTTTCTCTTCTGTTGCAGATACCCACACCCCTCCCAGGTAGTATTCAGTCCTGGGATTTCTGGCTCCAACGTGCATAACGTTGGATTTCTTGGCATTGAAGCCAAGCTGCCAGATCCGGGATGACCTCAAAAAAAAAACATGTTTTTGTTTTTTTTTTGACTGTCCTGTATCCCTTCGGCTGTATCCACGCTCCCACAGAGCTTGATGCTGTCTGCAAAGAGGCACATTTTGCCCTTAATGCCATCCCCAAGGTCACCGATTACACCAAACACCGGCCCAGCACCGAACCCTGTGGGACCCCCTCTGGTGCCTGCTAACTCTCCCCCCAGCCCAATCACCACCACCACCCTCCGAGTCCTGTCCCTCAGCCAGTTTTCTACCCATCTGGGCTTTTCCTCCCCAACCCCAAGATCTACCAGCTTCCTGACAGAAATCATATTTTATTTATTTCATTCTCATTGGGTAGGGTGCACTAGACATACATATGCCTATTTTCAAGCATAACCCAAGAGTTAATGGAAGTTGAATATAGTGGATAACATCAAAAAACACATTTTTGTACAGAGTACACAAAACAGTGGGGTACAGAGTCAAAAGCGTTGCTGAAGTCCAGATAAGGATGTCCACTTGACCCATCTATTTCCTTAGTGACCCAGTCAAGTCAATCAAATTTGTTGCCAATGCTCTCCCTCCCATAAACCCGTGCTGCGTCACATCCTGGAGACCTTACTTCTACATATGCTACCAACCTTTCCTTAAGTTGGATGACCATGAGCCTGCACACAACTGAGGTCAGACTGACTGTCTAATTCATGGGCCATCCTTGGAACCACTCTTGTGGAGAGGCACCACCACATGCTCTCCTCCAGTCCTGAGGTACCACACCCGATTCCACTGAACTACTGAACAGGCCCACCAGTGTCCCTGCAAGCTCCCTCAGTACCCTTAAGTGTAAGCCATCTGCGCCTGGATTTGTCCACCTTCAATGCTAGCAGCCCTTCACCCCTCACTCATCTTTATCACTACATCTGTGCCCCACCCCAACTCTTCTCTCCCCGTAGGCACCTCCTTTATTAGTTCAGTACCTCTGCCCCCCCACTCTTCCCCTTTCTGGAACCTAATAATTTCATCCTTCTTGTCTCTTCTGACCCTTATTTGCCATAACTATCTGCAATTCCTTCTGTGCCTTAGCCCTCGTACTACCCTACTTGCCACACTAGTCAACCATAGGCAATTCTCCATATCCATTTCTCAATCTTTCTAAATCTCTATATGCCAGCCCCTTTTCCCTTACTACCTGGGGCAACCCCCAGAACTGAATCAGCTAGGTGCTCTGGCCCTAGAGTTCTTCCCCTTGAGCCCAGCGCACTCCTCTGTGGCAACCCGTAGTCTCTCCTTAATGATGGACCACACCTCTGTTCCACCACCATAGCTGCTCGGATGCCCACCAGGTGCCTCCTTCGCACCTCACCCATCTTCCCGAAGTACGCCCTCCTAAAATCCAGGATTTTGGTCTTAGTGGGGATATTTTCCCTGCCCATATCCAACCAGTACCACACTGTGCTATGGTCACTTCCACCCAGAGTCGTATTTCCTTTACATGCTCTCCTCTGGTGAGCATCAGATCAAGGACTGCACCCCCGTGGATTCTGTGACGCCCTGAGTGAGGAACAGACTCAGGGCAACACCTCTAGGATCACTGACCCCTGGCACACATGGTAGGTACACTAGTCTACCTTTGACAGGTTGAAGCCCCCCCATTACCACTTCTTTCCCTGCAGTTTCCAATATATGTAAGTTCAGTTCCCTGTACCGTTCCACATCCTGGCTGGGTGGTCTGTAAACCACCCCCCAACCTCACCCTTTCTCCCTCTATTGGGCCACAAATCAACCTACAGTATTTCCACCTTTCCTGCCTCAGATGCCTCCCTGAAATAAGCTACCACCCACCCTTTCCATACTGCCCTCTCCCTCCTGTATAGTCAGTTTCCAAGGATCAAGAGATCCCAGTCACAGTGTGGTGTGGCCCAGGTCTTACTGCTGTTATGTCCACCCTCCCTTCTGCAATAGCATCTGCAGGTTGTACATCGTTTCCAAGCCTCCGCAATTCAGAGACACCATCATCCACTTAGAATCTGAGCCGCCTTCCCCCGCATTTCTCCCCTCTGTGTGCTTCTGCTCTATAATGCTCATGTTCTGTACTGCAGGTCACAGGACTATAAACATTCTGCCCACTGCTTCAGACACATTCTTTGGTCTTTGTCAAATAATTGGGCCTGGCCCATAAAAAAAGGGGGACTCGCACCACTGCAACTTTTTTCAGTCACTTCTTTGGGCATTTTCTTGTCTTCAACCTTGATCAAGTTGATCTGATGCTCAGCACAGAGAGCTTCAACCAGTTTGACATACATAGGTTCATCACAGTTGCCAGCAAGGACACACAGATGGGCTTGGCGTCTAAACAAAAACACAGAAAACTCAGGAATTTCCACGAAGGGCAATAACTCCCATGATTTAAAATATGTACTGCCATGGTGAAACCATGAGACATTCTGGAGATCTTGTGCATTTTCTAATGTTCTGGGTTGTGGGGAAGAGACTACTCACACATGCTCAGAAGTGACAGTTTTTAAACGTGCATGCTAACACTTTGTTCCTCTAGGCAGCCGTAAACAGATACTCTCCTGCTGGTGGCACGCAAGAGGTCGGCAGAGGGAGGACGAGTTAGCGAATCCCCAGTAGCAATGGTGGTGGATGTCAAAAGACTGCATATACTGCACCAGCAATAAATGAGAAAGCAGTGAGAAGTGTAGGCTCCACAGGGCATTGTGCACAGCACAGCTCCATGACATGCAAGTCCTCCTTGGCCGTCACACTTATTTAGCGGTCAAAAACCTTATTTCTGACTACCACCAACTGGTGACCTTCCTCTGCCCTGCAACTTAAAGGAGGAACAGTCAGCACTAAGAGCCTCACACACCCAGGTGTGGGGCTGGTCCCAATTTGCACTGTTTGCAAAACTTACTTGCAGTTTACCAACATATACTGCGTTTATCAATATCAGGCTAATTCTGTTGACTTGGGAGTTGCAAGC
Organism: Neoceratodus forsteri; assembly: GCA_016271365.2. Lineage (NCBI taxonomy): Eukaryota > Metazoa > Chordata > Ceratodontiformes > Ceratodontidae > Neoceratodus > Neoceratodus forsteri. The sequence continues at coordinate 1,851,766,576 of CM057449.1, forward strand.
CAACATTTGCTTTAACCAGAAATCTCAGAATCCCCTGCAGCTGACAAGAGGGCTGCAGTAGTTTGTTATTCAAAAGCCTGCAGTGCATGTTCACATTTTTATAAGCACTAATTTTTCCTTACTGGTTTTGCTGTCCTCCTGGGCCAAGTGCAGTCCTCTGTAAATGTACATCCACTGGTGAGAACAGCACAACCAGCAAACATCTGATCGGAGCGTAAATCTTTAACATGCACTGCAAGCTTTTGCATCTCCCAGTGCTGCATCTCTCCTCTGATGTCAACTTCAGGGACTACTGGGATTTCTGGTTATGGTAAATGTGAATGTACTAGTCAACAAAAATCAGCCTGAGAAATCTACTATACTGCAGTAAACAGCAAGTAAAAAAAGATAAATAAATAAAATTGTTTTTGCACATAATGTGCAAATCAAGACCAGACCCACATTTGAGCACAAGGTTTTCAGTGCCGACTGTTCCCCTTTCAAGTAGCAGTGCAACAAAATTGGGATGCTACTCCTCCCCTCTGCGTGCACACGCGCGCGCGCACACACACACACACACACACACACACACACAAAAAGATTGCAGGCATAGTCATGATTCGTTTGGGTAGTGATTTTTTCTAGCTCTAACAAAATTAGCTTTTTTGATAACCAGATGAGAAAAGCACTGGGCCACATGACCCTTTTACAGGTTTAACCCAGATACATATATTCAATAACACATTACAAATAAACCCTATACAAAATATGAAACTTAAGCACATAAAGCACTTATTCAAATATCTAGAGTTTATCAATACATAAAGGTACAAGTGGTCTTGTAAAAAAATAAAGTAATCAAAAGTGCACTTTTATAAGTAACATATCCACCACAGGGCATGCAGTCATACTGATATACGCACACCCTGGTGTGTTGAGGGACGAGGCCGCAGGCATAGTGCATTCAACCACCCAACGTGTGCATATATTAGAGCACGACTGCATACCCTGTAGTGGATTATCAGTATAAAATGACCAAGAAACAGTCTTGAAGGGGGATGAAAAACAAAGTGCAGGCATGCGGCCATTGTGGGGCATAGTCATGTGGTCCAATCAGGAGACAGCATTTTTACGGATTCCTCTCACCCACTTTAGAATGTACTTTAAAGCTGTACATAAGTTTCTTATCTCTGGATCCATATTTTTGCAGCAGTATATTTGAAGGTATAGTTTCCAGATGTTTGCACAAGAGGACTGTGTCACTGCATCATCTGACAGACTGCTCTTTTTGGAGCAAACTTTCCAGTCTGGTCCATTTTTATTCGTATGTAGGATTTTATATACAAATCAGAATTTAAATTTGTAGCTGAAAATATGTTTTTTGGAAGAACTTTTCTGCTTTATGTTACAGGGAAACCCTAATACATAGACAACCGGTGACCAAGTCCTCCTTTTGTGTACTGTATTAGGGCCAATGATTTATCCATTAAACAGAATACAAGGAAAACATGGAATTTGACATTTTTAAAAAGGACACCGTCAGCTGTTTCACATTTTGACAGTCTGTGCTTCAGTGTCCCGTTGGCATTACTAATGGCCACAAAATACATAAATACTGCAGGATTTGCCTAAATGGTATATTTTATCAATTTAACTAAATTGTGTTTGTCCTGACCTTAATGGCCACTGGCAGACTCACTCGTGCATGCAGCAGGGCAAAGATGTGGGAAAACGTGTCCATGAACTAGTTCTGAATTTTGTAACAAACCTGGACAAACTACATCCTTCAAAAGTACTCACTGATGCTGGCAAAGTAACCATTGTAAATAGGTTTTTTTTTTGTTTGAAAATTGAAATTGCGACTCTGGGAATAAGCATTAGCAGCTTCATTAAAAACAAAAAGCCGGCCCGGTGGCGTTGGACGCCACACCGGCAACCGGGAATGGACTGGCTGCTAGGGGTTTGCAGGGGAGGAGATGACTGAGCGTTCGGAGGACTGCTCTCCTCTACTAGAGTGGGTTTGTGGGGATGCCTCGCTCTCAGTGACGCGCAGTGGAGACCGGGAAGTACTGCAAGGAGCATGCTGTTTTGGGGGAGACACCAGCGGACATCAGCGAGGGCACGTCTGGCTTCTTGGGGGCAACGCACACAAGGTGGAAAACCTTGGTTGGTGGGGAGGTGACAGCAGAAGCGCCAGGACCACTCCCACATGCTCCGGCTCCTACCCCCGACTTGACTGTGGTCCCCGCCTCCCCGACTATATGGGGTCTGCAGGGGGGGGACCCAACATGCAATTCCTCAGTCGGGAAGAAGGAGTTCAGGTGGGGCGTTAGAAGAGCAGCAAAGTGGGCCCTGCCTGACAGATGCCTTGGGCTCACTTCAGTCTTTACTGAAATTCACCCCTTGTTTGGGCTGTGAAGACACCTAGTACTTGTTTGTTAACCCTTCTTACATGGGTCACAAGAGCCACCACATACCCTTTGGTTTACTGCATAATGACTAGCTAAGTTATGCTGCACCTCCTCAGTATAAAAAAAAAAAAGTACAGAGGTGGAGGAGGGCTGGTGCCAAGGTAAACCTAGCATGGCAAGCCACCCTCGTTGCCATGCATGCGGCAGCTTGCCTTGGCGCCTCCAGCTAAGACCCATTAGTGTGACAATGGTGAAGATATCACCAAGTCAAAATTAAGGCGAGTACATCATTTTTAATTCCATCTCTGGGTTCTGTGACATCAGGGGCCTCAAGAGGGAAAGGTCCCTATGATGTCACTAGCACCCACAGATGTAAACAGCCTGGTGCACTACAATCCATACATTAACGGAAATCCATACACTTCCTGATGCAGCTGTACCACAGTAGATGGCTCGTTACTGCGGTAGAACAGAATATAATCTCGTGTCTATTACAGGACAACAAACCCCCCATTTTGAAAATACACTATTCCAAAATCCAGCCTCTGGTACAGGAAAGGCTGCGGTTTACATTATTGCTGAAACTACATTTATGCAAGTCACATAAATGCTATTTAATAGCATTTAAAAAATATAAATAGCCTTCACAGTTCAAAAACCCACCCTCTGCTCCCTAACAGGGCCGAATTTGCCACATAAGTCACAAGAGCAAGAGGCAGAGAACTACAGAGCACCCTACAGCACCTACTGGGTCCTCGCATTTATTTATTTATTTATTTTTAACTGTTTAACCAAAATAATGTCTTAACATGTATTATTTTTAGTAATAACATAAGCCATGTTTTTTGTTACACAAACCTGCTAAAAATGTGTTTGTTGCCAAACCGAAACTCAGTGCAAGTTATCAAATACCTGGTCTATTATGTCCTCATGTGCATCGCACTTGGTCCAGTCCAAATGAAGACCAAACCTACCAAGTGACTACATTTCTGCTCCTATTCCCCATGTCCAACACCTCTACCTCCCCTCCCAGGCAGCCAGCCCGTATACCGGGGTGGGGTGGGGGTGCCACTAGTCACCAGGGAAACATTTATTTTTTCAACGTATTTTTTATGCCCCCGAATCCCTGGGCTGGTCCTCCAGCTAGAAGCACCAGGTCACTCCTTGGTCCCCATCTAACCTCCCACAGCCTGCCCCAATAGAGCCTCAGTTTACCCTCTGGGCAGAGGAGGGCCAGCTACACTTCATCAGGCAGTTTGTGGTGGCAGAGAGGAACGCCCTGGATATACCGGGGTTCCGCCAGAGGCCAGCACAAGGATCAAGCTTTAGTTCCCTAGCTGGCAGCAATCTCCTGGTAAAGTCGGCACACACACACACACACACACACACACACACACACATACACACACGGAGACCAATGCACTGGCCACGCTGAGCAGATGCATGCACGATTTCCCCGGCAGACGCCACTCCCCCCCCCCATCCTGTTAGTTTGTGGATACATTGACACACACACACACACTCACCCAGGTGGTAGTACTGCGAGAACAGCATCTGTCCCCAGAGAAGAAGAGCATTCCATGGAACGCTCAATCCATCTCTCTCAGACAACCCAGGCTTGTTCTTGAAACCAGACTGGTGTCGCAAGCAGCAGCTCTACCGCTGTGCTGGCAGAGTGAGCGATCGGAGGGTGGGGTTCCACTACTCACCAGTGAAACAATATTAATTATGCCCGCAGCGAGCGGAGGGTGCCACTGGACACCAGGTAACCCCCCTCCCATATGGGGATGGCACAGAACTTATCAATGAACTGAGGAATAGTCACATGAATTGAGGGATCAATGTATGAATTCTACACTGCAGAGAAAAAAAATTTGCGTAGCAGGGCAACAATTTGCCAAATACTTTTGGAAGATTTCCGATTTCGCCAAAGGCTAAAGTTTTGAAAATTCTGCAAAAGTTCCACTAAAGCAGAATTCGCAGCTTTCACTCAGCCCTACTCAACACATGTGTATTGGTACAAATACACCTTTAGTAGTGATTTTGATTATTTTGGGGCAACTATGGCAAAAGCAGAAATTCAAGGACTCAGAACTGTTGGGGGAAGAAGGAACATTGTTTGACCAGGAATAGCACACTAAGCCAAAGCCTGTGTCCAGATGCGACCTGGGGGCACAAGTGACTTGCTCAGGATCACATGGTACACACACCTAGGTGGCTGTGGGATTCAAACCCAGGTCTCCAGATCTGCAGCTCAGAGCCTTAACCCACTGCATTATACTGCTCCATACATGTTGAGCGCCACGTAGCTCTACTTCTTGCATCTGACATTACTGGTCACATCTGCCAACTATTTTGTAGCAAAAACAGGGCAGGTTTTTTGATCAAGGCTGAAAAACACCCCTATCTGTACTATTTATTAAAATAAACTGCTATAAATGTTGCCAGCTTGCATAGCTATAACTTCAATCATATTAAAAGACTTTTAATTGTACCCTGTTTAACGTTTTGTTTGACCACAGTTCAAAGTTAGAAAAGTAAATGAAAAAAAATACTATACAAAATTACATATGGGCAGCCATATACAACAAGGTTGATGTTTCCAACACAAAGAGAGATGACATCATAGAGGCAGATCATCTCACGCCTCGAAAACAAAGCCATGTTGTTTGTGAGTGCCCATTCATTATTCTGCATGTTCTCTATAAATGTGAAGTACTTACTTGTCAAGAGCCTTGGCAGCTTCGCGGATACCGCGAGCTAAGCCATCATGGATAAGTGCAGTCTTCAGCACTTCCTGAAGAGCGGTGTTAACATCCATCACACCTCCAGCAGTGATGCTAAATTGTACAGACATAACACAACTGTTAGTAACTGGCTGTCATTACTAGCCAAACTCTTGACAGATTTTCAGCAAGCTACAGGTTTGTCAGAGAAATGTTGTCACTCAGTTTGGAGTGAAGGGGTATCCGACAAGAAAAGAATCATCATTTAAACACTGTAGCTTAACCTACTGCAAAGAACAAATAAATGTTATATGTTCAGTTTAGACTATATAGCGAGGTGTTAAGTTAGCCATAACCTACGACAGGGTGTGGGGTTATAGACATTTAATCCACACCTGGGGTGCACTGTGAGGCACGAGGTCGCATGCCTATAACCCCATACCGTTGTGGGTTATTGCGCTTATAACATGGGTTGCATGAAAAACACAAATAATGCTCAGAAAGGGTGAATTTAAGGCTGGAAGACATTTTTCTGTGTATTCTTCCATCTCAAAAAACAGTTCCACATGTAGACTTGCTTCCTGGACTATACGAGTAGTGTTTATATTGTACTGACGTAATACTTTAGTGTTCAAAGCACAGGAGAGCAGAGAGCAAAGTAATAGCTCCTTTCCTAAAGTAATCAATACATGTTAGAACATCCATTAACCATGTATGAGAATACATTACTGCCATGAGTTGCAAGCACTGCATTATGGGTGTGTAAATATGGGTCATGCACTAGCATGGTCATTCTCTGAGAAATATACTTTTGAACAGTAGCTCATATGAAAAAGTGGCAAACAGTAGTTATCTGGGGAAATCTTTGTAATCAATAGTCATGTGCTAATAGAGAACCTTAGTACACAAGCACTGAGGCAAGGGTTATCCCAAAGAGCACTGGCTGGAAAGTCAAGTGTCAAAGAAATACAAAATCGCACATGCCCTCATAATGCAAAGCATCATGGGCTGTATGTGCAAATCACAACAAATTATGCTGGTTCAACTTTAAGCAGAAATGCATGGTGCTGAACTGTCTCTTGCAGTCTGCAAAGGGTGCCAACAGCAAAGAGACGTGTTTTGTCCTACCAGAACTCTGTGTGCTTCATCTGTACGACACCCCAGTGGAATGAACCAGCTACCCTAAGTTGGTCTATCTGGGTTGGGTTGTGGCTAGCAAAACACATGATCACATTTGCAAACACTGCAGTATGGGTATGTAAATATGGATTATGCTATGTCACACATTGTGTGTTGTGTCCTGGAGTAAAGTAGAAGAGTCATACATAGATACATAGACAGTGTCGGCAGATAAGGGTCTATGGCCCACCCAGTCTGCCCATTTGAGCTTGTAAGTTCAGTTTGTTTTCCTAGAAGTCTGTTTCCCCTTACCCATGACCTCTAGAATTCCTTTAGGTCTATCCCATGCATTCTTAAATCCCGTGATTGTTTCAGCCCCCACCACTTCCTCTGGAAGTCTTGTTGTTTTATATTGTAATGACCAAACTACTTTAATACTTGTTTTACTTTTCAAAACATAAGAAAGCAAAGTACCACAGCTCCTTTCCTAAAATAATCAATGAATACAGAACAGGTTACATCATCTGTTTGACTTGCTTTTTACCATGTATGATAATACAGAAGGTCTATGAGTTGCAAGCACTGCATCATGGGTACGCAAACGTTTTTAGTTTATTAACCAGGTAAGTACACTAGCCAAGAAAGGACTAAATTCAGGCACAACCCGGGAGAGTTCAACAAAAAGAAACAGTGAAACAATAGCAAACGTGGGTACAGTAAATGAAAAATAAGGGAAAACAATACATTGGAGAATACATCAGTACATCAGGGATACAATATGTAGGAGCAACAATCATAACAGTGAGCACTGTTCAAAAATAATGGCAAACAAGATTTATATTAAGTGCAGCAGCCATGGATGGGACCTGTGGGGGAAAAAATGGGGTAATAAGAGAATATAGAGAGAGAGAAAGGAGGCGAGGAAAGTGTGCAGGGATTACAAGAGACTGCAATAGAAGAGGGTGCAGATAGTAGGGGAAACAATTGAGATGGGAGGGAGCTTTTGAGTAGAATAAGGTCAAGTAGGCCTAGGGTGGTATGAAACAGAAGCATTTGCTGGACAGGATAAGATGGTTTCTAAGTGCATTCTTGAAAGCAACGTGGGACGGAGCCTGGAGAATGGTTACAGGAAGGGAGTTCCAGTATTGCGGGGCAAGAGGCAAAAGCACCAGATCCTTTAGCGGTGGAGTGCCGAGGGACAAGAACAGGGGCAGAAACAGACGAGCAAAGGTCATAGAAGGATGACTGTTTTTGAAAGAGACACGTTAGGGATTGAAGAGTTTCAGATCTAATAATGCTATCAGTTAAGGAGCCAAAGGCATAAAGCCTAGACTCATGGGGTGGAAGCCATCCAAGGTTAGAATAGAGGGTACAGTAGTGTTTCAGTCTGTGGGAGGAGGATGCATACCGACAGATATCGTAGGTGACATCCCATTTCCGAAAGTTGATTTGCATGCAGAGGTATAGGAGGCAACCCCATAGTTAAGTGAAGGCAGAAGTATCCCAGGAGCTATGGCAAGCCTAGAAGAGGGGGTGAGAGCACAGCTGGTTCGATAGGCAATACAGAGTTTAGTGTTTACTGACTTACAGGTTCGTAAGATATGGGTGTTGAAATTTAGTGAGGGATCCAGGGTGATGCCCAAATATTTGAGAGCTTACCACCTCGATGGATTTGCCACTTAGGGTGGTGACTTTAAAACTGTGTTGGGCTTGTTAGAGTTTATAGTAAAAGCCGAACAGCATAGCTCGAGTCTTAGGTTCATTTAGGACTAGTTTGAGACAGTCAAGCCATCGCTGGATGAGTTAAAAGTCATGGGAGAGTCATTAATTGAGGTCATCTGTGCTTTTGGCACTGGTGTACAGGACAATGTCGTCCGCATACAGCAGGGTAGCTGTCTGTGAAAGGTTAGAGGTGATGTTTAGGAAGATAGAGAAGAGCAGTGGACCTAGTATAGACCCCTGGGGTACGCCAATGTTAACTGTAGATTTTTCCGAGAAGGTGGAGTTATATTTCACGACCTGGGTTCAGTCAGACAGGTAATTACCATACCAGCTAACATTTGAAGAGAAACCAAGAGATCCAAGTGTGGTGAGGAGAATGGAGCGATAGACCAGATCAAATGCCTTCGTCATATCGATAAAGATGGACCCAGTAAGAAGAGCAGAGTCCATGGCCACTAGGCCAGAGGTTAGCTTGAGTAAAGCAGTGGTAGTACTGTGTCCCTTACGGAAGCCATGCTGGGCAGGAGTGAGGTCATATTTAAGTAGGAATTCTATGGTTTGAGTAACTACAAGTTTTGAGAATTTTGCTAAGAACTGACAGGATTATGGCGATGGGCTCATAGTTATGTGGGTCTTTGGGGCCTTTTGTAAACAGGGGTTATCCTTGCCATCTTCCATACATCAGGGACATGGTGTTGGCACAGTGAGATTAAAAATTTTGGTTAGGGGCAGCAATGAATGGAGCTGCTAGCTTTAGTAACCTGGGTTCAAGACTGTCCGAGCCAACTGCTGTATGCTCAGGTATATTCTTGAATAATTTTAGTACCTCCCATCCAGAAACAGATTTAAAGAAGAAGTCTGGGTGCCTGGCGTTAGTTGGAACATGAGGGTCCGGATTGACAGGGAAAGAGGTGGCATATTTTGTTAGGTCGGAGAACTGTTAGTTGAAAAACTTTTCAATAGTATGGGGATTATTGCAATGGACGTCATTGAGTGACATGTCATTTGGGGTGAGTGACGCGTTAGAACCCATAAAGAACTTAATGTGGGACCAGAATTTGAGTCACCATAAGAATTAGTTAAAAGGTCTTTACAGTAGGAGCTTTTGGCCTGTTTGATATCCTTTTTGCAGGAGTTTCGCAAAAATCGGTAGGTGTTTTGGTCAGCTGAAAGGCCAGAGCTCTTGTAGTGGATCCAACTTTTATCTTCGACGTAGTTTTTTTTGAGTAGGTCAGATTTTAGCCACCTGGTTTGTCTATTTTTTACTCTGCAAGTTACTATTTTACAGTGCTTCTCCTGCAACAGGAAGCGGGCTAGGAAGGTGTTAAAGAGTGAGCATCGTTAGTACCCAGGAGAGAGGACCAGTCAGTGTTGGCTACGTCTAGAAGAAAAGCTTGGGAGTTGGAAATTTGCATAATCACAGAAGGTAATGAAACAGGGGTTCGCTTGTACTTCTCTTTGCCCCAGATGCAAAAAGTGGAGGAATGGTCAGTAATAGCATCAGCTAGTACACCTGAAGAGACGATGTTCTCAGGATGGTTGGTCATAATCCAATCCAGCAGAGTTCCTGTATTAGACTGAGGGGAAACTCTGGTAGGTTCTAAGATAGGCTGGTGAAGATTAAGGCTTTGTATGCTCAACTGGGATGCAGGTTGGGAGCTACCCAGCCAGTTTATATTAAGGCCCCCAAGAATAAGAACTCCATTACGCCCAGAGAGGCGCGGTTTGATCCAGCAGTTCCTCCAACCCTTTATGACCGCCCGGGGTGGTTGTAGACGCAGACTATATGTAATCTTTTGGAGCAGAGGGGGACAAGGGTGTGAAGCGCTTCAGTGATTTAACGGGGATGAACCAATAGCAGAAAGTTGGAGGTGACTTTTAAGTAAACTGCTGTGCCCCTGCCTCTTTTGGGAAGGGGTCTATCTAATTTCAGGAGGTTGTAGGATGGGATAGTACACATGGAGTCCGGGGTGGATGGTTTGAGCCAGATTTCGGTGAGGCAAATTATATCAGGCTTGTAGAGGGCGGTCTAAGCTTCAAGATCAGTGACATTTTTCTCGAGGCTCCGTGATATATGTGGGCAATTATAAGCCCTTTTGGCATTAAGACTAGTTGCAAATACAATTTGTAGGGCCTGGGTTTAGTTGGACATTGCCTGGGAGCAGTATAGCTAGAAACAGTAGATACCAGTCTATTTTGCAAGAAGGAGCATAGGGTATGTAGACGACAGGGGGCTACTGTTTTTGTGGACATGTGCAATCATAAGGACCCATGATCTATTTAATAGTAGAGTAGTGACAATTAGGTGCAGACACAACAAAGAGATTAGAGAAATAGAAATCATTGGGTGTGTAGTGAGGGTGAGCTGTGGCAGTTCTGGGGACAAGTAACAGTGATAGGTGAAATAGTGGCAGTGAGGAAGCAAGGAAAATTAACAGGGTGTGCAACTTCACTGTAGACAGTCCATGGATTATGGACACAGGCCAGAGAAAATGTTAGGATCCAGGAAAAGGGGGGAGAACACAGAGGAAGAGGCAGCGCTCACACAATCACAGAATCCTAAGAAATTGTTTACAGGCAAATAGATAACAGTGGATTTGAGAGGACACAGATGAGAAATCAGGCCAGAAGGTGTGCTGAGCTGTAACAGGGACTGAAATTGGGGGGGTAGGGTGATAAAGAAAGAGGAGACTAGGGGAAACCTGATGGGCAGGACAGGGTGATTAGGGAAGCACAGGCGTGGAAGCAGGGGAGAAATAGGGGATAAATGAGTAGAGGGGGTGAAATGGAGAAATGGGGTATGGCAGTGAGTAGAAACTATTACACACTAGCGCTAGATTGTCCCAACAGTAGGACATGTAGAAATATCTGATTAGGAGAGCCAATGGGAATGGAGCTGTGAACAAGAGGAAGGACCAGTATTTAAAGGAAGCCTTGGGGGAGAGAAAATACAGATAGGAAGGTAGAATACTGCAGTTTGCATAATATGGGTTATGCAGCTGCAGTGCTTGCAACTCATGGAAGTAATGTAATCATACATGGTAAAAAGGCAAATCAGATGTTCTAGCATGTTCCTACACTTGTACAATTATTTTAAGAAAGGAATTGTGTTACTTTGCTTTCTTGTTGAACACCAAAAATAAATTTTGCTGATTACAACATAAACAAACAAGACCACTCATGCTCCAGGAAGCTGTCTGGGTAGGAAGATGCTTTTTTTGGGATAATCACAACACAGTTTTGCTAGTAGTAGTCTAGGTCACTCAACTGGATTTAAAAAAAAAAAAAAAAAGATTTAATCCAAATTAACCATTTACATAAATGGGACAATTCGCACCTTTTCTCACACCTATTGTTTCACTCTCTGTGGCAGGGAAGTTTTCTGACAGTGCTTCACCAGATTTAGTTAAGTGTACATATGCATCCTCAAGAGAATTTTTGAAACCAAACTGGGTAAAAGTAAATCAGATTATAGTCACAGTGGGCCCTTTCTCACCTCACTGTATTTTAGCCAAATCAAACTCTGCCTACCACAGACAGCATGTTTGAATACATTTTCTTGAAAATTTAAATGTTCTGTATATAATGTGTCAACATTTAGAGTGCAATTTTCAAATCACCCTGGTTATCTTAAATGTAACTGATTTTCCAGCATATTGCATGTTTCAGTGCAATCCCACTCAAGCCGTGTGATTGCCATTTTAAAACATATATATTTTAATGTGCATATTTAACTGGAACAAATGTATTTGCAAATTTAGCAGAGGTACAGGTCTGTCAAGTCTTGAGTCATCAAGCGCTGTCACTCTTGCGAGCAATTTCTCCGTGCACTGCAGATGAATGTCAGAGAAAGCCGAACTCCTAAAGTTATGGCGCTCTGGATGAACTTTCAGTGGCTTTCACGTTTCTATCCCCGTGTATCTCTACAGCTTCCTCACCCTGCAAATACTGGCAAGGACAATTCACTCTCACTGGAACTATTATGGTTAATATTTTGGAACATTCACTTATGCTAGCGCACACATACAGCTTACTCCTACAATAAGTTTCTGCACTTCGCGTGGAGATTATTGCCCCCCCCAAAAAGCAGTTTCCGGGGCCGAGCGGTTCCTGAATTAGTACAGGGAATGTCCACGTGTCATTATCAGAATTTCGAAACTAATTTCGACCCGCAATACTGCGCCAATTCAATAGCCACGACAATTATATGTAATAGTACAAAAAAATACGTCCATTCGACTATTAAAAGCAGACTTTGGAGTCGCACTCACCCTTCCTCGGCCATTGTGGTTTATCGATGGATGCTACCCGGGGTTTGCTGTAATACAAGCACATATCACCACGGTTAGTTGTTTTTAAGCTTAACATCAACATTGTGTTGCTTATAAACAACAGATGTTTAAAATATCGCACGGATTGTCAGCTAAAACTCCCACACTCACCCAGCGCTTCTCGCTGTCAGCGGAAAAAGGGACGCGTTTTCGTGACGTCAAGTATTTAAAGTCGGATTGGAAGGACCGCAGCTGGCGGATTCGTTGCCTGACGAGTTGTTTCTTTTGGGGTATCCTTTGTTGTCTTGTAAAGTTTATCTATTGTTGTTTTTTTCGGTAAACTTCCGTAGTACCTTAAAAAAGCCATTCTGCATTTTACCCCAAATACTCGCGGCCTGTTATTGAAGTCCTCTGTGCGTCCGGGGGCAACTAAACCCCGCTCCGAGTTTGAATTCAATGGTTCCCGCTGGGGGTCCTAACACCCAACCGGCAGTATGCTAAAAGATGCCTCGAAATGTTTAGTACAGGCTGACGCTCTAGTTATGTCACGCATGAAAAACAGTGTTTGTCTACTGCTAAGAGAGTTATTTGATAAGTTTTATTAGATTGACATGTGCTAGTGATGCCACCTTCCAGAGCCACACAGGTACAATTACCAGGTGAGGTTGGGTGTCATATTTAGTATTTATTTTAATTTTATGGTATATGGTTCTTTCTCGTGCGTGGACAGTGGACAGTTCAGAAGCCATGTTGTGCACATTCTTAGAAGAGCGTCCCCACAGGATCCAATTCTGAAGAGTTTTGTGCAATCATAGGCAGTAATAGTGATTTGCAGATAACTTTTTTTCTTAAAATATAACTTCGGAGTGCCTGTTGTAATACTGTACAGGCACACCATTTGAACATCTCTGTAGCTATTTGTTGACATGCCGCAGTGTATTACTTGTAGCAGGAAACATGCCGTCCTCTGTTTCCTTATACATTGAATAGGGAGAAATTACAATCTTTCTCCAGTTTTGCAAATAAACATATTTTCCTACATTTGAGCACAGACGAGCCTAAGCATTTGAAGTCCTTTTCTGCAAATTACTACTGTTGGCTATTACACATAACTCTTTTAAAGTAGCCAGAGTTGCCAGCCCGGTGGCGCTGAAGGTTGAGGCGCTGGACACCACACCTTGAACCACACTGGCAGGTTCGGGAATGGGCCCGGGTCGGTCGTGGGGGAGGAGGATTTAGCATCCTGATGGGTGCTCTCCTCCGGGGGGTATACGCTTTAGGCAGCGATAGCACCCGCAGCACTACTGCTGGTGGAAGCTTGGAGCAGTAAGGTGCATGGCTGTCATGAGTCGGGGAGGGCGCTGCCGGGTGCTTGACTGTGGCATGCGTCAGCATGTCGTCAGTTTAGGCATTAGTCCTTTGTGCTGGCACCCTCAGGGATGGGGACCAAAACGGGGGAAAAAAACAGAACAAAAGTCCCAGGCGTAGAGCACAATGATGCTGGGATCCCGGTACGCCGGGACCAAGTTGAAGGACCGGGGGAGGTGAGCGGTACCCCTGGCAGCCAAAGCCTAGGACAAGCTAAAAAAAAAAAAAAATCGAGTCCTTTGAGGCTTTCCTTTAAAGAGCACCTTTCCTGCCTTTTTTGCAATTGCCCAACAAAAAACAGGAAGGACCCTTACTTGCTCCCGGTTTCACTGGTGCCAGAGTTATAATTTATACATACACAGATTTTTGAAAGGAGGGGGGTATTTTTGCTCTTTGTGGCTCAGCCACAGATCCCTTCCACTTCCTGCTACTGAGAGACGCCCCACTAGAATGTTTTGTGATGTCATTATATAACCAGGTCACCATGCATGTTGTGGTTACTACCCCTGCCTTGTGAGCACAAACAAGAGTGCTGCCCTGGGTTCTGATTTTTCTGATGGGGGTTGAATCAAGGGGCCCAATATTCAAAAGCTTGCACTGGCGTAAACAGGTGTTTGCATGCACAAACCGGGGTTTTGTGCTGGTGCGTAATATTCAAAACAGGCATTTGCGCGCATTAACAGGGTTAGCATGTGTGCAAAATGTAATGTATGCAGGCAGGCAAAGGGATGGAGAGGGACCGAATACTGGCACAGCGTGATATTAAGCACATTTGTGCTGCACAAAGGAGTTGGCGCAGGCCATTTTGCACAGCACAAATGCCACATATTAAAACCCCAACTTACTCCAGGCAACCCCAGCAGCTGCTGGAGCCACTGCAGCCAACAAGGACATTGGTGGTTGGGGAGCACCCCCATCCACTGATTGTCATCCAGGTAACATAAAACATGTCCCTGGTGTGTATTGGCCTCCTTCACCCTCCAGTCACCATCCCCGGTAAATTAAAAATATTTCCCTGGTGCCAAGTGCTCCCCCACCCACCTCCAGTCGCCGTCCCATGTGTAATAAAGTTTCCCTGGTAACACAGAAAAACAGAAATTGTTGGCAGATAAGGACCGCTGGGCCAATCCAGTCTGCCCGTAGGCCCTATACATTGTATGTGGCCACTGATCCTATGTGATCAATGGCTTGTCATCACTCCCTCCCCTCTCAGGCTTCCCTTGTGCCTGTACTGGGGACAGTGATCAGAGTGTGGGGAAGGGGCACTGGACACCATGGTGAATGAGTCTTTGTATGGAGATCGGGACCAGAGAGGGACCACTGGATGCCAGGAACTCCTCCTATTATTGCGGGGATGGCGATTGGTTGGGGGGGGCAGGTACTTCCTGTTTCTAACGGAACCGGGCAGTCGTGGTGGGGGCAGTGCCATGCAAACATGCCACCGCTCCCCATGCAAATCAGCCTTTAATGAGCATGCAAGTGGCCCCATAGTGCTTTACTGTACATGCCCAATGGACTCATTTGCATGGATCCATCTGAATATCATGCCTAGGTCTACCAGCGCTATTGGGTCTAGATCCCTGTTAGGGTACTTGACTTAGCACCTCGCTGGCATGCCCCTATATTCAGTTGGATAACGCCTGTGTGCTATCCAACAGAATGTAGCCTCGGGCTCCTGGGCAATGGCAGAGCGCAGTGCAAACCTTTGTGCTCCTCTTTGCCCATTTTTGAATATCTGGCTCCAGATCTTTTAAGTTTAGCCGGTGCCTCCATCCAGAGTAAAGTATTAGTGGGCCTGGTGTTGGAGCTATACAAGTCCCCTGGGATGCAGTATCTACCCACTTCACATGTAAAATATCAACAGAATATTTATTGGGGATATTCATGAGGGATGGGGGGGAAGCAAAGCAAAAAGGTTCTTGGCTGTAACTCATGAACTGTATGAGCAGTACCTCAGTGGAAACAGGAATTGTTCTGAAGGACTGGAGAAGGGCTGACGTGGTCCCTCTGCATAAGAACTGCATTATAGAGAAATCCAGTAAATTTCTTTCTTTCTTGCTTGTGTTTCACTAGGAAAACATACTGAGCTAAAAAGCTTGTTTCCAGATGTGTCCTAGGGAAGGGGATGTGGAGAGTGTAGTAACAAGTTATATTAGTAATGTTATAGTTGTAAATAGAATAATGGATAGGTTGGTGTTCATTACCAGGGAGTAATACCATCAAGAGGTTCTGGATAAATAGGAACCTCGAGAGTGAAGCTCGAGAGGTTCCAATGTGTCCAGAACCTCTCGATGGTAGGACTCCCTGATAATGAACACTAACTTATCCGTTATTTTTTTAAATACATGAATCTGATTTGAAAATGTTATCAAATAGCAAACGGGTGCCCGACTATTTCACTTAACACTTGCTATGGGTAACCGGCGTCTACTCTGCACACTCATTACTGAACACAAGAGTACTGCACTGTCGAGTTGCTCGCTTTGACTCTTAATTTTCCTGACTTCAGTAGCGAGATGAGTGTAAGCAGGATCAACTAGGTAGTTAAGATTATGGTAAAATAAAAAACGCTGCTCCTAGCGCCAAGGATTTCTCTTGCTAAGCGAGAGAGAGGGAGAGACACCATGGTTTCAAAGTTGTTCTGCCCCCCCCCCCCCACACACACACACAGAAGAAGCAGCCAGTTGGAAGGCACGCTTTGGAAGATGTTGGGAGGCAGACTAGCATTTGCGCTGTTGTCTTTTGCTGATAATACTATCGTTCCGGCCCTGAACAATAGTATTATGACACAAGAACAATAGTATTATCAGTCATGAAGTGTACTATTATCACTCTTGGAGTGATTGTATTATCGATACTTTTTTATATGCTTTACTATACTATTATTTTCAAAATCCATACATTAAAAAACAAAAATATTAATAATTATAAAACATAAAAAATGTGTAGTAGATATTTGAGAGGAAGCACAAAGTAAGTAGTACAGAACACAGGTCAGTCAGTCTAACTGCAGTGGTGGGAAAACTATAGAATACAAAAGGCCAGCAGAAGCCCATGGGTCTGTCAAGGCTGCTTGATGCAGTAGTAATAAAACTCTTTATTTTTAGTTAGGATTTGGGTAGTATCTTACCATTAGAGCAACAATTCCCCATTTATCAGGTGGTTCTGTTTTACAGAGACTCACTGGTTACAATAAAATAATGAGTAAGTAAATACACAGAAGTACAAGACATGGTAATATTCATAAAGCGTATCAGTCTTTAAACAGACATATTAGGTAAAATACTTATGTTGCTAAAGTCCTAATGTTCACCTTAAACGTGTACATCGTGCAGTCAGTTCCTGACTCATAGCTTTATTGTACTCCAAGAGCATTTTTTCAGTACTCTTAATATTCTCATCAATTCGATTCCATAGGCTAACTGCAGCATTGGAGAATGTCATTTCCGCGACTCTGTTATTTGGTTTTGTTTCTAGCTATTTCACCTTTTTGTTCCTTAAATAAGTAATACAACCCAACAGAGTGGGTAGTATTGGGCAATATGAGACCAGTGCTGCAGGTGGAGGGCCTTATTGCCCCTAGACGGCCCAGTATTGCCCATAGCACCTACCCTTTGGGGTAATATTGCACTTAGAAAATGGGCTACATGTCTTGTTTTTTTCATAGGGTTTAAAAAAATAAAATAATGGCTTAAACAAAAAGTAGAGTTTTACTAATTTATCTATTTTTGGTAAAATAGTCTATTGGTATTCCTGCCAGTAGAGAGCACTGCAGTGTTTGATAGGTGTTTTTTTCAGTGACTTCATTTGTTTACAAAAAACAGCATATTTCTCTCTTAGGATTCTTAACAAAAGACCTCCCAGGTTAGTTCGTCTGTCATGCGCCAAGCTCGGCTCCCTGTCCCAAACTAATGCTATCTGGCATCAGGGTGGTGCTGTCTTGAGCTTGAGACCAGTGAGCTTTCTCGAATTCCACACCCGCGGATGAAGGCATGCTGCCAGCTTGAGAGACAGTGTACAGCGCATGGACAAGTGTCTGGCAACAGGGATGTATAGAGCCAACGGCAGTGAAGAATTCTGTGAAGAAACCTATTTACTTTTATAAAAATACATTGTTTATGCTATTCTGTACCTTTTTAGTGGAGTACAGTTGTGTTGTAGTGGGAGGGAGGCTTACTCGCTCGTTCTTCCTGCTTAACGAGCAGGGGGAAAAAATTGGCAACTACTAACTTTTCAAATCCAAACTGACAGAGTGATACCAGTGTGATATTGAAGCAGGGCAGGCTGGCAATTATTATTATTATTTTCTAGTCTCTACTAGTTAAGCAATAATGACAGAAGAGCTGGTCATTTCCTAGAGATTAACGACTGGCTGGGGGGGGCAGGGGGGGCCTGAGGTGCAGCCAAGCGCCACCCCCACCCAGCCGGTCGTTAATTGAAAGGAAATGACAGACTTTGAGGTCATTATTGTGATTATAAGTCTAATCGCAATAATGATTCTTTTTTCTTCTGGCGTTTGAGCACCGAGAACAGTTTTGTTTACAGGCCGCTGCTGTTGGCGTGAGGCACGTGAGCCGAATGCCATTGCCGTGCCAGTCATTTCTAAGAGATTTCAGACTGGCACAGCAGCCAATCAGTGAGCTAGTTCAGCTCATTAATAATTAATTAGACTTCTAATACTTAATATATCCCCTTGGCATGGATCTCAGCCACTCAGAGACCAGGAAATAATAAGCCCATTTTCTAAATTATATTTATGATTAATTCTGTCCAGTTTTTCAGTCAAACATGCTGGTTTGTTTTGTACGAAGATTTCCCTTAGGAAATTGTGGACGTATATATACATATTGAGATCTGTATACGTTCAAAAATATTCAGCACTCAGTCAGAAGTGTGCTAAGGTTTTAAATCAGAAGTGCAAGAAAATGGGCAAAAAATTAGATCCTCCCTTTTTTCAACTGTAAACGATTCCAGGCATCTTCTAGTTTTATTTAGTGGTAACATTTTCTAGTACCATCAAAATCTGAGTATTTTATAAAGCTTTTAATTTACCTTTTTCTTGGAAAAAAAAAAGATAGCTTTGGCTTAGAAGTACAATTGTATTTATAGATTCTTTGTCAGGATTTACATTATAATGCATACAGAGCTAAATTGAATGTATTGACATTTATTCTTGTTAAAGTAAAACTCAATAAAACATTTTTTTTTTAAAGAAGAAGTACCATTGTAGGCCTGCTAAGAGTTAAGAATGGGAAAATAAAACTCATGATGCACAGCACTGGACAGTACCTAGAAAAGTAGATTTAGCATGTATGCTAATGTTTTTCGCTGTTGTAGCTGAAACTAGCTTTTTTTGGAAACTGTTTTTCATTGCACTGCTGCCTTTTTATTTATTTGTATTTTGGTTATTCATTGGTAACCAGGTAAGGTCCCCTAGGCACAAGGGCCCATTTTCAGGGGCTGGCTGGGAGTACTGGTGAGGTTAAATGACTTAGAGTTACACAGTATGCAAGCGGAGGTTGTGGGAATCAAACCCAGTTCTGTTGGGTGTAGCAAGTTCGTTCACAGCTTGCTATGCTAACCTTTAGGCTGTGCTGCTAGCTTTAAATACTTGGTTAGCCTAGATTTCCTGTTTTCAGAAGAGAGCCGCCTGATGCCTCATACATCTGTTAGTGTTGGGTTTTGCAGTCACAGAGCAGCACAAATCTAGCTGGCTGGTTGTACTTGACTTCCACTTTTTGGTAGTCATCACAACATAGTAGTCAAACTTCAATTTTTGATCCACCCAGACTACCAGATATTTGTATTCTGAGACCTGTTTGAATTGTGTATCATCCTTCATTTTTATTGTCAATTTTGGGCGATTTTCCCTCCTGCCAGTGGTAACTGAGCAGAAATCCATTGTGTAGAGACTTTTTGCTGCTTAATTAATTTCAAAAGTTTCACCAAGAAAGACATACTGAGCTAATAGTTCATTTCCAGATGTGTCCTGGGGGAAGGGGGAATAAGAGGATAAGAACAAAACAGAACAAACTTATACAATAAATTATCAATCTGAACAAAAAATTATACAGTACAAAAAAATGGAGCTGCATCAAATAGGCAGAATTATACAGGACATGGCAGGGGATCTGCCTGTTTTTGTTCTTGGGAGTTCATTGAAGGTGCAGGCACTAAGAGGTAGGTTGCTGAGGGAAGGAAAGAGAACAGAGGAGGGGAAAACAAGCATAGATTGGGAGAGAGAAAGGGGAACTGCAGAATGGGGGGAAGAGAGGGAGGAAGGAATTGAGGGGAAGGAGGAAAAGAGGGGACAAGAGTAGTGTAAGGGTGGGGCAGGGAATGGTCTCATGGGCAAGTGCTGGAGAGCGCAGTGAAATCATGCAGAAGAGAGGAGAGAGAGCATTTGGAAGAGGAGGAGCAAATGTTTAGTGGGAGAGAGTTCTAAAGTTTAGGAAAGCGGTAGGAGAAGGCAGCCTGGCCAGCGAGGGATTTCCTTGAGGGGAGTGCGAAGGAAAAATAGCTAGAGTTACAAAGGGTGTATGAGGAGGGAGGTTGGGTGGGGGGGAGAGGAGAGAGGTAAGGTAAGAGGGGAAGGAGGCCAGCCAGAATTTGGAGATAAAGGAGGCACAGTGGATTAGGCGATGAGCTCAGGGAGGGGAAGGAGAAGGAGGAATATAAGCAATAGTGGTGAGTGCAAGGCAGACAGTCCAAAGTAAAGTGACAGGAGAAGTGGAAGAAGGGGCCCCAGTCTGCTAAGGGTGGACTTTGGTGCAGCACTACAGACAATGTCACCATAATCGAAAATGGGAAGAATCATTTTAGTGATGATATTTCTATATAGCGTGCCAAGTTTAGGGTAGAGTTTTTTATGGATGGCGTCCACGTGCTGTGAAAAATCAAGGTGCAGGTCTAGCCAGACCCCAAGGTACATATAGTAGATCTGCTGGCAGACATCAAGTAGCGACCGCTGCACAGATCAGGGCTTCAGTACACCAATCCCTCCCTGCAGGCACAATATTCATGTAACTGTATTAATACTTGAAATCTCATGAAAACTGTAAGAGACTCCATTGCAGGCAGCATTTTCTAATATCCACATGCTCACCACCCAAGATCGTGCTGCTAACAGTGCAATGTGATGACGCGCCACTGCCCCTTCCTGTATGGTGCCCTTATGTACACAGATTTAATAATCTTCATATTTCCCATGCCCTACTCTATTTTTACAGACGTTGCCTTTGTTATTAGCATGATCTCAGGGGTTGAGTACAGGATATTGGAAAATGCTGCCTGCAAATGAACCTCTTACAATTTTTATGAGTATTCAGGTATTAATACCCATTAGCCTGCCAACTTCCTCTCCTGGTCGCACGCCTGCAATACTAACTGCCTATGGTGCCCTCTATCTCTTATTGTTACCGCAGCCAGCTGCCTACTCAAGCTGCTCGTTATATGAATATTATCTCAAAGTATGTTATAACTGAGTATCTTTATTTTTTCTTTTAGTTGTTTTGGTTGTTTATTGTGCATTCTTTTACTACCTCTGTATGTATGTTGACCCTCATCCTTTGACATGGAACCTTTGTAAACGAGCAGTTTCTGCTCAAAGGTATTTGTAATCCGAGAATTTAATAAATAAACAAATAAATAAAATACATTTACATGAATATTGTGCCTGCAAGAGGGATCAGGTGCTGAAACCCCGATCTGTGCAGCAGTCGCTGCTTGACGTCTGCCTATAGAGCTCCTTTAAATGAGGGCACATCATCAAGTGTAACCTCATCTAAAGTGTGGAAAGAGGGGAGCCTGGAGAGCCTCTGCTTGGTGCCAAGGGTCATCAAGATCCTTTTCTTGGCATTCAGTGATAGCTGATTTGTCCGTAACCAGCGCTGGACGTTGTTGAAATTGTGTTTGAAGCCTGGCTGTCAGCTCAGAAGGGGAGGAACCAGAGGCAAATAAGACCGTGTCATCTACATTCTTATGGATGAATGCAGATGAGCAGGCAGAGGGGAGGTCATGTAGGGATATCGTGAAGAGGAGTGGGCCAAGGACAGAACATTGGGAACACCGGTACTGATTGGGGGGTTAAAGGAATTACCAATTCTAACTGATCTACCCATTGGGTAGGATCAAAACCAGTTAGTTGTGATACTGAAAGCCTGCTGCCTTGGGCTTGTCAAGGAGGAGAGGGTGGGAAACAGTGTTGAAGGCTTTGGCCAGGTCGACAGATATGGCAGAGGTGAGGAGGCCCCGATGCCTGTGAGAATGGAGTCAGTAAGCCGGAAGAGGGAAGGAGGTGGTGGAGTGGTGTTTACAGAAGCCAGACTGGTGGGGATGAAGAAGGAGGAGAAATCGAAGAAGGGGGAGAGTTGAGATAGCGCTGTGTGCTCCTGGAGTTTAGCTATGGTAGGAAGAATGGAGCTAGGGCAGAAGTTGCCAGGGGTGGAGTGGTCACCTCCTTTAGGAAGGGGTATAATTGTGACATGCTTCCAAGAGTCTGAGACAGAAGCAAGAGAGAAGGAGAGGTCAAGAATGGAGGAGATTGGGAAGGCAGTGGCATGGGCAGTGAGGTGTAGAAGTTTGAGGTTGAGCCCATCAGAGCTTGTACCTTTCAGGGGGTTGAGGGCCAAGAGGGCTTTGAGAGAAGCAGCAGGAGCGACAGCAGAGAAAGAGGAGGAGTGTGATGGAGGGGCGGAGGGGGTGAGTGGGGGAGGTAGAGGGAAGAAAGGAGAGAAGGGCAGAGGCACAGTAGGCGAAGAAGGAGTTGAACTCAGAGGCAACGGAAAAAGAGTCAGAAATGAAGGTGTCTCCCACCTTGAGGACTGAGGAGGAGGACTGGGTTGGGAGGAGAAGAGGGTGTCATTAACCTTCCAGAACCTGGAGGAGTGGCTAAGGTTGCTCTGGAATGTGGAGTTAAAGTACTCGACCTTGGCAAGTCTGGTGTCTCTGGTGCAAGCATTCTGAAGGGCTTGGTCCATGTTGATGCTGGCTGGGGGGCCCGAGGACTTGTGAGTCTTACAGGCTAGTTCACATGCATGGAGGCAGGCTAGTAGTTTGGCTGAGATCTAGGGGAAGTGAAAACCACAGACCCTGGTTTTCCTGAGGGTGGTATGCAGATCCCAGATTGACAGGAATTTGGAGTGAAAGTAGTTGAAGGCAGAGTTGATGCTGCTGGCAGCTGAGATGAGGGACCAATCAGTATTTTGCAAGTCAGCATGCATCAAGAACAAGTCCAGCAACTGGAAGGATCAGATCTGGATGATTTTAGGGGACTTTGGGGTGATGAATTTTGCTCATGCAGTAGACCATATGGTGGTCGCTAAGGGTGTCAGGGAGGGTGCCAGCTTCTATGATATGGCGAGATTGAGAAGTAAGTACCCAGTCCAGTAATGAGTTATCTAACGGATCTATGATTGTGATGGGTAGGAACTGAGACAAGTTGCGTCAGGTGAAGAGATTTAATATTTTGGCAAAGTTTTGAATGTGAGGGGGAGAAACAGTTAATATTGAAGTCCCCAAGTATGAGAAGTTCATCGGAGGAGGCATGAGTAGAGATAGTGGTTAGGAGTTCAGTGGTAGATGATGGGGACAGCCCAGGGCAGCAATAGATGCCAGCCACATAGACAGGGACAGAGAAGGGCATGGTGAGTTTGAGGAGGAGCAATTCAAATGCAGAGTAGGAGGTGACAAAGAGCACTGGGGTGAATTGGATGGTAGAAGAGAGGTAGATGGCAACTCCACTTCCCTTTCCACGGTCTTGCCGGGTGAGGGTGTACCCAAGGATGGAGACAGCGGTGTCGGGGATCTATACTGTTAAAAAGCTACTGATGCCGCAAAGAAAACTTCAAAAAACGTAACAATTGGGTATAATTCTGCTTGCATTCCATTTATATTTTATATGTTTCTCCTCCCCATAATTTATTTCTAAAGAAATGTGTATGAATATATGGTCGTTGTCCCTTAGAGTTCATTTTGAGGTCATCTACCTCTGTGGCTTACTCCCTACTTCAAGTCATAATACTGTGTTGTGACATCACAATCTGTTAGCATGACAGTAACTGTGATGTCACAAGCAGTGCTCTATGACTTCAGGTAGGGAGAAAGCAGCAGGGATAGAGGAACTCTTTGTGATGCTCTGCCACCTGCTTATTATTATAATATTTGTGTTGTAAATAAATGTGTATGTGTCTGACTGCTTGGCACACAAGTCAGCCAGTGTGTAAGATGCTTGACCTTTGACCTCAAGTGACCGTGTACTGAAGCAGCAGGATGTCATAAAACTGGCCAGGGAGAAGCACTAATTAAGTCTCCTGTCCTGCCTTAACAAAGGGCTTCCTGCGAAAATGCCAGAAGATAAGACATCATAAAATTTTATGATTCCTTCAGGAAGAGACCATTTGGTCACAGAACCTCGTTATCAGTTGTAATCATTCTTGCAAAGCAGGAAACCAGCAGAGAGATCAAAAAGAAATGTTTGATCAAAGAGATTCATATTTTAAAAATTGCTAACTGTTGATTTCCACATTAGAAATTAGGTTTTATTGCAGGGTCTGACAGTGGCCCATGTGGGCTGTGTCCTCACAAGGGGGTGGGGAGATGGATTTTGAAATGGTCAGGCATCTAGGGAAACATTGCTTTTTATTCCTGGACTCGAGAGAGACACTTAGTTCTCTACTTAAACGGACACTTCTGGTAACATCTAGCTAGGCAAGAACTTTTAAGTATTTTGTAGACATCTTTGTGTTCTGTAATTTCCCAATTATTTTATTGATTGTAAGTTATTAATGTATATGTTCTGTGTTTGATGTTTTATCTATTTTACAATTTTTAGTAAACAGTATTTTCCTTGAAATTCTGCCTGTGTTTTCGCGGTTTTCTTTTGCATGTGAATGCTGACCCAGTGTTTAATTCTGACAGCTGTTAAGAGCGCAAAAGGGCGTGTTACTATCTGGCAAAAAGGTAAGACTATACCTATGTCTCATATTGAGTTGTAAGGGTACATTTTGGGAACCTGGCTCAGTGCCATTAGATGATGGATTATATTGCATTTCCCCGAAGAGAATATATATCTGAGCCTGTTAACTGGGTATGCTAGCATAAGGTTCACATTTGACCCACAGGACTTAAGGCTAGTAGGTGATTCAGACCCAAAACAGACAGGAAGGTTACCCTGTTTGTCTCCTGTTCACACTATTGCACTTCGAGGTTGGCACGGTGGGAGCAGAGGGTCTGACTCATGGAGTGCGCTTTTGTGACTCTTCAGGAGCAAAGATCCTGGTTAAATCACTCTACTACTAAATAATGGGGGGGGGGGATACAGAACTAATGGGAAATACAAGCTGGGCAGTGCCTAAATATTATGTTTTGTTAAAGTTGTTCTGAACATGTCACCCACCTGTTTAATACTAATTTGGAGCAAGCAAAGCAAGTAAGTAAAATAGAAAACTAATTTTGTAGTCTTCTCTGTACTTGTTCATAGTCTTTGGCAGACAACACTAAAACTGTGTTGTCTGTGTGTGTAAAGATGTATTTATGAATTTAGTCTATAACTTGTCAAGCTGTTTGTGCAAATTAGAACCATAGCGGACCCAGAATGGAGCACTGTGGTACACCTCCATATATGCTGTTGTGTATTAATATGTATGCTTGGGTGTTTCTTACTGCATGAGAACAGATCTCATGCTGTTTGGGCAAGAAGACCACAGAGCAGAGCTGTAACTTATACTGTTAGAAACACCCCCAATTGTGTATTTATAAGGAATATCTGTGGGACCTAGAGGTCCCGTTTAATCAAATAATCTGAAGAAATAATTTTTTAAATACCTGTCAGGTTAGAGAGCTTCCTTTAAATATTTGGTTGATCTGAGTCCCTAACAGTCTCAAGCGTTCCCTGTGGACAGTCCTTTCCTGACATGGGTGATGGAGTAAGCCATGGGACGTCTGTGTGCAGGCATGTACTAATGTAGTCCAATACTCTGTAATTGTGTATTTTCCAGGTTAGTCTACTGGTACCAATCATGCAGACTCAGCCTGATCGGTACTGGTAGACTGTGTGAAGCTGTTGCACAGTATTATACTACATTAGTACGTGTGGGCACATAGAGATCTCCCGTGACTTTGGCAGTCACTGAGGTCATGACAGAACTGGCCACAGGGCACAGTGGGAATGTTAGTTCTGCAGCATGGTTGGCGGAGGCAAGCAGGATCAACCAGATATAAAGTTAGCTGTCTAATCTGGCAGGTACTTAAAAAAATATTTCTTTACATTATTTGCTTAACCAGGACTTCTAGGTCCTACAGTTGTAAGGCTGGGAGCTGAGGATTCCCCTTAAAAAGCAGTCGGCGGGAGTGAGCGCGAGGGAATCGCAGGTGCACTTAACAGTAGAACGTGCACGAGAAGCCTATTAGAATGTACACAGTAAGCCTTTTAGAATGTGCACAATAAGGTTTTTCACTTGTTTGAATTCAGCACACGATAACTCCAAATCATACACTTTATTAGTACATTATGGTGCAGTACAAAAATGTTGCATATGAAAAAAACATACCTTTGTAGCTCAGTGAGTGTTCAAATTGTGTACCGGGCTGTGACACCAGGTTCTCTAGATATAGTGATACCAGCTTTGAGTACTCGAACATCTTGGCTGGGGTGGATAAACCCCCAAACTCCAACTGGTACCTCAGATCTGTTCAGGCTGCATATTTTGCTCATTACCTAGCCACCTCTTCTTACTCTATCCCTTGAGGCTGTGGGATGTTAAAACATTTCCTTCTTACCCCAGGAGTCCTTTAGCATCAGTAACCTTAGCAGTTAGCTGGATAGGTGCAAATGCCCTGGAGGTGTGCCTTTAAGAGAAATTTAAATGAGCTTAGGGCCATAACCAGTCAGAAAACAGAAAGGGTAGTGAGCTGAGTGAGAGCTGCTGAGGGCTTCAGAATTTTTTTTCTCCACTGGATTGAGTAACATTGCCTCTGAGGTGTCTCTCAACTTTTCTTGTTGACAGCCTCCTAGTGCTTATTAAAGTTTTCCTCATATTTCTGTTTTAATAGTGTGCTGAGTGAAATTATTACAAATTCGTTAGTGCAGCACTAATTTTTAATTTTGTAACACTTGGACTTCATTTTTACTGCGACTGTTCATTCAACATTAAATTTATCGCAGGCGTTTAATTTTGACGGTTCCTCTCTTTTCTTACCAAATTCTTGTGGGAACCGTCGAATTAGGGACAGTTGCCTTGTTTTTTTTGTTTGTTTGTTTTTTTTTACCTCAAACGAGGCACCCCATTGGAATTCAAATATTAACAGTGCCTGGGGGGTTCTCTCAGGATTGGCAAATTAAAAGAAACCCTTCTATACATTATGTTTTTACATAAAGGAACTGGACCTAGGTATCATCTGTCACAGGACTGTCTGTAGGGGTCCAGCAGCTACCTGTGGCCGTTGACAAGTATTGCTTGGGGCAGGACTGGCCAGTGGTGTTTCACAGAAGCCTGCACTCGGTTCATAAGGTCCAGGACTGGTTTGCTTGCTTAAATTGGGAAAATCGCAGCAGACAAACTTTTGATTATTATGGCAGAGGACATATCAGAGGCTTCTGACTAGGGGCCATTCAAAAGTACTGAAATGTAAGGAGGTGTTGAGGAACCCTCCAGATCCCAGCCAAAAATTAAGGCTTCCAAATTCCGAAGTTCCTCACAATTTAAAAAATAATAGAAGTGATCAAGCAGCTGATGAAGTGGCTAAAAAGCTCTGTCTAGACATAAATACTCCCATTGCTCCTAGGAAAGCCAATAGCGAGACAACAGGCAGCTTAAAGCATACAGAAAAACTGTGCAGTACTCCATCTGTGCAAAATATGGAAAAAGGATGGCAACTGTTTCAGACCCTACAAAAAAATGGGGTCCTTTCTTTACTGAGGCTGGCAAACACTCTTCCACAGTTTTCTTTCCCATGGACTGTGAGGGTGATACAGTGGATGATAAATCATTTTATGATGCTGCTGCCTACAGAGGCTGCTAACACAGTTCTCACCCCAGAGACTGTGAGGTGATACAGTGGATTTTAAATAATTTATTCTGCCCCTGCTTACAGAGGCTGCTATAATTCTTCCATAGTTCTTGCCCCTGAGACTGTGAGGGTGATACCGATGATATGAGAATTTTTATGATGTGGAGGGTCTAGTACCCTATGTATCCAAGGAGGTTCTCCCTCCATGCCTTCGTCTATCCAAAACATATTGGCACCCTGGACCTCCCTTCTCAGGAGTCCTTCCAAGGTGAGGATAAGTATAAGAAAAAAAAAAAGATTATAGGGGAAAGGTCCCACCTCCTTAAACAAACAAACAAAAAAAAAAAAACCAACAACAAAAAAAACCTGTCTTAATAAAACTATAAATACAATACCATAAAACTGCTTCAAACCCCCACTTCTGTGGCAGAGGTTTACAAGTGGTCTGGAAGTGATAATAAATAAATACATACATTTTATATCAATTGTTTAATAATACTGAGTGCCTGTCTGTACATCCCAGCCACGTGAGTATAGTGCATCAGGCAGTTTGCGAGAAAGCTGGGGTCTCTTTTTCCTCCTTACACCCTGGATAAGGACTCCAGAAAATAGATTTCTTAGTTACCTGCAAATGCTTGTGAGAATTTTTACCTACTTGGTTTTTCAGCCAAATAGCAAAAATAAAAAAAAAAACCACTGCGGAACTATATCCTAGTTCTTGGTGCAGGAGCCAGTGGATATGGCTAGCCTGCTCCGGAAGCTATGTAATACCAGTTCCACAGGATTACAACAAGGATACCGCCTCCAGAGTCACGACCTATGCCATCTCTCTGAGATGCATTGCTGCTCTGACCTAGAACTACTGGTCTACCCTTAGACTCCCAGTTTAAAGCCATGGACTTTCCTGGTAATCGAAACATGCTGTTCGATTCCTGGACATCTCAAACAAAGTCCCCTGCCCCATGGAACTTTCTTCCGAGGGCATTGGGGCAGAGGATTTTTCCCAGCCTTCTCTCAGTGCAAGGGTATTTTCGCAATCTAAAGCCTGATGTTAATGTGGGCAGACTTCATGTGTACCCAGGTGTCTAAGCCTCTGCCCCAACCCTGACGTGTCTGTTGGAGCGGGAGGCAAAAAAGCATTTTAGCTTTGTGAATGGTGGAGAGGATCCCTGGCCATGAAAAGAAGAAAGGGCCTCTACTCCACGTAATTCCTGACACAAGACAACTGGGGAGTGGCTTCCGTTTTCAAAGCTGAAAACTCTGACAGAGCAGTTCCACAGACATCTTTCCCCTGTGGTGGGAGGCGCATCTGGACAGTTCCTCATAAGTGGCACCTAGACTCTCCAAGAGTCACAGTTAATCATATTTCTTTTGAGAACTCGGAAAAACCTTTCTAGCACAAAGCATTTGTTCCTATCATAAAAGAGCAAACTTACAGAGTCAAACAGACATTACTACAATGGCCAGATCAGGAGTACTCTGTTCGCAGAAGCTATAAAAATTGGTCTTCCGCCTTCTACCTGGGAATCGGCCTTCAGCAATTCACAACCCAGGCAAACACAATACTCTGGCAGAGGCTATAGTCGTATCAGTCAGAGCCAGAGTAATGGACTCTGAACAAACGAGTACTAGCCACAGTGTTCAGGCGGTTGAGCACCCAGTAGTGAATCTGTTTACCTCTCCCCTCAGCTTCCAGTTTCCTCAGTTCTGTTGCAGGCTCCAGTCCCGGGATCGTCTCCTATGGACGCCTTGATCCTGGTCTGGTCAGGGAGGTTCTTATATGCATTCCCTCCTTTTCCCCTGATTCTCAGGGTATTTCTGAAACTCTTACAACAGCCTGCATCTAGGATTCTGGTGGCTCCGGATTGGCCCAAGCAAGCCTGGTACCTTCTCCTTCTCTCAGTGCCCTGCAGCAGTCCATTCACCTGCCTCCAACTCGCTTCCTGCTGACGCTTCCTCAGACAGGAGTGCAGTATCCAGGCATACACTCCTTCCACCTCAAGGCCTGGTTCTGGAACAGGTAGTCTGCATCATCAGTACTCTTAACAGCTCCTTTGGATACTGAGGGTGGTTAAACAAGCATTTGTCAATGCCGAACGTTCACTTGCAGGTATTTGTATTGGTGTTTGGCATTTATGCAGCCCCCCCCAACCCAGTTGTATCCATGTCCCTTTAGCATCCATATCGCAACAGAGTACCTCTCTGCAACTCCTCTTGCATCTGATCAACATTTCACCCTCATACTTCTTAAGTATCTGTCATAGGAACCCTAACGCCCTGGGTGTGCACAAGGGTACGAGCCTGTGTGGAAACTGCACAACCTGTGCTTGTAACACAGTCATTCAGTGGAATTATTTCACCAAATTTTCAACATAGGCATTTTGTCACCTCTGGGCATGAACATGGTCATGATTTTCTTACTGTGTACCGAACACTGATTTCCCACACGACCGCGTTATTCTGTGCCGGAAGTGTGAAAACACATTTTAGCCAGGATATGAAAAATGACAGCTGTACTGTTCATAAGGAGGTGTGGAAAAAGGCAAATGTTGAAAATCTGGAGTGAAAATATGACCGATCCATGCAGTTATGAGTGCGCGTGGAAACTGCGCAACCCACGCTCATAAAACAGTCATTTTTTGGAATTTTTGCACTGAATTTTCAACATGGGCATTTTAGGATGTCTGCTCATGAACAGTGTCACTGTGATTTTCTTACTCTGTACTGAACATGATTTCCCACAGCGACCGTGCTATTGTACGCCGGAAGTGCAAAAACACATATCGGCCAAGATGTAAAAAAATGACAGCTGTACTGATCATAAGGAGATGTGGGAAAATGGCAGTGTTGAAAATCTGTAGTGGAAATGTTACAAATTCATGAACTTACGAGTGTGCGTAGAAACTGTGCAACGCACGCTCGTAATACAGCCATTTTATGGACTTTTGCCACCAGATTTTCAACATAGGCATTTTAGGACCTCTGCACGTAAACAGTGTCACTGTGATTGTCTTACACTGTAGCGAACACTGATTTCCAACAGCGACCGCGCTATTTTGCGCCAGAAGCACGAAAACACATTTCGGCCAGGATGTGAAAAATGACAGCTGCACTGTTCATAAGGAGATGTGGAAATACGCCTATGTTAAAAATCTGGAGTGAAAATATTACAAATTCGCAAACTTAAGAGTGTGCGTGGAAACTGCACAACGCACGCTCGGAAAACAGTCATTTTTTGGAATTTTTTCACCAAATTTGCAACATAGGCTTTTTGAGAGCCCACCTCATAAACATCGACACTATCGTTTCGTTACTCAGTCCCAAAAGGTGATTCCGCGCAGTGACCGCAAAATCACCTTTCGGGACCGAATAACGCCATTGCAGTGACTGAATTCATGAGAAGGGGTGTCAGGAACCCCATCTTGAAAATTTGGTGCCAAAAGTCGAAAAAATGGCCGCGATATCCACCTAAGTTGGAAAAACCTTATTTATGCCATTATACAGCTTACCGCCATTTCTTCTTCTTCTTTTTTTTTTTTCAATTCTTTAACCAGGAGTGGCACACTAAGCTGAAAGCATGTTTACAGGTGTGACCTTTCCTCAGTTTGCTGTTGGCTTTGAAGAGTGCAGACGTGTTCCTGGTCCACAGAAAATTGCTGTGCCAGGCTCCAGAGGTAAGTATAGGGTGAGGGGTGTGTGTGGGGAGGTGGGTATACAGAGGGTGGGTGCGGGTTGGTGGGGAGGGGCAGGGGCTCGCAAGGACCGTTTTCTTGTTTTACAGGAGTTAAAAAAAAAAAAAAAAAAAATGACTCTTTTGGTATGCTAGGATGGGCTCCCAGCATGCCACCTACATGGGGGGGTGGGGAGATGGATGCTCAGAGGGTGGGCGAGGTTGGTGGGAGGAGGACAGGAATAAAAAAAAAGACAACAACGTTTGGTACGCTGGGTGGGCTCCAGTGCCACCCATGTGTTTGTTGGGGAGTGAAGCCAGCGGATTGGGCACCTCTACCGACATAGTGTGTGTGTGTGTGTGTGTGTGTAGTGAGCACGCTGGGGTGGCTCCTGCGTGCCAACTGGTTGTTTCTTTTTGGGGCTGCAACCAACGGGATTGGGCACCCCTCAGCACACAAGGTGGGGGCCGGGGTGAACATTAATGGGGGAAGGGGAGGACATTAACAGAGGGAGGAAGTAGGAGGGATTTCATGCCGAGCTGTGCATGACAGCAGTTTGACAGACGTGGTATGCAAATTGCATACATGCTACCACCGCTGATTGCAGTGGGCCTTTTGTTAGAAGTGAAGACCAACACAGCTGAATTGCTGTCATATACAGCTCGGTATGTTTTGGTCTGGTAGGATCACGCCTGCTACACTGAGCACTTTATTGGGGAGGAGGGTCACACACCTCCAAAAATCATATTGTTGCAAGACATTCCTTGTGCATGCGCACAAGTGAACATAAAAATCAAACACAAAGAAGACTTTTGCAGCCAAATGTAAAGGTTTTCTCTCTGGTGCAAGAGCAAAAAGGTCAAATCCCATTCAGTTTCAGAACCTCAGCTGTTAGATTGCCTGGTACACTTACAGGCATCAGGCTTGAAACCATCTTCCCTCAAGCGACACCTGGCGGCAATTTCGACCTTCCTTTTGGTGGGAAAGAAAAAATCATTTTTTTCCCCCACATCATATTTAAACAGTTTTTTAAAAGTCCTATTGCACCCCCAGCCTCCAATCCAGGAGCCTTTTCCTCCTCGGAGCCCTAACCTTTGCACAGACAGGCTCATGAAGCCACCCTTTGAGCCTGTGTCCACGGCCCACATCAAGTTTATAACTTGGAAGACAGGCTTCCTGGTAACAATTTCCTCTCCCAGGAGGTTTTCAGAGCTACAGGCCCGGTGCATTGAGCCACTTTACATCTTCCCTCACAACGATAAAGTTGGGCTCGAGATAAATAGGAATTTTGGCAAAGGTGGTTTCAGAGTTCCTCTTGGACCAGTCCATTACTCTGCCTGTCTTCTTTACTGAGAAATCCACTCATGGCGAGCAACAGCTCCACAGCTTGGATGTCAAGAGCCATCTTCTACTACCTAGAGCATACTAGACAGTCCAGAGGCTCTTCCTCTCAGTTGTTGTCCACCTACAGGTATGTGGGCAGGAGAAGACCAGCTACCAAGAGACCTTTTCCTGTGGTAGGTCTCTTGTATTAGATTCTGCTACGAAAAAAGCTGGTCACCAACCTCCAGTGGGGCTCAGGGCCCACTTCACCAGGGGCACGGCAGCCTCACTTGCAGCAGCAGTGGACATTCCTCTACTGGATGTCTGAAAAGCAGCTACCTGGAAATCTGTACACACCTTTGTGAATCATTACAGTCTGGATGTGCAGACCAGATCAGATGCCAAATTTGGCAGGGCAGTTCTGCAGAGCCTCTTTCCTAGTAGGTTCTCTGCCCACCTCCCACTTGGTACTGCTCAGTAGTCAGCTAAAGTTACTGATGCTAAAGGACTCCTGGGGTAGGAAGAAAAAATTACTCATCACAGTAATCTTCTTTCTTCCAAGAGGTTCTTTAGCATCAGTAAGCTCCCACCCTTCCTCCCTGGTTCACCTGTCGGAGGAGGGCTCTTTATCATATCTCTTACCAAATTTGGGGTTTCTTATTGATGAGTTTTTGACTCGTGGTATTGTTTCTGTTTCAACTGTTGTGGACATTTGCATGTTTTTTCTTAATCTTGTCGATTCTTTTTCGGGGCATGTGCCCTCGTTTTTCCTTCGAAAAAATTCTGAAGCCTTCAACAGCTCTCACTCAGCTCACTACCCTTCCTGTTTTCTGATTGGCCATGGCCCTAAGCTCATTTAAATTTCTCCTAAAGGCACAGCTCCGGGGGCAGTTGCACCTATCCAGTTAACTGCTAAAGTTACTAATGCTAAAGGACCCCTTGGAGGAAAGAAGATTACTGCAGTGAGTAATTTTTTCTTGCAGTCTGGCTATACCCCGTATGCATTTCCCTAACTGGTGACATTGAATCAAACCCTGATCCCCCCCTAAAGTGGCTAATCGCACAACCTTTACCCAGTGGTTCTCTAATGACGGGCTTAAAATAGCTCATATGAATGTATGCAACCTCACAGCTAACTTTGATGAGATGGAGGCTTGGGTGTCTCATTGCTCCCCGGACATACTTGGGCTGAGACATGGCTTAAGCCACACATACTGGATTCCATGTACACTTTAAAAAGCTACAGGCTCCTTAGATATGATCGTCCTGCTGCTAAAAGGGGAGGGGGGGTCGCTTTCTCCTTTAAGGAAACATTGTTAGTCACAGTGTCGCCCTGACATCCTATGTGCCTTTGAAACCTTCCAGGGGGATTCTTGTCCTTGGAAACATGAAGAAATTACATTTATTATGTATCTACAATCTTCCAAGGAGTGGCTTAAATGGGCTGAAGGCTGTCATTAACTACCTGGCATCCTTGTGGGGCAAACCGGAGCTCCTCCTCCTCCTCCTCCTAGGTGACCTCAGCCTAGACTGGTTGGGGAAAGAATCTGGCAGCTTTGATGCAGAGCTAGGAAAGCTCCATCTGACACAACTGATCTCCTGCCCAACAAGGATCTCACCGCTCAGCTCTTGTCAGTCACTGTTAGACTGGATCATTACCAGCAGGAGCAAATGTGCTGGCGGTAGGTGCTTTGCCGGACTCTCTTAGCGACCACTCACCTGTTTTCTGTATTTGGAAAGTGAGTCCCACTAAGACCACACCTAGGGAAATTCTCTTTAGAGACTTCTCTAAACTAAACAGTAGTGCATTGACCTCCAATCTCTACTATATGGATTGGTCACCTTTTTACCAGATATAGGACTTGGAGAAAGCTTCTGATTTCTTAATAACCTCTATTCAGGCTCTACAAGACAAGCATGTCCCACAGAAAAAACATAGAATCAGAGGATCAGGGACCATGTGGCTACACAGTGACCTGCTGGCATCCATTAGGAGGAAGAGGGACAAATCCTGGGCAAAAACCAAACTTACTAAGTCTCCTGCTGACTGGATGGAGTATAGAAGACTGAGGAAGGAATATAAATGTGCTCTACAAACTGCAAAAAGCACCTACTGCAGGCAGCTTCTCCAGGCATCGGGAAATGACTGACGTGGGTTTTGGAGCCATATAAAGTCATACATGGGGCAAAGAAACTGTACATCCATATCTGACATGACACTGGATGGAGTAAGTTGCAATAATACAAGCAAGATAGCCTGTGCCCTTAAAGCCTATTTTTTCTGCTCTCACTGAAATATACTGAGCTGACTGGACAGTGTACTCCCGCAGTAGCTAGTTCTGTGGAATTAACCACTCTTCCTTTCATCCTTAAATCTGTTTCTGGCACCGAGGTGCTCCGTCTCCTAAAAGCCATCCCTGCATATGGATCAGCTGGGTCGGATGGGCTATTTTCCAGGTTTTTAAAAACTGCCCCTCTACTTGCTGTCCTGCTAGGCTTTTCAGTTTGTTCTTGGCTACTGGATATGTCCCTAAGCTCTGGAAGATTGCTCGGGTGGTCCCTGTCCACAAAAAGGGAGCTATCAAAAATATGGAGAACTGCCGCCCCATAGACATTTTTTATGCACTGAATAAGTTACTTGAGATGGTCGTGGCTAGTGGCTACCCAGGTGGCTGAACACCTTCACCAATACAATTTACTATCTGTGGTGCAACGTGGCTTTAGGAAGGCACACAGCACATCCACAGCTCTCTTACAGTTTACAAATAACGTAAAGATGGCCGTGGATAAGGGCATGCTAACAAGGGCAGTCTTCATCGATCTCACTAAGGCATTTGACCTTGTGGATCACCCCCTTTTTAATATCTAAACTTACTTCCCTGGGTTTTTTGTCTTCTGCTACCTCCTGGTTTGCAAAGTTATCTCGCTGGACATCAACAATTCATTCAGATTGGAAAAGTCAAATCTGAGCTCTCTCCTACTAGAGTTGGTGTCCCTCAAGGATCCATTCTAGGTCGCCTATTACTTTCCTTGTTTATCAACAGTATGCCCTCAGTGGCTGGCTCATGCTTGACTTTACACAGATGATATGGTGCTATACACTAGTGCCTCAGAGATAACCCGGATAAACTCAACCTTGACTAAAGTTTTGATCTCATGCAATCTTGGCTTAGGCAGAATAGACTCCTTCTAAATACCAAGAAAACTGTAGCCATGCTCTTTGGTTCTGTGCCTAGACTCAAAGCCTGCACTTCTTACCATACTTGGTCCTAGTGGCATACCACTCAATGTGGTAGGATCCTTTAAATACCTTCACTCTGGACCCAGTTCTGGATTTCAGCCTCCATCTGGCTAACAGCTGCAAGACTGTTAATATTAAGCTGGAGACTTCATGTAACATAGGCATACTGCCATGCTGCTAGATTGGCTATTGCACAGGGTGTACTGCGGCTGGGGCTCACTTATGGTTTGGTTATCTGTCTTGAAGCCAAAAAAGACCCTTGACAAAAGGAGTACATGCTATTACAATATCTGCTGTTTTGCTGTGTCACTGTGTTCTCTACTGAAGCCTTGGGTGGCTCCCCCCATCATCTTAGCAGCTTTACACTGCTGGGTGTACAGTTGACAGAATTCCAAGAGCTGGCATCCCAGCTGCACTCGCCAGCATGTTAAAGCACACCCTACATGCTTACCCTCTGAGGTCAGGTAATAGTTCTCTCCTAGATGTTCCTAAATGTGCAGCTAAGATGGGGGAGCAAGCATTCTCTGCATTTGTGCCCAAGTTATGGAACTCCCTTCTTTTGACATTAAGGCATGCTAAGGCTCATCAGGTTTTTAAGAGTGACCTTCGCAAATTCCTCATGAGCTTGGATAAATGCTCTTGTGTTTGACCCTATTTAATCCCACCTAACCTGGTGTCATCTTTTTTCCACAGGGCTCCTGCCACTTGGTTTCTTTTTGGGCCTAATCTGCTCTTATGATAAATGTTCTAGTTACCTCCTTTTATATGTAAACGCATTGTGTGGTATTCACCTGTTTAATACTGTCCATGCTGTCTGTAACTCTACTAGGTCATGCTAGGAAATAAGTTATGATTATCCAGCACAATATCATAGGAAACCTCTGTATTATTTGTGTATTATTTGTACACCCCTGCTGTTGCTGCTCATGTTGTCTGTAACTCTCCTGGGTTGTGCCTGAAAATAGTCAGTTGCTGCTGTGTAGTGCACCCACCTGGTGAACAAAACCAAATAAATTAGAATTTTGTTATGCTTTTGTTACACCCCCCAAGTTTGGCAGTAGGTGCAGTCCCATTAGGTAGCAGTCACATGCTGTGAAGGTACGTTATGGTAGCTGTACCAACTTCGTATTGGAGAATGTTGTTTTGTTAATCTTTTATTTTTAGGATCATTTTTTAAATTGTTTTTGTAAGAGCTGACAAACTTTGAGCAAGACAATGAGGTTAGCAACAGGGTGATGGAAATGACAGTGAATGAGAACCATAATGTGCAGGGAATCAGTTGTGCAATGTGCGTGAGGCACTATCTGAATACAGAATAAGACGTACTGCATTTCAGCCTTCTGCTTGGTCAAAAATCGTGTACTGCTGTATAGTCCAGTTTGACAGGGTTCCATCTACAAAATCTCATTGTATCCTTTCTGTAATATATCAGCTTAACCCATTGAATTAACATTATCTGAAACTCCAGATTCTCTTACTCTAGCCAATAGAATTTGGTGAACAACGAGATTGAAGGCTTTTGACAGGTCCACGAACACTGCACCCAGTCAGCCACTTGTCAAAGGGGTTGGTGACCAAATCTAATGGGTCGAGTGTGGTGCTTATGGAATATCCCTTCCTAAATGCAGACTGAAGTTTATTATGTGATAGAATGTGTATTCCTAATACAGTAGTCCATAAAGCAGCAATGCAAAATGGATATAGTAAAAATATGTAGGCTTTGTGAACAGTGGAGAATAGAGAGCATTACATAAAATCTATGGACCATCATGACAGCAGCACTGGAAGTTATCAAAGTACAGTCTCCTCGGGAGATTTCTAAAATGTGGTGCATTTTCTGCAGACTGGAGCAGTGTTGCCAAACTGTTCAAGATAGTAGGGGTCGTACCAGGTAAATGACCTTTTGCACATTGTTAACTTTGGAATTTGGACTGAGAAAAGAGATGGAAGTATTTTTATGTGCTTAAGTAAATTTTGAGACTTAAATACTGAGGAAGGAATTGCAGTATACCCTGTGGGCAAAAAGAGCAGTATTTAAAGTTAGTTCTCATTTGGAGTGGAGTATCCACAATATCAACTACAAGCAGCAGTGGTGAATGTGGTTTGGGCCCTTAACGCAACGCAACATACATTATTCAGGATAGTTTGGTATTTAAGCATGTGTGCTCCACTCTGATTTATTTACAGAATGTTGCCATAATCTAATCCGGGTATCAGTTGCTGTTTTTCAGTCAACATACGAGCATCACCAGTCAATGAAATTTATGTTTTGGTATAGGAATTCCTATTTTTGATATATCTTTTTCACTGTCCTATCCAAGTGCATCATTAGATCCAAAATGGAATCCCGATAAATATATGGACACTTAAAAGTGGTTTGGGTAGGGACGTGACTAAGCTCCAATCAAAGATGGACACTTAGCATGAAGTCTTGGTAATCCATCTGGTCTTTTTTCCTCAAAAATCAGTAACAAGCAGCTTCTTTTTTGTAAAAAAAAAAAAAAATTACCTGCAGTGCCAGCTGGACAGCCAAGGAATACCCAGACTGTTTAGGATTTTCTGCCAACCATCTACAATCTGCTCTGCTAACTTCCATAGCCCCCTGCACCTAACATCACAAGGCAAGCATGCAGGCGGAGTTGGTGGGAGCCACGGACCCTCACTCAGTGCAATCCAAGTTCTTCCAGCTGCTGTTAAAAATGGACCAACTGACTGCTGCCACTAATCAAGCAACGGCGGCTGTCCACAGCATTGAGGTCTGTCTGTTCCAAACCAAGCAGAGGCTCAGGGCGAATGAGACAGCGCTGCGCCAAATTACGGAGACAAATGACGACCATGGTAAAGCAATCCAGGCACTAATGGCAAAGAGGGGTGATCTCAAGAGCTGGAGAAATGACCTCTGGCTCCTAGGATTCCCTGAAGGTGCCGAAAAAAGTGATGCGGCAGGATTTGTTTACAAACTGTGCTGCCGGAAATTCTGCAATCACACGGGCAGCCTCCGCTACAGATCAAGCGCACTCATGGGACTCTAGCTCCAAGGCCCAGGGAAGGGGAAAGGCCTAGACCTCTCCTGACCCGCTTCTTAGATTACAGACAGACCATATCCTAACTGCAGCCCACACTAAGGGCTCATTATACTGGCAAGGATGTAAAATTTCTATATTCTAGGACTACTCAAATGATTTAGCAGACAAGTGCAAGGCCTACACCGAGGCCGGAGGTTCATGCACCGGGTTGGAGTTTCCTTTTCCCTGCGATATCCGGCAGTCATGCGGGTCATTCACAATGGAGTCCAACTGAACTTCGAGACCCTGGAGTACCTGATGGACTTCTTGCAAAAAACCTGGCCCCAGAAGATGCGGTGCTCTGGTTCCCCAAACAGCAAGCAACCTCGTGGTAGGGGATCAAGCACCTATGTCGCCGTGGAGTAAGCCAAGGATGTAAGGCAGCAGATGGACACAGCAGAAGCGTGATCTTTACTCCCATAACCTTGTAAAAGACAGGCCTCAAATCATCACAAGTGGAGAGTGCACCCTGAGGAAAGAGCTGGACCAAGGAGTCCCGGGAGGAGAGACTGGCATCATCGCAACGATGCAGAAGAGGACCCGTGGCTGACTGAGAACAGATTTCCAGTGCTTTGTTCCCCCTCTCTGCCTCCTGAACTGAATGAACTTTCTTGGATGGACATCACTGGGACCCTCCCTCCCCCGGACCTCACGGAACAGATCATCACTACATGGGTGGAGAGAAGAGTAACAGCATCGCCGAGCAACTCCAGCAGCGGGAGAAATAATGGACCTGAACTGGCTCCCCTGATCACCCAGCATCCACCCACAGCCACTACAGAAGAGGGATCCCTGGCGCTCCCTGACGAGTCCAGATAAGGAGTCAGATAAGTGCCAAGTTCTTTTGCTATGGGAATCTGGGGGTGGTTAGAGTTTGGATTGGGGACTGATATCACCATGTTGCAATGACACCTGGAGATGTATGGGGCAGTGACAGGCCGATCTTTAACCCCAGTATCTCGGTATCTGCTCCCAGGGCTAGGATTTGAGGCTTTGCAGATCTAGCAAATAACTTGAGCCCTGGTCTATCTACAGACCTTTGCAAACTATCCTTATACCAATCATTACCGAGGGACAGTAACTTTATTTAAATTCACCAGCGGCTCTTTATGCTGTTTATCCCCCTAGGTATATGTACATGGAATGTATGAAGTAATATGCTGACCACCTAGAAGCTGAGCAGCTTTGTGAACAGAGGGATTAATGTGCTATGCTTTAAATGCCCTGTTCAGGGTTAACAATAGTATTGAAGGTGCCCCCCCACCCCACAGTGGTTCCTCTAGCCAGCATTTCCCTACATAATATTCATCTGATTGCCCTTACTCGAACTCTACAGGTAATTGCGGTAAGGCGGCGGATTGTGGGGGGAAGGGGATAGGCCACTCAATTTACCTTGGAGAGGCCCCTCATTGCATTCCTATGTCAACCTTAATGAGAGAGCCGATAGCCAGCACCAGAACTGAGTAGGCTGGATTACATCTGCCATCAAGGAACTTGTCTCTGCTTGCCCAGTATTGTACCTATGGTAGGTAGGATTCATCCCCCCCATCACAGCTGGACTTAGAAACAAGTCCCTTGAGTACTGGGGATACATAGAGCCTGTGATGCAGATTCCAACCCCTTTCTTTTGTCATTGGATCTCTACATCTCACTATCCCCCCCACCACCTCCTGACTGGATAGCAAACTACCCCAATGGTCTAGAACAATTATAGCCTTGGTAACACCTTCAGTCCCCCTTCCAGCAGGCTGCTACAGGGTGGACTGAAGCCTCATTTGAGGTACCCCTTTACTCGGTACTACATCTATCTCTAAGAACCTCCTGAGTTTAGACATCACAGTCTTCACTCGGAGACAACGTAGAGGATCTTATCCCACCCCTGGAGAGAGTTGACGAGCCTTGGAAGACCATGGTTGCCTTGCTGTAATCCCCTCTGTTTCTCAATGTTTCAGGCTGCAGCCTGTGTACATAGTTTTTAGTAGTATAGTTAGTAGTGTGTTACTAGTTGTGTGTTATGCGATGCTTTATTCACCAATTGCACTGGTACTTTGCTGTTTAAGTAGTTTGAATGTCAGTAGCTCTTGGAAAGGTCTATGGTTATGAATCTCTCATTGGCATGCAAGGTCTGATTATTATCACACACACCCCCGTTGCTATCATTCTTAATATGTACTTTCCCCAGGTCTGGAAGTGGGTGAAATTTCATGTACCTCATGGAGTGTGAGAGGTCTTTACAATCCAGTCAAGAGGAAACAAGTGCTCTCACATCTAAAAAATACTAAAGTCAGATCTTGCCTTCCTTCAAGAAACCAAACTGACCCAGGGAGATTACTCCAGAGTGGTAAGGGATTGGGTGGGACAGGTGGTCCACTCCTCGGCCCCTACCCAGAAGAAAGGAGTAGCTATCTTTGTCCATAAAAAAAAAAAAACTACGTTGGACCCTCATCACCACTGAGCATGACCCACAAGGCAGATGGGTGCTGGTAGTGATGGATACAACACAGAGCCACTGCTGTTGGGTAACATCTATGGACCCAGCCGGCCTGGTGGCGCTGAGGGTTGAAGCGCTGGATGCCACACCTCGCGCCATGCCGGCGACCCTGGGCTGCCGGGGGTCAGCAAGGGAGAGAGAGAGAGAGAGAGAGAGAGAGGATCGAGCATGTGGAGGACAGCTCTCCTATCTCTGGGGTGGGATTCAGGCTTGCCCAGCACTGCAGTTGCCCCTGGTGGCGACCAGAGGTACTGTGCACATCAGGGGCAACACGTAGCGAGGATGAGAGCTGTGGCAGACATCCTGACGCCATTGCACGTTCGAGCTCTTGGGGGGGGAGGAGTGAGGGCGTAAAAACCAAGAAAAACACCCTGGCGCACCGAGGAGGTGACGAGGGCCTCAGGGACCTCGCTTACATCCCCAACACTGAATGCCTTCACAGACGACCTATGGCCGACCCCTGGAAGGAGATGGACCCTCTAATTTCAGACAGACGCTGCCAGGTAGAAGAGGCGGGCCTTGCCTCAGGGGTGATCTGGGGTGCTGGGAAATCTCCTGATTGGGGGGGGAGTCTGTGGAGGAGCATCACGGTGGGGAGTAGCAGGGGCTGAGTGTCGAGCAGGCTCCTCTGAGAGATGCCTCGGTGCACCAGTGCCAGAAAAAGAAGTTGGGGGGGGGGGATCTATGGACCCAACACAGACAACCAGGTATTTTTCCATAATATTGCTCAAAAAATTGAGACACTTGCCTCTGCCCCCACCTCAGCCCTTCTGGGTGGGGACTTTAACCTCACTCTGGACAGAAGTGCCAGTCAACTTGAACCACATGGGAGAGGAGCAGCAGCTCTCCTCCAGCTGATGGAAGACGTGGTCCTTTCAGACATCTGTCAGGTCTTTCACCCCCAGGATCGAAATTACTCCTTTTACTCCCCAGTACATGGGCCCCATAGTCAGTCTTCTAGCTGACATCCCTTCAGGTGACACAGTTGTCCTTCAACTCCCACATAGCCCCCATGCTAATATTGGACCGTGCTCCAGTGCAGCTACATATCCTTTGGGGCTCCCCCTCCCCAAATCTCCAACTCTTGGAGGTTGGACCCACTTCTCCTTAAAGATCCAGAATTTGTTGGGTGGGCCAAGAAGTCGGCCACTTTATTTTTCCAAGAGAACCATATGGAGAATACCACACCTGGAAACACCTGAGAGGCATTTAAGGCCACCCTCAGGGGTGGTATTATGGGTTATGCAGCCACGAAATGGCGTGACAGAGAGAAGCAATTACAAGGCCTTGAAAGGGAACTCGCTTTTAAATCAACCCCACGAGCTGATCCAAATTCCCTTTGAGGTCGAAAAAGGTTGGGCCTGTGAATGGATATTAATGACATACTCTCCCAGAATAATAATATAATGATAATAATAATAATGAGCTTTATTTGTTTTGCGCCTTTCTGAAACTAAGGCGCATTACAAAATAACATCATAAAAACATCATAAAACAAGTTAAAAAGCAAAGTAAAATATACAACGTTAATTAAAATCTGTATCGTCACCAAATGCCTTTGTCCATAAAAAGGATTTTAGGCCTTTTTTAAAACCCTCCACCGTCTTGCACTCTGTAATCCAATGAGGTAGAGAATTCCAGAGAGTCGGCGCCACAAAACTAAAAGCGCGGGCGTCGGAAGATTTTAAAACTACTCTCGAAATCTCCAGTAACCCCTCATTGGCTGAGCGGAGCGATCACATCGGAAGGTAAGGCACCAGAAGATCTTTCAGGTAATCAGGGCCCAAACTGTGTAGAGCTTTATATGTCAGTAAACCAACTTGAAAGGTGATCCGCCACTGAACCGGCAGCCAGTGCAGATCTCGCAGCACCGGTGTAATATGGGAAAAACGTGAGGTCCCCATTAACAGCCGGGCCGCTGAGTTCTGCGCTAGCTGCAAGCGGCAGATATCAACCCCAGGAAGCCCAAAGTAGAGGGAGTTGCAGTAGTCCAAGCGGGAGGTCACAAAGGCGTGGATCAAAGTAGGCAGGTCGCCAGATGGAACAAGATGCTTGATTCTAGCGAAGTTCCTAATATGGTAAAAGGATACCTTAACAACTGCTGACACTTGCGCACGCAATGTCAGCTGATCGTCAAGGATCACCCCCAGGTCTCGCACCCGTTCAGAGACTGGGAGCTCCACATCCCCCAGGTGTAAACCTGAGGTTTGATTTGCCCCCGGCCCCTCAATCCGGCGGCCAGGATCCACAACCATCA
Organism: Neoceratodus forsteri; assembly: GCA_016271365.2. Lineage (NCBI taxonomy): Eukaryota > Metazoa > Chordata > Ceratodontiformes > Ceratodontidae > Neoceratodus > Neoceratodus forsteri. Next base: position 1,851,810,227 of record CM057449.1, read on the forward strand.
CCTCCGTCTTTCCAGAGTTCAACTTCAACCAGCTGGACCTCATCCAACCCTGGATCTCACTGAGACAGTTGTTAAACACTGAGAGTGCTCTATTCTGGTCAGGTGCAAAAGACAGATAGAGTTGGGTATCATCGACATAACAATGAAACTCGAGCCCATATCATCTTACAATGTCTCTGAGGGGAAGCATGTACACCGCAAACAACATGGGGGACAGCACAGAGCCCTGGGGCACCCCACAGGACAGAGCAGTAGAATCAGAGGAAAATATCCCCGATACAACCCTCTGAGTTCTACCTGTGAGGAAGGAGGAAAACCATCTGTGTACCAAACCCGACAGCCCACAAATGGATCTCAGGCGCTTGAGCAGCACCCCATGGTCTACAGTGTCAAATGCTGCTGACAAATCCAAAAGGACCAAAATGGACCATTTTTTCTGGTCTCTCGCCATCAGGAGATCATTGAGCACCCGAACCAGCGCAGTCTCAGTGCTATGTCTCTTTCAAAAACCTGATTGAAGAGGATCGTAGATGTTATGGGTGGATAAATGGTTGTCCAACTGGGCTGCCACCACTTTCTCGATAACCTTCCCCACAAAGGGGAAGTTCGAGATGGGTCTGTAGTTGGCTAGGGAGTCTGGGTCCAAAGAAGCCTTTTTCAACACTGGTGTCACCACCGCTTCTTTTAGGGAGCAGGGATATTCACCAGAGTCTAAGGAGCATCAGCCTATCCTAGCTAGAACCGGAATGATAACCTCACCACAGCCCATAATCAGGCAAGTGGGACCCGGGTCTAAACTACAGCTTGTGGTACGCGTGCCCTGGACAATCCTCATAACATCATCGATATCCGGCCTTTCGAAGGAACTCCAGGCAAACGGGGTACTTGTAGCCGTAGGCTGGACCACGGCAACTCCCATGGCGAGTGCTGTGCGAGTCTCGGCCCTGATGTCAGCCACCTTATCTGCAAAGAATCGAGCAAGTTCCTCACGTTGTATTTGTGAAAAGGCTCGATGAACCTGCAGACAGGTTGGGTTGCACAGCCTGTCCACGGTTCGAAAGAGCTGGGCTGGTCGATTGTGTGCAGCAGCAATTTCTCCGGACAGGAATACTGCCTTCTTATGAGAAATTGCTGACTGATAGAGTTTATAGTGCTCTAAGAGTCTAAGATGGTCAGCATCTAAGCCGGATTTTCACCAGCACCTCTCCAGCCTGCGTCATAGTCGCCGCTTCTCCCTCAGATCCCAATCAAACCAAGGGGATTGAGGGCGAAGGGAGAGAGGGCGCACACGGGTGGGAGCAATTAAATCCAAAGCAGCGGTAACAGCCTTGTTATAGGCTAGTACCAATTCTTCAGGATTAGAGCTCGTCTCAGGAAGTTCTGATAGGTCAAGAACTGCAGTTAGGCCTTCGGAAGTGACATTCCGTAAAGGGCGGAACTTGACCATCTCCACAGGGGTAGGCCTACGCAAGGGGGTGCAGAAATTGAATCTCACGGTGTGATGGTCAGACCAACCAACAGGTTCCACCCCCACATCAGAGGCTTCCATCCCCAGCAGGAAGACCAGATCCAGCGAATGGCCATGTTTATGAGTGGCAGAGGTAACCACCTGTGTGAGGCCCAATGAACACATCAATTGGAGGAAGTGCTGACCAAATTGCGAGAGTTCGTCGTTGATCCAGGCATTAAAATCACCCAGCACCATCAACCTGGGCGATTCAAATACCAGGTCGACGACGAAGAAGTCCGCCACTTCCTTAAGGAATAGCTTCTCGTCACTGGGTGGATGATAGAGTGCTATCCTATAGCCCCCACCTGCCACTACAACACATTCAAAGGATCTGGTCTCCTCTACTGGAACACTAGTGAGATCCAATTCGGTCTTGAAACAAACCGCAACCCCCTCGCCCCTGCGATCCAATCTCGGGCCGTGTATCACCAAATACCCGGCTGGAACTGCTGCCTCAACTACTGGGCCGGCATTACTGTCCAGCCAGGTTTCGGTGATGCAAGTCAGGTCCACAGTGCCCACCAAGTCTGCTATAATGGCAGTCTTGTTCATGATGGACCTGGCATTGCAAAGCACCGCCCGGGTTGGATAGGACGGCCAAGAGCTCCATCTTAAGGCTGAGGCACAAATATTGGGAGGCAGGGGAAAGGGGAAGGAAAGTCCTTGCTTATTTTGCTTAGAAAATAGCTGGTCAAGAGGTTCGTTGTGGGATTGCAAGATGCCAGTAAGCATATTCAAACCCAAACACAAAAATAAATAACATAATGAAGTGATTTTATGGTACATGATACTCCTCGTCCCGCATACCCAACCCTGCTGAGGTAAGAGTTCCTTACCCCACTGGATATTCCATGCCTGTCGAACCAGCAGAGGGCACAGCTATATGCCCCTCTATCAGAGAAGATTGTGGGTGCCATCCATTCTTTCAAAGTAGGTAAGTCACCTGGTGGAGACGGGGTCACAGTGGACTTATGGCAACACCTCTCCTCCGAGATAACTTCCCCACTTAGCAAGGTTTATGCAGAAGCCCTGAAGACTGGGCAGTTTCCTCCTACCCTTAATGAGGCAGTGATAACCATTCTCCCTAAGAAGGGGAAAGACCCCACTCAGCCTTCCAGCTACAGACCCATATCCCTGATCAATGTGGACAGTAAGGTTTTTGCAAAAACAATAACCCTTCATCTTAGATCCTTGCTCCCTCAACTGGGAGATACAGCACTAACCATATCAGATCAGTAATCAATATTGCCTCAGTGGTGAAATCCTTACCCACCCCAGCAGCGGCACTGGCTGCAGATTTTGAGAATGCTTTTGATTCCTTGGAGTGGGATTATCTGCAGTCAGTGCCAACATATATGAGCTTCGGTGGCAAATTCTTAGCTTGGATTGGCTCCCTGTACTCTGCCCCCATAGCCAGAATTCTGGCGAACTCCCTTATATCTGACCCCCTCCCGCTAGGTAGAGGTATCAGTCAGGGTTGCCCCATCCCCGCTTTTATTTGTGCTAGCAGTGGAACCCCTAGTCGCGTCCATCGGGCGACATCCACAAATACTGGGAGTGCCCATTGGTTGATGCAGATACTCCACGCTCATGTATGTGGATGATCTGCCGGTCCCCCTTGCGGACATCACACTGTCTAATAGCCCCTTAATGAAAATGTTAGACCAATTCGCAAGACTGTCCGGTCTCAAAGTTAATCATAGTAAGACGGAAGTGATGCCTTTAAATCTAACATGCAAGGAAAGTGTGTTCGTCCCCCACAACCAGAGATGGGCTGCGAGTGGTATCACATACCTTGGAATACGAATATCCAAAGATGTGTCCCGGCTATGGGACCTAAACTTTAAGCCTCTTCTCACTGAAATATGCACAGAACTTGCCAGGTGGAAATTGCTGCATCTTACAATGGTAGGGAAAATTGCTGCCATTAAGATGGTGATCTCCCCCAAGGTTCTGTATATGATATCCCACGTAGCAATGTACCTACCTCCTAGATGGTATGCCCAAATAGATGATATCAGCAATTTTATATGGGAGGGGAAAGGGCCTCGTTACAGCTGGAACAAGCTGCAGCCACACTGGAAATTAGGGGTCTGGAGTTTGCCCTGTTTTGAGGGATATGCCCTGGCCTTTCGCACAGTGCAATCCATGTACTGGTTCCTTCTCCACTCCAGCTCCTCTCCATAATGGCTCCATATGGAGGAGGCACATGCAGGGCTGCAGGTTCTGATCCCCACTAATTTATGGTACCCCCTAGCTAGTCTGAAAGAGCACCCAACCATAAGCTCCTCTGTCAGGTATTGGTTAAGCACAAGCTTCTCAAGGCCAACCCAACACCCATGCACTGCACCCCCTCTATGGGGTAACCGCCTTATTCAGGTAGATGATAAACCTATGTCATAGCCCCAGTGGATAAACAAGAGAATAACTTATATCTTGCAGGTGCTTGACCCTTCCAATGACCAGGTAGCCACATTTCAGAGTCTACAGGTACAGTTTAAAATACCCCAGGCTGACTTCTGGAGATATCTGCAACTGAGGCGTGCTGTTCAGCTATATCTCTGCAAACATATTACTAACCTCCTCCATGGTAGCCTACAAGCCTGATTGTCTTTCAATAGAGGGGTGGCCAGTCAAATCTACTCAGATATTAGGAACAAAATCCCTAGCCAGTCCTTAGCATCTAAGTTCAAATGGGAGAAGGCCCTGCATACCTGGATCACAGACCAACAGTGGCAGACATGTGGGATATCTGCATGTAAGCTTTATCCAGAACCCAGGAGTCAGCGTATACAAAACAAGATCCTGCATTCTTGGTATAAGACCCCAGAGGTGCTGTAGAAAGCTAAACTTGTGTCTACCGACCAATGCTGGAGATGTCTAGCTGCCAGAGGGGATCTTATTCATATCATATGGGCATGCCCTAAGATACAGCCTTTCTGAACTCGGGGTGTGGACATTAATGACAAGTGTTATACTCAGACCCACTCCTCCAATGTAGAAGTTTGGGTTCTGGTGATACCCCCCTCCACCTTACAGTGCTCAGCCCCAGAAAAAAAACGGGTGGCCCTGCTCGGAATACAGGCCAAAAGACTTATCTGTGCAATTGGAGAACGATAAATATTACCACACTCCCTGAGTTGCTGAACTCTCTTACAACACTTGCATCCTTAGACAGGCTCACCCAGTCAGTGGGAGGCACCCTGGTGAAGTTGTACAAGTGCTGGAACTCTTATATCACATATATTGGTCCCAGGAAAGGTATAGGCTGATCGCCCTGTAGTATATCCCTTACTATATACCACCTTTTATCCAAGACCACAGACTGACCATAAGTACACCTTAGTTACTCTGGTTCATGGCAGTGTATGTTATAACTGTGTTTATGTGCATCACACTGTTTGCAGCCAAGATGCTTTGTGGGTCCATGGTTTTGTTCCAGAGCAGAAGATTAGAATAGCCCCTGTTCAGAAGACATATTAAGGCAAGGCAGTCAAAATTTAATAGTGGCACAAGGAGAAGACCCCGGCAGGCCATATGATTTTCTTGTAGATTAGGCAAGTCCACCTATGCCTCCCATCTCAAGTACCTGTACATTATTTTATACTAGGATAATGTCTCTGATGACTGTTGGCAAATGTACTAGATCAGGAATTGTTGTGCGAATGTAAGTTCCAACATTACCCTTCTAAGCTTCTGTACTGTGTTTATTTTCAAAACCAATAAAAATTATTTCAAAAAAAAAAAAGTGATTTCGGTAGATACCAACTGTCCGTTGCCACTGTATGTGCGCAGTTCTTCCCCGTCTCGGGCCAGCCTCTAAGCTGTGCCAGACAGCTTTACTTTAGTTTTCATTTTTGTTCAGCCTTAGTTTAAGTTAGCCAGACAAGTAACTTATCATAACCTGCTTGTAATTTATTTTGAAGCTGTAATAAAGAGGGGCTCAAGTTGTGGATGACCATGTCATTGGCATGCATAAGGTTCTTCACATCCATGAAGGCCTTAGGCAGATCATTTATGAAAACTGAATGTAACAGTGGTCTGAGTGCTAAACCCTGGGGGACTCCAGCAATAACCCCCAGTGAATCGGAGAAGGAATTCACTGTCCTTACATGCTGTTTATGGTCCTTTTAAGTAGCTTGCAAACCAAGCCAGATTAGTACCAGATATTCTAGTTCAGCTCCCCCATACAAGTAAAAAATATTCCCCAGCCCACTTAGCACCCATACCTACCTGTACCCATCTTTTTAAAAAAATGCAGCATTGGACAACATGCACAACCGTCCCTCCAACTTGTTTGGCTGCTGTCTGTTAAAGTTAAAAAAATTTGCAATGCATGTATCCAGACATAAGGTTTGTTTTTCTTTCTTTATTTATTTATTTATTTTCCCTTGACCAGTTTTGGCCCACACTTTCAGGGTACCTAAGTTGCCATCTCACTTCGTTAGTCATAACCACATAAATTGCTGATGTTAAATGTGACCAAATATTTGTTTTTTTGTGGATCCCCCCCAAAACACATCTTGTGTCAGATTTACAAGGTGATACTTAAGTGGTTCGGGGGGGGGGGGCAACTTGGGCACCTTGAAAATATGGGCCCAAAGTGGCTGAGTTATGAGCAAAAGAAAAAACAAATCTGGAAAAAATCTAAGACTACATGCATTTGCAATATGCTCATTTAGGGTCTTAGGTTTTTTTTAAATTTTTTTCTTACCTGCAAGTAGAGGAGCCTGTCAAAGGATATTAAGGAGCTATGACGTTAGACATAGAGGATAGCGATGAGGGACTGGGAGGGCACTGGTAGTGGGGGGGGGGGAGAGGGTGATGTGGGTGGCAGTTTAGTACATACTGGGTGGAATAAGGTATCCCAGGTGAGTTGGGCATCTGCCACTAGTATCTTCAGAGATCAGGAGGGGGTACAGGTGGGGGTTGGACACCCTCTGTTATTTTCTTTAAAAACTCTGGACAAGAGGGGGGATACTGATGGCAGGGTTGGGCACCCGTGATGTAACGAATTCTGTTTGCCCGTTTTTGAGACTTGAAACTGCACAAAAACGGCAGTTTCAAGTCACGAAATTGGATCCCTCTTACAAAACTGTTTATATGTCAGTTTCACAAACATTCATTTATGAAGAGAATGTTAAACATTCTGTGCATGGGCCACAAAGATACTTCATCTTCTAAATCATTTTAAAAATGACACATTTTTTCAATAAAACTATCACAGTTATTTTTAGACCAAACTTGAATGAAAGTTTCGGGTTTCAACTCGCAGCAGTTTTTGTGCTATTGATGGTAAAATAAAAAAAAAATTGCCAGTTCCATATTTTGGAGAGTCTTCAACCAGCTAGAACTTTTAATGTGCTGAACCGACCATTACCAAATTTATGGGATCTAAAAGATCCTGGTATCAACTCCATGCATGACAGATTTCAGACTATTGGGTCCAGAGACGGCCATGTTATTATGGCGCAGAATTCAAGCCTTAATATTAAACTGCCTGCTCAACCCTAATATATAGGTGCTACCATAGAGTACTTGTTCTGGAACAAGGCACCTTGCTCCCCTTCCCCCATCTCCAAGACTGACGTAGAGTAACACAACACAGCCACTTGCCACCTGGGCTTGTGAAGCTTACCAGTGACCCCAGCCTCAGTATCTAACCCATAGATCTATTTAGCTCTTACCTTGAGGTCTAAAGATTTTCATCTGCAAATGATTTTCTTTGTGGTGTTGTGGGCATGTTTTTAGGGCAGCAGGCCAGGCTTCTTACCTGGGCAGCATCAATAACGATTGCCCCATATCCCCTCTTAACTAGGCTTACGAATTGGCCAGGAACTCTTGGCTGTATTTTTCTTTGCCCCATAATGCAGTGCTCTACGCACTCCTTGTCTCAAAAGCATATAACCAAAGAATACATATAAGGCTATAAAACCCCACTTAGGAGTGAACATAAATTGCACATGGCAAGAGAAAAAGCAAGTACATAAAATAAGAGTCCAGTCAAAAAGAACTGTAACATGTAATAGTAAAAACCCCCGAGAGCTATTCTGTGCAGTGACAGGCTGACAAACTCATAATAGAGCCCTTGAAGACATTGTTACAATATAATGAAAGGTGAAGTGGATGCTGGGATGTTCCGGCAGCGAGATCACTAGCAGAAAAAGGTAGGTAATACTGCCCCCCATATAGAATGCTGGTTTGACCACACCTAGAGCACAGTGTGCAGTCTTGTAGCCAACATTTAAGGAAGGATAGGGAAAGGCTGGAGGCAGTGCAGAGAACAGTCACAAAATGATACGTGGCAACAAGAGAGGTCTTACGATGAGCGCGTGTGTGATCTTAATATTTGCACATAGGAGGATAGAAGGAAGAGGGGAGACCTGATTGAGAAGTTCAAGTACCTCCACCTCCATGGGATAAACAGCAATGAGTTATTTACAATAAATAGTGACACGGGCACATGCGGAAACATCATGAGACTGGCAGGGGGAGATTCAAAAAGGATGTCAGGAAGTACTTTTTACAGAAAGAGTGGTGGCAGACTGGAACAGACTTCTAGAAGAGGCCATCTGCTCAGAGACAGACGGTTGGTTAAAATGGTTGAACAGGTTCATGGGGAAAGGTGCGTAGGGGGCGGTTGATGGTGGGAGGAGAAGAAATAAGGGCAGACAGGGGCACAGTCCCATAATTAGACAGGCTTGGGTAGGCTAGTTAGATGAATAGGCCTTTATCTGCCTGCATAGTCTATGTTTCTATTCAGATATTCACAATGTTTGCAGTTTCTCCCCTTTTTTTATCTGTCAAGTTCCTTATTGTAAACTGGGTGAGGCACTGATGGACCGTCACCAGCAATATGAAGTCCTTAAATAATATGCAGGAAAACAAGCTAAAAGTGCAGATGTGTATGTGCTCTACATAAGCAAAAATACCATACAGGGTGGGCAGTATTGGGATATACTGGACTGCACAGGAGCGTAATGAGGCATAACACTGCAGGCCTTATAGCCTCTGAAAGGTCCTGTATATATCCCAATACCACCCACCCTGGAGGGTATAATTACGCTTAAAAATGGGCATCTGTGAAAATTTTAAGTAATTAAATAAGAGAAAAAATGAGTTTGAAATGAATAGAAAGATTAAGGGGAAAAACCTTTGTATTGGAAAAGTAGTCCCTCCATTTCTATGCTGTTCCATCTCCTGTTGCCCCCACCCACAGAGCCATTCTGTCCTACCTATTCCCCCCAAAACTTTCACCCCAGCAGTCTATGGGCTTTGTTTCTGAGCTTAAAAAAACAGTTCTCTCCCCTTCCTGTGAGACTTTTGTTGTTGCGGCTGTTAGGCGCTCAACCTTGTGCGACGTTGCTTCCTAAAACCAGGAAGTGGAACCCTACAAGTACGGAGTGGAATGGCAGCGATCTAAATTATTTATTTATTTTCTTTTGATTTTAACCAGCACCACTCTTACAGTTTCACATCAGTGATGATAATTGCATATGAAGAGAGACAGCCTTTTGGCCGGTAGCGTGCTTCCATGTGTTTGTGGCTTGAGCGGCATCAGGGATGTGTGTGACAGAGATGGAGTTGAGGTCTGCAACAGAACGAAGGAAAATGTAAGCTGATTATGCAACAGTATGCAGTATTTTCTGTTAGAGTTAGAAATTTAGTAAATGGAAATTAAGCAGACTTGGTGGGGAACACTTGCATACAGAGTGGGGTAGTCCGGTCACTGGCTAAATGAGGGAAAAAATGGTGGATGGTCAGTTTGAAACTTATGGGTGCCCAATGATACCCTAAGTAATGGGGAACCATGAATTGGCACTTGTTTTTCACTGGGCTGTATTGACAAATAAATGCATGCCTGACCATGGCTTTCAGCCAATCAGGATGCTTTATTTTTCAAGCCCATTTTCTAATAGACTCTATGAGGTCCCTTGTGAGGCCTAAGGTGCATTATGGAAGGGATAGGTTCATGTACTGATAAATATACTTCACACTTTGTGCTAGATATAAACAGTCTATGTGCACGCTCCCTTTATCTCTCCCCTCTCCCTTTCTGCCTAGTTCTGTCCCCCTTGCAGGGTTCTCAGCATCCAGAAGGGGTTAGATCTTGGCTGTCCCTCCCTCTCTCTATCTCTCTCCTCCCTCTTCCATCCCCCACCTTCTACCCTCGCCTGTCCACTTCCCCACTTGTCTTATAACTGCCCTCCCTTGGGTATACAATAGCACTTCGAATCGTGTGCTCAGCCTGCTACCTCTAGCACTTCAAATGTGTTATCCATCCTCTAACCTTTACCCTACTGGATCACCTGCTCTTGGGTTTTTGTGATGTGCGTTATATCCAAACATGGTTTTGTTACGCTGGTTGGTTGGTCTGGGTTATTTCTGCTCTGTAATTGTACTACACTGTTTTGTTTTTGTAATTGTACTTATATTGCTCTGTTATTGCTTTGTGTTTGCCTGTTCTTCCAATTCTTGTACCCCCCCCGGATGCTTCTGGAAACGAGCTGTTTACAGCTCATGTTGTCTTTCCTGGTGAAACATTTTCCAAATAAATAAACTAAGTATTCCCCAAATAGACTGAAGACTGTGAAGTTGTCTTACCATACCATATGTTCAGACTAGGAAAAATCCTATTGTCCGGCAGCCTGGGACAATAGGAACACCCATCAGGACAACCCAAATCACTGTTCGTCCTGCCCACTAGGCAACCAAAATCTAATACTGACTTTCGGCAGCACTGGGCGACTTCCCTTGTCCATAGCTCCAGGGCTGTGTCGATCCATCCTGCACCTCTGCAGGCAGCTGCATTCTGCTTGAGGGTGGGGGGTGAGATGTGCAGCAGTGCCAGGAATGGAACACAAGCTCACCAGACACAGGTCAGATCTAAGTGACTAACTGAGGCACACATGCGAGCAACAGTCCACCTCCTCCCATGTTCCATTACTGATGTGATAGAACAGACAGCTTTGTGGGACAGATGGAAGAGGAGAGTCAGTGGTAGAAAGTTGGACACTAATGGTAAGTGTCCTTTTACTTTTCCTCCTGCATCCACGTTGTTGTTGGTAAGCTCTTCTGTTCAGCACACCATGTTGCCCATTCATTGCGGCGGAGACAGGATGTGGCACGCTGACTGCAGAGCTAGGTTCAGTTTGACCAGATGTTGCAAGAGTGCTCTGGAAACATCATATTTAAAATCAAAATCACTTTTCACTTTTACAAGCTAATCTTCTTGTTTGGAAACCAAAAACCTGCCCTGCTGCCTGCTAAAGTGAGTGCAAGTGAGAATGTAGGCACCTTGCCTCAAATGCTTTATCAGAAAGGGGGAGAGCGAGTGAAAATTTACAAAATCAAAAGCTATTTTAAGAGCTAAGCCTCTGGTGCCCACCTGTGAGAGCAAGCAGTCCAGACACAGTGGGAATTAGGAAGGGAAGATCAATCAGTTACAGTATTTGTCAAATTAAAAAAGCTCTAAATTTACCTCCGAAAATCTTTTTAACAGCCGATATACGTACGAATATACTAATCTGCCGGCAGAAACAGGCCTCATTGTTTATCAAGTCTGCTCAAATGTGCAGCCAGCCCCCTACATTGCAGCTGCCCCACCCTCCCCGCTCGCATTTACTCCCCCATCTCACCATGTCCTATCCCCTTTTAAAACTGCCCACCATCCTATAGGATATCACCTCCTCGGGCAGAGCTTGCCACTTAACCACCACCCTCTCTGTGAAAAAATGTTTCCTCATCTCTCTCCTAAATCTTGACCTTGATGTATATAAAGTCGGACTGGGTTAAAAAAAAATATACCATCCACTAACAGCCAGTTCACATATTTATTTAAAAGCAGTTGTTGTGTGAATAGTTTTACAGACAGAGAGGGAGGAGATGGGGGCAGACGGTTCTGTTTCTGTCTTCCATGTCAGCTGGACTCATTGATTTAAGTTAATTCACAAAAATTCTCTAAGAGCTCAGCTTAAATAGGGCCAGTGTAAGAAAAAACATCCCATCAGACCACCAGGCAGTCAGTATTTAACTAACACACACCTGTTGGCGGTAATTTACTTTAAAACCACAGGACAACCGAAAATTTGAGTAGGTCATGATTGTCCTTGGGCAAGTCATTCTCAAAAAATGTTTTCTTAGCCTGCATATGTTTTACTCATTCATCATGTCACCAGTAAATCGGGCAGAGTACATCAGATGCAGGAACATTTCATATTTTCCATTATTAAAAGCAGGTGCACTTGTGGCTCAGTTGCCCAAATTCATTCACTTGAGAGTTTAAGTTGTTGCCAACACAGGTATGCCTCTTGGACTTTTTATGGCATGTATTTAATTCTTCAGCATCTCTGTAGCTAAGGAGACTAGTTGGCATTGAGGAGCAACTACGTGAGTGCGTGTGTGCATGCATCACGTGACTGCTGACGTTTTGGCTTTGTGACGCCTTCCACACAGTTGGCAAGCTAACGTCTTGTATACTGTCCCTTGTCATCATGGAAACCATGCTCCTCTGAGCAGATGACTTCAGTCTGTAACCTTGTAATTTGAAATAATGTTAACATTTTAAACACGCTGAAAAGTACAAGCATCAATTACAGAAGTATAGATACAGTGTGCGTATGTATGTGTATATAATTATACAATGAAGCTCACCAGGATTAAACCCAATTCTGCAGCACTTTGCAGCATACTGCAGCAGAGTTACTGTGGCAAACAGTGTAATTTCAATGTCAATTAGTCCCTTTTGTCATGCAAGAAACTGACATTCACTTCATCCTGGCAGTGGCACAGTTTCTTGCATGACAAAAGGGATTAATACCCATGGAAATTACATTGTTTACTGCAGTAACTCTGCTGCAGCATACTGCAGAATGCTGTAGAAGTGAGTTTAATCCTAGATAAGGGACAGACCTAAGTCCACACTTTGTTGACCATGCTTTGCTTTGAGGAAGGTGTGACGGTACTGAAACATCAGCAGTCACATACATTCACGTGCACACTCATGTAGTTACTTCCCGATGCCAACAGTTAGTCACCTTAGCTATAGAGATGCTGTAGAACTAAATACTGTAGTCCCTCATTATAACGAACCTCGTTATAGTGAACATTTGGCTATAATGAACAGTCGTCATGGCTGCCATTGAAAAACATGTATTTTGTGTCGAATGCTCAGCCTTCCTTTCCCGATCAGCAAAAACGAGATTTCTTGTGGAGAGCATCAGACTTCAGTGACTGGAAAGCCTGAGGTAACTTCTGTTAGTCTGAGAGGCTTTCAGTCACATGCTGTCAGTATAAAAAGCGCTTCCTACTGACCTGACCACTGATCTCAATAGGCAGTCATGACGCACTCCAGGTATGCCGGAGAGCAGAAGCTGGCCATACTGGACAGGCCGAAAGGTGGAGAAAGCCTGTCAAGACAGCCGTGAAACCAGGTTCTCCAAAAGTACAGTCAGCACCTGGGGAAAAAGCAAGAGGGAGCATTAAGGGACTTTGTGCTTGAGTGCTCTGAGGATGATGCCCTCAAGTGGAAAAAGCTTCATCGGGCTGATGAAGCTGAAGTAGACTGAGACACTCAGCTGTGGTTTGAACAACAGCAGACCAGTGGCGTGCCGGTGTCTGGTTCAGTCATGTGTGAAAAGGCTGAGCAGTTTGCTAAAACCATATATGGTGCCGGCTCAAAATCTCATGCATCCACCGGATGGTTATGGTGCTTCCAGCAGCGCCATGGCATAAGGAGAGTAAGCATTGTTGGAGAACAGTGCAGCTGCTGAATTTCTCCCCAAGTTAAAGCAAGTGCTACAAAATGGGGGCTACCTGCCAGAACAAATCTGTAACTGTGACGAGACAGGTTTGTTCTGGAGGTGCCTCTCGGATGTCACACTGGCTGGTAAAAATGAAAACAATGCAAGCAAAGGGTTTAAAATCAGCAAGGACTGGGTGATCCTTCTCTTTCCTTTGCAATGCAACTGGTGCTCATAAATTGAATCCTCTGTTTATCAGAAAATATCGCCAGCCACCCTGTTTTCACCACTGCAATATGGCCTGTCTTCCGATCGAGTACTCAAGCAGTCGAAACACCTGGATGACAACAGAAATCCTTAAAAGCTGGTTTCATCAAACTTTTGTTCCCTCTGTGCGTGCTAACCATAGGCACCAGAAGCTTCCCCCATGAGGCGCTACTGCTTATGGATAATTGTCATGCCCACCCCACCCCCCAAATGTGAGCTGTGGTCCCATGAAGGGAAAATTTGGGCAATGTTCCTTCCAAAGAATACAACTTCCTGTATTCAGCCCCTTGATGGTGGCATAATTGCTACCTTTAAAAATGGTTGCTGGGTGACCTGGTGGCCACTGATAGCAGGACAGCTGTTAGAGTTAAAAAAACAAAACAAAAAAAACTCACACTCTGGGATGTTGCTTACCTGGTAGGAGAAGCATGGGCTACTGTGTATGAGAGCACAATCGCCAGCTGTTGGTCAGCAACTCTAGCTCCTGCATTTGTAGAACAGCTGGATGCACCTGAGGAGCCATGTACACACCCAGAATTGTAGCCCTGGCATCCACAATACAACTCCCAGTTGTTCAGGACCCAAAGATGGAGAATATGACTGAGGGAATGGTTGACCCATGACGACTGTGTCCAAACAAGCAAATGCATGTCGGAATGCAGACATTCTGGGTGCTGTGCTTCACTGGGGTGATGCTGACACCGTGGAAGCCAATTCTTCGATTCTGAAGAGGATGAGGAGTTGCTGCCCACTGCAAAAGAAGTGATCCAGGGGCTAGAGGTGTGGCTGGCCTGGCTACAAACAGAGGAGGTTGATCCAGTAAGGGTGATTCACCTCAAATGGCTGATTCCTTTCACAAAGGATGTGACAGGGAAAGCACAGCAGCGACAGACCAAAATTACATATTTTTTTAAAGTGTGATAAAATGAAGTTTGATGTTTTTAAAATGTAATGCCCCTAAGCACAAACACACAAACCAAACCAAACCAAACCAAAGAAAAACACAGTACTGTAAAGAGTAAACACTGTATACACCCGCTAACCACCCCCCCCCCGAACCCGATATATATAGTACTGCTTGACAGTCCCCTAGAGCTGTTTGCTTCCTGATGCCAAATGCCGCTTAAACAAAAAAGTTTCTGTGTATAGTACCTTTATGTAAACAAGCACAAGCATGAACATGTATGTCCCTGCACCTCACATCAATATATGTGCTGAGATTGCAGGAACCAGAAGCTGACCTGAAGCCAAAATAGCGTCCCTCTCTTTAATGAACGACTTCCTATAATGAACATTTGCTATGGCTCCCAAGCCGTTCATTACAGTGAGAGACTACTGTATATGGCATAAAAAGTCCAAGAGGCATATCTGTATTAGCAGTACTTTAACTCTCAGGTGAATGAGTTTGATGTTTTTAGGCAATTGACCCATGAATGTACCTGTCTTCAAATGATGGAAAGCATGAAATGTTCCTGCATCTGAAGTACTTTGCATGATTTATTGGTGGCATGGTGAATGAGTAAATTGTGAGGTATGGTAAGACAGCTTCATAGTCTCCAGCCTATTTGGCGAATAAGTAGTGTACATAGACTGTTTATACATAGCACAAAGTGTAACGTATATTCATCAGTACATGAAACAATATGCATGCTCTGCAGCATTTTCAATTACAACACATTTTTTGGGAGGGGGGTGCTGTTGGGGAAAAAAGCAGTCCAGATGCCTACTCAGTGGGTGATCATCTGCACACCCACCATTCTGTGAATAAAACTGTGAGACCTACAGCTGTCTTGTGTAGAATTATCATCTTGGGGATTCTGGGACAGCAAGATGTTCACACATATGTTGCAGTGCTCCACTGTTTGAAACTTACATTCATAGCATTTGTTAGTTTGCTATCAGCCTTATGGGTGTGTTGACAAGCTCTAAACTTCTAGAAGAAGCTGCCAAACGTAAGATTGAGATGATGGAGAAATTTCTCTCTCCAAACCTGGGAAAGCAACTCCAACACAGGGGGCTGTTGGAGCTCCCTACACAGACAGAGGAATGACTTCTCCTGTTCTGGGACACCCACAGCTGGGTCCCAAGGCAAAGCAGCCCACAGAACCAGTTAGTCCATAGGCAATCACTACCCCTCTCATAGGGAATGTTCAAGACATTGCTTTCTTAGAAGCTTACACTGTACTAGTTTAGAATTTACTAGTTTGCCATCTGGCAATGGTAGGTTTTGTTTGCTACAGGCTAACATGTGACCACTATATATCAGAAAAGAAAAAACAACAAAGATGGGGTAGAGGTAGTTTTTGTTACTTTAAGTTTATATATGTAAGTCAAATAATGACAAAATGGATATCAATAGAAAGGTTACATACTCATCTATGACTTTATTATAATAAGAAAGATTCAGCTCACTGGTAACATCAGTAGTGATGTCATATTGACACATACATGAGTATTTTGCAATGTCATTGAACCTATGGAAATTGGTGGTATCAGAATATAGAGTCGTAACAATACTTGTTGTATAAGAGTGATTAAATTGACACACTGTAACAGTAATATCCTTGCCATTATAATTTAGTTGTCATCTTCATCCCCACTGTTTTCATCCTTAGCATCGAAGATCCCATCTGCCAGACTGGCAGAAAGAACGTCATTGTCATCTTCCTCATCTGACTGATTCAGGGTCTCCTCCTGCGACAAAATGTCCACCAGTTCCTGTGCTATAATGTCACCATCACATCAGTCATACTCCAGGATTCCTGTTACATCAAGTTTCTACCCATGTGTTTCAGGACTTGGGATGTTAGGGTGTGCCACATAGGCATTTTTTGAGACAAGGGCTTGGTAGTTCACTCTCAGTACGTGCATTCTCAATGTTGACCTACATGGAGGCAGTAGACACAGATCAATGCCATCATAATTTGACAATAGTTGGCCACTTCCTGTGTGAAATTTCTGCCTTACAATGTCATA
This sequence comes from Neoceratodus forsteri, assembly GCA_016271365.2. Lineage (NCBI taxonomy): Eukaryota > Metazoa > Chordata > Ceratodontiformes > Ceratodontidae > Neoceratodus > Neoceratodus forsteri. Next base: position 1,851,826,721 of record CM057449.1, read on the forward strand.
GCGAAGTTTCTTGGTATCGGTATATGATGGCTGTCCATTCAAGCAGCAGACAAATCTTTCAGGGTCAGCATGGATTGCATCCAATACACGTTCTGTGTCACCAAGTGCTTGGAAGGTTGCCATATACTCCTTTTGTTTTCACAGGATGTTTTAGGGTTTGATATTGCCTTTCCTAACAAATGCACTTGTACTTTTGCACCCTGAAAATGCATGCAGTGCTATCGGTGCACTACATATCTCAGCACTGTGAATCTGGATTAAAGTTTTGATGTTCAAATGCCAATGTTTATTTGCCACCCTGAGTTAAAGTAGATGTTTTTCTGTATTTGATCGCCATAGTACAGCAGCAGCAGCAGTAGCAGAAATATATCTGTGTCTGGTGATCTGATGATATCAGTTGAGGATGTTGATGCCACTGCATGAAAGCAGTTAAGCAATATTCATGTATCTGCTTCTTCCTGAGATGAAGAAAGCTCTGGTACAGGGTGACTCTGTGTTGTGATTCCATCAAGGCTTGTCAAAGAGATACAGTTTTCCTCACAGACAAAAAAGATTTGACTACCCACTAGTCTTGGTGCATATGTTTCCTTTTGCCACTCATTGAGAAGAAGCTTGACCAAATTTGTCTTCTTGTCATTGTTTGAGAGAAAGATTTCCAGTCTTTTGGCACCTTTGTTGATGGACCTTTCACCAAGTAAGATTCTGATGATCCTCTTCTTCTGCGTTGTCGACTTTATGGAATTATATTTATAAGTGTCTGTTACAAAGTCCAACCTCTGTACCTTTGGTAATGCTTTGAAGACCCTTTCAGCTAGCTCTCCAAATGTCTGCGGTAGACCAGTTATCGACTGGAGAAGTGCATTGCCATCACGGATGTAAACTTTGTCTTCATCCCAGTTCATTGTACTGAGTGCTGCCTCATCTTCAAGTTTGTGAAGAAGGGTGGATTTCTTTGTCTTCACTGGTAGGCCATCTGAAGTTGCTAATGACCATGGCAGTGGACTCAATGGATACGAGAGAGTCTTCTCCATGCTAAGGTTGTTCTGTTCTGAAATTATTAACAGTTGCCCAAAGAGGTTTCTTTGTGCAGTCACCTGAACAGTCCTCTTTTGTGAGGATCTGAGTTTCTTTGACTTCTGAAGGGAAGCAAATGTCTTTAATGACTGCTTTTTCAAGGGTGCATGAAAGGGAACTGTTTTGCCAACAAGCCTTGTCTCCACAAATTGTTGAAATGCTTCTTTTCTCCATTTTTCAGCACTGAGCAAGTCATTTTCAACATCTCCTAGGGCTCGTGCACCTGATGAGAGACGGAATAGTACCTCTTTGACTTCTCTCTCAAAGGATTGATGAAGTTTCTGAATGCATTGATCAGCTTCTGTACATCCTTCTCACTGCGTGCCATCTCTGCAGGCCTAGCATCTTTGTGAAATGACTCCTCTAAGTCTACCATTCCAGCATTTTCAAGTGTGACAGTCACATAGCTTACTCACGCATGCCTTGTTACACACCACCGGTTATAGGCTGGATAATTCCTGCTGAATCCAACAATACTTCCACTGGACTTGGCATGCCGATTCAATGGTCAGATCAACAGGATTTCTTGATGCTGGCACATCGGATCTACACACACTGAACCCACCATTCCGCAGCAAGACATCAGCTCCAGGAAGAGTATGCTGTAGGTTCAGGAGTGTCAGAAAATAGACAGATGGATACCTTGAGTAGTTTTGGTGATCCAAGCTAAAAAGCAGAGGGCAAAGTTGTTCAACACATGCTAGGTGCAGGTCAAAGTTGTTCCCCTTGGCAGCATGCAGAAACCTAAGTACCAACCTGATTCCGTCCATGTACTGAATCCAAAACTGTGCTGTCTTCCCAAGTTTGCCATGCCTCACGTTCTCTTTAAACTTTAAGTACTTTTTGCAAAGTTGGTGATGAGCCACTGGCAGCTGCCTCATGTAATGTGTCCAACCTTGGTCTTTCCACTAGCCTTTCCTACCGATGTCTTGACATCAGTGCTGTTTTGAAATGATTGAAAAAGTTGAAGTGCCTCAAGGGTAAGCTTATGTACCTGCATGGCCCTATTGTAGTGTTTGCCAATCAGTACTTTTTCAATAGAGCCATTGGCACACACCTCTGACTCAGTCAATCAGCCTTTATTTATAAAGCGCAATTCCATTTGATCAAGGTGCTTGTACATAAATGAATCAAATATCAAAACAATATAAAACATGCAGGCACCCATTAAAATTCAGCAGTTCTAAAAACAACACAGATTATTTAAATAGGGTCAGGAAAAGTTAAAAGATACGTCTTGAGAGCTATTTTAAAACTCTTGATGGTCGGGCACTCTCTAACCCGACGAGGCAGAGAGTTCCACAGGGTGGGGGCAATAAAAGCAAAAGAGCAGGCCCCAGAGGTCTTAAGTCAAACCCTGGAAACCTCTAGCAATCCCTCATCGGTGGAGCGAACGAGGCAGTAGGAGTGAAGGAGCTTTTGCAAGTACTACAGTCCCTGTCCTTGTAGGGCCCCATAGATCAGAAGACCAACCTTGAAGGTGATCCGCCACTGTATTGGCAGCTAGTGCAGATTGCAGAGCACAGGCATGACATGGCAGGATCACTGATGATGTCAGCAAAGCCAGTACCATGCAGCAATTTCCCAAGGGCTCCAAAATATGAGCAAATTGTGAGGAAATCACCAAGTCGCTCAATGACATCACTGAACTGGCATGCATTCTGCCACATGATAGCATATACCTTCTTTGTAACAGCAAGATCAAAAGTAACAATCGTGTACTGTTGGCCAACCTCTCTGGTAGCATTTTGTGATACCTGCAGTACATGTTGAACAGTGGAGTTCTCTGTAACAGAAGAGTTGATTGGTGCCATGTAGTCAACATTTGTTTGTCTTTTCACTGATCCCGACTGGTCCCCTGTGGAAGATACCCAGACTGTCCACCAAGGAACAGATTGTGTTCTGTCGTACATCTGGCCTCTGCAGAAAAAAACACATGAAATCTGATACACAAGCTTGGTTCACAATCTCTGGAACAGAGATGAGTCTGAACTGCAGTCAGGTTTGGTTCAACATGTTGCTTAACAAAGCATGGTTCAAGCTCTTGAGGCTTGTATTTAACATATCTCTTTTTGCTTTTGGGCTGGCTAGATCCCACAGATGTAGGTAGGCATTCCTCTGTCTTTTCCTACATTACAATACCATCAGTTGAATGTGTGGTGCCAACACCAGAAGGGGTTTCTTCATTAAGATCGAAATTGTCCCATCAAAAATGCATCACAATATTTCTGTCAGTGTCTATGGGTACAGGTAGAGCACTGTCACTCTCAACAACACTATCATACATAGCAGTTTCTAGATCCAAAAAGGTTGAATAGGACACGCAGTGTCCGAAGCTGTTGAGGATACTCACGATTTCAGCGCTACCAGTGATGTGTCTTACAGTCATTCCTAGGAGGAGATGTTTTGGCATTTTCCATTGAACACAGCTCACTGCATAGCAAATATATTGACCAATTGAATTCACCAACCACTCTCTTCTTCTTGAGTCGTTCATAGAATTAGATCAGCCAGAAATGAGGTGGGTCAGGAATTTTATAAGCACATCTGGAGGTGAGATGGTGTTGGAGAGCAGGAAACCTGAAGAAGGTGGCCAGGGAAGCTCCTGTGATTCCCTGAAGGAATCTATGATGAGAAAATGCAAAACAGTCACTACCTCTTCAGGTCTCCAGTCATCTGATACAGCAAATTCAAGTGCAATCTCCACAGCTTGATCAGTTGGGAGCTCATCAGAGTAAACAAGTTCACTTCTAAAGTTTGGCTGCCAGAACCTTATCCTTTGACCAAAGTGTTTGATCAACTTGTTTTTCAACTTGTCTGTTTTGTAATTAGGATTATAGAATATTGGGCAATGAGCCTGCATAAACAAACAGTACCTCTCACGTAACATTGTCATTCGTTCAACCTGTCCTCCTCTGATGATATTCTTTTCAACATATTCGGTGATATACTCAAATGCCTTTCCATGAGCTCTGATTTGCTCGACACTTTCACCAGTTTGGTTCACTACTACATTTCTGTCCTCTTTCCTTGTGTGATCACAACGACAGGAGTTGTGATAATGAGCCTCCCTTGTAATTAAATCAACATCTCGAATGCTGCATAGTAGATTATCACCTTGTTTCTTCTCTGTTGCTTCTTTGATAGATATGTTTGCAATTTTTGTTACACACTGCATCGGTTTTTCCCTAGTTTTTGTCTTATTTTTTCCTCCAGAAATCCACTTATTTCTTTTTCCACGTATATTACACTGGTTCGAAGGGAATAACACTTGAAAAGGTGTTTCAGCTCTGCTTCTTTGGGAGGTTGAAGGCTGTTGGTCCTCTGTTTCATTATCAACCTGACACTTCCTTTCCCTAAGGTATTTGATATTTGTAAATGACTGGTGACATTGTCTGTGATACCCATGATGCATGTCATCAAGTTCAACAGGTATGTTCTTGCATATGTCATCAAGTCTGATACTTGGATCATCACACAATTGTCTCCTACTTGCACCCTCTTTAATTTTGGACCGACTGGTCGATGTCAAAGGTCTTATTATGTCAGACTTGTTCTTGCTGCTGTGAATTATGCGTATCTTCTCTACGGTACAGCGACTAGTCTGCCTTGACTTAGGAGCTTTTAGTACTACAGAATGCTCGTCAGCCGTGCTGTCTCAAGTCCTGAAAAAAGAAATAATTTATTTTGCTTTTTCCAGAATTATTTTCTACTAAAACAACCATTTCAATATTCATTGATGCAATAATAATTTCATAGAAAATATCTTTATATATTCTCATCTACAGTCTATTTGATTTCCTAAACTGTCGGGTCAAAATTGTGACTTTATGATAATGTTACTATTGACTTCATGAACCTCTAGATTATATTCTGATAGAAAAATTCAAAACCTTTTTATTGATCCCTAATTTGCCATTATTTTTAATCATATACTTAGATTTACTACATGACAAGCTATCCCTACCCCTTTGTCATTGCCCTTCAGTTCCTACGAAAATTGATGACACATATGACCCTGTACCAAACAGAAGCTACCATCAGCAAATGGCAAACAAGTACATTTCAAATTGCTATGATATAAACTTTTCAAAAATTGTAGTCTTGAAAATTCACTGGGGGGTTCACTATCTAGCCCACAGACTAAATGCTTCAGTCGTGCTTTTTCAGTCTATTCAGGCATTTTTTGCTAGAGTTTCAGGGCGAACCTCTGACATCACTAGACAAATTTTCCTCGGAGACATTTCAAGTCGCTGCCAGAAAATTGAAGGTAAAATCTCTGGTGTGGAGGAGAGGTTTGTTCTGCTTGGGGAAAAAAAAAGTACTGAGAAGCTTTCAGCCTGAGTCCTGACAGTGGAGAGTGCGGTGAGTGCCTCGTTGCACAAACAGCTTAACTCTATTTCTGAACTTGAAAAACTTGAGAACACTGTCTTGCTGAGAAACTTTGCCTTATTGGGTCAGCAGCTGATATTCTGACAAAGATCTGAAAGGGTATACTGAAAAGTTTTAATCACCACGGTCTTTTCACTTGAGACTCCTTTAGTTTTATAATCTGTGTCTAGACCTCAAGCCAAAGCTGACTCCACAAATTCTGATGGGGCAAAAATGTGATTTGTACATTCATCTCAATACCTGAAAGAAATAACATGTTGCACTTGGCATGGCTAAGAAAAAGATTCATATGTGAAGGACACAAACTGCCTTTATACCCTGATTTCTGCATGACTACACTGTCGGAGAAAGCACTTTCTTTCCATTAAAATGAAATTTTTCAGGCTGGGATACCTGCAGTATTGCAAGCTCCTGCAAAATTAAAGTTCAGTGAAAGATAATTTTTTGAGATGTGGATGCTGCTAAAGTCTTATGGAAAAATGTTGCATTCCTCACAGAAATAGGCTCAGATGTGGAAGTGGAGGAAGCAGATGACACTCGGTATATGCCAATGGCTACTTCCAGAGAAGCAGATGTTTTTGTGACTTTTTCTTATACGCTGAATGTCCATTGTGGTCCTAATTTTTGCCATGTCTGAGACTTTAGGGATATGTTTTGGCAAAAAAAAAAAAAGTTTTCATTTTTAATTAATTTCTCACATAGTTTAGAGCATACAGCAGTTGACTATTATATGTAAGTAGTGCATGGTGAGGGCTTGTTCTGTACAGAAGTCCATTCTAGCTGAAATATTGTACCACAGTTCAACAGTCATATGATGCAGTAATACTCTACTGTTGTACAACAACATTTCAGCTGGTTTTCTAAGCGCACAAGCCACAGTTTACCTTGGGAAACGGAAACTGCAGGATCGGCCAGATAAGAGACTCACAGCAGCTGCACGATCACTTGAAAAATCCTGCAGATGCAGGATCAACCAGATATTAAAATGTACTCACAAAATTACACGCCGTTCACTCTGATAACTGGCTTCTCGCTAAGCAAGAAGTTCAGACGCCATGTTTTTTTTTTTTTCATAAATTCCTCCCAAACCCAATTTACAACCAATCAAATACCATGCTGTACATGTACAGACATTTACTTTCTAACAACCACAATCAAATACCATGTTGTACACGTATTGACATCTGCTCCCTAACAACCACACCACTGAGCCTGGCAACCAGCCTTGGGCCCTGAAATGAAATGCAGCAGCAAACAGTCTTTTTTTTTTTTTTTGAAGAAAAAAAAAGTGATTATTTTGAAGGCACCACGCACTATAAAAAAATACTGGATGGGCAACTCTATGCTCAACCAGTGTGTTCTGTCACCTCGGGGTTCTGATTCCCATTGACTTCTTGAGTTTTGCTCTCGAGATCGGAGGGAATTGGAACCCCTCCGTGGCAAAACACACTGGTTGTGCATAGTTGTCCATACATTATTCTCTATATTTCTGATAAAGATGTCCAGTAAATATTAGTAATAGTATATTTTTTATTCTCTCCAAAAATCAGAAAAATAAATTGTACTTTTTGTTTATTTCTTACATCCTGAAAAAGTATCCTTATGTATCTGTATATTTAATTTTCTTTTTTCTTTACTGCAATATACATTAGCTCTCCGAAGAAAAAAAGAAAGTGTATACATGAAAAAAGAAAAAAACGTGATGACAGAAAAAGACCGATGGTCCATCCAGTCTGCCCATGGCTGCCTGTCCAGCCCTGAGACTTAGCGTCTGTCCAAGGAACTGTCCCCTCCCTTCAGCTTATCCTTCCCTCTCCCTACACTTAGTGCAGAGCTTGAAATTATTTCCTTTACTCTGTCCCACTCATGCTTGAAGCACTCCACAGCTTTGGCACCCACCAGTTCGCAGGCAGTTCCATGGCACCATTACCCTTTCGGTAAAATAATACTTCCTCAAGTCCCTCCTGAAGCTGCCCCCTTTCAGTTTCCAGTCATGCCCTCATGTCACCAAGCTGGTGTTCTTACTAAATTAATCCACGCAGTATACTTTATTAATCCCTTTCAGAAACTTGAATGTCTCTTTCATATCCCCCCCCTCCTTAGCCTCTAATGAGTACATGTTTAATGCCCTAAGATGTTTCTAGTAGGAGTCCCCTGTAGGCCCTGAATCAGCTTTGTCACCATACGCTGTACTGCCTCTAGCCTGTCCTTATCCCTTTTGAGGTGAGGGCTCTGGAACTGGACACAGTACTCCAGGTGTGTCCTCACAAAGGATCTAGAAAGGAGGGGGAGTATTACTTCTTTCCTTCTACTATCTGTGCCCCTCCCTGTACACTCCAACATTCTTTTGGCCTTGATGTAGGCTTTGTTGCACTGGCTTGACTGCTTCAGGGTGTCACTGACAATGACTCCCAAGCAGGGACAGCACTAGCATGCACCAAAAGGGCAAAAGTTGCATCGTGCCCAGAAATGACCCTTCTATCCATTGCCAGTGGGTCCAAACTGATGCATCTGCTCTAAAACAGTATCTAAAAGAAGGGAACGTGAACTGTTCCAATTACATTTTGACCTAGTAGGTTCCTCCTTAGACCCACATATTTTACACCAGTGGGACCAATTAAACTTGTGTTTTAAACCCTCCAGCGCTGTCACTGACCCCAGATCATGCTCCTCTGTTCCTGTACTAAGCTTAGTCCCATTTAGCCAGTACTCTGTCCTGGGGTTCTTTTTTCCCCCAGGTGCAATTGCATTACTTAGCACGTCTTAGAACTGAATTTTGCTTACCACACATTTGACCATCTCTCCAGCCCTTGGAGGTAATTTTTTAATTCCCGAACTCCCTGGACACTATCTACTCTTCTGCAGAGTTTGGTGTCATCTGCGACAAGGCTAATCTTTCCCTGGATTCCTTCACCAGTGCCTCTAATGAACATATGAAAAAGGACTGGGCCCAGGACCAGTCCCTGTGGTACCCCCCTTGTGACCACCCTCTCTGCTGATTTTAACCCCATTGACAACAACCCGCTGCTACCTACCCTTGAGACAGTTTCCCATCCATCTGACTATGTCCCTTGCTGCCCCCAGATCATTCATCTTCCTCAGCAAGTGTCTATGAGGCACTGAGTCGAAAGCCTTGCTGAAGTCGAAGTATAGTAGATCCACTGCATGGCCCTCTATCTCCCCCATTACCCATTCAAAGAAGACAATTAGGTTGGTCTGGCAGGCAAAACAAAAATCCACAAATTTAGTTCATGTAGCAGCAGTGAACCAGGTGAGTGTTAGAGACTCATACTTAGCAACACATAAGGATCTTCCTTAGAGCTGATTTGCGATTTGGTGTACAAAAGATCACCCATTTAGGTGGGTGTCAGTTTTTCCATGTAATTTTTTATCATTACTTTCATCATCCCTTCAAGTCCTCCTATCCGTAGTACCTCCTTTTGACTGTTTTTGTGGTGCAGGAACCAGGAGTACAAATGGCTGTCATTTAGACATCCATGGTTGTTGTGTTCTTCTCCCCTAGCTATCTCACCTCCTCCTGGTGTTGCAGTCACACTGGGTGCCGGGTCAGTACAGGGCAGACTAAACTGCTCATGAAGAACTGTGCTGTCAGTAGTGCATATGGTATGAGTGACAGGCGTATGTGAGTGATATGACTGTATCATTACCCCCCAGTCGCTCTGTACCAAAGAGGAAGTGGATGTAACCACTGCTGGTTGGGTGCCCGGTTGAGCTGCTCACGTGGTGGAGCGGCTAGAGCACCCAACCCAGCAGTAAATGAGGGGGAAGACCAGGGTTTGAAACCCTGCTCGAGAAATTTGTTTTACGTTCCACTATGCAGCCACGACTAAGTAGGCTGTCCACACACTCGCGGAGTTGATTATATTTATTCCGGGGCCCACACAAAAAGCAAACTGAAGGGTCGGGTGTGCAGCATTTGTGTGTGAACGGCATTATGTGCCACCACTGCATTGCTGTACGCTATTTTCCGTGTGCAGGTGTGACATGCTCAGTTTCATCCACGGCATCATGACCCTGTGCCATCACACTGATGTCCGTGCATGCAGCTTCCCTTTTGGAAGAGGCTAAACTCTGTAAACCAACACAGGGAGTCACCACAGCAGCGGTGCATTGAGTTGCCCTCCACTGCCCAAGAAGGACTGCCAGTTTCAGTAACCATGGCCACCCAATTACAGAGCGCCCTGCCCTTGCTTTCAAATCCGGGTCTCCTGAATGCTAGTGCAGCGTGCCACCGCTAGGCCATTTGGCAGTGCTTGTATGACTTTCTTTGAAGCTTTGAGACTGATCAGCAGAACACAGGTCAATATTAACTTGTTTAAATTGGCCAGTCAGCGGGGCACCATGGTTCCAAAAAATGAGCAAGGCACATTTCATATTGCCTGCTTGAAAGTGTTAAGTATGTATGTTCTAAACAGAAAATAAATTCAAATCCATGTTGTCACCAAGAGGCTTTCTTCTGAAGTGAAATTTAAAGGAAAACGAATAGGCAGATCCAAAGTAAGACTTGAAGATGCTAAGCGAAGAAGATTGACACATCACCTAACAGTGTCTGTGTGCCCTGACCACACACACACACACACACACACCAGAATATAGTCACTACCATAACATGTGTTACTCACCACCACCACCTCAGACACATTCATTACTAGTGTATACAGTGGTTGTACACCCCGGGACATATCACTACCACTATAAACAGTGGCCGATGGCCTGTCCTCCACCCTGGGCACATCTAAATACTGTGACTTTGCACTCTTCCCCAACTTGGACACATCTACTCCCACAGTATACAGTGATTGTGCACTTTCACTGCCCCGGGCACATCTGTTTCCACAACATACAGTGATAGGTCACTTTCATTGCTCTGGGTACATCTGCTTCCACAACATACAGTGATTGTGCACTTCCACTGCCCTGGGCACGTCTGCTTACACAACTTGCAATGATCGTGCACTTTCACTCCCATGGGGCACATCTGCTTCCACAACATACAGTGATTGTGCACTTTCACTGTTCTGGGCACATCTGCTTCCACAGCATACAATGATTGTGCCTGTTCACTGCTCTGGGCACATCTGCTTCCACAGCATACAGTGATTATGCACTTTCACTGCCCTGGACACATCTGGTCTGCTTCCACAACATACAGTGATTGTGTGATCCACACACCCACCCTGGGAACATCTGCTCCCACTTCACACAGTGATTTGCATGCTGTGCCCACCCTGGATACATCAGAACACAGTGATTGTGCACGCTGCAACACCCTGAGTACATCTGCTACCGCAGCATATAGTGATTGTGTATCCCCAGACAGATCCACTACCACTGTATACAGTGATTGTGCACTCTCCCCACCCCCTACTCTTGAGACAACTGCCACAGCATACAGTGGTTGTTCCACATACATATATATGTATACGTGTGTATACTGTATATTATAGGGATGTGGTTGCACCCCATACACCAGGTATAGATGGAGGTGGAGTGTCACCCAAGAGCTAAATATATGCTGATGGTTATTTAATGAAGCAGATATACCCCAAATTCATGTTCTGACTGTTGATCACATGAACGCTAGGGCAACATGATAGTTTGCATCAATTTTGTACTTGCGCCTTGACAAATGTTGTGATTTTTCAGCTCCATGTACTTAAAGGAAAACTCCATGTTAAAATCAGAAAAAGATATGTAGTAGTCTTTTTTTTTTCTGTGTTCTAACCAGTTCCCAGCATTTTATTTTCCTCTGGCTGTGAGAGATGTTTTTTCTAACTTTCCCTAACTGATTTATTGCCCTTGGAGGTTGCCATTCTGGTTTCTTTTATGGCCCCTAGTCTTCCCAGAGTGCCCTTTGGTGTGATGTCTAATTGCCCCTGCAGGAAGCCAGTGTCTTGGTACAGGGTCTGTCACAGCTCAGCCTCAGAGAAAATACTTCTTCTAGAGAAGATAAACTGCTAGATTTTGGGTGAGTGTAATCATTATTATTTTTTGATATCAGTACCTTGTCCTGCTATGTTCTGCTCTGTGTGTGTGTGTGTGTGTGTGTGTGTGTGTGTGTGAATCATGTCACTGTTTACTCTGTTCCTCTCAGCCACTTTCAGTTTTTGCACCAGTACTAAGTAGCAAAAATTAAACATCACCTTATAGGTTGTAACATAGCAGGACAAGGTACTAATATCAAAAAATAAGATTGATTACACTCACCCAAAATGTAGCAATGTGACTTCTTCTCTGAAAGAAATATTATCTTTGTGGCTGAGCTGTGACAGACCCTGCTAAATTTAGGGGTGTAGCTACATCACTGTCACATGAACCAGGGTGCATCGTAGGAGAAAGAAAGCCAATAAACCTATTTGTGATGGAGATCCCCAAGGGTCATAAAACTACCATACAGCAAGCAGGCTAATTTAGGAAAAACTCCTAATAGCAGACAGAGGGAAGGACACACTAGGAATTAACATACATATCAAAACACTCTACATAACATATGTTTTTGAGCATTCTGGGTGGACTTCTCCTTTAATGCAGATTCTTGGGCTATTACTTCGAGAGTAAGTGAAATATACATTCCAGTGTGGTCTCTATGAATAGGCGGGAGTTCGAGTTTTAAAGTGCATACCCATACGTTACCTCAAAAGATTAATGCTAAAAGTTTTAGGGTTAAATACCAACCACCACTCCTTAATTTCTTGCAAAAGTTCAAAATATTCTTATATTTAATCTTGTCAGATAGGCTTTATTGCGCTTTATAATATAATTTTATGTTGTCTAAAAGGGTAAGGATTTTGCTTTCAAATGCGTATGTGATTGTGAAGTTTTAAGGTAATATAAGAGGATAAATTGTTAAAAGGGAAGACACTATTAATAGACAAAATTTTATCAACTTATACGTTTTGAGTTCTTCACACCATATCTTCTGTGTTTATATATGTGTGGCATATGTTCGTATGTATACGTGTGTGTATATGTTTCCTTGTTGCGTGAACATATCTTAAGATTTGTAGAGACAGTACCTTCACTGTCATGGCCGCCAAAAGTGGACGCTCTCCTGAGTAAAGAGTAGTAGCCCCCAGAGACAGTTCAGTCATTTTTCTCGCATGTACGAAAATCCCCCAAATATATGGAGAATGAACAAGTCTCCCAGTTGTCAAAATCTACTCAGAAGACCTAATTCATAGTGTCACGTGCAGCAAGTTTCTCACTACAAAAGATACACTTGTTGGAGCTGTGGTGCACAGTATGACCAGACAGAAAATATCTGTGAACATCCTATTTCATGTAGGAAATACCATAGTTAAAGTTATGACCAAGTATGTGAAATTGAAATTGGTTTAGCGGAACTTTCTCAGCATTTTCAAGAGCAAGGTCTGTTACTGCCACTCCAGCCAAAGTCAGAGTCTTCTGTTGTCTTAACAGTTTTTTTTTCTGGATGGACAACTTTGATCAGAACATTGAAACAGTAACTGCACATGGTGTTGCATACCAAGAAGAATCTGAAGGCTGCATTCTCCGAGAAGATTCTGTTGAAATTCCTCACTCGAAAAAGACAATTGCATCTAACAAGAAGGAGCCAACCACATTTGGCAATATGCCCGAGTCTACTGTGCCAAAATCAGTGGTAAATATTGGAAAGGCAAAGCTAATGCTATGGAAACTAAGTCGGGAAGCACACAAGGAGGATCAGCTTGTCCCAGGGTTTACTGGTTGATTGACACTAGTTTGTAACAATTGGTCAAGTTCGCCAAAGAATATCTTCCACCCATCCACAACCCATCATTGATTATGCCACTGTAGTTCAATACTTCACACAAACACAATAAATAGCTCAGCAAGAAAACGTGCCCTATGTTCACTTGACACTTGATGTTGGAAACACAGCAAAGGCATATCATGTTGTGTGGAATTTCCCTGATCAGTTCAACAATGTCATAGTTCATTTGGGAGATTTCCACCTATTCCTGGAAACCTTTGGCATTATAAGACAGTTGGTGACAGCGACTTTGAGGACATAGTATTTCAGGCAGGTCTTTGTACCTCTGGCAGCATAAGGGGAGTTTTGTGTGAGAAAAGGATTTCCCATTTGTGAAAAAGGAGTACCCATTTGCGGCAAAGTATCCTTTTTCACACAGGACGTCTAACTGCTCCGATTGAAAATTATGGGAAACTTTAAAATTTAATAGCTTTTGAATGAATTGATATTTTTTCACCAAATCTTTAAAAGGCACATCTGTTACTTCAGGCCTGTTTACCCTAATAATTTCAAACCACAGTTCCGCACCATTTCTGAGCAGCAGCGTGACAGAATTTAAGAAAACATGGTCATTTTCACATTTTTTTTAAAAACTCTGTACCTGTACATCCAGTGGAACAAAACTTTGGTCCCTGGTGGCGCATGCAACATTTCATGCAAATCAGTTGAACGGTTGGGAAGGTATTAAAGTGCAAAATTTTCAGTTTAACATAGCAGTAAAGGTTGAACCCTAACTATAGGGGCTTGACTGCGTCATATTATTTGCAAAAAACTTTGTTAATGCATTAGTTAGGGTTCCAGCATCAAAGTAGGGAACTGTCATATTAGGGTTTCCTGCAGGCAGCAACAGGCATGGGGTGTGCCTTGGGGTCATCAGTCCTAACGTTCACCCCATTCCATGAGTAAATAGGCTGAGATGGGTACAGCATATGAGAATGGGGGCAGCCTGTATCGCAGGTGGGAAATCCTTTTTCGAGCTTTTTGTTTGACAATTAATGAGACACAGAGAATGCATACAACTGAATGGATTTGAAAAAACAAACATCAGAACCTAGCTAAATGGACCCGTTTAGCTACATTCAGATGTTTGTTGATTAAATGGATGGCAGTAGTTACCTTTTCTGGGCACCCGAAATCCATGGTGCCCAGCTTAGTGAGAGGAGCGCTTCCCCACATTCTCTGTAGGAAACAGTAGGAATTTCTTGACTTCTACAGCCGTAGCTGAACTCCTGCTGTCAGCTGCAGTGTGATCTGTGAGCCACTGTTTATGTGGTGTTTGCTGCCCCCCCCACCCCATTGCTTGTCCCTGGTGTCTAGTGGCATCTCCCCACCCGTCAGTTGCCATCCTTGTTTATTTTTTTAATCCCCCCCCACATTGTCTGATCACTGTCCCCATATCTAACAGATATGCCCCTGGTAGTCTAGTGGTCCCTCCCCCCGATATCTGATTATTGTCCCTGTATGAAAAAATATTCCTGGTGGTCTAGTGGCCCCTTCCCTCAATGTCCGATCGTTGTCCCCATAAAAAAATAAATAAATCAGCCTGGTAGTCTAGTGGACCCTGCCCGATGTCCATTGCCATTCTGGTATTAAAAAAAAAAAAAAAATTCCTGGTAGTCTAGTGGTCACTAGCCCCCTCCCTGTGATGTCAGATGGCTATCCCTGGTAAAGACACCAACCCTGGTAGTCTAGTGGACCCTCCCCTGACGTGCGATCACCGTTCTGTTATATAAAAAAAAACAAACCTGGTAGTCTAGTGATCCCTCTCCCCTCATCATTTGCCACCCCCCCCCCGTGAAAAGTAACCTATAACCCTGGTGGTGTAGTGGATCGCCCCACCCCACCCTTAGAAGTAGTCACCTACCACTCTGCTCCTTCCACTTCCCACTCCCGCTCAGCGACCAGCACAGCCCTCTTCTCACCTCTACGGCTGGCCACCGACTGAGCAATGAATGAGCATCTAATACAGTATAAGAGGGGGGACGGGAAGGGTCCTCTAGACTACCACAGTCAGTGTCTTTCCCGGGGATGGTGATTGGGGGGAGGGACCACTAGACTACCAGGATTTTTTTTTTTTTTTTATACGAGGATGGCGATTGGTCATAAAGTGGAGGGACCACTAGACTACCAGGACATTTATTTTTTGTGTAAGGGATGGTGATCATACATCGGCGGAGGGAGGGGGGACTACTGTAGTACCAGGGATATTTTTAACATCATTTTAAATGGGATTGGCATAAAACAGGATCCTTTATGGTGCTTTTCCATTCACTACAATGGGATTAGCCCGATTTTAGGATCCTGTTTTGCAAAAGGATCCTTTATCATGCTTTTCTATTGACTACAATGGGAAAGCAAGATAAAGGATCATTTTGCAAAAGAGGATCCTATTTCGTGCTTTCAACTGGGTTTTCAACTTTGATTCATAACTCTGCCATTTCTTAACATTTTGACCGCAAATTTTCAGCATAGCCTTTTGGCGACCCTACCTAGTGAACAATAGGACTGTCATTATGCAACTCCAGCCCAAAAGGTGAATTTTATGGTCGCTTGGCGAATTCACCTTTCGGGTGGCATTTGGAAGTGTTTTCGGCCCTTGTTTATGAGGTGAGTCAGAAGAAGGCTATGTTGAAAATTTGGTGTCAAAATATGTAAAAATGGCAAATTTATGACCATTCGTTGCAATTTTGCTATGCACCCTTGTACTTTGGAAATTTTAAATATTTTCACCCCAGATTTTCAACGTAGCCTTCTTATTACCTCACCTCATGTATGTCACTGCTGTCATTTTTCAAATCCTGGCCAAAATGTGTTTTCGCACTTGTGGCGTGAAATGGTGTTGCACTTACGCAGAATTATTTTTTGGCATGGATTTGAAAATTTTCTGTACCGGGTACATGAGGTGGGGTAATAAGATGGCTATGCTGACAATTTGGTCACTGTTGTTCTATAGCTTCTACAACTCTATATATATATAATATATATATATATATATATATATATGTCGATGGGAACGTAGGGCCAAGAGGGCCATGCACTCCCACAGGAAAATAAGGATACGATTGTACTATCTCAAAAAGTAAGGAAATTAGTTGCAAAAAAACTCTAATGCATCAGTTAAGGTTAAAGTGACAAAAGAAGGGAAATGTGGTGTTAGGATTTCCAGCCCTAACACCCCCCCCCCACCCACACACCAAAAGGCATCAGAGGGCTGCCTTGGGGTCGTCAGCCCTAACGCTCGCCCCATCTATACTGTACCCATCTCCACTTATTTACTTATGGAATGGGGTGAGTGCTAGGACTGACAACCCCAAGACACACCCCCTATGCCTGTTGGTGTGTGCAGGGTGGGGTGTTAGGGTTTCCTATTTTTCCCTACTTTTGTCGCTTTAACTCTAACTGATGCATTAATGGAGTTTTTTGCAACAATCGCTCTATATATGTATTATAATCTAGACACACAAACACCTGGGCTATGTCACCGCTGTACCAGCATGTGCTTCCCCCGCAACAAATCCACTACCAGAATATACAGTGATTGTGGTCCCACTCTGGACATATCTACAACCAAAGTTTACAGAAGTTTTGGACCCCTCTCCTCCCAGACCCATACACCACCATAATATATAGTGGTTGTTGCCCTACCCCATCACCTCAGCTACCACAACATATAGAGGTTGCGCAACCCACCCTCACACCCTGGGCACATCCACTGTATAAGAAGGTAGTTTGGCCTAGTGGTTAGGATGTAGAGTTGTGAACCTGGAGACCTTGGTTTTAGCCCTACAACTGCCATGTGCTCACTGTGTGACCCTGAACAACTTCCTGTTCTGTCCCTCTCACCAGAAAAAAACTTGTTGTGTGTCCCCCTTCCCACCTGAACACATCCTCATCCTCATAGTAAAGTGTGTGTGTGTCTCTTGTCTGTCTGTCCGTCCTCTCACCATCACCATGGACACATCCATTGCCTTAGCTGTGACTGTGTTTTATTCTGTGACTATAATTAGTTGTGTACATTCCATGCACAAATATTTATGCATTATTTTTTACATTATACAGGTTTTTAGTACGGTTGTACATCATTTGTATCTCTGATGGACAGAAACACACACATGGACACCATTAAGTGTTACCACCTTGTGTTGTTAACAAGATTTGGAGACTTTTCCATCACAAGAGGCCGCAAAGGAGTATCTTGGATTTGTGGTATTGTCATGTTTTATTCAGTTAAGATTCGCTCCTATGTTTGACTGATCATGCCTCATTGCTTTGCTTTTGGTTGCTCACATCATACTGGCCGCTTACCAGACAACGTTTCTATCCATCGTTTTCCAAAAGATCCACAATTGGCCGAAATTTGGATTAGAAGATGCTGAACGGATGTTGGCAACATAAAGACATTTGTAAAAGATAAACTAATGATCAATCCTGGAAGATATTATTTATGCTCTGTGCATTTTAAAGATAATATGTTTGAGCCCAACTTCAGGATGGAACTACTACCACCAGAATTACGTCCTAGGAAAGCTTTGAAACGCTTGATCCCAGAAGCTTTACCAACAATTTTCTCACCTTGCATTACTAAAAAAAGAAAAATCACATTGCAGAAAATGCAACACAGTGACCGAAAACGGGTATTGTATTTACTGATAATAGTTATAAATGTATGCACTAAGCCACAACTGGTTGTATAATTATGGGCCAAAAAACACATGCCTCAAAGTGTGAAGTTAGGCAAGAGACATTAATGTCAAGTATCTTTGAAAGCACTCAAAGTGCAGTTATTAGGCATAACATAATACAAGGCGTCTTGTTACACATGTGAATAGGGTCCATTTTCTACACAAAAACAGTTTAGGAAAAAAATACTGTTTTGTACCGGAAGTGTTTGTAGAAGAAATAATGGCTTTGGCCCCACCACACACAAACACACACACACACACACACACACACACACACATACAGAGCTGCTTTATTTGGTGGGATTTATTTTTTTTATTTTTTATTTATTAAAATTTAGATGACCGGGTGAGCCCAACTGAGACAAGCAAGTCCCTTTTTCAGGGGCGACCTGGGGAACAATGCATTCAAACAACATGAAGTCTTGCTGTATTGTGACTGTATGTAGTTAGCCCCAGCACTTGAACTGCTCCAGAGAGTAAAGGATTAACTCCATGCCAAGGCATAGAACATTGAGTTCTAGCTCAGTTTTCAAACCCTCTGTGGTACTCTGAAGTGTAACTGTCAGATTTCTTACTCTGCCTAACTGTGAAGTTGCTCCGGAGATCCCTCCTGCACTTCGGTTCGGTAATGGTTTTAATCGTTCGTTTTTTTTTTTTCAACCGCAGTTCTTATTTTATTAGTATTCTTACCTCTGTCTTGGTAACAGTAAGTGGTAGTAGTAGGTAGTGGTAATTTTTGTTGAATTTGTTAGAAATTTTTTGTCTTAGGTTCTTTTCCGGTTGGTCTGGTTCAGAACCAAAATCTCTTGTGATTTGTGTATTTCTGTATACATTATTGTGGTTTTCTGGTACTTATTGGTTCCTAAAAAAATCCAGATTTTTGTGGGATTTTTTTAACCGACCCGTGACACGGTTGGAACCGATAAGTGTTAGTTGCCTGGTTTAACGCTGACAAGGATGACTTTTTCTCGTTTTCGGCATGTCTGAGAAACCCAAAACGAAAACCGATCCCACTGGGTTTCAGTGCTGTACCGAGTGTTGGGAGGCCTTTGCTAAGGCTGATCCCCACCTCATATGTGTGTATTGTCTAGGGTTCAACCACCTCAAGGAAGACTGCTAAATTTGTAAGAACTTTCCCAAAGTCACTCTTGAAAAATGTCTGAGTAGGCTGAAGGAAAGGGAGGCCGAGAAGTCTGCTGACCCGGCTGGCCAGCCCGGTTTGGTTGCTACCGAACCTGAAGAGGTGCCCTCTGACCTGGGCGATACCTCTTCAGGCAAAAGGAGAGCCGACTCTACGGAGTCAATTCTGGCTAAGAGAAAAAGAAAATCATCCAGTTCGGATCCGAAACCCCATGTACCGACCGCTGAGGAAATAGCGAAAGTGATTATAATAGTGCAGTCGCTTTGCCCGGTTCTGACTGAACAGACATCGGTTCAAAGGCGATTGGTTTGGTCGGAAGTTGTTGCCTCAGACATTGATCCAGAGGCCTACTATGAGGGCAATTGGGAGGAGGAAGAAGATGATGAAGGAGGAGAGTTTGAAGGCCTAGATGAGCCAGTAGAGCCTGACATCTTCCCAGACAGGCCTTCCAATGTTTCCCCTCCCAGGCTTTCTGAGTCCCCCTCCCACTTGTTGTTTTACAAGAAGGTGGCTGAGACTCTTCAGCTTCCTATAGAAGAGGCTGATCAGGATCAGGAGGAGCCCGATTATGTGAAAATGATGGATGTTCCAGAGTGTCAGAGAGCATCTATCCCTTTGCACAAATCCCTGGGGAAGCAGACACAGAAAATCATGCAATTTCCCACATCCATTCCTCCTGTGGATAAAAGAATGGACAGGAGGTATGCCTTATCAGGTCCTGGCACGGAATTCCTTTCAGCACATTGCAGTCATGGGGGCAGTGCAAGCTGCAGCCTGTGACAAGGCTAATATTCCCCTGGCATCTCACCCCCCAGATAAGGATTCCAGGAAAGTGGATGCCATGGCTAAAAAACAGTACTTGGCATCCACTTTGGGGCTCAGGCAGTCAAATTACATGGCATATAGAGCCAGGTACCAGAAATCTATGTGGGATATGGTTCTGGAGCTGGCTAAGAATGTCCCTCCCCAGCTAGCCAAGGAGCTAGCAGGTGACTGTAGATGGTGTAGAGGCATCCAAAGTGCAGTTTCATGCTGCTATGGACTCGAATGATGTGCATTCTAGGGTCATGGCTACATCTATCTCCATGAGGAGGTTTGCTTGGCTTAGATGTACCAGTCTTTCGCAGGATGCCCAAACTAAGGCCATGGATTTTCCTGTAACTGGTAATTCTCTGTTTGGTGAGCGAGCCAAGAACTACATGAAGAAGATGGATGAATATAGGACCACCTATAGGAGTGCTGTAGCCGAGAAAAAGCAGGTCACTCCTCAGAGGCAGCAATTTAGGGCTGGCAGGGGCAGGCCTTTTCAAAGACCTTTCTACCAAGCTCAGACCTCCTCCTCCTCCTCTTTCCAGCGGGGGGGGGTTCTTTAGGGGAAGAGGCAAGTGTGGGATGACCAGAACCCCATCACCCACGCAGTCTAAGCCCCCTGCTAAAAAGACACCCTGAGTTGTCGGTCAGGGTTGCCTCCCCAGTTCCAGTAGGGGGCAGGTTGGCTTACTACTTTCAGGCCTGGGTGTCTATTACTTCAGACGAATGGGTCCTGGAAGTAGTGAGCCAGGGACTTGCTCTCAGTTTCAAAAGGCCTTAGAGGCAGAAGTGTCCTCTCTTCTGCTTCTGCAAGCAGCAGAGAAGGTACCTCTTTGTCACAGGGGAAAAGAACTGTATTCCAGATACTTCCTTACCCCAAAAAGACAGGGGAGTGGCGACCCATCCTAGATTTAAGGTATCTGAACAAACATTTAACAAAACCAAAATTCAAGATGGTGACTCTGGGAGTAATTCTTCCATCTCTGAGACCAGGAGACTGGCTAGCCTCTCTGGATCTCAAGGATGTCTACTTCCACATACCTATCAGACATTCTCACAGAAAGTACCTTAGGTTCGAGTTGCCCTCAGGCCATTACCAATTCAGAGCTATGCCTTTTGGCCTGACATCTGCTTCAAAGGGTTCACCAAGTGTCTTGCAGTAGTGGTGGCATTCCTCAGGAGACAGGGTATCCTTCTGTTCCCATACCTGGATGACTGGCTCCTAGTGGGCCAGTCCTCAGATCAAGTCAAGTCAGCCTTAGAGGTCACTCAAAAGCGTCTAGACTCTTTGGCTTCATTCTGAACCTAGAAAAGTCTGTTCTGGAACCAGCTGAACTTCTCATTTTCATAGGGGTGGAACTAGACACTATTCAGGCAAGAACATTTCTCCATCTCTCAAGGGTTCAGTCCCTTGTCACTCTGGCTTCCTCTTTTCGTTCTCTAGTTTCACATCCAGCCAGACACTTTCTGCAGTTGCTGGGTCACATGGCAGCATCCACAGCAGTGGTCCAGGGAGCAAGGTTTCAGATGAGAGCTATTCAGTTTCATCTCGGATCTTAATGGTCTCAGAAAAAAGACCCTCTCTCCAAATTCGTTCCAGTGTCTCAAACTCTAGTTCAGGCCCTCCAGTGGTGGCTGAAGGAGGACAATCTTCGACAAGGTGTCCCCTTTATCAGTCAGACTCCTTCAGTGATTCTCACCACAGATGCCTCTTTACTGGGTTGGGGGCTCATCAAGATTAGCTTACAGCTCAGGGAACCTGGTCTCACCAGGAGTCTGTTCTACACATAAACCTTCTTGAACTGAGAGCTGTCTTTCTAGCACTTCAGATATTCTCAACTGCTGTTCAGGGGAAAGTGGTGCAGATCAGGACAGACAATACCACAACCATGTGGTACATCAACAAGCAGGGAGGCACTTGGTCCTCAGCCTTGTGTACAGAGGCCATGAAGATGTGGTCTGTAGCTTATTCCCTTCAGACTTCCCTGATGGCCGTGCATCTCCCAGGGAAGGACAACATTCTTGCAGATGCTCTCAGCAGGATTTCACAGGGTCACCACGAATGGACCCTGAATCCTCTAATTCTTCAGGTTATTTTCAAGAGGTGGGGCACTCCAGGGGTAGATCTCTTTGCAGCCCCAGACAGTCACCAACTTCCTTCCTCTCTTCCTGCTGCAAACCGCCTCTTTTGGGCCCTGTCCCTCAGGATGCTCTCTTGTTGAATTGGACAAGCAGGTTTCTGTACTGCATTTCGTCCTTTTCCCCTGATATTTAGGGTCCTGGTCAAGATCAGGTCTCAGCCTTGCAATGTGATTCTAGTGGCACCAGACTGGGCCAGACAGCCCTGGTACCCCCTTCTCTTGTCACTATCAGTAACAATGCCTCTGTGTCTTCCCAGATAGTTCAATCTCCTTACCTCCTCACAGGGGAGGATCCTTTACCCCAACCTTCAGACTCTCAGGCTCAGAGCTTGGCTCTTGAAAAGCTAGAATATGCAAGCCTACATCTTTCTCCATCAGCCTTGAACATTTTAAAGGTTAGCAGGAAACCTGCTACTAGAAAGACTTACAACTACAAATGGAAAATATTTGGGTTTTTGTGTTCCCAGAAGCCTGTCCAGCCAGAGCTGGCTGATATTGCCTCTGTATTGGACTATTTGGTGCATCTTAACAGTCTAGGCCTCTGGCCTATTACTCTCAAGGTACATTTGGCAGCTGTATCTGCCTTCCTTTCTGCTGGCAAGGACTCTTCCCTAACTTCTCAACCAGTTTTCAAGAAAATTTTCAAGGGTTTAGTACATGTTAATCCTCCCTTTAGGGAGCCTACCCCTTCTTGGGACCTGAATATCTGTATTGTACAGCTTATGCAGCCCCCTTTGAGCCTCTATCCTCAGCAGAGCTGAAGTACTTGACTTGGAAATCTGTGTTCCTGGTAGCCATTACTTCTGCCAGGAGAATCACTGAATTACAGGCTTTATCAGTGGAACCTAATTTCATTTCGTTTCACAGGGATAAGGTGGTCCTTCGAACCAACAGAAAGTTTCTTCCCAAGGTGGTATCAGACTTTCATTTGAATCAGTCTGTCATTGCCTGTATTTTTCACTGACCATTCTTCCCCTGGGGAGAGAAGATTACACAGTCTTGATGTAAAGAGGGCTCTTAGTTCCTATGTGGAACATACTAAGTCCCATAGGAATGACTATTCTCAGTTGTTTTTCACTTATGGAGAAGTGGGAAAGGCAAACCTGCCACCAAGAGAACACTTGCCAGGTGGATTGTCTCCTGTATCCAGTTCTGCTATTCAAGGCTTGGGAAAGAGCCTGCCTCAGGCCTGAGGGCTCATTCTACCACAGGTACAGCTGCTTCGGTCGCAGCAACTAGAGATATATACCTTTAGTGGAAATCTGTAAAACAGCCTCCTGGAAAACTGTTCACACATTTACCAAGCATTACTCTCTGGACATTCAGTCAAGAAGTTTTGCTAGGTTTGGCACAGCTGTGCTGCAGAGCTTGTTCCCAAAATAGGTTTTGTGACTCCCTCCTCCAAGGGGGTACTGCTTGGTAGTCTGCATATAGTCAGAATACAGCAAGACTTCATGTTGTTTGAAGACAAAATTAATCACCATAGTAATGTTGTTCCTTCTAATGGAGTCTTGCTGTATTCTGACCTTCCTCCCTGCCTCCCCTCCTGGAACCTAGTAGTTTTGGGATGTGGGTTGGCAGGCACAGTGCTGCACCCCAGAGGTGTACTTGGCATGCCTTTATTTTATTAAGGGTTCTTCTGGTTTTTATTATGAATATTTTGGTGGTTTCACTACCTGCTTGGATTCTTTTTGGGGTTCTCGACTTGAGTCTTTTGGCCCTAAAAATCTGTTTATTGCCTTTTGGTAATTTTAGAAACAATTTCTAATTATTGAGTTAGTTAGTTTAGTGCTCGTAAGATGTGATGGTTACACTTCAGAGTACCACAGACAGAGGTTTGAAAATCGAGCTCGAGCTTAATGTTCTATGCCTTGGCATAGAGTTAACCCTTTACTCTCCAGAGCAGTTAAAGTGCTGGGGTTAACTGCGTATAGTCAGAATACAGCAAGACTCCATTGGAAGAAACAACATTACTATGTTGAGTAATTGTTTCTTCCATACATATCTTGAGCAGGCAATATAATACATGGTGATAAAATTTTCAGAAAAACAAATTACAGGAAGTAAAGTTTAAACAGCATACAAAGTTAGACACAACAGTAGTAGTAAGAAGCATATTTTTACAATAGATTACATTGTAGAAGGGTACAAGTGCATGGTAGGATTAACAGTCATGGCATTCGTTCTTGTTCCTGTAGGAATGAAGGCAGAGTTATGAGAGAATAAGTAAGTAAGGCACAGTGAAGATGAGGGGTTGGGAAAGAGGTTCGAAAGGGAAGGAAAAGGGAGAGAGTCAGGATGGACTGCATCAGTTGGGCTAGGGGGAAATAGGAAGACAGAAGAGATTTTAGTGGCAGTTTCCATTGCAGAGGGACAGCGAGAGGAAAGTTTCCTTATACTGTTGTTTGAATAAGGGGAGAGACATACATGCAAGTAGCAATTGTGAGAGGTTGTTATATTTTTGGGGCGCCGTGAAGGAGAAGGATCCTCTTCTACCTATGGCCAGTTGTGTTCTGGGTAAGTTTAAGATAGGAAGGTGGGAGTATCTGAGGGTCCTCTGAGGAGATTAGATAGGCTGGGAGGGAAGGGGAGGTGGATGAGTTTGAAGGTGACGCAGGCCACCGGGAAGTCCATCCTGGTTTCAAAAGATGGCCAATCTAGGGTGGTTAGAACATTACAGTGGTGGTCCTGGGCTTGGGCCTTAGAAGCGAGCAGTTCTGTAATAGGCCACTTTTAGTTTGTCCAGAAATTTTGTCTTGACTGAGTAAATTATTGAGACCCCATAAAGGAGGCCTGGGATGAGGATAGCTGAGGTGATGGTCCTCCTCACATGGTTGGAGAGGTAGGGAGTGGTGCGGTATAGGAGGCCAAATTTTTGGTTAATGTTCTTAACTGTACTAGTTACGCATGTGTATCGAAGGATAGGTGTTCATCAAGAATTGATCCCAGATATTTGAAAGATGTAAGCCCTTCCAATGATATTCCTGAGGAGGATTTGATTACTGGGGGGGGGGGGGCAGGCAGGGAAGTATCAATGGAGATATGTTGGAACAACACGGATTTGGTCTTTTTGATGTTCAGGACTAACAGGTTTTCCTTGAACCATTTTTCCAGGGTTTGGAAATCATTTTCCAGGTCCGTGTTTATGCAACTAACATTGCTGGAGAATCTGTAGAGGATGGCATCGTTGGCATAGAGCTGAACAGATGCCCCTCCACAGTTTTGCAGCAGATCATTAATGAAGATCGAGAATAAGAGTGGTCCAAGGATTGACCCTTGAGGGACTCTGTCGGGGGTGGGGGATAGATATAACGCTCTGGCCCATTTGACACACTGGGAACGATTCAGTTAAATAGCATGAGATCCAGGAAAGTGATTTATCATCAAGGCCAATATGGCGGAGTTTGGAGATGAGAATAGGGTGATGAACGAGGTCGAAAGACTTCATGAGGTCCATGAAGACCGTCCCGGTGGCTTTCCCATGATCCATGGCCTGTGGTATGTCAGCGGTGGCTCTTAGAGCAGATTCTGTGCTGTGTAGTTTATGAAATCTTTCTTGGATTTTAGCAGTTGAGCATAAAATGGATATTGGATGATAGTTTTCAGTGAGGTTGGTTGGTCCACTCCTGTGTACAGGGCATGTGAGTCCAATATAGAGGTAAAAGTGTTGATAAGATAATCTAACGCTTGATCTATGTCCGGGAGGGTAGTTATGTGGGACCAGTCGACCAAGGTTAGGCTTTGCAGGAACGCTTCAATGACAAAGTTAGTTAGATCCCTGGTTTTGAGAGTGATTTTGGGGGGGGGGGGGAGTTAGTGCTGTTTTTTCGGATGCAAAAGGTTGAGGAATGGTCACTTAAGGAGTCTGGAAGGATACCCATGGTCTTAATAAAGGTAGGTTTATTGGTTATAATCCAGTCTAATAGGCTGTGTTTACCTGATTTCATAGTAAGTCTACTGGGTTGGTCTAACAGTTGCTCAAGATTAACGTCTACTAGTGCAGCATGGTATTGAGGTCTTTTGGATCTGGCCCAATCTAGGTTAAAATCTCCACATAGTATAAGATCATTTTGTGGTAGGTTATTAAGATTAGGGAAAAATTCTGCAGAGTTGGCCATTGCTTGATTAGCGGGTAGGTATATACATCCAATTGTAATGTATTTAACATGGCCTAGGGTAACTGTGATGAATAGGTGTTCAGCAGCTGAGTTGATTTTAGGGTCAGTCAATTTGCTGACCGCCAACCTAGATCTGGTATATATCATAACCCTGCCTCCCTTTTTGTGTGACTGATCTCGTGGGTAGGAGTAATAGCTGGGAAGAGCGATTTCTTATTTATTTTTTAACTTTTCTATTTCTCCTCCTTACTCCCACCCCGGAGCTGCGCTTCCTTGGGAGACTCCTATGTGTCCCCCCGTGACTGACCTACCTGAATCCCCAGGGGTTCCCCCATGGAGCCGTGGCTATATCCCCCAGGTGGGTACGGGGTGGGGCCCAGACACCCCGATATCTTCTAGTCTCGCCGGGTCCCTCAGTGGTCAGACAGGCAGTCGCAATCAGGGCTGGCACTGGAGCTCCATCTACCCGTGCTCCGGCGGTGCTTTTTCCTGTTTCTCTCTGTGTGGTGTGTGCCCTGATGTCTAGGCATTACGCTGACATCCACCACACAGCTCGACATTGGTCTGTCCTGCCAGCTTGCTGTACCTCGGGCCTCCACCCGGGGTCAGACAAGTCGTGGATCCTGTTCCTCCTTCCCTCCCCTGGAGAAGGCGAACAGTCCCTAGGACGCTCAAGCCTTCTCCCCCGGCCGGCCCTCCAGCGACCGGAGTCTGCTCCCAAACCCGGGTCGCAGGCGTCGCAAGCGGAAATCCAACCGCTGCGCTGACAGGCCGGCTGGGAAGAGCAATTTCATGTGATAGGGTGGTTGGCTTTAGTCATGATTCTGTAATACATAGGACATACGTTTTGTAGTGCTGTGTCCAAAATTCTAGTTCAGCCATTTTACCCCTAATGCTTTGAATGTTCATATGGGCTATTTTGAGCCTTTTAGTGTTTGTCCACATAGGACTCGAGATTAGGGGATTCTGCTTGGACCTTTTAATGTTGTTACTGTTTTGTGTTTTACAGGGTCTTGGGTTTATCTCATTGTGTCCTGATAGGAATAGGAGGCACATAAGGGAGAGAGAAGAGGGTGGGCATAGGAAAGATAGTTTATTCCTGTGCTTGCTACTGTGCCTTATTTAAAATTGTTTTATTATGTTGTGCCATGGCCAGTAGACCAAGGTGTGGCAGAGACACGTTTGAACAAAGCAGTGAGTGATTTGGAGTAAGGGGTAAATTGGACCCACTGACGTGGTGAAGAATTTGCAGAAGCATCAGGCACATCAAACTGTAGCTGTGTCAGGAGGGACCAGCAGATAAGGAGTCCTCTGGTTAGGTAGAGGAGGATTATTAGGGTGGTTGTCTTATAGGATAATATGGATGTGAGTTGCTGACTAGGTGCAGGAGACCAGGAAAAGAGAATGATTGAGCCTCCAAGGAGTGGTTGGGGGTGAAACGACTGAGGCCTTTTCAGGTGGTTAAACTGAAGGTTATGTGAGTAAATCATATATATTTGTAGATGCTTTCAAGCTGGAAGTGGCAGGGCTGTCCCTGATGGTGGATGGAGATTACTGTAGGGGGAGTCTTGAGGAGGGACCAATGAGGGAATAGTCAGCTGAGGGTTATGAAAGGGCTTCTAGGAGGAAGGCATTTTTAATAGAGAGAGGGGGCCGGGAGGCCGAAAATTCACCTCAGAGAGCCAGATCTCAGTAGCGCTGGAGCCTTTACTTTAAAGTGGCCATAAAAAGTACTTTTTAATTTTTTCTTTTATTTTCCCTCTATCAGAACTGATAAGAAATAAGCACAGATGCTACAAGCACCAGACCTGTAATTAAATTTAGTCTGGCAAACACAAATTGGTTGTAGAATCTTGGCTTAAAAAACAACACAGTTTAGGTGAGGAGTTAATTCATAAATCTTCATAAGCGCTAATGTCTAAGTTTGAATTTAGCGGCAGTTATACAGTTCATTGAAATGTTTGTAAAGCAGCCAGTGACAAAGCAGAGTGGCGTCATCCCAGCGCATTTAGTTTTCTTCTTAAATTTTAAAAGCACACTTCTTACTTTTTTGATATTTGTTTTTATCCCCTGGTCACCAGTGCTGCCTGCATTCACTGGGCTACCTCCTAGTCCCATACCTGACCTCTCTAGCACTTATCTTGTATTCTACAACCCCCACCCCTCGGGGAGTCAGGGCGAAGCTCCTCAGATCAGTGTCTCTTTGTGCCTCACCTGCCCGTACTGTCCCCCCTTCCCCCCGGCACTGTCTTTTCCCAGCCCTTTGGATACTGACATGCACAGACTAAGCATGCTGATGCAGAGCCTCAGTCCTCCCACGATACCCCTGCTGCTGTGCCACCAACGGTCAGCCAGTTGTTAATGTTGTAGCAGAGGCACTGACTCTCCCTCTTCAAAGGAGGAGGGCATCCCAATGACTCTTTATCCTCTTTTCCCATCAGTCCTCCAGTGCCCTACACTCATTTCGAACATACAAAATCGCCAGCAGAAACAGGCCACATAGTCTATCAAGTCTGCCCAAGTGTGAAGCTAGCACTTTATCTTGCAGCTGCCCCTCCCCGCCGCCCCCCCCATCACCACATCCCTTCCCCTTACTCTGTCCCATCCCCTTTTGAAACTGCCCACTGTCTTACAGGACATCAGATTTTCCGGTAGGGTATTCCACTTGTCCACTACCCTTAATGTGAAAAAATGTCTCCTCGCCTCCCTCCTAAACCTTCCCCCCCTCTGATCTCAGTCCATGCCCTCTTGTGTCCCTCCCTCTCCTCAGCTGAAATATCCCTTCTGTGTTAGTCTTGTTAATCCCTTTCAGATACTTAAAGGTCTCTATCATATCCCCCTGTCCCTTCTCTCTTCCAGCGAGTACATTTTCAACTCTCCGTCTATCCTCACAAAGCCTGTCCCCCCAATCCTTGTATCATCTTCGTGGCTCTGCGTTGCACCCCCTCCAATAACCTTATGTCCCTTTTCAGGAACGGGCACCAGAATTGCACGCAATACTTCAGGTAGGGCCTGACCAATAATCTGTACGGTGGCAGTATAACCTCACTCCTTCTGGAAGAGATCCCTTTGCTATACACCCCAGCATTTTGTAGGCCTGTGCTGCCGCCTTCCTGCACTGGGCTGAGTTGTTCATACTCCCTGTTATGATTACTCCTAGGTCCTTTTCCTTTGCGGTACCTCCCAACTGCACTCTATTCAAGTGATGGTCCTTCCTCTGGTTCTTTGCCCCTCCCCTGGTTCTTTGCTCCAAAGTGCAACACTTTGCACTTCTTGGCATTGAAACCCAGCTGCCATATTTCTGTCCACTCCTGCAGTTTATTCAGGTCCTCCTGCAGCCCCTTCGACCCCTCACTGTCATCAGTCACGGCTCCCATTTTGGTATCGTCCATGAACAGGCTGATCTTGCGCCTGATTTCTTGCAAAATATCTGCTATATATATAATCCCAAACAGCACTGGTCCCTGTACAGATCCCTGTGGCACCCGAATCTGGGCATCGCTTCGCAGATGGGTCAGCTCTTCCTTTTTTGTTTAGTTTTTTACTTTATTGTCACTGTTGTAGGTGTTTTATTTCTGAAGTGGGAAACAGAGTTGCTGGCTGCTGGCAGTCACGCCGGCAGTAAGATGCCCTGGAGCTGATGCAGGAGCTATTAGGGTTTGTTTGCGAGTAGGTGACTAACTGAACGGCAGCTGTAATAAATTGTACAACATGTATGAGATGCATTATTTTGTTTGCAAGTTTTGGCAACGTGGTGGTGGGTTTTTAGTTTTTGGGGAAAAGGCTGCCATTCATTTTTTTTCTTGGGGGTGGGGGTTGCTATTTTATGTGATGTGGTTGGGAACTACACACAGGAGACAGTACAGTGTAATTATAGGTGAATAATTACACAGAAATACAAAATCACACACACTGTTAATAAGGCAGAGCATCATGAGATGTACATGCAAATCACCATGAAAGAATTTAGACCGGTTCTGCTTTAAGCTGTATTGCAGGATACATTGGAATAAGTACACTTTTTGGAGTAGTTCCCAGCCAGTGAGAACCATTAATTTGTTTTTCAAAAATACTTTATTATTCCATTTAAAACACTTAAAACATCCACAAACAATAAGATTGCGAAACAGCCCACTAGCAGTGCTGGTAGGTGCAAAACAAAAAAAAACATTAATGGGTTCAAACATGGCTGGGACAGAGTAATGGGCTTCAGAGTTACTGGGAGGGGGGGGAGGTTAGCAGTAAGGCAGAAAGCGAGAGTGGGAGGAAGGGGGTGAAAACCCCACCTAGACTGTAGGTCACGGACAGAGTAGGGTAAAACTGGGCAGCTGGGATGAACCAATAGTCACTTTCTGCCAACATTGTGTTTGTAACCACAAATACTGTTAAAACTAATTATTTTTATGCAAAGTAATTTTAGCGCAAACACAAATGCAACCATAATTGCATAAATTAAATTTAGCACTAGGCCATTAGCACCACTTCACTATAATTAAAAAAAGTGCTATTAACACTAATTGGCTCAAATTTATTTTGGCACAAATTAGTGCTTCAGTGAAAATTGTTTAACAGTGAACATTTCAAGTTTTACAGTAAATACTGTATTCTTTGCAGTGCAATACATTATCAATACACCAGTGTACAGACAGAATAAATAACCTCTTCATATTACTCTTTTCTCTTGTGAACTACCCTGATATTGCACATTAGACATTACTCAGTGGTAGTAGGGAAGATGAAGCTGCATCCCCCCGGACATTTATTTATTGATTGATTGATTGATTGATTGAATATGTCGGAATTAAACCCTTTGAGTCAGAGACTCCTTTACAAAGGCTCCATGTCAGAGTGAATACAGAGATACAGACAAAGTTAACAGAGACTGAAATAATTGGGTCAAAGCTAAGCAAATAGAGGCAATGAAAGCAATTTTGCAGGCAAACACTGAAATTACTATACAAAATTGGTAACAAGAACAGAGCAACATGGACATAGGCTACAGTAGGACAAAGCAGGGCTTGTGCTTCTAGTATAGAAATACTACTCTTACAGGTTAAATAGCGCAGGACTAGCATATATGAAAAAGTCATTTGTCATGGGGCCTTACTGAGTATGGGGGGGGGGCAGTAACAGTCACAGGCAGCTTCCTGCCGGATATGATCCCGAAGACAGGATGTGAAATGGCTAAGTTTGGGTTGCAACAGTAAGGTTTTGGGGAGCGTGTTCGATCAGATAGGTGCCCTGTAGCAAAAGGTTCTTTGTCCCAATGTTGTCTTGCAGAGTGGGACATGGTAGGGAGATTTCTTGGAGCTGCGAGTGTGCTTGGTGGTTTGGGTAGGTTGAAGAAGTGGTGTGAGATGGGGGGGGGGCTGGCAGGCAGAGAATTTTTTTTTGCCAATAGGCAGGTCTGGTATTTCAGTCTTCCATCAAAGTTGAGCCAATTGGTCAAGGTATAGAGGGTGCAGGTGTGGGTCAGTCGGTCACAGCCAGAGGCCAGACGACAGGCCTTGTTCAGGGACATCCTGATCCTGTGGAGAGCAGTGTTGTCTGCAGCACCATAGATCAGTATTCCATAGTCGATTAGGGACAAGATAGATGAGGAGATTGCTAATTGCAAGGCATCCAGGGGGAGACAGTGTTTGTAGCGGTGCAGTAGGCCAATGTGTATATTGAACACTGTATTTAGGAGCCGGATGTGTTCATGGTAGGTGAGTCCTGAGTCCAAGGTGACCCCAAGGTATTTGAGGGAGTTGACCTGCTCCAGGGTTTCATGGTGGGAGTTAAGTATGAGCAGGCGGTAGCTACTGTTTATTCTGGGCATGGGCAAACAACACTGATTTTGTTTTTTTTATAGTTTAGGACAAGCCTGTGGTTGGAGAACCAAGACTCAGCTTCATTGAAGGATTTTTGTAGGGCCTGTTGGAGAGAGGGGAGGTCCGGGTGGGTGCTGAAAAGTACTGCATCATCTGCATAGCGAAGGAGTTTACCAGAGCAGGTACTGGGTAGGTTGTTGAGAAATAAACTAAATAGTAGGGGTCCCAGAATCAACTCCTGAGGTGACTGGGAGTGGGGAGGACAGGGTATGGGTTATCCATACTTGCTGCGATCTGCCAGTTAGGTAATTGGCAAACCAGCCTGTAGTGTCCTGCGGGAGACCCAGTTGGGTAAGGGAGGACAGAAGCAGAGGGTGGTAAACGGTGTCAGAAGTTTTTAATAGGTCTATAAATACTGCTCCAGCAAGGTACCCTGCCTCTAGAGACGTATGTATGGCATTAGTAAATTCTAATAGGGCAGTAGTGGTACTGTGGCTTTTGCGAAAGCCATGTTGTTCACTGCAAAGCAGTTTTTTCTAGGGCTTTTGAGAGTGGTGGGAGTATTGATATGGGAGAGGGAGCGGTTCAGGAGAGTTGTGAGGGGGTAGAGTACCTCATGGACTTTTGCTTAGTGCTTTTTACAGGTAGGGAATGGCATTCCGAAGAGAAATAGTTCTAAAGCGGAAGGGAGGTGCATGGGGAGGGGCAAAGAAGTTAGGTGGGAGCACACTGCTGAGATCAGTGAATGAGGAGTTCAGTGGGTTTGCAATAAGTCCAGCGTCAGTGGAGATGCACCCACTTACGCACATTTGAGAGGGCGGGGCAGTTACAGTTTTGCTATTAAGCTCTTTCAGGTTGTCCCAGAACTTGCACCCTGATCCCCAGGAGGAGGTGAGAGCAGTTCAGTAGTATTCAGCTTTAGTCTTGCGGATGCTCCAGGTGCAATTGTTCCTGGCCACCTGATAGCTCTGCCTATCAGCTGGCTTTCTAGATTCCAGAGCAGTGTGCCAGAGAATATCCCTGTCACACATTTGGTCTAGTAGGGATTGAGTGATCCAGGGGATGTCGTTACCCTTAATGACACATCTGCTAAGGGGAACAAAAAGGTCACAGGCCGAGTTAAAGGACTGGATAAAAAAACCCCAGGGCAGAGTCTGTATCTGGAGCAGTAGTCATAGGAGACCATTCCCAGTTAGCTAGGTGTTGTTTGAGGTGCCTCAGTTTACCGGGTTTGAGACGGCACTGGTGGACAATTTTGGGTGGAGGTTTTCTAGCTATGTAGGGCAATTGGTACAGAACAGGGGAGTGGTCACTGAGGGCGTTTGGTAATACACTTACTTTTATGAATTTGTTGGGACGGTTGGTAAATACAAGGTCAAGGAGGATCGAGGTGCCAGTTCCAGGGTCATGGCGGGTGGGAATGGGAATTATCTGTGTGAGGTCAGTGGCAGCCGCGGCATCTTTTAGGGGGGTGGTGGTGTCTGAGGACCAGTTTACGTTGAAATTACCCAGGGCAATGATTTCATCCTTGTCTGGTAGTTGGGAGAGATG
This sequence comes from Neoceratodus forsteri, assembly GCA_016271365.2. Lineage (NCBI taxonomy): Eukaryota > Metazoa > Chordata > Ceratodontiformes > Ceratodontidae > Neoceratodus > Neoceratodus forsteri. The sequence continues at coordinate 1,851,860,217 of CM057449.1, forward strand.
GGCAAGGACTGACTGGAAGGCAGTTTTTTGGTTATGGGGAGGAATGTATACTGATGTGATGAATAAAGGTGCCCCTGCAGAACTGGCAATTACTGTCATTAATAGGGCTTGGGCACAGAGTTCCAGGTCAGGGGAAGGGAGAATGTGCCCTTGTAAGGAGTCCTGGAGGTAGATGGCACAGCCCCCACCCCACGCTTACCTAGTCTGTCAGCCCAGTATATCGTGTACCCTGTGAGGGAGACTGCCGAGTCAGGGATATCTTTTGTTCAGCCAAGTTTCAACTATAGAGATAATGTTGAGTCATTGCTGGGCTACCCAGACCTGCAGGTTGTCAAGTTTTTTTAACAGGCTTCAGATGTTAATGGATGCAATACAGAGTTTACCTTTGCAATTGGGGTACGTGTAGTGCTTGGATTGGGGTGTATATTCCCTCAGAGTAGGAGGAGGAGGAGGAGTAGAAATGCTCTTAGAGCTGCTAGCTTGAGTGCTTTGCAGAGTCTTTTACCCTGCCGCCCAAGTCTGGGGGAATGGGGGTCAAGGACAGGAATAGGAAGGCCACAAAGGAGAGGAATAGCATGGCATAGTAGGGTCAAAGGTGAAGGAGGCCAGGTTGGTGGGGAGCATGGGAGGATATGGGCGGTTGGTACACTAGATGCAGAGAAATAAGGGTGTGGATGGGGGGGTGGCATCCATGGGGGGGTAGTGGAGGGCGATCCGGCAGTCTTATACGGCCACTGTGCGGAGGGTGAATTAGCTACGCTGAGTATACAGAGAAACAGCACTGACAAGAGAGAGATGTGAGAGACAGAGGTCTCTGTGTCAGAGTCGGGAACCTTTGGGCCACTAGGGGGGCTTACAGTAGCTAAGAGAGAGAAGTGAGTGAGGAAAGCTGTACAGCCCTGATGGAGCAGGGGTTGTAATACGGACTGTAGTGCCAAAGGTAATGGGTTCAAAACTGGCAAGGGGAACCTTGGTTGTATTACCTGAAATTGCAGGGGGCCATCACGTACTGTATGTAGAGCAGGTTAAGGGGGAAAGAGGAGTGCAGAGATGGGCTAGAGTAGTTTGGGAGCAGAGAAAATAGGAGCAGGATAGAGTGCAGTTGCGACTCGTAATGGCCACCCAGTATAACCTGCTAATGAGAAAACAGGCACTTAGTAAAAACAAAACAAAACAGGGGTGGTGACATGATCCTTGGGGAGCAATAAGAGGAGAATGGGCCTTGGGTGGGAGGGTGGCTGGGGCAGTCGATGCACAGCGTCGGTGGGCTAACACCTCTTGCAAAATCCAGCAGTAGAATGGGGAGAAGGATTACCTTTAAAGCTCTCTCGGGACCTCGCTGTGCAGGCTATCTTGTGATGTGATGTGTAGTACTGTGGGCCGGGGTCCTGACCTAAATAGGGAGACAAACAAAGGCCAAGTACAAATTAGTATGCAGCAGGAGCCCTTCAGGGTGTATCGGTGTAATTCTAGCCCCCCGGACGCTACTGTGCATGCGCAGTCTAGAAGATCCTGAAGAGACGTGCAGCGCCTACTGTGCATGTGCAAACTCCACTATCCCTCCGTGGAGCAAATCACCCCAAGATGGAGCACTGTAGGAGTGACGCTGAAGGAGACTCTACACCATGCTGTGGATACTAGGCAGTGCTCAGCGGGCCAGGTAAACAGTGTACTACTGAAAACCCTCAGAGACCAGCACATAATCTAATAAACAACAGACTAACACAGTAGTACAAGGGCCCTCGCTAGCCTACACTAGACATAGCAGACTAATAACCAGGGCCCCTACTTTTCTGCGGCACAGTGGGGCCAAGTTCTGCGGCAAGACCACCATTTGCCGCAGAACTTCTGCGGCGGTGGTTTGTAATTTCTGCGGAAGTTTTGTGGCACTAACAAACTACCACATCACAGTGACAGCTTGTCATCCTGACTTCACTTTCATGGCAGTTTTTATAGCAATCAGAATGGTGGAAAGCACAGTAACACTAGTTCAAAAAATAACAGAATTATAAAAATTATTTTATGCCTAAAAAATCAAAACAGGGATTGTGCCACCCAGAGTGGCTTTGTGAGGTTTAATGGCAAAAAATCAAGTTTGCACTGTACTGGAAAATATGACATTTCCAAAGTTGCCTTGTCTGGCACCGACATGCTTGAGTACAATCCATGAAGGCCCACAGAATCAAGGTGAGGTATGCCTTCGCCCTGGTACCAAGCCCCACTGAAAGCTCTTGAGATGAACCTAGGCCTCATCATGGTGCATCTCCATCCTCGATGTTAGTACTGACCCACAGATTTGTGGTAGTAAGTAAAGGGAACCTAGGGCAGACGTGGCCATTGGGTGCCTGTAATGTTCAGTCCATTCATTCCTAGTCTCCCACAAGGAGCTGCTTGGGCCTTTAGCCTTCAGGCAGAAAGACCTAGGCTTGTGTTCCCTGCACTGTTTTCCCTGACAAATAGCCACCCGGCACTGGCCTGTCCTGGTACTGGGAGTTTCGACTCTGCCACCCCAACCATTGTGAACTTGCCTCACTTAATTTGACTGGGTCTGGCTTCTCACCATCATTTTTCGTATCGTCACCCCAGTGCCCCTAGGTACCTAATTTTATTCTCACCCGGGTTCTCTGGTCTGAGTCAGGGCTGAGATCGGTACCTGTCCTCATACTTGCATCTCACACTCCAATACTCTCTGCAGTGGTTACCTGTCCTCCCATTCCTATGGTGATGAGGAACTTGAACTGGCTTTCTGTGATGTCGATGCACCAGACCTGTCCAGCACTGAAGCCTTTAAAAATAATTCCAGATTTTCTCCTACAGAGGACTTTGCCAATTTCTTGTCCTTTGTACAGGATATAATAGACACTGGCTACCCTGGTGGCTTCCTCTGAGGCTCAGCATGAATTTGTGCTCATTAACCTGCTCAGTAAAGTGTCCACTGTTAAGATGCCTTTGAGAAAAACAATGTCCCAGCCCCTCCTGCTGGAAAACAAGAGGAGAGGCCAGTGGATGAAGTAAAATATAAAGAGGAAAATTCCACAGACCATAAGGCAGGTTATGCTCTTGGTCCTGTGTGAGCAAATTCCATGGATCCTGATTTAGCATTTGGCAGACCTGATCAGAAATGCTCTTGATACCAGCAAGTACCAGTATCACATGGCAGTGGGCATATGCACATCTGTTCCCAGAACTTTGGTCTATGCTGTCCGGATCCGCATGAGTAAGGACAACTAATTTTGTCTCATGACGTCTAGGCAACAGCCATGGGCTGTCTACGTGAGAATAGTTCCCTCTTTGGTGTTAAACAGAGACATACAAACAAAAGTGGGGGTTCAAGAATACAAAACAACTTACAGAAGCAATACAGAGAAGGAAAAGGCTTCTATGTTTTACAGGCCTCCAGGAAAGGTAGGTCTGGGTACAGGTCATTATCCAAGACCTTACTACCCCATGGCAGGCCCTATGATGACTCTCTTCTCAGAGGCTTCTTCAGGGTCAGAGGAACAAGAGTTTTTGGAAGGGCTGACCAGGCTTCATCACCTGAGGCTCAGCCAGAACAGAATCACTGATGGGTGTGTCAATTATACCAACCCTGTGCCAGTAGGCAGAAGACAGGCAGATTATCTTTCATGAGTGGATGTAACCGCAGACAAGTGGGCTTGGAAGTAGCGGGCCGGGGCCCTCACTTTACAGTTACAGTTGTTCCCAAAAATTGTCTGTGCATAGACATTTCCATCTTTCCACTCCAGCAGAAAAGATTCTGTGGGAACTGGGAAAAAAAATTAAAATCTCCAGCTGCAACATGCAGCAGAATAATTTTCCCCTCCCAGTAGAAGAAGGGGCCTTTGTTCAGTTACTTCCTCAGACAAAAGAAAAACGGTGAGTAGCGACCCATTCGGGATCTTGGATTGTTGAACAAGCATGGTACAAAAGACATATTCCAGGTGGTCATTCTGCCTACAGTCATTCCACCCCACCAGCAAGGAGGCTGGTTAATATTTTTTTTCCAGTACCTGTAAGACACTTATTTTTCACACACAGAAAATACCTACTGTTCAGGCTGCATTCTGTTCACTAGCAGTTCACAGCCTCCCCTTTGGCATGTCATCTGCTCCCACAGGGTTCACAAAGTGCTTAACTGTTGTGACAGCGCACATCAAGAGGCGAGGACAGATGGTCTTCCCTACCTAGAAGACAGTTTGGTCGTGAGCCAGCAGGGCAACTCCTTTCAGCTTTGGGGCATATGGACTCCACTATAGTGGTGGTTCCAAGAATAAGATTTCAGGTAAGGGACATTCTGTGCCATTTGTGGGTTCATTGGTTCCAAGCATCAGCCTCTCTCCAACCAGGTGCCAGTCACAAAACCGCTTTTTCAGGTGTTAGACTGGTGCAAAGACAGTGACAACCTCCATTGGGTTTCGTTTTCAGGCACAGACTCCAATAGTTGCCCTACCAATGGATGCTTCCATGTTGGGCTGGGGCACTAACTTGGGAGATCTGGCAGTAATAGTGTTTGCTCTCTATGGGAGTCCAGGGAGCATATAAACCCTGCTGGAGGTTAGAGCAGTATTTTCTAGTCCTTCAGACATTTGCACCACAAGTCAAGGTTCAGTCTGTCCAGGTCAGGACAGACACCACCACCACCACCATGTATTACATAAACAAGCAGGGAGGCACAAGGTCCTTAAAGCTATGCATAGAAGCTGTGAAACTCTTGTTGTCTGGCCTACTCATTGGCTCTGCAACTGTCAGCAATCCACCTCCCAGAAAAGGGTAATGTCCCGACAGACTCACTCAGCAGGATCAGCCAGTCCATAACGGATGGTCTCTGAGCAAACAGGTGCTGTCCACAATCTTCAGGAGAAGGAGTTCACCACAGATGGACCTGTTTGCGCCCAAAAGGCAGTTTTCAGCTCCATCTTTTTCCTGTTGCATACGAACATACGAATGTGCCAGCAGAAACAGACCACACAGTCTATCTAAGTCTGCTCGAGTGTGCAGCTAGCACCCCTAGTTTGCAGCTCCCCTCCCCTTTGTCATCCCACTGCCACCCCCCACCCTCACTCTCCCCTGTTCCCTGTCCCATGCCCTTTTGAAGCTATTCACAGATTTACATTCCATTTTGCTACCACCTTCTCTGTGGAATAGTGTATCCTCATTTCCTTCCTAAATCTTTCCCCCTCTATTCTTACCTCATGCCCCCTGGTGACCCTCCCCCTCCTTGACTTAAAGACCCCATCTGCCCCATCCTTATTGATTCCCCTCAGATACTTCTTGAATGTCTCTATTATGTCCCCCCGTCCCTTTTATCCTCCAGGGTGTACATATTCAGGTCTCCCAGCCTGTTGTCATAGTCTCTTTCCCTCTATTCCACATATCATCTTTGTTGCCCTCCTCTGCACCCCCTCCAGTAGCCTGATATCACACTTTAGGTATGGTCTCCAAAACTGCACACAATACTCCCAAGTGTGGCCTTACGAGCGACCTATAGAGGGGCAAGATCACCTCTCTTCACCTGGACGAAAACCCCCTCGCTATGTACCTTAGCATTTTGTTCGCTTTTGCAACCGCTCTCCTGCACTGGGCAGTGTTGTTCATGGTCCCTGTTATCATTACCCCTAGGTCTTTCTCCTCCTCAGTTATCCCTCGCTTAACCTCCCCCCAGCCAGTATTCTCTCCTTGGGTTCTTCACCCCAAAGTGCATAACCTTACTTCTTTGCATTGAACCCCTGCTGCCACCTCTCTAACCACTCCTCTAGCTTGCTTAGGTCCCCCTGCAGCTGCTTCCATCCCTCCTTTCCATCCACAACTGCTCCTATTTTGGTGTTGTCAGCGAACAGACTTCCCTTGCTCACCACCTCATGTGTAATGTCTGATATGAAGAGCCCAAACAATACTGGCCCCAACGAAGAGCCCTGTGGCACCCCCACTCGTCACTGGCCTTGAAGTTGAGAGCTCCCCTCTCACCACCACCCGTTGCAGCCTCCCACTCAGCCAGCTTGTAATCCAGTTCATCATTTTTGCCCATACCCCTACACCAGTTAGCTCCCCCCCCCCAAAGCTGCTCATGAGGCACAGAATTGAAGGCCTTGCTGAAGTCCAAGTAAAGAACATCCACTGCATGACCCTTATCCAGCTCACCTGTCACCCAGTCATAATATTGTATGAGGTTGGTTTGACAAGACTTCTCTGAAACAAACTCATGCTGTCTCACATCCTGGAGGCCATTGTCCTTCAGGTACGACACCAGTCTTTCCTTTAGTATTGTTTCCATGAGTTTGCACACTATGGAGGTGAGACTTACTGGGCGATAATTACATGGTTCATCCCTTGGTCCACTCTTGTGTAATGGTACTACATGTGCCATCCTCCAGTCCAGTGGCACACACATCCCGACTCCAGTGAGATGCTGTACAGATTTGCAGGCAGCTCTGCCAACACCTCCACCATCTCCCTCAGCACCCTGGCGTGGATAGCATCCGGCCCTGGTGCCTTGTCTACCTTCAGTGTCCTCAGTCCCTCTAGGACTCTGCTTGCCTCAATTTTTCCATCTGTTGCCTCCTCTCCCCCTGTCCCAGCCCATGGTGGTAGCGGTCCCCACTTTTCTTCCGTGAACACTGAGCAAAAGTATTCATTCAGTGCTTCTGCCTGCTCCTCCACCTTTTCCGTCCACTCCCCACCCCTTTTTATCCTCACTATTGTCTCCTTGCACTTCCTTTTTTCCCTGATGTATCTGAAAAAGTCCCCCCCCCCCATTAATTGCCTGCACTAATCTCGTCTCCCTCTGGGCCTTGGCTTCTTTCACTTTTCTGGTCACCTCCGTGGACCGTCTTGCATACTCCTCCCTGTCCACTTCCTTCCCTGTACTCCTGTACATCTGGTCGCCTCTCGTTTTGCTCTCGCCACCTCCACTATCTCACTGTTCAACCAGCATAGTTTTCTTGCTCTGCTGCTCTTACTCTGTATGTTGGTGCAGGCTTCTGTTGCCTCTGTAATCCCCCATTTAATAATGTTCCATTTCTGCTCGGCATCCATCTACTGCCTTATGCCCTCTAGTTTCCCTTTCAGTACTTCCTGCATCCTCCCAAAGTCTGTCCCCCTGAAGTTTACCACCTGAGTAACTGATTTCTCTGGCCCCCCACACATCATGATATTAAACCACACCGTTTGGTGATCGCTGTCAGCTAGTGTGTCCTCCGCCTTTATTTCACTTACTGCCTCCCCATTCGACAACACCAGATCTAAAGTGTTCTTTAGCCTAGTAGGTACACTAACCAACTGTGTTAGGAGACCCTCCTGGATCGCGTCCAGGAGCACTTGCTCCCTAGCACTGGAGGTGACCAGAAAGCTCCAGTCAACCCCCGGCAAGTTGAAATCCCCCAAGATGACCACCTTCCCTTGTCTACATACCTTTCTGATTTGTCCTGCTAATTCCCTGTCAAGCTCCTCAGACTTGGATGGTGGCCTGTGTACCACCCTAAACCTCAGTTTCCTACCCCTTGAGTCTAGGTGCTGCAGCCAGATTGCCTCTGGCAGTGGGCATGGTCCCCATGGGGGCTTTGCTCTAGGTGGGGCAGGGAATTGTGTATGCCTTCTCTCCTTTCCCTTCTGTTGTTTTGAGTTCTTCTGAAATTGAGGGATCAGCCTTCAACCATGATCCTAATTTCTCCAGACTGGGCAAGGTAGCTGTGGTACTCCCATCTCCCGGCCCTGTCCTGTCAGTCGAGCAACCTGTCTGCTTTTCCCTGAGACGTAGCCTACTGACCGCTTCCAGGGCAGAATAATCTTTCAAAACCTCAAATCTCTGTGCCTCAAACCTGAGTTTTGAGGAGCTGGACTACTTCCGATTTCCATTTCTTGGACCAAGTTCTCAAGGTCCCTAGAGTGTCCAGAAAACTTGCTAATAGAAAAACGTATGCATTTTTTTTTTTTGTATGATCTCTTTTACCCTCTACGTGCTCCACTTCAACCTCTCCTTCAGGCTTACCAAGGCTGCTCTGATCTATCTGCTCTCCGAGCCTCCGGTCACACATGGCAGCCACCCCCAAGGTAACCCTGTGTAATCCTTTGCCAAATGGGCCCATCTCCAAAGGGAATGCACCAGCCCCGGGGAGGGGCAGGCCAGCCCTACACTTGGCCTCGGGCTGCTGCTGGGATGGAGGACTCTGCAGGGGCATGAATGGCACCAGAGAGCCGGGCAGCCATCATCCGACTGACGTGGAGTGGTATTTCCGCTTTTTCTGGTGCATTCCCTCCTACGTGCGTCTGTAGAACTCCTGGTCTCCACCAGAGGCCGCTACAGTGCGACGTCGGCCCACTACCCACCCCAGGAGAGGAGAGCAGTAGCACAGACACTTGATCCTTTCCTTCCCCTGCCAGCCCCCGGCGTCCCGAGTCCATTCCTGAACCTGGGTCACTGGCGTTGGGTCGAGGTAAGGCACCAGCGCCTCACCCCTCTGCGCCACCGGGCTGGGCCACATGTGCATTTCTAAGGGAAACGTTTTTCCCTATGGTGTGCTTCTAAACTGCTCAGCTCCCTTCAGGCTGACCTGCCTACAATTTTTAAATTATCTTCTGCCCCTGCAAGCCATCATGTCTGCTACCTTGGGGGTTCACTTGGCAGTTTTTCCTGCTTATACATGAGCAGATGAGCAGAGGACAGTGGCTTCTCATCACATTTCCAGTGGTTTTTAGGGTCTTCCTGCACCCCTATTCTCCAGTTAGGGACCTGGCCCTCATTGGGACCCGGACATTGGTATAACCAAGCTCATGGAACCTCCTTTTGAGCCAGTGTCCAGTACAAATTTGTAATTGTAATATGACGCTTGGGAAGACATTCTTCTTACTAGCCATTACTTCATCCAGAAGGGCATGTAAGATAAAAGCCCTCTGCGTTAACCCTAATTACATCATTTTCCACAGGGATGAGGTAGGCCTAACAGAAAGTTATTTTCCGAAGTATTGTCTGAGTGTCCTCTACAGAGAAGTCCAGTACTGGAGAGTAGGGTCTACACAGTCTGGACGTCAAGAGGTCTCGGGGATACTGCCTGGAACATACTAGAGTCCATAGATTTTTTTTCCCATACTCAGTTGTTCCCAACAAGTGAGAAGGGGCAGTCCAGCCTCAAAGAGGACTGTCGCTGCTGGTCAGTTGCATGCATCCTATTTTCTGTTACCCTAAAATCGGCAAGCACTCATCTCAGGGTCTCAGTGCAAAATGAATAGTTGCCTTGTTTGTATATGTCAAATATAGTGCCAGTAGCTGTTTCTGCAAGGTGCTGTAAAGCACATTGCCGTTTTTGGCCATGTGCACTCTTTGTGTTTGTAGTAGCTGTTCTATCTTCGCCGTTATTACATGGAACCGATGGGTGGGCTCCCTTTTGCAACGCTACGAAGTAGATCCAATGTTATGCTACAGAACGCAGTGACACCTAGAGGGCAACAGTTCGAATTTCATTCTAAATTCTATCCTTGCGCTCTGGGGCACTTCAGCTTGGCCGGCTGAATGCATTTGTTAAGTATAATGAGGGATCCCCTTGAAAAAACAATATTACTATGGAAAGTAATTTTTTCTTGTGAACTTTCAGGTAGCCGATTGGCCACAGGAGACTATCCCATGTGCAATGATCCTCACAGGAGCTGGTCTGTCCTTTCCCACTTCACTATATGCGAGGGACGGCTGTGATTGGGAAGATCTGTGGTCCCTAGTACAATCCAGAAAGTGGCTAAGTGATATGTTAGCATCCAGACTGTGCAGTCTCTGCTCACCAGGACTGGACTGTTTTGTAAAGACGACTGGAAGGAAAATGGAGTTTAAATGAAACCGAGGCACAACCTTGGGAAAGAATTACCTGTTAGCCCTAAAGGACTACCCTGTCCCTGTGGAATATGGTGTAGTTGGGGTTAGCACAGAGAGCTTGCAGCTCGCACGCCCTCCTGGTAGAAGTTATGGCCACTAGGAAGACTGACTTTCAGGTGACGCACTTCAAGTCTGCAGAGACCATAGGCTCAAAAAGAGATTCCATAAGCCTGGCTACACACAGGTTCAACTCCCAGGGAGGGACTGGTTCCCTAACAGGGGTATACAGGTGTAGCAGACCCTTAAAGAAATTCTTGAAAGTGGTGTGTGTGAAGCCACTATTTTGTCATTAGCTGCCGAAACATAGGCAGAAATAGCAGCCAGGCATACTTTAAGGACTGAGACCAAAAGCCTGGAAGTAAACCAAGTAGTCCAAAAATATGGGTAGGTCAGCCTGCAAGGGGTGAGCTGCATAGGAAAAAACATCTGCAGGGAAAAACTTATCCATATGGAACAATATGACTTTCTGGTAACAGACCTCCTGGAAACTCTGAGGACCTTGAGAATCTCTTGGAAAAACGAAAGCAGAACATTTTCTAACTCCTCAAGAACCAAGCCTTGAGGGGGCAATTTAAGTTTTGGAAAGGCAGTGCTTCCTTAAGTCATGAATAGCAATCTGTGACACTCTGGGAGCTGAATGGTTGATGGAAACAGACTAGTAACAGAGAGTACCAGGGTTATGTGGACCAGTCCAAAACCACTAAAATCATGGATGCGGGCTGTCTCCAAGGGGGCATTGAAATAATAAAGGGGATGAAAAAGAAGTGTATAGAAACTTCCCTGACCGGATCAGGACATCCATGGGAACTGAACCTGTTGCCTGAGGCCTGCACTAAACAGGGAACTGATGATTCTCTTGGGAAGTGAACAAGTTTGTTTGTTGTGAACCCCATCATCTGACGACTGTGGCCATCACCTGCTTATGCAGAGGCCATTCGTGGTGGTCCTGACTGATCCTGTTGGAGTGATCCTCCAAGACTCTGTCCTTCCCTAAAAGATGAACTGCTGAGGTTTAAATGCCCTTTTCACCTTAGGGGAGACTGCACATCACTTGGGTTAGGAAGATCCAGGTGGGCTTCCCAGTGTACACAGGAGGTATCTGTTGTCAAGACAACTGTGGGTTGTTGAAAAGGTGTTTCCTCTCTGAATCTGACTCTTCCTTTCCGCCAGGCCAGGGCTTGTAACGCTTTTGTGACGGGTATCAGACTTCAAAGAAGGTGGTGCTTTTGGGGCCAGTGGATCATTAAGCGATATTGGATGTCCCTCACTTGGAATCTAGCCCTGGACTCCACAGCAGTGGTGGGGCTATATGACCTAGAAGTAGAAGGAAAACATTTGCTGATCCGAGCTATAACGGGACAAAGGAGCTTGCCAGACACAGAAGGGTTTCCCTTCTTTCTTGAGGCAGGAATGCCCTGTCCCAGAGGACATCCAGTGCTGCTTCCAAGAACTCTAAACACCTGCACTGGCTCTGTTTGGGTTATTTGGACATTTATGGGAAAAACTAGTGTCCCCAAGATGCTTTGAGTTAACCGAAGAGAATTCTTGGTCTGCTGGTGTAACTTTCCTATGACCAGCCATCCAAGCAAGTACAACCATCACTGGGATGTGCTGCCACTATGACCAGTAGTTCATTAGTACCCTAGGAACAGATGAGACACCAAAAGGGAGGACTGAGCTAGTAGTGAGCAGAAGGCAGCCTTAACCTTAAATATTTCTTGTGGCTGACCCTGAATGGGATGTGGAAACACGCATCCCTCAGACCCAAAGAAACCACCCCATCTCCCTGCTGCAGGGAGGCTTTCACTGTGGACAGGGAGATCATTGTGAATTTTCCAGTTCCAGGCACTTGTCTGGGTGCCTGGGGTTCAAAATGGGTCATCACTTTCCTTTTTTTTTTTTTTCTTGAGTGGAAAACTAGCACGAGTAAAAGCTTTTCTCCCCATGAGGAAGGAGGAACTCTTTCTGCTGCTGCTGCCTGCAGCAACAATTTGACCCCCAGCTCCAGAAGAATTCTTTCTATTGGGGAGAGGGGGGTTGTAGTTTCTGTAAAACCTGCGGCCTGGGGCTATTTCTGAACCACAGAGTAGGCTTCTGACTCGTATCTTCCAGGAACCATTTGTCTGTGGTGATGTTCTCCCATTCTGAGAAAAAAAAATGGACCAGCCTTGCACCCATTGGCAATGGATGAGCAGCCCAAACAACCCGTCAGGGATTCTGCCCGGGTTGGGTGTCAGACGCTGGGGTCAGAGCAGACCGGTTAGAACTCTTCTGCTCCAACACTAAACAAACCTCTCATCTGAGGGAAACCGTTCTGCGTGGATGCACAGAAGTAATAGCCCCTAATCCCATCTCACCCTCCATGAGGGCTGCAGGAAGTGGAGGCCTTTTCATTCTCAGAGTTGATTGTACAGATGGCCTTGACTCTACCACCTTCCTCGTGTATGGCATTGTTTTGACACCAAAACGGAGAGTTGTCCTGGCTTTGGGTGGGCAGGTTAGTGCTCTGAGCTAGACAACCTTCTTAGAGGATTCAATTCAATTCAGCTTTATTTTTAAATGGCGCTTTTCTTAAAACCAAAGCGCCTGTACATTTCAAACAGTAAATACAGTAAAATTAAAACTACTATAAATCATTAAAAGCTATGCTAAAAAGGTGGGTCTTCAAAGCTCCTTTAAAACTAAAGACGGTCGGGCAATTTCGCACCTGACGAGGTAGAGAATTCCATAGGGTCAGTGCCATAAAACTAAATGATCTTGCACCTGATGTATTCAAACGGCCCTAGGAATCTCCAGCAATCCCTCGTCAGTGGATCGGAGGGGGCCAGAGGGACAGTAGGGGCAAAGGAGTTCTTTCAGGTAGGTAGGTCCCAGGTCATGTAGGGCTTTATAGGTCAGCAAACCGACCTTGAAGGTGATTCAGCACTGGCAGCCAGTGCAGTCCGTGAAGCACAGGCATTATATGGCTGGATCTAAAGATCCAGTCAGCAGCCTGGCTGCCGCATTCTGCACTAGCTGCAGCGGCGAGTTCAACCCCGATAGCCCTAGGTATAGGGAGTTACAGTAGTCAAGGCGGGAGGTAGCAAGTGGATCAACGTTGGAAGGTCCTCTGGAGGAACCAGGTGCTTCACCCTGGCGATATTCCTCAGATGGAAAAAGGAAGTTTTGACAACCGCTGACACCTGAGATTTAAGCGTCAGATGGTTGTCAATTATTACGCCAAGATTCCGCACCAGATCTGAGGTTGCCAACTGAACTCCCCCAAGCCATAATCATGAGGGTCAGCCATCCGGCAAACCCGCCTCACAGCGGCCTTTATCCACGACCAACACCTCAGTTTTCTCCAGGTTTAACCTCAGCCAACTCCCATTCATCCAGTCTTGAATTTCTGCAAGGCAGTTATTAAATACCGACAAGGCAGCATCCTGGCCAGGCACAAAAGACATATACAGCTAGGTATCATCCGCATAGCAGTGAAAACCCAGACCGTATCGTCTAATAATCGCTCCTAATGGCAGCATATACACCGCAAACAACATGGGTGCTAAGATAGAACCCTGCGGTACCCCCCAGGATAGGGAGACTGATGCCGAGGAAAAAATTCCTGACACCATTCTCTGAGTCCTACCCTCGAGGTAAGATCGAAACCATCTGAGGACCGTACCAGATAGTCCACAGACAGACCACAAACACTCTAACAGCACATCATGGTCAACGGTGTCAAACGCTGCAGAGAGATCAAGAAGTACTAAGATGGATCGAGTCCTACGATCTCTCGCTATTAGGAGGTCATTTAGCACCAACCAGCGCCGATCTCGGGTACTATGCCTTCCCAAATCCAGACTGGAGAGAATCGAGATATTGTTGTTGGTCAGATGATCTTCCAACTGTAACGACCACTTTCTCAATAACTTTACCCACAAAGGGTAAGTTAGAGATTGGCCTGTAATTTGCTAGACAATCTGGATCTAGAGAGGATTTCTTTAGTAGAGGCTTAACTATAGCCTCTTTTAGGAGATCCGGAAAGATCCCCCTCTCCAAAGACTTCCAGACTATCAAAGCCAGGACTTGGCCGATTTTATCCACACAACTCATTAAAAGGCGTGTGGGGCCAGGGTCCAAATCACAGCTAGTCGGTCGCATCGCTCGAATGATCATCACAACATCATCGATTATGGGAAGACTGAAGTCAGACCAGCTAAACTGGGTGTTCGACATCTCCTGCCGACCACCATCACTCCCATTGGGGAGGGAAAAGCGGATATCCGATCTGATATTGACAACCTTATCTGCAAAGAGAGAGCAAGTTCCTCACACCATTCTTGAGATAAGGCTCTTCTGGGCTGCAGACAGACTGGATTGCACAGTCTGTCCACAGTCCGAAAAGCTGAGCTGGTCTATTCTGTGCGGCCGCTATCTCTGGACAGGAATTCTGCCTTCTTACAAGTTAGCGGATTGATAAGACCACATAATGGTCCACCAAACTAAGCCTGTCAACATCAAGACCGGTTTCCGCAACACCTTCCAGCTTCGGCCTAACCCTCCTCAACTCCCTCACGGTCTCATCAAACCAAGGAGACCTGGGGGCTAGAGGTGAGAGGACGAACACGAACTGGTGCAGTGGAATCCAGGGCCCTGTCGCTGCCTCATTATAAGCATGTACCAGGTCACCTGGATCCAAGCAATCTATCGGTAGGTTTGATAGGTCCAACACCGCCATCAGGTCATCTGGGAAACACCCTCAAGGGACGGTGATCGACCATCTCCAAAGGGCTGACCTAACAGGGGTGGCCTCAAAACTGAACCTAATGGTGTGATGGTCAGACCATCCGACCGGTTCCACCACCAGGTCAGATATCCCCATCCCAAAAGGAACACCAGGTCCAATGAGTGTCCACCAATATGGGTCGAGGAGAAACAGACTGTGTGAAGCCAATGATATCATCAATTGAGGAAGTCATGACCAAATCGAGATAGTTCATCGTCGATCCAAGCATTGAAGTCCCCAGAACCAACCATCTGGGGACCCCAATGTTAGTCAACAATGAAGTCTCGACTTCCTGCAGGTAAGCATTCTCATCACCTGGTGGACGGTATACAAAGTATCCTGCACCCCACACCTCGCCAAAATACACTCAAAGGATCTGGTGACTCCCATCGGTACCTCCACCAGGCCCAGTTCTGACTTAAAACATATGGCAACACCCCGCCCTACGATCCTGCCTCGGCGGGTGGTGACATCACCGAGTACCCAGCTGGAACTGCTGCATGTGCAGGCCCAGCATTTCATCCAGCCAAGTCTCGGTGATGCATGCCAGATCAGATGACCAACAAGATCGGCTATAACAGCCGTCTTGTTTTTAATAGACCTGGCATTGCATAACACCGCCCGAGTAGGATAAGCCTCCGATGATGACCGCCCTACCTGCTGACCCTGATCAGAACCCCTGGGTATGGACACAAGACAGGGAGGTCCCCTCTCCTGTGCCCATTTCGCCCCAGGGCGTCTCCTTGACCTCACTATCCCTATTTGCCCACTCCTTTCCATCCCCCAGGCCTCAGCACAGCCCTCCGTCTCTTTCTCACAATCCCCAGAGCCCTACACTTTCTGTAGACTCCCGGAGACAAAGGGGGACAGGAAAAAGGACGGAGGTCCCTGAGCATAGAGGGGGAATAGTACCCGACCATCTTATTATCTTTCCAGCACATAAATCACACCAAAATTAATAATAATAAATCCTATTCAACTTATAAAACAAAACTATGAAAAACTAAGAATCCAACAGACAAGCAAAATCTATTAATAAATTTAGTGCTGACAGATTATTAAAAACATAATATTATCTACCCCACCTACAGTGCTCTCACCACTGCGGGAAGAGGAGCTTACCACCTAAAGCATAAAAAGTTGACCCATCACATTAATACCCATTAATAAATACCCTCATTTTACCCAAAACAAAGTTCAAGATCTTTTATACGTCCACACTTCTGTGCTCTCACCACCAGTGTGGCTCAACATTTATCCGCTCTCTCTCACGAGACCGATAGTTATAAATGAACTTAGATTAAATTTCCTAATAGTCACTCGAGTAATTAAAACACTGTAGCTGCAACAAAATAATTGGGTATACTTCACCAAGTTCAAATAATCCGCCAGTCCATATAGATCCAAATATAAGCGAAAGTATTCATAAATCACAGTAGCCAGAGTCCTAAAGGCAGCAGGCGGACAGACACCACGAGCAACTCCACCATAGGTTCCAGCTCGACCTAACCCTCACTACGATGAGGCAGGCATAACCACCCTCCGATAGTACCCCTGCCTCATCTGGGAGAAAAGCAAACCCCACCTACGGAGGCTGGAAAACCAATCCCCCCATCTGGATCAGGGAGCCAAAACCTCCAATTATGTGGACCAAAATGTAATCAGTCTTACTGCCGTTATTTGCCTTCCACTTCCTTATTCCAGTGGTACCACACACATAGAAGACCGGTAACGTCTTTCCTGTATTCCGGCGAAAATTATATCCCCAAGTAGAAACTGCAGTCTAGTCACTGGGTTCCAAAGAAGGGAAAATCACACCAAACCTCCACCTATATCCTGAAGAATATCTCCAGGAATCTTCAAGATATCTTCAAGGAACACTTCAAAGGTTCGCAGTTCTCACAACTTCACTTGATTTAATAACTGGCACTCTAGTTCAAGCAGGCGCTTCAATCCTGGGGGGCACAAACAATCACCCCCGTAACATCTGGACCACGACTGTCACATACTGATGAAAGTCACCTAACAGTCTTAAAATCAGCCACCGCAGCAGCCCTTGTAGGTCTCAAATCTCAGCTAAAAAATAGCAGCTCAGACCCAGCGTTAACAAAAATGCGAGCCCAAAACGTAAAACGTTTAAAATAAAATAAACAAACTAAACAGATAAAATAAACTAAACAAAATAAAATAAACTAAACTAAAATGAAGTTAAAAACGAAGCTCAAACAGAAACTGAAGCGGAGCTGAAACGAAGGCTGACCCAGCGTGGTCGCCATCTTCTTCTCCCTTCTCCTCTTCTCTTTGTGGTGTGGCCCATGACCCTGAGAGCAGTGGCTTTGGAATCCACAGCCATATGATACTGGTAATTGCCAGCATCCCAAGGGGGATTTGGCTGTGTGCACCAATCTAGACCCAGGTCCCCTGAGACCTTCTTGTTCATGGCCACACAGAGTTCCAGAGGGCTTTCTGGTACTGAGCAGCATAGGCCATGCCAGCTGCCTGCCTCAATACAGGGAGACAATAGAATGTACTTTGATCCCCAACTGTCTGGCTTCCTGAAACCTATGTCACAGATGGCCGGCTGGATCACTGTCTCATGATCTGGGTGAAAAGTAGGGGTAGTCAGTGTCATGTCCATACCGCTGTTAGTCCTTTCCCATGTCTTGCCTTCTGACTCACAAAGCATAGTGGGAATAAGAAAAATCTCAGGTCCCCTCCTGCTGTCTTGTTTAGAGGAACCATCGAGTTCAAAAGGGTTCCCCTTACCCCATTCATCGTATATAAAATTCAACCCCCTGGTCCTGAGGAACCGAGAAGGGCAGACACCATAGGGGGAGCCAGCATGCCTCACAGGGACCCCATGGTTGACGGACTGCAAAGCTTCAGTCAGGTCCTCTATAGAGGGCGTTATCCCTTTTGTCTCTCTTTTTCTCATTTTGTCCACCGGTGTCTCCTTTTGCCTTTCGGCTGGAGGGGCACGGTGACTTTTTGTTTGGGGTGGGGGAGAGAAACTGAGAACAGAACTTGCTCAATGATCTTTTCATGCTTGGCAGCTCAGGGGTCCCCTTATCAGGAACCCAGGAAATGTATACGTGTGTTCAAAAGTCCTTTCCTGGTGATTGTACAAGAGGAAGGATCCCATCTGAATGCTTGCTAACATAGAGGCAGACCAAGTAAGTTGTGATTATACATGCAAATACAAATATGTAATCATTATAAAACCCTTTAGCACACGGTGAGCGAAAAAGACCAGGACTCGAGACATCTGGAGTACAACTCATGCCAGTCTGCCTTGCTAGATGTCGTAGCACACAAAGACAAATCTTCCCTGTGTCAGTCTTCACCACTCATCACTAGTGGATGACTGGCCGGAGACGAGCACCCTGCAGGAGCACTTTTTTTTTTTTTTCTTCTCCTTGTGGGAAGAACCGGAGCTGGTGGCACTGCCCACGAGGCCAATGCACTGTGTGGCGATCGTGGGTTGGCCAGAAACTGTTGTTGGCTCCTCCTCCACCTCAGTTCTGCTTCTCCTGCCATCGAGACAGCTCCTCACCTGCAGCTGAAGTATTTTCATAGTACGCCATTGCGGCCTAGTCAGTTGGAGCTGTTTTTCAATGCCTCGAACCTGCTGTCGACGCCGCCTTGAGTAATCGGCCTCAGTTCTTTCATTCACCACTCGGCACCGTTACTGAAGATACCGGGTAAGATCTTTCCTTTTCTTCCCTTTAACGGCATCAAGTCTTTTCTGTTTAAAGTTTTAGTTACCGTTGCATCATGCCAGGTTCAGGGGACAAGAAGCGTTCGTTGAAAACGGGTCAGCCTCCTATGTGTCGGTGTCCCTGCAGCTGGCAGATTTCCGTTATGGATTGGCATGATGTCTGCCTTTCCTGCCTTGGACCACAGCACAACATGGATCACTGCGATGCCTCCTTCTCAATGGACCACCGCATTCTCAAGCACCACATGTTGAAGGTCAGCAGAGCTCCACCGACTTTCGGGGGCGGCGTCTCTCTCGTCGGTCCAAGTGTAGGAGTTTTTGCCTTTCTTCCGGGTCCCCTCCTGGGCCTACATGGTCCGGTGAGGAGGAGGAGGCTTCCTCCTCTTCTAGCCTTGCCATGGAGGAAGTCTCTTCCGCCGTGTCGGAGGACTGGTCTGGCTCCACACGGGGCAGGGAGCACCACCCTGGCAGTCACCTCTTCGGAGGTGCAGGCTCCCCCCGTTGTCTGGGCCCACGGTTGCTGGGTCTGGCACTGGGCATTCCTCGGTGCTGCGAGGGGTGCTGGGCCGACCCGTGGTGCTGCTCATGGCGCTGTAGGCTGGAGAGCGCCCGGGGTTGCCAGTGTGGAGCTCCTCTGGATCTCCTCCTCTCTGGAGCTGGATGATCAGGAGGCTGACCCAGACTGGCAACCTGACTCCCCAGAGTTGGTGGGTTCTCCAGGGCCCAGGACCCTTGTGCCTCCACAGGTGCCCCCCCTTCCAGTGACTGCGGCCCGGCAACCCCAGGCTGATGGTGAGCCTGGGGAGAGGCTGCTGCAAGTCAGTGTCCCGTTGCTCACAGGGTGTGGTGCTCTGGGTTTTGGGGAGGGTCGGCTGCTGCCACCCCCCCTTAAGGCTAGGACCGGATCCCTCTCCAGAGCAGCTCTTCTCGGGGAGCCTGCGGAGTTGGGGGTCCTTTGGCACAGGGTCCAAGCAAGAGGTTTTCCTCGGAATTGTCGGGGTTGGGACTGGGCGTGGGGCTGTAGCACTCCTCTGTAGCCCTCCTGGGCTCAGGGAGGAGCCGCAGTGCTGAACCCAAGTTCTCTCCCTCATCTCTTTCGAGGAAGTCCTCATTGGCAGGACTGGGGACTGCCCTACTGGATCCATGCAGCCCCGGTCCCCTCATAGGGAAGCTTCCCCTAAAGGGCTCAGTCCCAACCGCTTTTCTTTTCTTCACAGGATGGTGACAGAGCAGACCTATGGATTCCCTGTTCTTCCAGGATCACCTGATAGGTCTTTTATCCCTGGCGGAGGCGTGCCATGTACGGTGGCCAGTTCCCCTGTGCCTCTGCGCCCAGCTCCGCTTCTCCCAGGCCATGTTGTTCCTTCGACCTGGGAACAGTTCAGATCCCAGGCTGCGGACTGCCACCAGTATGTTAGGGCCATGGACAAACATGTCTTTCGAACGGTTCTCCCTTCACAGCCAGAGTCTGACTCTTCAGGTTCCTCAGCCTTCTCGTCTTTCTCCCTTGAGGAAGAGGAGCCCTCTGTCCACCTGTCCTCTGACGCTGATCAAGCCCAGTATCAGCACTGCCTGGCGAGGCTGGTCAGGGACCTCATGTCCTTCCTGGCACCCCTCTTGCAGCTCCTGCTGATGTAGCCTGTCTAAGTGGACTGTGAGGTGCATATAATGTATTTTTTCTCTGTTTCAGGAGATATTCAGACTGTGGCTCTGTTTGTGGCTCGGAGCCGTGTATACCTTGTAAAATTGTACTGTTCTTAATCTTGGTGTCTCTGTGTATATATATTACTGTACGTATCTTAACTGTGCTTACTGTCTACTGGTTATGTTTACATGGTTCTATTTTTACTCTGTGTACTGCCTAACTTGTGTCATGTTGTCCTCTGTATGAGCCTGTATCTCACTGTATCTGTATCTCATTGTACTCTCCTGGGTCGTACCTGAAAATAGGCATATAACTTGTCTAGTGTACTTACCTGGTCAACAAAAGCTAAATAAATAAATATTTATTTTATAGCCCATCGCAATACCAAGCTTGTGATGCAAGCCTTTTTAGACGAGTACGGGGCGCACCACTTGGTGGTCCCCTCCTGGCTGATCCCCTTCCAGGAGGCATCGTACAGTGCCTGGCAGCTTCCATTTGTCACAGTTCCAGCCCCTGTGGACTACCAGCATTGGTACTGCACACCCCAGAGGTCTCCAGGCACTCTGCTTCATCCCACAATGGGATTGACATGACTGGACAGCCCTACTGGGCATAGACATCCAGTCCGCGACCGACCCCTGGATCCTGACTCTGCAGAGTTCGATCATCTGAGGCAGAGAGTGTTCTCCTCTGTGCGGATTATGCTTTGTATTGCTTCACATCAGGAGCACCACGCTGCTTGTAATAGGCATCTGTGGGCGATGCTGGGCCAGGCACTGGCATTGCTGCCTGATTCAGAGGCTACCGGGCAGGACATAGCCCTCTCTGCAATAGGCCTGGAGCTGGCAAGGCACCAGTCAAGGACGTCTTACAATGCCATTGAAGTTGCTTCACAGCTTGCAGGGACAGCAGTCTGCATTAGGCGGACAGCGTGGCGTCGCCTTTCATGTTGTCACTCTTGGCCTGGCATAGGGTAATGGCCTCCTCGTTCTGGGGAACCCATCTTTTCTCCTGCAGGGTGAGACGGGAACTGCAGGGGTTCCTTCCTTCCCCAAGGGAACGGGGAACCCCGCCTCGCCCTGACCAGTCCCAAGCCTAACTGGCCAGTGGTGGGTCTCTTCCCCCTGTGTTTCCCCCTTTGGGGGGGGCTGAGGGATGCTGATCTCTCAGAGAAATACTGGGGCCCCTTTCAGGGGGACTCAGTACTCATCCACCAGTGATGAATGGTGAAGATTGACACAGGGAAGATATGAAAATGATGTACCTACCTTAATTCTTGATCTTGCTGTGTATCTTCACCATTCACCACTGAATCCCACCCACCTTCCCCTCACAAGACCTCAATGCCTGGGCGATGACCTCCTCCCTGCTCGCCATCCTCCTCGGGGATCCATTTGGGTCCCTTTATTCTTTGGTGCCCCTCCTTGTCCTAGCAGGCGGCAAGAGGGGCTCTTGGGAGGAGAGCGAGTAGGGCTTTCCAACTAAGATCCAGTGGGGGACTTCTAGTGGGCCCCTTTCCCTTGTTCTGGGTACGATCTCCGGGGTCTTTCCGCCCCGTTGGGGTATGCCAACTCTTCGGGTCCCCTGGGATGAGGGGGGCTGTGGCTGATGGGGACTTCCCTCTGCTCCCTAATTATATATTTTCCTTCTGCTGCCTTGGGCTCCCTTGCCTCACCCTTATTTTCTTCTCTATCCCTCTTTTTCCCCCTCTCTGTCTCTCTGGTAAGAAGAACTGAGATGAAGGCGGGGCCAATGGCCGTTTCTGGCCAAACCGCGAGCGCCATGCAGTGCGTCGACCTCGTGGGCAGTGCTGGCCCCTCCCCCAAGCAAGGAAAAAAAGCTCCTGCGAGGTGCTCATCTCCAGCCAATCAGCCATCAGTGATGAATGGTGAAGATACACAGGAAGATCAAGAATTATGGTAGGTATGTAATTTTCATTTCTGTAGACTGAAGTGCCTTCATAAGGGGTTTGTAAGGGCAATCCTTAGAAGAAAAAAGTGTAGCTTTGCTGTCTGGCTCCCAGAGACAGGACTGCTAAAGAGAAAACTCAGTTTTTTTTTGTTTTTTTTTTTGGTAAAAACACGCTCATGGCAACCTGCCCATGCCAAGAAAGTGAACGATCTGCAAGGGTTAAAAGGCAGCAGGTCTGGTTTTCTTTCTGTGTCTGTCTGACATGCCAATAGTCAGATAGACCCCAGAGAAAAAGGTTTACCAAGAAAAACAGCAATGCGGTCCAATTTGGAAATAAGGAGACCGCTGGGGGTGAAGCAACAATGGGGAATCATCAAAACTGCCATCACAGAGGCAACAAGCCTTTGTGTGAAGCAAATAAACAAATCAAAATGAAAGAAAAAGCCACTATGGTTCTCAAAAGAGGTGGCTGAGAAAGTCTGGGAGAAAAAGATAGCATTCAGGAAGTATAAGGAAACACAGAAGGAGCAGGACAGAGAGCTGTACCAGTTAAGGCAGAAGGAAGCAGGGAGGGAAGTCAGAATAGCAAAGGCCCAAACTGAGAAAAAAGATAGCCAACCTCGGTTAAGAAGGGGATAAAACCTTTATAGGTACATCAGAAAGCTAGAAAGACAAAGGGAGGGATAGTGAGGCTGAATAGAATGAATGGTGGGTGGGCAGAGGGGACAGTGAAAAGCAGGGATACTGAATCTAATATTTCTGCTCAGTATTCACAGAAGAGGAGGGGAAATGCCTAATCCAATTAATAGAAGCACTCTTGATGGGGTTGATCCAGCCCTTTCACAGAAGAAAGGGTTCGGCAAGAACTCCTAAAACTGAAGGTGGACAAAGCAATGGGGCCTGATGGAATTCACCCCAGAATTCTAAAAGAATGAAGGGGGGAACTAGTGAAACCACAGACTACTCTTTTTAATAAATCATGGGAGGATGGTGTGGTACCCAAGGACTGGAGGAAGGCAGATGTGATTCCCCTTCACAAAAGTGGGACCAAGAGACAGGCAGGAAACTACAGACCTGTCAGTTTGACCTCTGTGGTAGGGAAAGTGATGGAGTCACTTCTGAAGGAAAGAACAGTTGAGTACCCTAGAGGCCAGTGGGGCACAGGACCCAAGGCAGCATGGGTTCTGTGGGAAAGGTCATGTCAAGCCCAGATCCTAATAGATTTCTTTGACTGGGTGACCAAAATAGTAGATCAGGAGGGGCTGTGGACATGGCCTACCTAGACTTTAGCCAGGCATTTGACACAGTCCCACACAAAAGATTAATAGTCAAATTAACCAGCCTGGAGTGGATCCCAGGGTAGAGCCTAGGTAAAACATTGGCTGGACAACAGGACACAGAAGGTAATTGTAAATGGAGTCCACTCTGAAGAAAGAGGAGTTACTAGTGGGGTACCGCGAGGTTCAATACTGGGTCCAGTCCTTTTAATGTCTTTATAAGTGACATTGCAGAGGGACTGGAAGGAAAAGTATGCCTCTTTGCAGATGACACAAAGATTTGCAACAGGGTTGATACACAAGGAGGCGTGGAAAGGATGAGAAGGGACTTGGCAAGGTTGGAGGAATGGTCTGGAGTATGGCAGCTAGGATTCAATGCAAAGAAGTGCAAAATAATGCACCTGGGAAACAAGAACCCAGGGAAGATTACATAATGGGGGGGGGAGTAGTAACAACAACAAACAAGGAAAGGGGCCTGGGGGTAATCGTATCAGATGACCTTAAGGTTAGCAAGCTATGTGAGAAGGCAGTAGGGAGGGCTGGGAGTATACTGGGATGCATAGGGAGAGGCATCACCAGCAGAAAACAGGAAGTTGTTATCCCTCTGTACATACAGTTGGTGAGACCCCATCTGGAGTACTGCGTCCAGTTCTGGAGACCCTATCTCCACAAGGACATAGACAGGATAGAGGCAGTCCAGAGGAGGGCAACTAAAATGGTGCAGGGTCTGCAAGAGAAGATGTACAAGGAGAGACTAAATGAAGCTCAATATGTATACCCTTGAGGAAAGAAGGGAGGGGGGGGTACATGATAAAAACTTTTAAGTACCTCAGTGGAATCAACAAAGTCCAAGAGGGTAGCATCTTTCGGAAAAGAGATGTGCAAGAACAATGGGACACAATTTAAAGATGGGGGGCAGTTCCGGGGCAATGTGAGGAAGTATTTTTCACAGAGAGGGTAGTGGATGCATGGAACAGCCTTCCTGAGGAGGTTGTGGGGTCTAAAACTGTGGGAGAATTTAAGAATGCACGGGACAGACATAAGGCAATTCTTGTGGAGGTAGGAAGAAATAGACTGTTGGTTAACTAGGATCTGCGGCCTATCCTGTAGGTAGGGAAATGGGCAGACTAGGTGGGCCAAGTGGTCCTTATCTGCCGTCAGAGTCTATGTTTCTGTGTTTCTAACAGGGGCTGTAAGATGTCTCTAACTCCAGCTCTCTCTCTTTACCAAAGCGCTAATGAAACAAGACTGCAGCACAACAAAAAAAGCAGCAGTCAGAGAGAGGTTAAAGATTTTTCTATGAAAAAGCAGTCAAATGAAGCCAGATATCAGAAATTCTCTGGTTCCTGCCGCAGGGGAATTGGCAGAAAATGGGGGGGGGGGGGATAACTTAACCAATACCCAGAAAAATAGCCTAGTCACGGAAGATAAAAGAAACCAAAACAAATAAAATACCAGAAATGAAAGGGTTAAAAAAAAGGGAGTAGTTGAGTGAGCTCTTCGGGACGACTTGTTTACTTAGGCGGAGAAATAAATCTCTTGTTGTACAGCAGAACGCTGCGCCACCATGAGTGGGGAGGTTTGAAAATGTTCCAGGTTCCATCATCTACATACATTCTACTCTCTCCGGGGCAGCTTCACCTACTAGGGAGACTGCATTAGTTAAGCATAATAAGGGATTTGTGGGGTTTGAAAGTCACAAAAGACAAGACAGAAGGCTCAGCTGCTGCTTGTTGATCTGTACAGGCCCAGACAGACCTGATCTAGAGAACCGATGAGTCTGACACAGAAACCGGTTTTCCTTCCTCTCAATCTGGACATTCTGACCTTAAGCCAGGGTCAGATCCTGCATCTGGAACTTTGGACCCTAAACTTGGCTGCTTGGCTTCTCAGAGGCCAGACTCTGAGTCACTGCACTCTCTGAGGGTGTGTTGGTTATTCTTATAGCCTGTAGGAAGCAGCCTCCCAAAAAGCTTTCTCTGCTAAATAATGGAGATTTTCAGGTTAATGTCAGGTTGCTTCCCTCTGCCCTGACTGTTGCCTAGAAGAGAAAATCTTAGATTGCCTACTTTTCGTGGCTTTTAGCAGCCATGTGCCTGTCTTCCCTCAAATTGCATCTATTGGCTATCAGACTTTAGATCTGAAACTAGTACTCTTGACACTTGCCTCACACCTCTACTTTATTTTTTTTTTTAAAGGGATACTGCATATTTCTCCCAATACCATCTTCAATCGGGAAATCACTCAACTTAGTCATAATCCCTCCTCTTAACTCATTATACTCTGGGCAGCCATTTTGTATCAGGAGAATCAGTGGATGGTTCGGACTTCATACGGAGCTGTTGGGTACTTAATACCATGGACACCTGCACTTTGTAGTACTTGTTCCTGGAAAGGTGCTTTCCTCTTGGCCATCACTTTGGGTAGGAAATTGATTGGAAATAGGATTGGCCCAGACTATCTGGTATTTTACAAGGATAAGGCTGTCCTCAGAGCCAGTTGACTATGTCTTCTAAGTCGATTTCTAAGTTCCACATCAACCAGACCATTTTACTTCTGGTTTTCTTTTCTAAACCTGACCCCAGTCAGCATGGCCACTGATTTATGGTGATTAAAATAATGAAATTCAGTTTACAGGACCTGAAATTCTGAGAAATGCACAGGTAATTATTAGTCTAATTTCTGGATTTTATTGGGATTCTACTGTCATTCTTTTAGCATGTATATAAATGATCAGAAAAGGTTACTATACAGAGCATTAAATAAAGCAAATTGAAAATAGTACAGGAAGCAGTTCTAACAAAAAAAAAAGTTCTGTAGATTTTACTGATCTTGGTATAAAATGCCAAATTCTGTGGAATTTTTCTTTTACTGGTGTGGAGGCAGTCCGAATTCTGGAATGTTAACATTTATTTATTTATTTCAGTTAAAAAACAAAAAACAGTAGCAGTTGCCAGTTTGGGTGAGGCTCCTCGGCACCACCTTGATGTTCAAACAAACAAAAAAAAACCCTGGTGTTCTACATTCCAAAGAGGATGGAGCAGTTTAGGAAGGATATCAAACAGCTTTTAGTCACTTACAGCAAACCAGCAGCGAACAGCAAGATGTACTGATTCTGTATCATCATCTGTTACAGTCCCTTACTCTGTGCCTGTGGGTCTACCCCCACCATCTGCTCATTATTTATTTATTTTATTTCTTTGTCGAAAGAGTTTTACTGGGAAAGGCCTACTGAGCTGTGAGCAGCTTGTTTGCAGAGTTGTTCTGGGGAGGTGTCCATAGGGAAGTACATAAGGCAGTGTAACAGCAAACTGAAAGAAATTCACGTACAGTGAGCAACAGCAGGCTACAATAGATGCATTGGGAACAGTGCTATGAATGGATTATGAGATTTCATCCATGAATCAAATCATATTTTAGCCAACAGCAGGACCGCATTCTGCCATAGAACTGAATAATTCATGTCATAGTAATCAACTAACGTTGCTACATAAGCCTAGGAGCCCTGCTGCAGAAATAAGAACTTTAGTGACACCGAGAACTGGGGGCCATGGTCACTGCCAGGCTTTAAAATTATAAATAGTTTCTTTTCTGCCTTTATAATGATAAGTATTTAAGGCCTGTCCTGGACCTTTGAGGCCTAAATCTCTTCATAGAATACAAAAGGTTTCAAATGGTCTCTCTGCAGTCAGTCCTCTCACGTTAGTTAAGGGAGATTGGATGGTTCTCTGGATATGAAGGATGCATACCCTCCATATCAGGATCTGCAGGTCTCACAGAAAGTACCGGCATTTCATGTTCCAGGGCTTATACTATTGGTTTTGTGTCTTGCCCTTTGGTTTGTTGTCTGTACTGTGTGTCTTTACCAAGTGTTTTGCAGCAGTTGCAGCCTCCCTCTGCCGAGAGGGCCTCTATCTCTTCCTGTATATCGATGACTGGCTTCTGAAGGTCCCATAGACTATTCACTGTTTCAGACAAGACAGCTGTTTGACCAGTTGGATATTCTAGTGAACAAGCAGAAGTCTGTTCTCACTCTGTGCCAATGCCCCCAAATATATAGGGGCTGTCTTGGACATGGGACTGGGTCAGGCATTCATGTCCTCAGACCGTGCTACAATGCTGGTAGCCCAGGCTCAGCTGGTCTCCTGCAGTGACTATGCCTCAGCCAGATGCCTCCTATGGCTTACTGGCCTCGTGGCTGCTGCCATACTGACTGTCCCACTGGCACCACTGCATATGAGGATCCTGAAGTGGTTCCCTCTGTGCCCAGTGGGCTCAGTGTTCCACCGAGTTGGAGTGTCTCATAGCAGTGACCCCTCCACTATATTTATCCCTGCTCTGGTGGTTGGATGGCTCAGACCTTGAGACAGAATCTCCCTTTCTCTGTCCATCCCCTCTTATGGTGATGCCGATGGACACCTCAGGTTTAGGCTGGGGTGTCCATCTGTGCCCCTTCTGGACTAAGGGCCAGTGGTCCCCCTTGGACACGGTTCTGCACAGCAGCACTCTGGAGTGAGGGCTGTGCAGCATGGCCTAAGGCCTTTACATTTGCCTTCCTTCCAGGGCATCAGCTGTTGATCCATATTTTGATAATGTACTGCATCAACTGTCGGGGTGGAATCAACTTGCATCCTCTCTGCAGAGAGGTTCTGACAGTTTGGCACTGGGCCATGGATCATATATTCCTGACAGCCATGTTTCTGCCCGGCACCCTCAACACCATTGTGAATTGTCTTGTCAGTCCAGGGTGCTCTACCATGAATGCGAGCTTTTGGACTCCATTGTGGACAACCTCTTCATAAAATGGGGTCGTCCAGATATAGACATTTTTGCATCTCCATACAGGGCAAAACCACTGCCTTTCTGCTTTCTTGCTCCAGGGCCTGGAGTTTTCTGGTAAGACGCATTGTCCCTCTTCTGGATAGGGAGGTTCACGTACACCTTTCCCCCATTCTGGGTTCTGGTCAAGCTGAGGGCCGGGTCAGCCATCCTCATTGTGGTGGCCATGCACTGGCCCAGACATTTGGTTTCCTCTGCTTCAGTGATTGGCATTGGAACCCCATCGCTCTTCCTCTACGAGCAGGACTTCTGTTGCAGGAGCAGGGTGCTCGGATGCATCTGGATCTTTGATTCCTGCACCTCCACACCTGGCTTCTGAGGATGTAGCGCTCTCCTGCTTTGGGGTTTTCCTGGTGAATGCAGCTGTTCTACTGGTGACACAGAAAAGAAGGCATCTACATGGCACATCTACTCGCAGAAAAAGAAAAATGTTTTATAGTTTGGTGTGCTGCATGTACTCTAGAACCTTTTACGTGTCCGGTCAGTCTTGTGCTAGACTGCCTCCTGTCCCTTAAGGACTAGGGCCTTGAGTATTCCTCTGTTAAGTTGCACTTGACCGCAGTGTCTGCTTTTCATGCCCTCACCAACTTTAAAATGATGGCCCAGCTTGAGATTTCCCACAGGTTCCTCAGAGGTATTCTACTTCTGTATCACCTTGTTCGCGATCCAGTTCCAGTGTGGGACCTTAGTTTTGTCCAAGAGACCCTTACTGCACCTCCCTTTGAGCCTGCCGCGACTTTATGAGCTACTCTTCCTCACTTGGGAGACACTGTTCCTACTTGCAGTTACGTCTGCTAGATGTATGTCCGAGTTACAGGCTCTGGTCGCAGATCCTCCTCTTCTTATTTTCCACAAAGACAGAGTTACATTACCTACTAATCCTCCTTTTCTACTGAAGGTCACGTCTGAGCAAACACTAATTCAGACCATTGGCCTTCCTGTTTATTTCTGAACTCCTGTGGATAGTGGGGAACATTGTCTGCATATGCTGGATGTCTGTAGGAAGCTGTATTGGTACTTGGATCATACTAAGGATTGTAAAAAAATCTTCCCAACTGTTTGTGGCTTTTGCCTCCCCCAGGTAGTGGGCTCCCCTCCTCCCCATTTCGAAGCAGGGCCTTTCCAGATGATTGACCTGCTGCATTTTCTGTTACCAGAAGCACAGTTAGCAGCTTCCTGGTCCTGTCCATGCTCACTTCACCCATGGGGTGGCTACTTCAGTTTTCACACATATGTACTGCTGACACTTGGAGTACTGTTGGCACATTTATTGAACAACACAGCCAGAACATTGTCTGTTGTAGATGTGCTGGCTTTAGTTTTACTGTCTTGCCAGGCCTCCTTACTAGGATCCTTAGATCCTGCTATTCTCCCTCTGTGCTTTTGTACTGCTTGGGAATCATTCCATGGTGTGACTCAATGGAGGGAAGATGTCCTAGAAGAAGATAGAATAGTTACTTACCATAACAGTAGCTCTTCAAGGGAATCTCGTCTATTGAGCTCTTCCTCCCTCTTCCCCCCCGCTTGTCAGGTGATGGGTGATTATCCTGCCTGCTCTCACACACACTGGTTCTCCTTTTGTGCCTGATTCCGCATGTTTACTCAGGTTTCCACATCCTTTTCTGTGTGCCTGAATTGGTCCTGGTTGTTTTGGTCCCTGCCGGTCAGATGATCCTCCAAGCTTGTTTCTGGTGGAGAAGCCCATGTTCTATAGATGACAACAAGGCATGTCAACATGGGTGGCTCCAACCAGCAAACATTTCTGGGTGGTTCTGACACCAACAGCTTACAGTTCCACAATGTGGCTCAATGGAGAAGATTTTCTTGGAAGATTTATTGTCCAGGTAAGTAACTATTCTTTCTAGGGACGTGGATATGTTGTTCAATCCACACTGTCTGACAGGTTCCTTGCCACTTTAAATCTTGCCGGAAGGTCTTCAAGCTGGCTTCTCCCACCCACTCAGGTGGTAAA
Organism: Neoceratodus forsteri; assembly: GCA_016271365.2. Lineage (NCBI taxonomy): Eukaryota > Metazoa > Chordata > Ceratodontiformes > Ceratodontidae > Neoceratodus > Neoceratodus forsteri. Next base: position 1,851,890,203 of record CM057449.1, read on the forward strand.
ACCCTCTGCTCTGCCCCATGACGCCAGATCTTCCTTACCGCTTGGAAGCTCAGGTTCCCTCCTTAGCGCTCTGCGTTTTAGGCCTGGATCCAAACTCTTCGGATTTCCCAAAACTAATTTTAAAATTTACAAGACTGAGGTCTTCGTCTTCCCTTGTGGCTCGATGGACAAATCGACTCCGGCTTCTGTCGGTGCCCTTGTGGGCAGAAGATGTCCCAGACTGGTCGCACTCCACGTGCATTTACTGCCGGGGCTTGGCACGGTCGCATGCCTGCAGATGTGCAAGTCCTTTTAAACCCGGTCTTGGAGGCCGCTGTCAGATGACTTCTCGGGCACCTCGAAAAAAACGATACCCGGTTAAGTCCAAGGAGGCCCACATGTGTTCATGGCAGCTGGCTCCACCGAGCAGTTGATCGCCTCGAGGAGGAGGCGTGCCCAGGCCGCTTCTTCTACCTCGTCAGCCGCGGCATTTATCCTGCTCTCCTTGGGCTCCTCCTACACTGCTTTCTGTAAGGAACTTTGTCAGTCCCTCTCCACTAAGGGACAAGGGCCATCGGGATATACCAGTCGGTCCAAGAAGAAGGATTCTAAAGGTAAATCCCACCGTCGACGTTCGTGGGAGCGGGAGAGATCCTCTTCACCAGACCGTCGACTTTCGACTTCGGTCGAAGTTGCGGCTGCGGCCACTGGCTTCATGGTGTCCCCTTCAGGTCAGCCGGCCGAGACATCCGTCGACGTGGTTGAGATTTTTCTCGACCCGTTGGACAGTTTGTCAACTGGAGAAGCCGATAACCCTTCTTCAGCGGTTTCCCTCGGTGGTTACTGAGGACTTGCCTGTGCCTCCTGTGCTGAAGTCCCCGGTTAAGGTCCCTGAACTGAGGGAGGGGCGGGTTCCCCCGTCCCCTCTCTGACCAACCCTCAGCATCCCTGAAGGTCTCAGGCTTGGTCCTCTTCCAGGTCCAGCCAGTCTCGCCAACGTTGGCGGTCTCGGTCTCGGCACCGTGGAAAGCGGCGTCGCCACTCGTCCTCTTCAGAGGATAGGCTCCGGCGCAAGTTGCATCGGCACTATGAGGACTTGATGTGGCAGCAACTTTTATTGACTGGTAACAAGCCGACTCCGTCACCATCTCCGACCATTAAGTGACTGTCACCGGAGCGGCCGAAACAACCCTTTGTCATTGTCAAGGAGCCGACCCTGGCGCCGGTTGTTCGGCCGAAGCCGGCTGCTCCACCCATTGTGGTGGAACCTCCGCCTCCACAACCGAAGACTGGGGCCCTGACCAAGGATTCTCTTTCCGGTCAGGGCTTGCCCCATAGGTTGTCAGTCACCCTCACTCCTGATCATCCTCGGCAGGTGGAGGGTGGCTGAGGTGCTCGGCAACTGTTCGCAGACTCCTCGGAGTCTGACGACGACTCCTTCCTGTTCTCCAGGCCACCTGACCTGGAGTCTGCTGGGGGCCAGTCGGTGGATGAGAGCCGATCCTCGTTTTTGGGTATGCTTCGACTCATCTCAAAGTCTACTGGGATGCAGCTCGAACCCATTCAAAAATGGGCCAAGTATCCCCTTACGGAGATACTGGACTGAGGATTCCCCTCTGAGGAGGACTTTCCAGTGGCTGACCATTGTTGGCTGACCCTGGAGTTGTGGCGGCGGCCAGCATCTTGTCCCCACGCCGGCCAGGATGGCTCATAGTAGGCAGTCCCCAACGGTTCACTCTCCACTTTCTCGGAGCACCCCTCCGCGGAGGAGTTAGTGACCAATAGCGTTTTCTGGTATTCTGGGAATGCTAGGGATGTGGACAAACCGCCTGACAAGGAATCCAAAAAGCTGAACTACTCGGGACAGAAGGTTTATTCTGCTTCTTCCTTAGGCCTTCGACAGGCTAGCTCGGCCTTACTGATGGCACATTTCTCACACGCCCTTATAGGTTCCCCTGGATGAGGTGATTTCTCATCTCCTGGCCGATATTCAGACGATGGTCAAGCAGGTGTGGGATCAGGGAAGGGCGGTGGCCAAACAACGGCTCCAAACGTCATTGGGCATTGGTGACTCTTGTGCCTGGTCAGTAGCAGCCGCAGTGGCCTTGTGCCGCAGAGCTTAGCTGAGGAGCTCCACCTTCATAGCGGACACCCAGCACAAGCTGCCAGACATTCGGGCCTGGAGTGGAAAGCCATCTCCAGAGGATCGAGAAGTCCAGTGCCACCTTGGACTCTGTCACGTCTGCCCAGAAGAACAAAGGCCATCAGCAGCAGCGTAAGCCCTTTCGCCCCTTCCACTTCTGCGGCACGTCCGACCCAGCAACACCAGCATCAGGGCCAGCAGGCTCACACTTGGTGCCCTAAGGCCAAGTCTGCCGCTTCCTCTATTAGGAAGTCTGGAGGCAAGGGTCCAGGAGGTCCCTCAGCAGGCTCTTTCTCCAAGTCTGCCCAGTGACGGGTTGAGGGGTGTCGCCCCCAACTCCGTCACTCCTCCCCGGGTTCCCCCCATGGGGGGACGGCTCTGCCACTTGTTTTCCACCTGGTCCACTTTCACCACAGACCGCTGGATGCTAGAAGTGGTCGGCAGGGGTCTGCCTCTGGAATTCGAACAGTTCCCTCCCTATCGAGCCATCGCCTCATCGGGGGCAATGGGTTCCGCAGCCTCTCTGTCGGCTCGTCGAGCCAACATTGCCTTGCTCCTCCAGAAGGAGGTGATCAGCGAGGTGGCGGACCCTCCTCCAGACCCAGGGTTTGTGTCCAGGTACTTCCTGGTCCCAAAATGGTCAGGGAACTGGCGCCCCATTCTCGACCTGCACGACCTGAAAAAGTTTCTAAGGCCGTGCACATGTGGTTCTGTTCTCTGGACCTTCAGGACATGTTCTTTCACATCCCAGTCTGTCCATCTCATCAGTGATTTCTCCGATTCAGAACAGAGGGATCTCTTTACGAGTTCCAGGCCATGCACTTCGGCCTCTCTCCAGCTCCCAGGGTCTTCACCAAATGCATGACAGTAGTGACAGCATTCCTGCGTCGCCAAGGGGTCCAAGTGTACCCTTACGTGGACGACTGGCTGATTGCAGCCCCCTTCAAGTTGGAGGTGGAGCGGTCCAGGGATTTGGCCCTCCAGGTCTGCTCTCAGATTGGCCTCCTAATCAATGAGGCCAAGTTGTAACTCATGCCATCGCAGGTGATTCAGTTCACCGGGGCAGAGCTTGACTCTCTTCGAGCCAGAGCCTGGCTCCTGGCTGACAGGGCGAAGTCCTTTCCTCCTTTGCCCAATCATTTCTGGTTGGGCATTTGCACCCTGCCTGGGACTCCTGCACCTTCTGGTCCTCATGGCGGCCTGCACCAGCGTGGTCCATTGGTCCCGCTGGCATATGCATCCCCTGCAATGGAGACTGGCCAGCCAATGGTCACAGCGCTCTGGTCCTCTGGACCAGCTGGTGATGGTGACCCAAGAGATGTGGGATGGCCTGTAGTGGTCGCTCGTCCCGGCTCATCTGCAGGAGGGTATCCCGTTTGTCCGCCCGAGCCAACGGTTACTTTAACGACCAACGCCTCTCTGATGGGTTGGGGTGCCCATCTGGGGGAGCTCAGGGCCCACGGCCTCTGGTCCCCTCAGAAATCTCGATGCCACATCAACCTGCTGGAGCTTCGAGCGGTGCGACTAGCCCTCACCGCCTTCGCTCCGTTTGTACGGGGTCAGGTGGTTCAGGTCCAGATGGACAACGCCATGACCATGTACTATGTCAACCGTCAGAGCGGGATGCACTCCTTACCTCTGTGCAAGGAAGCTCTCCGCACTTGGTCTCTCGTGATCAGCCTGGAGGCGGATCTCCTAGCTATCTACGTGGCTGGAGCCTCCAACAGTCTGTCCGATGCCCTCAGCCAGATAGGCGCTGCTTCTCATGAGTGGTCTCTCCTGCCGGAGGTAGTACAAGATCTGTTCTCCCATTGGGACACCCCTCAGGTGGACCTGTTCAGCTCCAGGGAGAATGCGAAGCTGAGACTGTTTTATGCCTGCCCCTGTCTGCAGGGTGATGCCTTTTCAAGGCCGTGGACCACGGGCCTCTTCTACACCTTCCCTCCATTTCCCTTGATCCACAAGGTGCTCCTCAAGGCGAAGAGGGGCAAGGTGCAGGTGAGTCTGGTAGCCCCAGATTGGCCCCGCCAGTTCTGGTACCCAGATCTCCTCAGCCTCAGCTCCAGGCTCCCAAGGCGGCTCCCAGCCTGCCTGGACCCGATCACAGTTGACAAGAGAAAGGTTCTCCATCCCTGCACCTGACAGCCTGGTTCCTGAGCAGCTAGCATTCCAGGCCTTGGGTCTTTCTGACCAGGTCCTCAACGTCATTGAGGCATCCTGTAAGGAGTAGACCAGAAAATGCTATGCCTTCAAATGGAAGAGATTCTCCATTTGGTGTCAGGACAAGGGGTTGGACCCCTCTTCCTGTTCCTTGGCTAGTATTTTGGATTACCTGTGGTCCCTTTCTCAGGGCTTCAGTCGACGACCCTCAAGGTGTGCGTGGCAGCCATCTCAAGCAGTAGGTGGTGCAGGAGAAGGTGATCGGGCACTTTTTCAAAGGCCTTGATCACATATCCTCTCCAGTGCGAGAACCTCCACCTCCGTGGAATCTACTGTTGGTATTAGCTAAGCTCATGCACAAGCCATTTAAACTGATGCACAGGTGCGGTATCTTCCATCTGTCGTGGAAGACTGCCTTCTTGGTGGCTATAACGTCAGCCAGAAGGATGGGAGCACTCCAGGCGCTTTCCATCGAGTCTCCTTATCTGGTCTTCCACAGGGACAAGGTTGTCCTTCATCCCCACCCGACATTCCTTCCAAAGGTGGTGTTGGAGTTTCACCTGAATCAGGTGTTGACTTTGCCGGTGTTCTACCCCAATCACACTTCGGAGGCCGAAATATAGTCTCCATACTTTGGACCCGAGAAGAGTGCTCTCTTATTATAAGGAGCGAATGGCTGAAGTTTGGGGAGAGGTTTGCCAGTTGTTTGTCACCTACGCTGAAGTCGCACCTGGCAGACCTGCAGCCAAGCGGACGATAGGCAGGTGGGTCACCTCCTGCATAGATCTCTGCTATAGGTTGGCGGGCATGGAGCCTCCCAAAGGGTTAAGAGCTCATTCTACCTGCCATACCGCTGCTTCAGTGGCTGCTTCTAGAGGCGTCCTATCCAGAAATCTGCAGGGCTGCTACCTGGAAGTCAGCACACACTTTATTTCCCATTACCACATTGACCTAGAGTCACGCCGGGATGCTGGTTTGGGACTTGGTTCCTACAGTCCTTATTCCCTAAGTAGGGGTGCACGTCTTGCCTCCCTCCTCCCGGAGAACTGCTAGGAGTCTGCCAGACAGTGTGGATTGAACAACATATCCACGTCCCTAGAAATACAGGGTACTCACCTGTAACAGGAGTTTTAGGTGTGGTATATGTTGTTCATCCACACGACCCAACCGACCTCCCTGGCTTCTACGCGCAACCTGGTTTCCAGCGGACTAGATCTGGCATCATGGGGTGGAGCCGAGGGTTTCCCACCGGGTGGGTGGGTGGGAAGAGCCAGCTTGAAGACCTTCTGGCAAGATTTAAAGCGGCAAGGAACCTGCCAGACAGTGTGGATGAACAACATATACCACTCCTAGAACTCCTGTTACAGATGAGTAACATGTATTTTCAGTCTGTTGATTGTTATACCTTATATGGCACCCTGAGCCTTGGGGGAAGGGCGCCTTCTAAATAAGCTTACTACTACTACTACTACTAAATCTTTTCTGTTCTTGTATAAAAAATAAGTCAAAATAGAGATAGTTTGATTAACACAAAATAGATCCATGACTTTTTGGGGCAATGCAATGGTACTGTTTTTGAAAACCCTTTTATATAACTAATCAACACACTGTATTTTGTGTAACACTGCCTTCCAAGTTAGTAATATCTATAAATATGAGACTTACATGCATACAGTATAATGGATATACATTACAAACAAAAGATTCATGTTATGGTATCAACTTACCATATACAAAACACTGTTGCATGGTTGCTCACCTGCTCCAAGAAGTCTCGGCATATTACTCCAATATTGGTTAAGCTTCACTGGCTGCCACTTCAGTCCACAACTGATTTTAAAACAATTTTATTTCTTTCTAAACGTTGTAACAAACTTGCTCTTACATAGCTATCTGAGCACATCCTTGACTGTGCACCAACAAGCTGTCTTCGATCTTCAGATACACACCTCAGTGTTTCTGTCTCAAGAACTACCACTGTTGGAGACGGCCTTTTCCATCTATGGCCCTTGTTTTTGGAGCAGTCTCCCCCTTGGAGATGCAACCATGTAAAGCAATTCAGGTGCAGACTGAAAACCCACCTCTGTCGACTGGCTTTGAATGTTTCTTCATAAAGCCTGTACTAAGTGTTGTACGGCACCTTGAAAGTTGCACAAGATGCTGTATAAATCGCATTTATTATTACTATTAATATGCAGTATGACACCATACAGACAGCAATTGTATTCATTCAATTGTTTCACACACACGTTTATTACTTGTATTATTTTTCATTTTGTATGTGTAGAGCTCTTTTGCTGAAACAACACAGTACATCCCGATTACAATGGACTCAAGTACCCAGACTGGTCCTGACCTTTATCTTGGAAAGGTGAACAAGCACTCAGTTGGAATTCAGACCGAAATTCGCCACAGAAGTGCATCATCTCAAACTGAGTGGCCTGATGAGCCTGATTTGCCGTGGGTAGTAACTGTATACATATAACTCCCAGCGGAGAACTCCTGTTGTTAAAAACTGGTATTGCCTGATCATAAGTATGATTAAAAAAAGGGGACGATTTGTCAGCTGTGTCGGTCATCTTGGTTTATGTTAATGCTAAAATGTCAACACAAGGTACTGTGTGTGCATTATTGTTTTGAACCAGCAGCATCTCCGCATCATATGAAATGTGTCAGACCACTGTCACTGTTGGTACAGGCCCAGAAACATCAGTGGAGACATCATTTGGGGAGACTGGTGATGTATATGAACCATCTCACATAGAGGTCTAATACAGAAGACAACTTCATCTCGGCAGTGGATGAAAGAACAATAGTTAAATTTGCGATACTTGATCATATTAGAGAATTGTCTTGATATACTGTTGTTTTAAATTCCTATACCATCTTTCAAAGCAGCTACATGTGAAATCAAGAAAGGAGAGGTAGTGACATTCTTTTCACCATTGGGTAGTCTGTCAGTGCTGCTGCTGTGCCACTGTATTTAAAGGAGACACACAGGCACTCATTAACCAGTTCTGCACATTGTGCAACAAAATAATCAAGCACTCACCACCATATAGTAAGGAGCTCCCAGTTATAATATCCGTGCCAGATTTATTGAGGTGCGATACAAAAAACATGCCTTGATGCATTTCGGGAATGCTTTTTGAGAAAGGAACACTTAAAACGCTTCAAGGCATGTTTTGATTTTTTTTATGGCAGCTCAGTAAATATGGCACGAATATTATAACTGGGAGCTGCATCCTTACTATATGGTGGTGAGTGCTAGATTATTTTGTTGCACAATGTTCTATTTATCTTAAGCATGTTATAGTTATCTTAAGCTCCCCAACCCGGTGCGTACTCTTGTTTGTTGCGCCTCCAGTTCTGCACATATTTCAGCATTGGGTTTATATCAGCAAACGCATATTATGAGTTTGAAAGAGAATACCTGTTTCCAGAAGTGCCGAGTTCTTGGCACAATTCCCAATCAGTGATGTTGAAGAACTATGTGGCAGTAGTGTATGCTTAGCAGGGGACCAGTGCTGTGACAATCCCGGTTTATCAACCTTATACTGAAGTTACAGTATTCAATAGGAAACTAAACAATATGAAACAAAATGAAATAATAATAAATTATAGAACAAAATTGTAGACATTGCTCTAGAGCAGTTTGATGTGACAGTAATTTCTCTTGCCCTTGAGAAGGGGCCTTTTTAACCTGTCTGCAGAATATGTTAAAGCACTATATCAAAGCTGATGTTTAAATGGCTGATAGACATTGTGGCATTGCATATTTAATTACAAGGGATTTTCCAAGAAGGCGCATTAGTTTGACCTGTGGCATCCCTGTAAGAGTACATGTAAAACAATGGTGGAGGCTTGGAACAGTTGGCAGTGTGGGGTCAGAGTGTGGATAACCACTTATGGGGATGTTTAGAGAATTTGAAGCTATCACATTTTTTTACGTGACAAATTGGTGTCATGGACACCACATTACAACCATTCTTAGAGTTGGGCTTAGAAATGTCATGTACCTAGTCACACAGTTCTGCTTGACTATTTGGATAATGAAACTGTTCTTGGTAGGTTTGGACTTCCAGATATCTGGACCCCCAAAATATAAACTCGAGGGTCCAAAACAGAAATTACTGGAAGTCCTTAGGAGTCCCTCTGGCACCTGGTGGTATATCCGGCTAGGTTGAGGATGGGCGCCACGCAACATATTTTGTGTCCTGATGTACCAGTAGTACATCTCAGGGATGCAACATACTGTTAGAATTTTTTTGCAGATGTGCCACCAGTGAGTAAAAGGCATGGGTCTCTAGTGCCCTGTTATAAGAGTAGTTAAACAGTGGAGCATGCCACTCACCAGGCTTTAACAAAAGTGCTAACAAGTAAACCACTGATAATTATCTTAAATGCACCATTTTGTTCCACCACAGTGGTAGCATTGAGGTATTTCATGCTCTGCTTTGCAGATATTGCCCAAAATATGGTACTTCAGTCATGCTGGAATTATGTCCTGTGTGATGTTGACAAAAGTTCCAGAATCATGTTTAGCCCCTAAAGATGGAAAAAAAATTAAAACTGTATACCCCAAAGCAAAGAAGGATTAGAGATTAAACCCTGTGTTTCAAAACAAGAACTATAATCACTTTTGTGATGTGCTAGCAGAAGTTGTGAGGATCCAAAAAAGATTTATAGTATATGACTGAGTGTTGTGTAAGGAAATCCAAAAGAAATTGTACCACTGTAGTGATGTCACTGCGATGGTACAAGGACTTGAATTCTGTAACTGTTGCCATTTCTGTTTTGGCTCAGCCATGCAAGAGCAGTTACAGTGAGGAGCTGGAGCCCAGCAGTGGACATTTTCATAAGCTCACATGAACAATAAATGGTATCTAGTACAGTATGGGGAACTGGGTAGTTACTGAGCAGCTAGGTGCAAGTTTTTTTATTAATTATGGAAAAAAACAAACATTTTTGTTGGAGGTGGGGAAGCTTGTGTGAATTTATTTTTAGGAACCATATACTATAAAAAAAAAAAAAAATAACAGATAGAAAACCATGTACAGGCAAGGAATGTGTTTCCATCTCATGGTTGTGATGACAGAAGAGGCCCCTCAAGCTTTGCTGTCCAGGTCTCTTATGTCAACAGAACCCTTGATGGAAACACAGCCTTGTTGTGCATGGCTTCCCATCCACTATTCTGCATGTTGTACCTGACACACGTTCACCTGCCTGTCCTGTAAATAATGCTTCAGAGAACATTCTGAGGCATATGTCCAGGTTTCACAAGACTGCCTGATGTTTGATGTAAATTACACTGTCGATGAAAACCCAAACAGTGGAATTCTCTACTTGGTATGACAAATGGTTCTCAAACATCACTAAGAATCAGTCTCCTGGCAGGCAAGATTGTATGTTTGCCTTATTGTAGGTTGAGTGAAGGATAAATAACCAAGTAATTTGCTGGCCCCATTGAACCCTTGTTATGTATTGTAGGATTCTGTCTGTAAGTACAGAGCCGTTGTGTGTGGGGGGGGGGCAGGGTGCATCATTCCCTTGGACTCCTGTATGCACTGTACATGTACATAAATTGAGTTAAAGGCAAGGAGCACAGGCATCAATACAGTAAAAAAGGGGGATTGTAAAATACAGTCTGGGATTTTTTTAAACAATAAAAAGTGTTGATAATGAAGTAGGATGATGGCCCAACACCATAAAATAAGGAACGAGCAGCCTAGTATTGCTGTAATATTGTGGCTACAGTTAAATATTGTCTCATGCAGTTTTCTTACTCATCCTGGATGCCTCTCTTCATGCAGCATGGACTAATACTGCGTGCTCACACAGTGTCAGTTTTATGCCACTGTCTGTGGCACTAGCATTCCACTGCCTTGTGGAGGAACATGATTTACTCTGGCAACGGTCATGTGTGCCTGCTTCCCTGGACATGTCTAATGTCACAACATCTAGTGATCATGCACCCCACCCTTTACACATCCTCTTTCACAACATACAGGAGTTGTGGAAATACCAAGCCTCACCCACCATGGACACATTCTATGCTACAACATACAGTGTTTTTTCACCAAACATTATGGACTGTGTTACCATTGCACCCACTCAGTGTCTGCAGCACTAGTGTTCTGCAACCTTGTATGGGCACATGTCCTTTCTACCCAGATGGTGAGAGGAAAATTTCTGTGTGGTAGGTAAGGGCCGCTATAGGTTTGCGGGAGAGATAGGACATGAGTGTACAATCTCTGGGGAACACCACTGTCTGTGGCACTGGAGTTCACCACCTTGTGAAGACACGATACTCATGTTCCCCCGACATCCCATCTGTCAGCCTGCACTCTGTTATGGTAGTGGCCATTCAGTGTCTGTGGAACACTAGTGTTTGGGACACCTGTTACACAACTCTGTGTGTGCACAAAGTGCCCTTGTTAGTTTTGGACTGCAGTTTGGTACTTCTGTATACTAGCACACAAAAAACACGGCTTGGTAACATAATACTTATTAATAATAAACTTTATTTGTTTCAAGTGTAATTCAAAGCATACCAAAATGCTTTTGCAAAACACATGAAAGACAATAAATGATTAAAACCAATTAAAATGATTGTGTGATCTTTGAGGACATCTTCCTCCTTAGAGCCAAACTTTGGAACTGTAAATCACTGGCATCTGGACCACTTGAAAACGTTTGCCTAGCTAAAGCTGCCCATGTTGATGAATGTCAGCTCTGTCTGTTTAATGTGGATGGCGCCATACCTCCTCAGTGTTTCCTTCTACCATCAATCACTTGTAAGATTGTGAAAAATGGTTACTTTAATTTTAATGTTATTTCTTTATTTTTTTCCTACCTCACCCCACCAGCTGGGGCCTCCTTTGACTATCTACAGCACCATATCCTATCCTTCCGAGATCCCCCTACCTGGGTCCCTGGCCCTGTGGCCCATCCACAGCTGACCAGCATGTTATTCCTCCTGAGGCAGGGATGCCTTCAGCACCACAGTGACCTTCCCCTCCATCTTATGTCCCTGCAGGCAGAGGTAAAGACCGGGGTAACTCCAGGGACCAGGTGGGCGACATCCAATGGCGGATGTACTGGTAAGGAACAATGTTACATTCCCAGCTGGTGCCTTTCCCACCTTAGGCTTACATAGAAACATAGACCTTGACGGCAGCTAAGGACCACTTGGCCCACCCAATCTGCCCATTTCCCTACCTACTGGATAAGCTGCAGATTCTAGTTAACCAACAGCCTACTTCCTGCCACCCCCACTACAGTTGCCTTGTGTCTGTCCCATGCATGTTTGAATTCCCCCACTGTTTTAGCCCCAACAACCTCCCCAGGAAGGCAGTTCCACGCATCCACCACTCTCTCTGTGGAAAAAGATTTCCTCACATTACCCCTGAGCCGTCCCCCCTCTATCTTTAAATTGTGTCCCCTTGTTCTTACACATCTCTTTTTCTGAAAGATGCTACCCTCCTGGAATTTGTTAATTCCCTTGAGATACTTGAACGTTTCTATCATGTCCACCCTGTTCCTCCTTAAATCAAGGGTATACATATTAAGCTCTCTCAGTCTCTCTTCATATGATTTCTGATGCAGACCCTGCACCATTTTAGTTGCCCTCCTCTGGACTGCTTCCATCCTGTCTATGTCCTTGCGTAGATGAGGTCTCCAAAACTGCACACAGTACTCCAGATGGGGTCTCACCAACTATCTGTACAGAGGGATAACCACTTCCCTTTTTCTACTTGTGATGCCCCTTCCTATGCATCCCAGTATCCCCCTGACTCTCCTTACTGACTTCTCACATTGCTTACCCACCTTTAGATCATCTGATATGACTACCCCAAAGTCCCGTTCCATTTTTGTTGTTGTTAGTACCTCCCCTGCTATTGTGTACTCTCCTCCTGGGTTTTTGTTTCCCAGGTGCATTACTTTGCACTTCTTTGCATTGAATCTAAGTTGCATATGTCTGACCATTCCTCCAACCTCAAGCCCCTTCTCATCCTTTCTACGCCCCTTATGTATCAACTCTGTTACAGATCTTGTATCATCTGCAAAGAGGCATACCTTTCCTCCAGACCCTCTGCAATGTAACCTATAAAGATGTTAAAGAGGACTGGACCCAGTACTGAGCCCTGAGGTACTCCACTAGTGACCCCCTTTTCTTCGGGATGTGTTCCACTCACTATTACCTTCTCCTGTTGTGCAGCCACTTTGCAACCCTGGGACCCACTCCCAGGCTGGCTAACTTGATTATTAATCTTTTGTGTGGGACTGTGTCAAATGCCTTGCTAAAGTCTAGGTAGGCCATATCCACAGCCCCTCCCTGGTCTATTACTTTGGTCACCCAGTCAAAGAAATCTATTAGATTCGTCTGACATGACCTTCCTGCTGTAAATCCATGCTGCTTTGGGTCCTGTGCCCCGCTGTCCTCTAGGTATTCAACAGTTCTTTCTTTCAGAAGTGATTCCATCATTTTCCCTACCACTGAGGTCAAACTTACAGGTCTGTAGTTTCCTGCTTCTGCCTTGCTCCCACTTTTGTGAAGGGGAATCACATCTGCCCTCCTCCAGTCCTCAGGTACCACCCCATCCTCCCATGATTTGTTAAAAAGTGTGGTCAGTGGTGTCACTAGGTCCTCCCTTAGGATTCACCCCAGAATCTTAAAAGAACTATCAGGCCCCATTGCTTTGTCCACCTTGAGTTTTAGGAGTTCTTCCAGGACTCTTTCTTCTGTAAATGGACTGGTGTCAACCCCCCTACCCAGAGTGCTTCTATTGTCTGGTTTAGGTAACTCCTCATCATCTTTTGTGAATACTGAGCAAAAGTATTCATTCAGTATCTCTGCCTTTTCACTGTCTCCCTCTGCCCACCTCCCCTCTCCCTTATTAATCTTCACTATTCCTCCCTTAACCTTTCTATGCTCCCTAATGTACCTATAAAGGTTTTATTCCTTCTTAACTGACTTAGTATTCTTTCCTCAGTTTGGGCTTTTGCTATTCTGACTGCCTTCCCACTTCTTTCTGCTTTAATTGGTACAGTTCCTGCGTGCTCCTTCTGTGATGCCTTTTACTTTTTGAATGCAGCCTTTTCTCATAACGTTCCCTGCCACCTCTTTTGAGAACCATAGTGGTTTTTTACTCCGCTTTGTTTTCTTTATCTGTTTCACACAAAGACTTGTTACCTCTATGATGGCAGTTTTGATTTTTCTCCATTTTTCTTCCACCCCTCCTTTTTGGCCATTTGCTAGTGTATTCCTCAGGTATTCACCCATTTTGCCAAAGTCAGCCCTTCTAAAGTCTAGTATGCTTGTTTTTGTATGGCTTGTCTCCATGGTTGTGCCTATTGTGAAGCACACTGTGCAGTGGTCGCTTGTTCCCAGGTGTTTACTGACTTCTAAATTTGTGATCCTCTCTCCATTTGAGAGTACCAGGTCTAGTATTGCTTCCTCCCGAGTGGGTTCCAGCACTAGCTGTTTACAAGCCTGCTTCTGCAGGGCCACGAATGACCCTGCTCTTGATGTGGCTGCAGTACATGTCATCCAGTTAACATCTGGCATATTCAGGTCCCCATCAACAGTATCTCCCCTTTTTCAGCCATTTTGAAGCTTCCCTGATAAGTGGCGTGCAGTGTGACCTGGCAATGTCGGGCATGCCTCCGACCTGTTCACATAGCAATGCCGACCGCCTCCTCCACCATGCTCCTTACTCTGTGGTCTCAGGCTCACTGACCCCCAGCAAATGGGTCGAAATATCGCTCAGCATCACAACCCTTCCCCTTCAGAGGAGGAGGAGTGCTATCAACCAGATGCTTAATTCTCCAAACCTGGCTGACCCTCTGATGCTGCAGGCTTGTTCCCAAACTCAGATCATTGGTGCTGCAAGAAGTAGCAGTACAGCTGCGCAAGTGGGCCGGCTGTTATTTCTGTTTCTTTATTTTATTGTTTTGTATTACTGCATGCTGTCATTGCTTCCCCGAAGAAGCCTTCACTTTCTCTCTTCTGTCAGTGCAAGGTGAAAATATTTTGTGACAGTGTTCACATACTTTGTGTTTGCTAACTGGGCTTCTTGTATAACATAAAGAACTGTGCCATTTGCAAAAGGCTTTAACCAGGCCATGAGGAGATGTCAACAGAAGGCTTTAGAACATTTTTTTTTAATTTTACAATTTTTGGCTAGAAAAGACACACTCAGCCAAGGCTTGTGTTCAGGTGCATCCTGGGATCACAGGGAAGTTAAGTAACTTACTCATGGTCACACAGTATGCAAGTGGTGGCTGTGGGATTCCGATCCAGTTCTCTAGGTTTGCAAATCAGTGCTCTTAACTACTATGCTATACTGTCTCCCCTGCAAAAAATGGAAAATGGCAAGCATCTGGCTTTGGCTTCTAGCCCAGAGTCCCCAACTTATTCCGCCTGATCTTTTTCTGGAGAACCCCGCCAGTTTTCTTTTTGGGTGGCCATGCTGTGGTCATTGTGGAAAACAACAAAAACACTTTTCATTGAAGGAGAAGTCACAAAGGCTTCTTTGATGGAACATCATCGCAAACAACCGAAGTCTTCCAGGTCCAGGTCACCGCTGAATCCCTTTGAGGGTAAGTATTTGGTCACATCATCCGCCCCTGTTGCTGACTTGACCATTGCGCAGACACCAAGGTCAAGTGCAGACTGTGACACTCCCGCCGTTGGCGCTGTTCAGCCCATTCATAGGATGTCGACAGGCACAGTCCTGTCGCACTTTTTATCAACTCCACTGGCAAGGACTGTAAATGCTAGTACTGTTGTTCTAGTGTCTGTCTTAGCAACATTTGCTTTCCTTGCCATTGACGATTTTTCTTTCAATGGCTCAGCCATCAGCATCATGTGTTGCTTCCTCTGGGATTGCTGACCCTATACACCACCATTGCAGCCTTAGCAGCCCATGATTTTTGTGGTCCCTCCTCCTCCTCTTCCACAGCCTGAGGAGGCAGAGAAGGAGTATAATTTTGACCTTTTAGAAATGGAGGAAGAGGATGTTGAGGAAAAGTATCCTGCTTATGGCTTTGAATCCAGATCCACTGTCTTCTCCTGTGACTTGAGATCAGTTGTCCCCTGTAGTGAAGTCACAATGGTTTATATGCCAGGTCTCCCCCTTATTCTGCCTTATTTCAGTCTTTACTGTGCTCATGCAGGACAACCTAGGTTTTGCTGTTGAAGAGGAGGACTCCACTGGGAGGAATCTATATGAATTCATTGAAGTTTCCACTTTCCCTTCTGAGGCCATTTCTCTGACCTACCCTGCTTTGGAGGATACTACCATGGCTGCCTGGTACAGGCTCAGTATATTGCCTGCTGTCCCTATCCTGCCCTTCTACTTAAGCCTTCCATGCCACTCAGCCTGAAAGGGACTCAGTTGGCATCATGGCTGCTCATGATAAGACTCAGGCTCCCTGTCATCTGAGCTGTCTGCCCCGGGAAGGAATCCAGAAAGTTGGACATTATGGGCATGCTGACTTGTGCCTCCGCTCCACTAGGCTTTTATATTTCCAGTTGTCAGGCTTACATGATTAAATATCAGAATAGCCTGTGGAAGCCTTTATCTACTGTGGTGGATAAATTGTCGAGTGTCTTTGCCGTGACCGAGGTCTAGCAATGTGTAATGCAGTTTGGTGACAGGTGAACATTTATTGCATTCTGTTTACGATGCCTCTGGTCATGTAACTGCTTCTGGCATCTGCCTCCACCACTATTAAAGGCAGCGGAGGACTGGTTTTGCTACCAGTATTCAACAGTCTGTTCTTAATTTGCCCTTTCGTATCCAGAAATTATTTATCCATGACACGAAGTGCATAGCAAAGGACTTGCAGTCTCTTCCAAAATGACTTTTCACTTCTTGAAATCCCTTGCTTACCAGCCCCCTTATGGATGTAGTGACATTTCCTTTCATAGAGACTCCCACTCCTCCCTTTCATAGTGTCTGGTATGGTCTTCCAGTGAGGCCTTGATGCCTGCTCCACCTTCTGACTCCCCCATCCCAGGGATTCAGATAGGGGAAGGATCTCCCTGTTTCTGACAGACTGGCAGACGATTCCGTCAAACGGGTTCTTTCTTGATATTACTGTAGACGGTCACTCACTGGAAGTGTGGTAGCACTTGCTCCAGTGCATCTTCCCAGGCCTTATCACTGTTCTCCAGAGAATCTGTTGGTCCTTTTGACCAGAGTGTACACTGTTGGGCAAACTGTCTATTCAGCCTGTACCCTTGGCCAAACAGAATTGGGGTTTCTGTTTAAGATATTTCCTTGTCCCAAAGAAGATGGGCATTCTACACCCCACCCTGGTCCTCGAGAGGCCTGAAAGAATACATTGATTTCAGAAAGTGTTGCATTGTCTCGCTGCTGCTATTTTGATTGTTCCAATGACTAGCCTCCACCGGTAAATTCTCCAGCAGATGCTTTATGCACAGTGGGCCCAGGCTGTAAAATCCCTGGATCATACTGTCCTGGTCACGGACCCCATACACCAAGCCCTTTGCTAGTGGCAAGACCATTCCCATCTGCTTCCCCCCATTCTTCCATCTCTCCCCATGGGAGGTCTTCATCACTTTTGGAATGGTTTTGGGGACCCCAGCTGGATGTACTCAAGACCCAGACTATGTGGTCCCCCTCAGACTGCTCTCTCCACATCAGCATTCTGGAGATGAAGGGCTGTTTTTGTTGGCCTGGTCTTCACCATTCACGTTCAAGTCCATCATTTGCTGTTTTGAACAGCTATTTTCTGTCAGTTTTGCAGTCCTACCCCCTCTGCCATGAAGCCACGTGGGTGTATGAGTGAGCAGTGGCACCTCATTGCCATGTTTCTGCCTGGCTCTGTGAACATCCTGGTGGAATCTCAGCCAGTTGCTCAGTCCATGAGTGGAAGCTGCTAGATGACCTCTTTGCCTGTTTAGGGTCATCCTGATTTGGACCTTTATTTATCCTCACTCATCGCAAAACTGCCACATTTTTGCTTGGTTGCTTTAGGGCCTGGAGTTTTTGGCATGACACTTTGTCTCTCTCTCCTGGAAAGGGAGGTTTCTGTATGCCTTTCCATCAATCCATCTGATTCAGCGAGTACTGGGTAAGCTTTGGGCGGATGGGCCATGTGGATACTAGTGACCCCCTTCTGGGCCAGTCAGGTTTTGTTCTTTCTGCTGTGGCAGGATGCAGTGGACCCACCTGTCCCGCTCCTACTATGAGCAGGTTTGCTGTGGTCGGAAGTGGACAGTTTGCTGCATCTGGACATTCAGACACAGCAGTTTCATGTCTGGCTCCTGAGGGCACATAATTGTTCTACTTTAAGGTCTTCTGGGCTGTTTTAGATGTTCTGCTGGTAGCTTATAAACCATCTAATTGGAACATATTTTCCTTGAAATAGAAAGTGTTCAGTATTTGGTATGCCCCTCAAGCTTAACACCCATTTTCACGACCATTGTTGCCTGCTTTCTGCCCCTGTAGGACTGTGGCCTCCATTACTGTTCTGTGAAGGTGTGCATTTTGGCCTTTCATGCCTTCATAGGGGGAGGCAAGACTGTGGCCCAGTTGAAGGTGTCCCGCAGAGTCCGTAAATGACTACTGCATTTGTGTACCCTGGTCCATTGGCTGGTTTCATTTTGGGACCTCAACTTGATTCTGGTGTTTCTTACACAGGTTCCTTTTGAAGCTGCTGGCATTTGTGATATTCATTTCCTTTCATGGTAAACGCTTTTTCTGGTGGCAGTTACCTCTGCTCAACAGGCTTCCCAGCTGCAGGCTTTGGTCGCAGATCCACGTACCTTGTGCTTCACTGTGACTGGGTTTTATGACACATCTATCTTACGTTCCTTCCTAAAGTTATTTCTCAGTTCACACTAAACCAAACTATCCATCTTTCTGTCCCTCAGAATGTTGGAGACGTCATCCTGTATTCTTTTGATATCTGTAGGGCATTATGCTTTTATTTGGACCACACAAAGGACTGCAGAAAGTTCATGCAACTTTTTATTTCATTCAGCCCCCCCCCCGCCCAATAGTGGGTGCCCCTATAGCTAAGCAGTGCCCTTCAAGATGGATGGCATCCTACATTTCTTTTTGTTACCGGTGTCGTAGGGTGTGGGTGACCATGTGGACTAATTGGTAGTGCAACACAAATGCGTTTTGTAAATTAACAAAGTTTATTCAAACAACATCAAGTCTTGCTGTATTCTGACACATGCAGTTAGCTCCAGCACTTAAACTGCTCCGGAGAGGAAAGAGTTAACGCTAT
This sequence comes from Neoceratodus forsteri, assembly GCA_016271365.2. Taxonomy (NCBI): domain Eukaryota; kingdom Metazoa; phylum Chordata; order Ceratodontiformes; family Ceratodontidae; genus Neoceratodus; species Neoceratodus forsteri. Next base: position 1,851,908,756 of record CM057449.1, read on the forward strand.
GCCAGAGCATAGAATGTTGGGCTCGAGCTCAGTTCAGACCTCTGTCTGCTGCACTTCAAAGTGTAACCGTCAGATTCTTTACTCTGCCTAACTGAACAGTCACTCCGGAGATATCTCCTCCGCTTATCGGTTCGGTCTCAGTAAAACGTCAGTTTTTAAACTGTATTTTGTCTTATTTTTTTGGTTCAGATCTCTGGTCTGCGGTACAGTAAGTGTTGTAGGTAGTGGACTTTAGTTTAGTTACTGTTTGTTTTCTGTATTTTGTGTGGAAATTGTAAAGTTTTTCAATTGGTCCGGTTTGGAACCGATTGTACTGTTTGATTTTGTTCTTTAATTTCTTAGTGTGAGGTATTCAAAAAAATCTGTTGGTTTAAAAAAAAAAACATATTTTTAGATATTTTTTTCCACAGCCCGTAACACGGTTGGTAACCGATAGGGGGTCTTGCCTGGCTTTAATGCTGCTAAAGGGTAAGTGTTAGGATGGCTACGTCTGAGAAACCCAAGAGAAATGCCAGGCCCACTGGGTTTCAACACTGTAGTGAGTGTGGGGATGCCTTTATTAAGGTAGACCCTCACACCACCTGTGTTTATTGTCTGGGGTTTGACCACCTCGATTCAGACTGCCAAATTTGTAAAAATTTCCTGAAGGCCACCCTGGATAAGAGATTGGGTAGGTTTAGGGGAAGGAGGCCAAGAAGTCCGCTGATCCGGATGGCAAGCTCGGTTCGGCTATGACCGAACCTGAGGGAGTGCCCACTGACCTGGGGGATACTTTCTCGGGTAAAAGCAGAGCCGATCCTGAGGGGGTTGTTTCCATCTAAGAAGAAGAGAAAATCAGCCAGTTCGGATCCAAAACCGCAACGCCCAACTGCCGAGGGGATAGCCAGAGCGATAAGTATTGTGGAATTGCTCCGACCGGTTCTGTCCGATCTGGCACCTCTCAGTAGGCGCTCGGTTTGGTCGGTTCCTCTGGTTCCGGAATATTATCTGGATGAATATTATGAACTGGATTTGGAGGGGGAGGAAGGTTACGATGATGGTGATGGTGATGATGGTGTGGAAAGTCTGGATGAGCCCATTGATCCGGACATCTCCCCAGACAGACCTTCCAGTGTTTCCCCTCCTAGGCTTTCTGAGTCCCCTTCCCACTATTTGTTCTACAAAAAAGTGGCAGAGACCCTCCAGCTCCCTCTGGTTGAAGCTGTTGAGGAACAAGAGGAGCCTGACTGTAGAAATGATGGACATCCCAGAGTCCAAGAGGCTGTCTATTCCCCTCCATAAATCTTTTGGAAAACAGACACAAAAAATTCTCCAGACACCAAATTCATTACCTCCTGTGGACAGGAGGTGTATGCTGTCAGGCTCAGGTACGGAGTACTTGTTCCAACAATGCAGCCATGTTGGGGTCATGCAGGCTGCAGCTTGTGACAAGGCTAATATACCTTTGGCTTCACACACCCCAGATAAAGACTCTAGGAAGGTGGATGCTATGGTCAAAAAACAGTACTTGGCATCCTCCTTGGGACTCAGACAGGCAAACTATATGGCCTACTCAGCCAGATACCAGAAGTCCAGATGAGATACTGTTCTGGAACTGGCTAAACAGGCTTCCCCCAGCTAGCCAAAGAGCTGGAGGAGGTGACTGCTGATGGGATTGAGGCATCTATGGTCCAATTTCATGCTACTGTGGACTCTAATGATGTGTCATCATGAGTCATGGCTACATCTGTGTCTCTTCGGAGATTTGCTTGGCTCAGATGTACTAGCCTCTCACAGGACACCCAGGCTAAGGCCATGGATTTCCCTGTGGTGGGTAATTCTTTGGGGAGCAGACAGAATTACATGAAAAAGATGGACGAATACAGGGCCACCTATAGGATTGCACAGGCCAAGGAAAGGCAGGCAACTCCTCAAAAGCAGCAGTCTAGGGGCAGGGGCAGGCTTTCTACCAGGCACAGGCCTCCTCTCCTGTTCCTCAGAGGAAGAGGCAGAAGGGGGATGAGCAGGGCTGCATACTTCTCCCAGTCCAAGGCTTCTGCCAAGCTGACACCCTGATATGTCAGCCGGGTTGACTCCCCTTTTCCAGTAGGAGGCAGGCTGGCTTACTGCTTTCAGCCCTGGAAGTCTGTTACCTCAGACAAGTGGGTCTTGGAGGTAGTAAGCCAGGGACTGGCTCTCGGCTTCAAAAAATTTCCAAAGCTGAGGGTCAGGTCTTTTCCACCTGCAAACATCTCCAAAACCATTGCCCTAGAGGCAGAGGTTTCCTCTCTGCTGGCTCTCAGAGCCATAGAGTTTCCTACTCCACGCAGGGGCAAGGGTCTGTACTCCAGATACATCCTTACCGCAAAAAAGACGGGAGTGGCGGCCCATCCTAGACCTAAGATACTTAAACAAGCACCTAGTCAAGCCAAAATTCATAATGGTGACTCTGGGAGTAATACTTCCCTCTCTGAGGCCAGGTGATTGGGTAGCCTCCCTGGACCTCAGGGATGCCTACTTTCACGTTCCCATCAGGTGCTCCCACAGAAAGTACCTCAGGTTCGAATTGCCTTCAGGCCATTATCGTTTCAGAGCAATGCCCTTCGGACTAAAATCAACACCAAGGGTGTTCACAAAATGCCTAGCAGTAGTAGTGGCCTTTCTAAGGAGACCAAGCATTTCAATTTGTCCATACCTGGATGACTGGCTCATTGTGGGGCAGTCTCCAGACCAAGTCAAGTCAAACCTGCAAGTGTCCCAACAATTGATCACTTCTCTGGGATTCCTTCTCAATCTCCCAAAGTCAGTTCTTGAACCAGTGCAACTCCTGACCTTCATAGGGATAGAGTTGGACACTGTCCAAGCAAAAGCTTTTCTTCCTCTGGCAAGGGTAAAGGCCCTTACAGACCTGGCTTCTTCTTTCCACCTTCTGGTGTCTCGACCAGCAAGGCACTTTCTTCGGCTTCTAGGCCACATGGCAGCTTACGCTGCAGTGGTACAGGGAGCCAGATTTCAGATGAGGGACATTCAATTCCATCTGAGGTCCTTTTGGTCTCAGAAAAGAAATCCCCTAACCAAACTGATTCCAGTGACTCAGACTCTGATCCAGGTTCTCCAATGGTGGTTGAATCAGGACAGCCTCAGGCAAGGAGTCCCATTCATCACCCAAACTCATTCTGTGGTATTAACCACAGACGCTTCTCTCCTGGGATGGGGAGCTCACTTGGGAGCCCTCACAGCACAGGGAGTGTGGTCCCCTCAGGAGTCTCTACTTCATATCAACCTTCTGGAGCTCAGGGCAGTGTATCTGGCTCTTCAAGCTTTCTCAGACTCCGTACAGAACAAGGTGATTCAGGTCAGGACAGACAACACCACCACCATGTGGTACATCAACAAGCAGGGAGGCACTCGGTCTATGGCCTTGTGCATGGAAGCCATGAAATTATGGTCTCTGGCTTATTCCCTGCAAACATCTCTGGTAGCACTCCACCTTCCAGGGAAGGACAATGTGCTAGCAGATGCTCTGAGCAGGATATCTCAGCGCCATCACGAATGGTCCCTGGATCCCCTAGTGTTAAATGTCATTTTCTCAAGATGGGGCACTCCAAAGATAGATCTCTTTGCAGCCCCAGACAATCACCAACTTCCTCTCTTCTGTTGCAGACCCCAGTCATGGGTTCAGTCCCCCTGGATGCTCTAGTTCTGGATTGGGAGGGGAAATTTCTGTATGCCTTTCCTCTGTTGTTCAAGGTTCTGGTCAAGATAAGGTCACAATCATGCAAAGTGATCCTGATTGCACCAGACTGGGCCGGACAGCCTTGGTATCCTCTATTGCTGTCCATAGCAGTCCATCTTCCCCTATCTCTTCCCAAGAAACACAATCTGTTAACCTCCTCTCAGGGGAGGATATGGTATCCCAACCATTGGTCTCTCAACCTCAAGGTGTGGCTTTTGAAGAGTTAGAATATGCAAGTCTGCATCTGTCTCGGGGTGTTCTGGATATTCTCAAAGCGTCTCGAAAACCTGCCACCAGAAAAAACTTATAATTCCAAATGGAAAAGATTCAGCATTTGGTGTTCCAAGAGGGATTTCTCTCCAGATACTGCTGATTTGGCTATAGTTCTGGATTATACAGTTCATCTTAATGGCTTAGGCCTCAGGCCAGCTACTCTGAAAGTACACTTGTCATTCCTGTCAGTGAGGAAGGCTTCCTCCCTGGCATCTCGTCCTGTTTTCTGTAAGTTCTTTAAATGTTTGCTCCATACCAACCCTCCCTTTAAAGACCCTACTCCTGCTTGGGATCTTAATGTTTGCATTGCTCAGCTTATGCAACCCCCTTTTGAGCCTTTGGCCTCAGCAGAACTTAAGTACTTGACTTGGAAAACTGTGTTCCTGGTAGCTATCACTTCTGCCAGGCACATCAGTGAATTACAAGCTGTGTCAGTGGAGCCTGATGTTATCTCATTTCATAGAGATAAGGTGGTTCTTAGAACTAACAGGAGGTTCTTGCCCAAAATGGGTTTCAGATTTTCATCTGAACCAGTCCATGTCTCTTCCTGTGTTCTTCACTGATCATTCTTCTTCAGGAGAGAGAAGATTACACAGTTTGGATGTTAAGAGGACACTTAGCTACTACACTGAGCACACTAAGGCACTTAGGTTTTACTGTCCTCAGCTGTTTCTCACTTATGGTGAAGTGGGAAAGGCTAAACCTGCTACTAAGAGAACTATTGCCAGTTGGATTGTCTCTTGTATACAATTCTGCTATGAAAAGCTAGGCAAAATACCCCCCTCAGGCCGAGGGCTCATTCGACTAGAGGTACAGCTGCTTCTCTGGCTGCTGCCAGAGATATACCCTTACTAGAAATATGCAAAGCAGCCACCTAGAAAACAGTCCATACCTTCACCAAGCATTACTCTCTGGATATCCAGGCTAGGAATGATGCTAGGTTTGGCACAGCAGTACTGAAGAGCCTATTTCCAAAATAGGTTCGATACCCTCCTCCTTGGGGGTACTGCTTGGTAGTCTGCCTATGCCAAAATACAGCAAGACTATATGTTGTTTGAAGAAAAAATTACTCACTTTAGTAATTGTGTTTCTTCTAATGGAGTCTTGCTGTATTTTGACCTCCCTCCCTGCTTCCCCTCTCAGAACCTGTTTTTTTGGGAAGTGGGCTAGCAGGTACAGTGTTGCACCTCAGGGGTGTTCTTGGCACTCCCCCCTTTTAGAAAGGGGGAGTGGGTTCTGTTTATGTTGTTTTTTGTAGTTATGTTGTTCACTACCTGGTTATTTTTTTTTTGGGTTCTCGACTTGAGTCTTTTGGGACCCACAAAATTGGTTGCCTTTTGGCTAGTTCATTTACAATTTTCACCTAGGAGGTGTAGTTAGTTAGTATTAGCTCATAAGAATCTGACAGTCACACTTTGAAGTGCAGCAGACAGAGGTTTGAACCGAGCTCAAGCCCAACGTTCTATGCTCTGGCATAGAGTTAACTCTTTCCTTTCCAGAGCATTTCAAGTGCTGGGGCTAACTGCATATGTCAGAATACAGCAAAACTCCATTAGAAGAAACACAATTACTAAGGTGAGTAATTTTTTCTTTTGTTACATCAGAAGTTTCTTCATAGCAGGACAAATGTAGTAACAGTGAACTGGTAAAACAACAGAAAATAACTGGATGGTAAATAACAGTTATAGCATGAATTACACATGGCTAGAAAATGTGTTCTTCTCCCAACATCTTGGAGCAATTCACAGAGCTCCCTGGAGTCTGACTCAGACCCAAAACCTATCTACTTGAGTTTACCACCACTAGTCCTTTATACAGGTAGAAGCACATGTGATCAGCTTAGCTCCGCCCACATCTTTGAGCTTGGAGAAACTTTTGATCTAACCACATTTATTATAATATAAACACATATACAGGCATTTCATCAGTTCACATACATATACATGCTATTCAATCTATTTTATCTGTGATCCTGGCTCTTTCCAGTCAGCAAGGACCATCCAAGCACCACCCCCAACAAAAGTACAGCATAAAACAGAAAATTTAGCATCCGGACGTCCGGCACTGTAGCTGCCTTTCGGGGTAGTGGCGCAAGAAGCGGGTCAGACTGCAAGCTGGAGACCCGAGGAAACATACATAATGTGCCCTATCAACGTAAGTGAAAATTCACCAGCAGAGCCTACTTATTTGTTACTTTTAAAACACAGGCTCCCTTAACACTTGTACAATGAGTTAATCCTGTAACCTGCTTACTTAAGCGAGACTTGCAGGCTTTTACGAATGTGCGCACAGTCGTGATTCTAAGGGGACAGAAACAATTAGTGTAGCCTATGAAGCTGCACCATCGAACAGAAAAACAAAACAGCTCTCGCTTTCTCTCAGCGGCAGCTACCTACTGCTAACTGCTTTCCTGGTTTCATATGATGCACCATTCAATATATTATCAGCTTCTCTTGTTGAAGCAAAGGAGAAAAGTTTCTAAGAAGTGAATCTGAGCTGCATTTAAACCAGGGGATTAGTTCTCAGCACTGTGTTAGCTAGGAGCAGCGGCGGAAATTGACAAAATTACTGTTGAGCCGCTTGCTCCCTTTTCTGCTGTTTCGGGTGTATCCCTTGGATTTGGAAGGAGCAGCGTGAACCAAACAGACCGCAAAGGAAATAACTTTCACTGTTTTATTATCTTCTTGGGATGGCGTCTGAATTTACAAGCGCCGCCTTGCCCCAAGACACTCTGTTGCGGTCTGTATTTGTACTGCTGAGCCTATGCAAGCTCTTAAACAGTGGTTCTAAGGCACAGACAGAGAAAATACCCCAGCAAAGAAATGTTTCTATATGTATCACAATGAGTTCGCTTCTTGAGTGAACTCATAATAAGAGGCATTTCATTTTTCTAATATTTTAGCGACTCTTCGGCTACTGGATGGTGGGGTTAATTACATACAGCCTAAAGCTGTATAACCCAGACAAATCCCTGCTTAAAAAAATGCTTAAAACTGCGCTTTTACGGATGGTTTTATTCCTTTTTCAAACTCTATAATTTGTCACATCATTTTAACAGGATTGCGACTTTAACCAGATAGATAATGAACACAGCCTGAATATATAAGCAGTGAAGCCGAACCGTCAAGAGGAAAAGCCCAATCCTATTAAAGGCCTTTCCCTGAGTGGCAGCTTCCACTGTATTTTAATCTATTCTAGCCTTCTACTTTCTCAGGAATTCTTCTGACATAAGGGCAAAACTAAAGGAACTCCATTTTTTTCATACAGGTAAAGAGGAAACAACATTTTCCTTTTTTTTTTTAATTTTTTTATTTATTTACTAGAAGAGGAGTCATTAAGGGGGGATACCATTCATCTCCTTCTTACTAACACAGGCAAAGCTTATTGCACAATGCTTTAAGGACAAATTGTCCCTCGTTTTGAAAGCACTCCTATCAATACCTGAATCCTGGTTCAAAGCGGGAACTTGTGGCAGAACCCCTTGACGCACCCCGCGTTTTGGAGCACCATTTGTCTCCGAACTCTTTAGAGGACAACATACGCTCTTATGGCCCCCTGCTCATCACAGGCACCACCCTGTGACAACCGAAAGCACAGTAAGAAGCTACTGGGTGTTGTCTGATCAGGTCACCCATGGTGTGGCCTTTTCTTTGGCTTGTTTTTGTTCAGTCTCAACAGCTGACATATGCTCTGCCACCACATGGAGTTCTGTCCACATATAAAATAATGGATAGGGAACTGTGCATAACTAGGCTGTGTTTCCATTGAGGGGGTTGACGACATGCTAGACTTCGAGAGCGAAGCCTGAGAAGTCCCTAAGATGTCATCAACCCCTGAGATGGAAACGCAGCCTTGTCTGTGAAAGGTTTCATATCTGTTATTTTATACAGTATATGGCATTCTGCTTCAAAAAAAAAAACATTTTTCATTGTTTAATCATCTGTTAACTCTCCAAGCCACAATCTCCTGCACTCCGCCTGCTGCTCCTGCTGCCACATAGGCTTACTTTGTCCTGAGAAGGCAGGGTTCGGACAGGAATCCCTTTTTTTGTTTTTTTTGACAGAAAGCACTTCATATTTAAAAAGCTGGGGGAAGATGGATGCTGAAGTGAACATTTGTATGTAAAAGTTGTATAGTGGTGACATGGCTATTATACTACAACAACTTTTTTGACCTTTGAACTGTCTTACAATTGCTTTTTGTGGTACTTCGAAATCTTGGTACAATAAGGGGCAACCATATACTGTACTTTCATTGTCTGTACCATAGAGCCAGAATTCACCTTCCCTCCTACCCCCTTTGGTGTTTCAGTTGGCAAAATCTGGAAGATGTATCCATTCCTGCTTGCTTGGTCTTCCTGTTTTCTGCAGCCTTTCAAATTACCTTTTTTCCTTTCCAGAGCTACTGCCTCTCCTGTTGGCCTTGTGGGGTTCTGGTCTTCCATTGCTGTCGGTATAGTACAATTTCGAGCTTGTCTCCAACGGGAAACTGAGAGGTATGGGGCTACCACGTTATATGAGCTGCACTAACATATGGCTACTTGGTCAAGCCTCCTGGGCAGACGTTTCTGAGTAGTCCTGATGCCGACGGCTTTACTGTTCCAAAGTTGTGGCTCTATGGAGGATAGTCTCATAAAGATCTACTGCTACTGGTAATTGACAAAGGTTTTTGTTGCCAAATAATTCTACAATGCTTCAAACTGTAGTAGTAGTATATGTGCACATGTGCAAAAGCTAAACAAGTGCACAGTACAAATGTTGAGCATGTCAGACATGAAATACACTAGTAAACCAGTCATGGAAACCCTGCATCCCTTCAGATGGCTACAATCCAGCATACTTCTCCTGTGGAAGACGTTTGTGAATCTTGTTCAAAATGTATGGTGGTATCACTACATGGTGTCCATATCTCTCCTTCCATCATGGGCCCAGTTACGTGGTACATGGCCAGAATATTAACCTGAATGATCTGAAGAATAATGTGGAAATATTTGTAAATTACAATGTTTCACCTAATGTTTACCTTTATTGCTATGTGTTTATTGAAAATTGGGAATCGGTTGTGTCCAAATTTTGGAAATAGAGATGGGCAAAGTAGGCAAACTTCGTTATACGAATTAATTTGTGGATTTTGCGCAGTTCGTGGACCGTGAAGTGCAGAATTTTGCTGCAGAGTGTGGCATTTTGCCTGCCAAATTCTACACTTTCTGGCAAAATTCCGCACTTTGCGGCAAAAACTTCACAATTCAGGCCAAGTTAAAGTTTTACAGATCGTGGGAAGCTTCACGAAGGGCAAATTTTTGCCACTTCGTGCGAACTTTTGACAGTGAAATTTTACTTCACCACATCTTTAATTGGAAAATGATACAATAATATCGTGTAAACAGAAGTTGGTGATAACCTATGGTTTGTGTAAAATTTAAGTAGCAGAACTTTACCTATTGCTCCAATCAGTGTTAGCACCACAACCCATGAAGTAATGAAGTTGTCTAAGCAAAAGTCTCGACACCACCGATGTCAAGAGAATCCTGCTGGTCTGTCCCATGTCCTCCTGTTTCCTTAATGCAGTATTTTCATTCTGTTCATTTATGTCCCTAATGGATTCTGTGCATCATAAACATGCTAGTGGGAGTGTGCATTGCCCAGATTCCGGCCAGCTGGTGTTACCTTAGACAAGCCCTGGGCTCTTCAGCTAATGTATAACTGTTGCTGTCCAAATTTGGCTTCTGCTCATATCATCTGCTCTTCTTCAGGGTATCTCAGTCATCGGGTACCACCGTAGGAACTTCACTGTCGGTGAATGGGAAATGCACATGGAAGATTTTCAGCAGTACAGCTGGGGCCTCCCACGCTGTCAGGGTTCATAAATATCACCAACCCTATATAGGCGTGGGTGGCCCCGCTCCCTCCTCAGTTCTTTCGAGCCATCGCAGTGTTTGCACCTTTTTTGGCCTACGGCCTTTTTTTTTCTACAACCCTCACAGAAATTTTTTCCTTCTTTTCTTTTATCTCGAGAGTGAATCTGTCTTTTTCTGTCTTCCATTGCTGCCGCTATGGAAAGAAGATTGCCTCTAATGATGAAAACTTTGTGTGTCTCTGCTGTGTTGGACCTGATCACAACACCTCAGATTGTGAGCTCTGCTAACAATTTACCCAAACCACCCTTAGGTGGCAAAGAAAAGCTCTAAAAACTTTCATGGAACAGCAGGCAGCCAGCTCCAAGATGGGGTCCTCTGAGGCACCAGCTACACAGTTTCCGTCTGGATCTAAGAGCTCCCAAGTCAAAGACAAGTCCTCTGAGAAAAGTCATAAAAAAGACTGGGATTGTGATCGCTCCCCCCAGCGGCTGTCCCGATCCCCGTCGGCCTGTCCTTTGGGGGGCTCTTCAGCGGCTGCCCTGACAAAGAGACCTGCTGTCCAGGTCCTGGTTCACTCCAGACCCATACTGACATTTGCTCTGCCTGTTTCTCAGGGGGCAATGCTGGCACCTCCTCATCGATGACAGGGTCGTCATCGAGGACCACCCCTTTGTGACCCACCCCTTCCTCACCGAGGGCTACAGGCTTGTTGGGCCTACAGTCTGGTATGTCGGCCATGGTGCTGTCAACTCCTCCGGCGACTATGGACTTGAATAAAGTTCTCGTCCGCTTCACTAATGTTATAGCCCAGCAGTTTGCTGCCTTTAACAGGCCTTTGTTGCCAGCGCTGTTGACAATGCCTGCATCGTCAACACCATACTTGACCACGGGAACCTGTTCAGGGACCGTCGGCAACGCGTCGACGGTCCTGAAAGAAAAGGTTGGCGTTGAAGGAGTATCATTCTCCCCTCATCCTTCCAGAGGAGGCAGAGGAAGAGGATCAGTGCTAGACTTCTGACAAGTCTACGGTCTCTTAAGTCAGTGAAGAATCAGTCAAGCACCTCCCCAGGTCCCCACCATGGATGCTACCTACTTTAATATTATGAAGCAACTGTCTTCCACAATGGGGTTCTAGACAGAGAAGGAGGATGCCACCAGAAAGGAGTCTCAGAGGACTGATCTCTAGGGCAAAAGGGTGTATGCTTCCTCCGCCCTAGGTTTGAGGATTGCCAGCTATCTGTCCCACATGGTTAAGTTCCACAACACCAACTGGAGGGAAGGGCAAGACTGCTGTCCAAGCCCTTCCGGATGGTGCCAAGAAACAAGGGTTGCTTCAATACTTTCAAACTGCTGAGGATGTTGGCAAGCATCTCCTTAGAGCCATCCACGACTTATCTGATACAGTTACCAGGGTGGCTGTCACTGGCATCTGCCTACGTAGACACTCTTGGCTCAGAGTTTATAGGTTCGCTGCTGATGTGCTGAATAAGGTGCTGAATGCCCCTTTTAATGGCACTAAACTTTTCGGCCCAGATGTCCAGCATGTCATTAATGATCTGCAGGTCTCTGGCACGGCTCTTAAGTCTGTCCACTCCCTCTACCACACTCAGCAGCATGGTAGGGGGCGTTCTACTTTTTGTAGGCTAACAGGTCAGGCTCTGGCTCTCATCCCCAGGGAAAGTGTAGAGCCCAGTCTTCCTTGCCTGCCCCCTCCCAAGCTGGAGCGGCAGTCAAGCATCCCAGAACAGAGGGTCCCACTTCCACAGCTGGACCCTTCTCAGCTTAATTCCTGGCCAGACCCCCCTCCTCTAGCCCATGGCCCAGGAGGTGGCAGTCGGAGGTAGGTTCTCCCTCCATTTGAGTCAGTGGAGAACCATAACGTCAGATGCTTGGATCCTGCAGATCATAAGAGAGTGGTCATAACACTGGAGCTCATTCAGAAACCTCTAGACACCCTTCCGCCACCCGCAGATTACCCTCTGGCTCATTTACCTGTTCTCTGGGAGGAAATACAGACTCTTCAGCGCAAGCAAGCGATAGACTTGGTGCCAAAGCAACAGAGAAACCAGGGTTTCTATTCCAGAGTCCTCTTAGTTCCCAAGAAAACGGGAGATCTGAGGTCTATTCTAGATCTCCGAGACCTCAGTCTCTTCATCCAGTACATAAAGTTCTGGATGGTAACTTTGCCAGGTCTTTTGTCACTCCTCAAAACCAGAGACTGGCTCTGCTGCCTGGATATGAAGGATGCCTACCTGCACATTGCGGTTTTTCCTCCTCACAGTATGCTCCTCTGCTTTGCTTTTCAGGGGGAGCATTACCAGTTCAAGGTATTGCCCTTTGACTCATCCTCTGCACCGCTGTCTTTACCAAATGCTTAGCAGTGGTCACAGCAACCCTCAGAAGGGGAGGGTCTGTATGTATTTCCTTACCTGGACAACTGGCTTCTCGAGGCCCCCATCCAGGGAACAGCTGTTGCTGACTCTGGAATGTACCCTTCAGCTCTTTCAGTCTCTGGGCATCATGATCAACCTGCCCAAGTCTGTTCTAATACAGTTCCAAAGATTACAGTACATTGGGACAGTCCTCTATTCAGAGCAAGGGAAGGCATTTTTACCCCAAGACAGGACAGAATGTCTTATTGCTCAAGCCCAGGAGGTCACTTACAGTTGGTACATTCCTACCAGACTGTGCCTCAGGCTCCAGGGTCTAATGGCTGCAGCAATTCCTACTGTTCTACAAGCCAGACTCCACATGCATACCCTTCAGTGGATTTTGAGTGCAGTGGGACCAATGTCTAGAAGAGCTGGACCATCTACTCCTGGTCTCCTCTCCATTACGGAAAGCATTGCAGTGGTGGATGGACCCCTCAAATCTTCTTGAAGGGGTCTCCTTCCAATTCCCCCCCCCGAATCAGATCCTGACCACTGATGCTTTGGGTCTGACTGGGGAGCACACCTGGGTCCCTTTCAAACCCAGGGCTCCTGGTCCCAGTGGGAAGCCACCCTTCATATGAATGTTCTGGTCTAGAGATGAGGGTGCTGTACGCCATACAGGCATTTCAGGAGCACCTAGCCCCAGGCCTACTTCTGGTGCAGTCAGACAATCTGAGTGTTGTCTACTATATCCACAAGCAGGGTGGGAAACACTCGTAGCCTCTTTGCCAGGAAGCAGTGGGAGTATGGTATTGGGCTCTGGACCTTAGCCTGACTCTCTCTGCAGTCTGTGTCCCAGGTGTGCTAAACAATCTAGCAGACAGACTCGGCAGGACTCAGTCAAGCATGCACGAATAGGAGCTTCTCTCATCCATAGCAGAACATCTGTTCGACAGATGGGGTCATCCAGAACTGGACCTTTTTGTGTCCCCATACAGTGCAAAACTGACTAATTTTTGCTTGCTAGATCCAGGGCCTGGTGTTTTCTGGCGAGACACGTTGTCCCTCTCTTGGAGTGGGAGGTTTCTGTACACATACCCTTTGTTTTCACTGATACAAAGGGTGCTGCTCAAACTACAAATTGAGGGGTCCAGCATGATCCTGGTATCTCCATTCAAACAACATGAAGTCTTGCTGTTTTCTGACAATAGCAGTGAGTCCCAACCTTCGAACTGCCCCGGAGGTGAAAGAGTTAACTTTCCATGCCAGGCACGGAACGCTGAGCTCGAGCTCGGTTGAGACTCTGTTGCTGTTTGAACTCAAACCGTCAGATTCTTTACTCCGCCTCACTGAACAGTCGTTCCGGAGATTTCTCTTTTGCTCGGTTCAATTTGTCGGTTAAAGTACCGTTTTTCTCGGTTTTCAACCGAATTTAAACTACAACCTATTGGTTCAGTCTCTGTCTGTGGTATTTGTGAGTACTAGATAGGTTTATATTGTTTTTTCTATTCTGTGTGGAACTTGTAAACGTGTCATCGGTTCGGTTTGAACCGACCAGGTTGTTTAAAAATCTTTACTTGTACTTTTAGAGTGTGGTTACCGGTTCTTATCGGTTCTAAAAAAAACGGATTTTATTACGTTTTTTTCCACCACCAATAAGGCGGTCAGGGAGCCACGATAGAGTGTCTTGCCTGGTAGTTGCCATAAAAAGTGAGTTTTGTTTAGGACTGGCCATGTCTGAGAAACCAAAAAAAACCGGGCCCACTGGGTTTCAACACTGTAGTGTGTGTGGGAAGTCTTTACTAAAGCTGACCCCACACCACCTGTGTTTATTGTCTGGAGTTTGACCACCTCGATTCAGACTGCCAGATTTGTAAAATTTTCCTGCAGCTACCCTAGAAAAGAGAATTGGTAGGCTCAGGGAAAGGGAGGCCAAAAAGTCCGCTGACCCGGATGGCCAGCCCGGTTCGGTTCAAACCGAACCAGAAGGAGTGCCCTCTGACCAGGGCGAGACTTCTTCGGGCAAAAGGAGAACCGATTCTGAGGAGTCTGTTCCAGTTAAGAGAACAAGAAGGGATAAATCAGCTGGTGTGGATCCAAAAGTTTCTTCTCCAACCGCTGATGAAATAGCCAAAGCGATAAAAATTGTTCAATCGCTATCCCCGGTTCCGACCAAACCGGCACCATCAGGAAGGCGCTCGGTTCGACCGGTTCCAGATTATGATTTGGAGGAATTTTATGAACCGGAGGAGGAGGAAGGAGAGTATGAGGAAAGTGAATGTGATTATGAAAGTCTGGATGTGCCCATTGACCCGGACATCTCCCCAGACAGACCTTCATGAGTGTCTCCGAGGCTTTCTGAGTCCCCCACCCATTTCATGTTTTACAAGAAAGTGGCTGAAACCCTTCAGCTTCCTATGGAAGAAGCTGTGGATGACCAGGAGAAGCCTGACTATGTTGAAATGATGGATATCCCAGAGTCCAGGAGGCTGTCTATTCCCCTTCACAAGTCTTTTGGGAAACAGACAATAAAGATTTTAAAGACTCCTAATTCTATACCTCCTGTGGATAAGAGAATGGACAAGAGGTATACTCTTTCAGGCTCGGATACAGAGTTCCTTACCCAGCAATGCAGCCATGTTGGGGTAGTGCAGGCTGCTGCCTGTGATAAGGCAAATATACCCTTGGCTTCACACCCTCCAGATAAGGACTCTAGGAGGATTGATGCCATGGCAAAGAAACAGTACATGGCAGCATCCTTGGGACTCAGGCAGGCCAATTATATGGCCTATACAGCTAGATATCAGAAATCTAGATGAGACACTGTAATGGCTTTAGCTAAACAGGTCCCTGGCCAGCTTGCCAAGGAGCTGGAGCAGGTAGCTGCTGATGGTATTGAGGCATCCAAGGTGCAGTTCCATGCTGCAGTGGACTCCAATGATGTTTCATCTAGAGTCATGGCTACATCTGTGGCCCTTGGTAGGATGGCTTGGCTCAGATGTACTAGCCTGTCTCAGGATACCCAGACTAAGGCCATGGATTTTCCTGTTGTGGGTAATTCTCTGTTTGGGGAGCAAACAGAGAACTACATGAAGAAAATGGATGAATACAGGACCACCTATAGGAGTGCTCAGGCCAAGGAAAGGCAAGCCACTCCTCAGAGGCAGCATCCCAGGGGCAGGGGCAGGCCTTTTCATAGGTCTTTCTACCAAGCCCAGGCCTCCTTTTCTGCCTATGCTCAGAGGGGGTTCTTTAGAGGGAGAGGCAGAAGGGGTACAAGCAGGCCTGCTTCCACCCCTCAGCCTAAACCCCCTGCCAAACAGGCACCCTGATGGGTTTGCCAGGGCCGATTCTTCACCACCTGTAGGGGGCAGGCTGGCTTACTTTGTCCAGGACTGGAAGTCTTTAACATCAGACAAATGGGTCCTGGAAGTAGTAAGCCAGGGACTGGTTCTCAGCTTCAAAAAATTTTCAAAGATGAGAACCAGATCCTTTCCACCTGCAAATCCTTCAGAGGCACTTGCCCTAGAGGCAGAGGTCTCTTCCCTCTTGGCTCTCAGAGCTGTAGAAAGGGTTCCACCCCTACACAAAGGGAAAGGATTGTACTCCAGGTACTTTCTCACCCCCAAAAAGACAGGAGAATGTCAGCCCATCCTGGATCTCAGATATTTAAACAAGCACCTTTTAAAGCCAAAGTTCAAAATGTGAATCTGGAAATAATTCTACCCTCTCTAAGGCCAGGGGTCTCCCTGGACCTTAAGGATGCCTATTTCCATATTCTCATCAGAAGCTCCTATCGAAAATACCTCAGGTTCGAGCTGCCCTCAGGCCATTACCAATTCAGAGCAATGCCCTTCGGCCTAACCTCTGCTCCAAGGGTGTTCACAAAATGCCTGGCAGTAGTAGTTGCTTCCCTAAGAAGGCAAAGGATTGCCATGTTCCCATACCTGGACGACTGGCTCATAGTAGGCCAGTCCCCAGACCAAGTCAAGTTACACCTACAGATAACTCAGCAACTGCTCACATCTCTAGGTTTCCTTCTGTATCTTTCAAAGTCAGTTCTAGAGCCTGTTCAGCTCCTCACCTTCATAGGCGCAGAGCTAGATACAGAAAAGGCAAGAGCCTTCCTTCTCCTGGACAGGGCAAGGACCCTTATCACACTGGCCTCTTCATTCACCCTCCAGGTGTCTCGACCAGCAAGGCATTTTCTGCAGCTCCTGGGGCACATGGCTGCTTCTACAGCAGTGGTGCAGGGAGCAAGATTTCAGATGAGGGACATTCAGTTCCACTTGAGAGTCTTTTGGTCTCAGAAAAAGGACCCTCTGACCAAACTGATACCAGTGACTCGAACCCTGATCCAGGCTTTGCAGTGGTGGCAGGATCAGGACAATCTAAGACAGGGAGTTCCTTTTGTCACTCAGTCTCACTCTTTAATCCTTACTACAGATGCCTCCCTCTTGGGGTGGGGGGCCCACTTGGGAGACCTGACTACCCAAGGGTTGTGGTCTCCTCAGGAATCTCTGCTTCACATCAGTCTGTTGGAACTCAGAGCAGTGTTTCTAGCACTTCAAGCTTTTTCCAAGTCTGTTCAGAACAAAGTTGTTCAGATCAGGACAGACAATACCACCACAATGTGGTATATCAACAAGCAAGGGGGCACTCGGTCTATGGCCTTGTGCACAGAAGCAATGAAGTTGTGGTCTCTGGCCTATTCCTGAACACCTCCCTTAACAGCCAAGGACAATGTCCTGGCAGATGCTTTCAGCAGGATATCTCAGGGCCATCAGAATGGTCACTGGATCCCTAGTTTTGGAGGTGATCTTCTCCAGATGGGGCACCCCACAGATAGATCTTTTTGCAGCCCCAGACAATCACCAACTTCCCCTTTTTTGCTGCAGACCCCAGTGTTGGGCTCAGTCCCCCTGGATGCCCTGGTTCTCAATTGGGAAGGGAAGTTCCTGTATGCTTTTCCCCCCTTCCTTCTCCTGTTCAAGGTGCTAGTCAAAATCAGGTCTCAACCCTGCAAGGAGATTCTGATTGCTCCAGACTGGGCCAGACAGCCCTGGTACCCTCTCCTGTTGTCCTTAGCAGTCCACCTTCCCTTGTCTCTTCCCAGGAATTACAACCTGTTAACCTGTGCTCAGGAGAGGGTTTGGTACCCGAATCTCAAATCTCTCAATCTCAAGGCCTAGCTCTTGAAGAGTTAGAGTTTGCTGATTTACACCTCTCTCAAGGTGTTATGAATATTCTAAAGGCTTCTGGGAAGCCTTCCACCAGAACTACTTATAATTCCAAATGGAAAAGATTCTCCATATGGTGCTCTGGGAAGCATATTTCCCCAGAGTCTGCTGACCTGCCCACAGTCCTTGACTATATGGTTCATCTGAATAGCTTGGGACTCAGACCAGCTACACTAAGGGTGCATCTGGCAGCTCTCTCTGCTTTTCTTTCAGCAGGTAAGCCGTCTTCTCTTTCAGATCACCCTGTATTCTCCAAGTTTTTCAAGGGATTGCTTCATACCATGGGATTTAAGAATGCATGGGATAGACATAAAGGAATTCTGGAGGTCGGGTAAGGGGCAACAGACTTCTAGGAAAACAAACTGAACTTACAAGCTCCAATGGGCAGACTGGGTGGGCCATAGGCCCTTATCTGCCGACATTGTCTATGTATCTATGTACCAATCTGCCATTCAAGGACCCTGCCCCTGCTTGGGACCTTAATGTTTGCATTGCTCAGCTTATGCAACCCCTTTTGAGCCTTTGTCCTCAGCAGAGCTTAAGTACTTGACTTGGAAAACTGTTTTCTTGGTGGCCATCACTTCTGCCAGGCGCATAAGTGAGTTACAAGCCCTGTCAGTGGAGCCTGATTTTATCTCTTTCTATAGAGATAAGGTGGTCCTCAGGACTAACAGGAAGTTTTTACCTAAGGTGGTTTCAGACTTCCACCTTAACCAATCTGTGTCTCTTCCTGTGTTCTTCACTGACCATTCCTCCTCTGGTGAGAGGAGGTTGCACAGTTTAGATGTGAAAAGAGCCCTTAGCTACTACATAGAACGTACCAAGGGTCACAGGTTTGACTCCCTCCAACTGTTCCTCACTTATGGTGAGGTTGGTAAAGAAAACCTGCCACTAAAAGATCCATTGCCAGGTGGATTGTCTCTTGCATTCAATTTTGCTATGAAAAACTAGGTAGGATTCCACCCTCAGGCCTGAGGGCTCACTCTACCAGAGGTACAGCTGCTTCCCTGGCTGCTGCCAGGGATATTCCTATCTTAGAGATATGTCAAGCAGCTACCTGGAAAACAGTTCACACTTTTACCAAGCATTACTCTCTGGATATCCAGGCTAGGAGTGATGCTCGGTTTGGCACAGCAGTGCTTCAGAGCCTATTTCCTAAGTAGGTTCTGTCCCTCCTCCATGGAGGTACTGCTTGGTAGTCTGCTATTGTCAGAATACAGCAAGACTTCATGTTGTTTGAAGAAAAAATTACTCACCTTAGTAATGTTGTTTCTTCTAGTGGAGTCTTGCTGTATTCTGACCTCCCCTTGCCCTCTCAGAACCTTTGTTTTTGGGATGTGGGTGGGCAGTAGCAGTGTTGGCACTCGGGAGGTGCCCCACCTTTTTTATTATCACCCTCTTTTCTGTGGGTGAGTGGGTGTTGTGTTTATCTCATTTTTTGGGTTTCCTGACTTGAGTCTTTGTTTTGGGACCAAAAAATCTTTTTATTATATTTAGTAGCCAGTTGGCTAGTGTAGGTTTACAGCTTCCACACAGGACTCTCAGTGAGTTTAGCTCGTAAAGATCTGACGGTTTGAGTTCAAACGGCAGCAGACAGAGTCTCAACCGAGCTCGAGCTCAGCGTTCCATGCCTGGCATGGAAAGTTAACTCTTTCATCTCCGGGGCAGTTCGAAGGTTGGGACTCACTGCTATTGTCAGAATACAGCAAGACTCCATTAGAAGAAACAACATTACTAAGGTGAGTAATTTTTTCTTCTGGCTCCACCAGATATGGTTCCCTCTGCTTCAGCAGTTGGCGAAGGAACCTCCAGTTCCCCTGCCTCTCTGCAGGAACTTGTGGACCCAGGATCAGGTGACCTTGGTCCATCCAAACCTCAGATCCCTCCATCTGCATGCATGGCTCCTAAGGACGTAGCCATCGCCAGGTTTGGGGTTCTAATAGGGTAGCGGACATACTACTGGCCACCCACAAGCCTTCCACCCATACCAGTTCTGCCATGAAGTGGAAGCAGTTTACCATCTGGGCTGCCAAGCATTCCCTAGACCCTTTCACCTGTCACGTGAAGCATGTCCTGGACTACCTGATTTCTTAGTGTGACTCAGGTCTCCAGTATTCCTCCCTCTAGGTTCACTTTTCAGCCATTTCGGCTTTCTATGAACCCATAGGTGACCACACTATTGCTCAGCTGGATGTCTCCTGTACCTTTCTTAGGGGCATCCTGCATCTGAAACTCCCAATCCATTCCTCAGTCCCAGCTTGGGATTTGAATTTTATTTGAACCAATTGCGATTTGCGCTCTCTTGGAAAGCGCTCTTTTAAGTTGCTGTTACTTCCACTTGAAGAATTTCAGAGCTTCAGGCCCTCTGATGCAAGGAGCCTTATTTTATTTTTCACAAAGACAGGGTATCTTTGGGCACCTATCCTAAATTTTTGCTTAAGGTGGTTTCTGAGTTTACACTCCATCAATCCATCCACTTTCCTGTTTATTTTCCCAAGCGTGCCAATCCAGGGGGGAAACACTGCTCCATATGTTAGATGTATGTAGAACTTTGAAGCATTAACTGCTCAGCACTAAGGAGTCCAGAAAGTCTAAGCAGTTGTTTGTTTTGTTTGCCCCAGGTAGAGAGGGCGCCTCAGTTTCTAAGCAATATTCATCCAAATGGTTGGTAAATTGCATTGTGTTCTGCTGTAATAAGTACTGAAAGGAGTTGCCAGGAGAGGAGCTATCAAAGCCCATTCCACCAGAGGTATGGCTACCTCGGTGGCTTGCTTCAAAGGGGACTAGCTGCTGATATTTGTACGGCTGCCACCTGGAGTACAGTCCACACTTTCACCAAACATTACAATCTGGACATTGCCTCAAGAGCCCGTACTGGTTTTGGAAGTGCTGTGCTGCAAGGGCTCCTTATGTTTATGGAGTCCCTTGACCGGTTCAGTTTGCAAGGTCTTCTGTCTTAAGTTTATGAAGATCCTTGGCTGGGTAGCTTTTTTTTCAATTCTCCTGTCTTAAGTTTATGGAGATCCAGGCTCCCAGACTACCTGTTCATCCTGTCACTGCTTGGTATGCGTTCCAATGGTGGTACCTGATGACTGAGATACCCCCAAAGAAGATAAAACAGTTAAGTAAGAACTTACCGTAACAGTAGATCTTGGAGGGGATGTCGATCATCAGGTATGCTTTCCTTCCCACTGTCCCTCTTATAGGGGCTCCTGTTCAAGACCTGGCTACCTGTTGTTTCCATCATTTTGTCTAGAGCTGGGTCCATCTGTCTCCTTGGTTCCCAGGGTGTGAGCCTTTATCCACTCGTCTCGAGGCGGAATCTGAGGAGGGTAGGGCCCTATGACGCCTATATATAGGGTTGTGACGTTGATGGCGATGGGCGGCCTCCATTGTACCACTGAAAATCTTCCATGTGGATTCCCCATTCACCGACGATGAAGTTCCTACAATGGTACCTAATGACTGAGATCCCCTTGAAGAGCTGCTGTTACGGTAAGTTCTTGCATAACTATTCTTTCATCACTGTACGGTAGGTACAGTGTTGGTCCGAAACAATCCAGATGCCATGTTAACAGCTATGTCTGCTCTACATTAAACACATTTGTAAAATACTTGCCATGAATTTGATTTTGTGTTGGAGACTACCATTTCCCATTTGCAAATATTGAAAATGTTACAGAAATGTTAATATTGTCTGTTTTGGTTTGGACATGTGTTCTGGACGCTATCACGTTATCAACCTGTAACAAATTGTTAACCTTAAATTGCAAATTTTGCTTTAAAGGAAAACAGTAGATGAGTGCATTCTACTCACATATGTGATGACTGTCAGATTGGTCCTTAAGTCACTAGGATGTATTCCTCAGAAGACGTTTTAGTTTTTTTATGCACAGTCCATTTTTTCATCTTAATATCCTGGATCCTCAGAGTCTCCGTCGCCATTTCACCCCCAGCTCATTCCATCGCAGAATGCACCACAGAGCCCTAACATGCATGTGTTTCAATGTTGCTGTGCGTGTGCACCTCCAAATTATATGCTTGTGTCTGATGATGCAGGTGTGTATATAGGGCATTCATCAATTTAAAGGCACAGCACACTTGCATTAGTCCGAGGATGGCAATCTTACTATAAACTCTGCATCCATGATTAACGCACATTTACCACTGCTGTAAAGTTGTATTTGGCAGAAAGTAGAATATAAACATTTTCAGTTGTCCTTGAGGTCTTTTGAGGGCTTACGGCATGCACCATATTCTATTTTTTCCTCTTCACCGCTCTTTGTGATATGCAAGAATACTGTATCTATATAACATCAGTAATATCTTTTTTCTAGGGGCATGGATACAGTTCACTGTCTACACTCTGGCAGTTCCACTGGAAGAGGCTTTCCATTGGATGTCTTTAAGCTAAATGTCTCCCACCACCTGGCCAGTATATCCCCCACCTCTGCCCCGTGATGGCAAACCAGTCTTTCTGCCCTCCTTAGCAGTTTATGCTGTGGTTATTGCGCATTTGGTGATTAACGTTTTTCGAAGTGTTGTTCAGTTGATTTCTTGGGTCCCTCGACTCCCATCGATGGATCATGGAGCCATGCAAACTGGGATTCAGATTCTGTGTTTGGTGCCACCAGAAGATGCCGGGCACCAACCCACTTGGCATGTGCCTCTACTGCCTGGGTGGCCAGCATGACATGGCCAGGTGCAGCTTGTGCCTATCCATGCTCCTGGAATCCCTTGAGAAACAGAAACACTGGCTTTCCCTCGGCCAGCCTTTGGACCAGGATCTGAAGAGGTGGTACAAAGGCTGCAAGCAGGCCTTGGCAGATGCCAGGTTAGCTCTGCAGCTAGTGGCTTTGGAGGAGAACATGGTGGCCACTATGGTGAGCACTTTCTCAGCCTTGGCAGTTCTCCTGGCTATGTCTGACATCAGAAGTTCATTCACGGAAGGTTATATACCTAGCCCTCCAGACCTTGGGGAAAGCCTGGCCCACCGGAGCAAGAAACAAATGCTGGAAGCAGTGGCCATGGGACTGGGAGAGTTCAAGATCCTCCCAGTCCCTCCACTCCCCTGACCACTCAACTTTGGTCGAGGCTTCCTAAGTCGATGGTGGGGTAGAAGTTCCTCAGTACTCCTGTTGGGCTGATTGATCTCGACTCCGGTCGAGCAAGCCATAGAGATCCTTCCTTGATCGTGTTGACTAGTTGTTGGATGTGATTGACACGTTGATCTCTCAGACTCCATTTTTCATGGTCCTCACTCAAGAGGATGTGGTCCAGTCAGTATCCCCAGCCAGGTCACCTCGGGAGAAGCCTTCTCCAGTGGACGAACCTCCGAAGCCTGTTTTGCTAAAAGTAGAGAGGCATATGGTTTGCCATGACCAGCTGCAGGGTACTTCTCAACGTCAACCGTCTGAACAGTGGTCGAGGTCTTGATCAAGGTGTTCCCATGCTTAATCCTGCTCGACTGGGAGGTGTCACCGTCGGTGCTTCTTATCCTCCTCATCCTTAGGTGATGAGAGGCAATGGCAGAAGATGTGCCAGTGCTACAAAGAGCTCCTCTGGCAATAGTGATGTATCCCAGGATAGGGTAGGGCTTTACCCAAGGATCCGTTAATCCCCCTATCAGGCCCAGTTATACTGTTGCAGGTCCACACTGTGCAGGTGCTCTCTGCAACTGCTGCTTCATCCTTGAAAAAGGAGCCACTGCAGATAAAGGTGGATGCCCTGGCCAAGAGACCCACTCGTCCCCCTGGCTTACCACGTTAGTTGTTGGTGGAGATCACCCAGTCTGAGGATTCTTAGGTGGCCTGTGGTGATAAACAATCAAGGGCCATTTTTGAGGCATCCTCAGATGATTGGGACCAGTTGTCCATGGTGTCCTCCAGGATTCAGGTCTTTGACTGGGGATCGGTCGAAGAGTTAACCATTGATCATGGGCCATTGTGATTTGGGGCTGTTCTCTGGCTCATGTTGGAGTCCATGAATGCCCCTTTGAGTCTCTCCAAAAAAGGGCTAAATACCCATGTACAGACATTTTGGATGGGGACAAATCCCTTGGGGTTGCCTTTCCCATGGCTGAGGCCGTATTGGGACCGGTAGTCAAGCTTTGGCAGTGTCCGGTGTCCTGCCCAGCACCCTCCACCTGTATGGTTTAGAAATATGCAGTCCCCACAGGATCCCTTTTGGGATTCTTAGACCACCCTTCGGCCAAAGGGCTGCTGTCTGACTCCGCCTTCCATAAATCCAGGGACCTAGAGAGTGTGGACAAGCCTCCACATCAGTCCAAGAAGATTGACAGCACCACTAAAAAAGTGTACACTGCACTGTCCTTGGGTCACTGCCAGGTGAGTTACTCATCGTGATGGCCAACTGTGAGCACTCCCTGTTGGGAGTCCTTGATGATATCCTCCCTTGCATCCCTTCTGACCAGTAGCTACCAATGAAGTTGTTCCAGACCAAGGTCAATTGCTAGCCAGGCACCAGCTTCAGATGGATATGGGCGATTCCTCTGCCCGTGCCATGGCAGCAGCTGTCTTCATACATCACAGGGCCTGGCTGCATTCGTCCACCTTTATGGGGAACACCCAGCATAAGATGGCTGATGTCACTTTTTTGGGGGCACTGACCTCTTTGTTGCTGGGGTGGAAGGACATCTCGCACTCGTATAGAGAAGTCCAGCATCACCCTTGACTCTGTGGCATCATCCCAGATGGACCAGAAACGTAAGCCTAAGAAAAAGGCCTTGCAATAGCTGTACTTTAAGCCACACCTACTCAGCAGCAATCCCAGCAAGGGCAGTATTAGGTCTGGTGCCCAGAATCCAAGTTTGGAGGCCAAGGCCCCAAGAAGGATGGTAGTGCCTCTCCGGCCCCTGCAGCTAGTGCCCCTGCCAAGGCTCGACAGTGAGGGGTTGAGAGGTGTCATCCTTCCACTCATCCTGTCTCTGTGCTCCCAATGGGGCTTGGCTGTGCCTCTTCCTGCCATGTTGGTCCGCTATCACAATGGGCAAGTGAATGTCAAAGGTATAGTCAGAGGGTCACCTCTGGATTTCTAGGCTCTCCCACCTTACCAACTCCATGCTCCTCTGGAGTCCAGGGTATCACAGGACATGCCGTCCTTCCTTTAGGAGGACATCACTCAGCTCCTTGCAAAAAGAGCCAGAGCCATAGCCGTAGCCAGTGTCATGCAGATCCAGTATGGGGCACCAGCCTCCCCCCCTCCCCAAATCAATTTACCACTCCTAGAACAACAGGTGATTGATCTATCTTTTGTGTTTGCCTTTTGTTTTTATTTGCTATCATCCACATAATAGTTTCTGCCCATTTTATATCATTTCACAATTTACAATGTCAACTTGTATAGTGTTTGGTTGCTCTAACGTCACTGGTAGATTACAGCCTGACCAACATTTGCCATTTTTTATTGAATTCCTGCCCAAGATGATCTTAAAAATAAGTGGATGTCATTCCTTGTTGGAAGGATACCTTGACAAAAGGGCACAGGAACAAGGGCGCCACAAAGAGGGTGCTGGCAGTTGCAGCGCACATGAGTTTTGGGCACGGGTGATGTGGGCGCATGGTGCTTAGGGTAACTTCTGTCTCTCACCCACTCCTGCTGCCGCCCTCAACATTACCCCTCTCCTTGCCCATACGGGGCAAGTGGGGGTGATTATATATATTTGGGGTGCAGGGAGCGGAGCTTCCCGCATTATGGCCTCATGGGTGACACACATGCACCTTTATTGCCAGGCACCCTCTTTTCCTATGCCCTTATTGCCAGTGCTCTCTTTGCTTGCGCTGTTATATGTATGAACTTTTCGAAGCAATCTGGATTGCCAGAATTTCACTCCTAAGCACCGTCATGTTATCTGTTCCATGCATTGCATAGCTACTGACTTCTACATTCCACCCAGACAGTTTTTTTTTCTCTTGTTTATACTCCCCCTGAGTCCTCAGCCATCCACTCCTTCAGGCCACCTAGGCCTGCTGCCGCCATGTCCCTTTACCATCCACTGCCCCTGTAAGTGTCATGACCTGTGTAACCCAAAGTATCCATTTATTGCGAGGGCCCCGTCCCATGGGGGGGCAACAGGGAGAGGAGAGTTGCCCATAGACATTCTGCATATCCCAAGCTCAGCAGAAGTCCGCATGGGTACCTCCAGACTTTGATGAGGGGGGGTCCAGCCGCCGTCATTCAGTTGGCCTAGTGACTAATTTTCTGATTTTCTCCCAACCTACGCACCATCCTCGAAGTGGACCGGCTGTGGCAGCATCCTGGGGGCTGGCATTCAGCGGCACATAGAGGCCACATGTCGCCAAGAATGTAAACCACTAGCCACCACCAAGAGTGACAGACAGCACCTTCCCTGGGAGGGAAGCTTCCGAAGGATGCTTTGAACTCCTTGCCATACTCTGCTCCTGACGTCCAGGCTAGGGGCGCAAACCCGGGTTACCAGCATGCCGAGCAAACACCCATCGCTCAGTGCCACAGCTTGTAAAGAGTAAATTTACGTAATTTGTACTGAGCTTACAAGTGTGAATATTTTTAAATTCCTGATGTCCCCAGTCATCGATTAATGTACCACTGTTGCACCAGTAAGAGAGCATTGTCACCATATTCAGAGCTATCTGCAAGTGCAGTGTGGCATGTAGTGCTGTGCCCTAAATAGGGCTCAGTTGGTTCTGTGCAGTATTCAGTCACTTAAGGCACCGTAATGTAGTGTGCTGACTGAATATTTTTTTTTTTTTTGTAAATTTTATTTATAACACGGAAATAAAAATACACACATAGCATTTACATAAGCCATACAGCACAGGTCAACAGCTACAGTGACAGAAAACAACAGTAGAGATAGAAACTCACATATGTTCATCATTGCATGGATATTAAATATACAAAGTTGTTACAGGTGGGTACAATTACAGAAACCAATTAAATCACTTTCTGGGATGCCAGTGATTCCCTCCTCTCCCCCCCAAAGGTAGCCTGTGAGTGTAGCACACAACCCAATATGTAGCACTGGGCACAGATACGAGAGTTGTATTTCCCCTAGAGAAAACAGCTTTTCTCATCATATTGGGAATATACCCTCTTCTGTAGCAGGTTCTAGGGGTTCTCATATTGCTTGAAAGGCAGAGTAGTTGCCATTGGCTCTCTGCTGTGCTTTCTCCTATTTAAGGCAGCAGAACAGATTGACTCTAGTGTGCAATAGTGGGAGGGTTCTGGTTTAGCCAGGTTTGAGCAGTTGTCTTTTTTGCATTTAGTAAGGCCAAATCCCACAGTCTCTTGAGTTGTGGTGCAGAGAGGTGCTGGTGTCTGCATCCAGCAGAAGTTCCTCAGGGGCCACAGAAAGGGGATGCTTTAGGACTTTCTGCATTATTGAATGCACCTCTTTCCAGAACCTCGCTACATGAGGGCAGGATAGTGCCATGTATATATAATCTCCTACCTCTGCTTCACATTTTGGGCACATATTAGATTTGTCAGAGTCATACCTATGTAACCTAGAGGAGGGTAATATCGGCACAATGCAGGAAGAATAGCTGAATTTGGTGGAGGCGATTGGTGCAGGCTCTATACTTATAATGGTTAGTAGTTTTCTTCGACGTGCAATCTGTAATGCAGAGCCTAAGATCGTTCTCCCACTTGGCCCTAACCTCACTAACGACCCCAGTAAAGGAAGAGTTTACAGAGGGCTATAATAAGATTACAGTTTGATGGCGGATGATAAATTAGCTCCTCCGATCAGAGCTGCCACAGTCCCTAACACCCTGAGGGACCAAGGTCGAAAACCATTGCCTAACTCTCAGGTATACAAAAAAGTCACCCTTAGGGATACCATATTTATTTCTCAGTTGAAAATCGCTGCGATAAGAGTTCTCATACAGGGAATTGATTGTTTGCACTCCCAGACGGGACCATCTCATTAAGGCCTGATGAAGGAAAACAGTTTTTTTGTACTTGAACACGGTGATCAGTGAAGTATTAGGAGACAGTCCAGCTGGTTGATGCAAGTGCTGGTGGGCTCTCTGCCAGACTCTTAAGTCAGTTTCTTGTGTATTGCTTAAGGATTTTGGGGAGGGGGGGTTACCTGACAGAACAGGGGACAACAGGCACTTGTGGAAAGTGACACCTGTGTCTTTCTCTTCCAGTGTGAGCCAGGAAGGAGTTTGTGCGCTATGGAGAGCAGGGAGATAGGCCAGTTGTACCTGTAGTAAAACTGGAAGTGTGGCAGGGTACATCCACCCTCATCCAAGGCATTTTGTAAAGTGGTTCTTTTAATTTGGGCTGGCTTGTTGCTCCAAACAAATCCATGTAAAAAAGTATCAATGGCTTTAAAAAATAGTGTAGGGACATGTATGGGTAGGATCTGAAACAGATAGTGACACTTAGGCAACCTGCACATCTTGACCCCATAGACTTTTCCCAGTATAGAGAGGGGCAGGCGAATTGGCCAGAGAGCAAGAAAGATGGATGCCTAGGTATTTAATTGTATTAACTACTGGGATCTCTATAGAGTTACATGCGAGGAAGTCTCGATGCAGCTTGCCCACCGGCAAAATCTCACTCTTAGTCCAGTTCACCTTATGGCCAGAGAGCAATGTGTATTCATCAAACAAATGGTGTAGCTCAGGGATGCCAGATGACGGGTTCTGCAGGAACAATAAAATGTCATCGGCAAATGGCGTCAACTTATGCTCCTTCTGACCCCCTTTCTGGTAGCCTTGGATTCCCTCGTGCTGCCTGATTGCAGCCGCTAAAGGTTCCAGAGTGAGAACATATGTTAGGGGGGAAGTGGGCACCCCTGCCTGGTACCCTGAGATTGTGGGAAGGGGGAGGTTAAGCCCCGATTTTTAAAGACTTGCGCCTGAGGGGCGCACTGCAGGGCACCAACCCACCTTGCAAAGCTGTCACCCAATTGGTACCTTTGCAATGTTTCAAACATGTACCCCCAACTCCATACGGTCAAAGGCCTTTTCCGCATCTAGGGTCGGGATTGCTGCCCCATGGATCGTGGCAGATCTGGACCATTTATGTATAATATCTAGGGCCTTCCAAATGTTATTTTTACCCTGGCATCCCTTAATGAAACCCACCTGGTCAGTATGGATAACTTTTTGTAGCACAGGTTCCAGCCTTGTGGTAAGTATTTTAGCTATGATTTTATAATCGGCTGTCAGCAGGGAGATTGGCCTATGAGAGGCACACGTCAAAGGATCCTTACCCTGTTTTGGGAGGACTGTGATAGTGGCTGACTGCATGGAGGGGGGCAATACACAGTTGTTGAGACTTTTGTGTATCATGAGGGACAACAGTTCCAATAATTCAGACACAAAGGTTTTGTAGAAGTGTACAGGTAGGCCATCTGGGCACCCCCCAGAGCACGCATGGCATCTGCAATCTCTGTATCAACTATCGGGCTATTTAGAGCTGATGCTGTGTCCCTATCTAGGGGATGAATTGGGGTCTTGGAGAAGAAATTGTCTAATTGTTGCCTGGTGGGCCTCTTGGGTATACAAGGATTTATAAAAGTTGCATGACACGTCCCCTATTAGTGTCGAATCGGAACTGTTCCCCAGCGTCAGTTGTGATTTGTGGAATAGCCCTGGCCCCCTATTGGGTTTTGAGTTGCCAGGCCAACAGCTTCTTCCCCGTCCCCATCAGAGTATTATCCGACCTGGAAGAGTAGTATGACTGTCTCCATCTGCTCCATTGCCATAGTATTGTACTACCACTTTAGCTTTTGCAGCCTGTAGTAAAGTTGCATAATGGGGTAATCCATATGGTCCTTTTCCATGACTGCAGTTTTTGCCTCCAACATTCTCCGTTCCGCCACCTGTGCCTTGTGTTGGTGGCTAGAGAAGGCCACTGTTAGGCCCCTCATAATAGCTTTAGGCACCTCCCACCTAATTAAGTACAAGGTATCCCCCACCTTGTTATAAGCCAAATAGTCTTTAATCCCCCTGTGCATGGTCAATAGAAATTCTGGTTTCTAAGTAGTATTGGGTCAAGATGCCAGGCATTGGGAGGGAGTGGAGCCCCTCTGCAGACACTGACACCCAAAGTGGAGTATGGTCCAACACCAGAATTGGTTCCTAGTGGATTAAAAGCTGTACTCTCGCGTGGTGGAGTTGGTCTGCCTCCAGCAGTCTGAGAGTGTGTCTCTGCATCAGTGCTCTAGTGCATCTGGTGCAGAGTGCCAAAGTGGGGTTAGACCTATCAAGGACTGGGTCAAAAACACAATTAAAATCCCCCCCACCCCCACCGAGTATCCACGGTCCTGGCAAGCCTACTATATCAAGCTGCAGCTTAGGGTAGAAGGAGGGGTTGTCTGTATTTGGCCCATGAACTGAACCCACAGAGAAGGCCAACCCGTTGTACATCCTAACATGTATCAGGGTGTAACACCCATTGGGATCACGCATAGTTTCAATAGTCTCCCCCGAGAAGTTCGACCTAAGCCAAATTGCCGTGCCTCTTGCCTCTGCGTTAAAACATGAGCCATACTAAGTCTCCCTCCCCCCATCCTTTTGCAATTTTGTTAGTTTCTCCCTCTGTCATATGTGTTTCTTGCAGTAAGTCAGCCTTTAATGTCCTAATGCTGCCCTGCACCCTTTTACGCTTCACCACACTTTTTAACCAATTAACATTCCAGATAATTATACTGATCTTGTTCTCCATTTTTAACATGTATAGTACTTTCCTCAATGGGTCTCATTCACTATGTGTAGTACTTATTTGTCTGCTGGCAACAATGCAAGCTTCATAAACACTTGTGTAAGCAAACACTACCTCCACAATTTCCAACATTGAGCTACCCCCTCCCTTACCCCGCATAACACCCTTCAACCAGAAAATACAGAAGAAAAAGATCACAGCTGCCCCCAATCTCGGCCCAGTTCCCAGTAATCCAGACCAACTTCCCGGTAAACAACTGTGGTGGATTTGGTAGTTCATAGTCTGTGGGGCACCATATAGTACTATATCTTAAGGCATTAACATATACAGTTAGTTTTCCTTAACAACTTTTCATCTGCTCTCTAAACCAGAGCAGAGGCTCATCTTAAAAATCTGACTAACTAAATTACAAAACAGGTAGTGTGGAGGTACAGGGCAACTACCTCATCTAGTATCAAGAACTAAGCTAGAGGTGCAAGCTAATTCAAGTCAGTACCCCACACGGCGCTGCATAGGAGGCATTACCAGGGGCCCATCAGCTGTCCACTCCTGGTGACAGGATCCAACTTGTGCCCTAAAAAACAATTACCCCAACATTATATTGTAGTTGGAGAATCCCAAACCTATATATAATGCATTTTTAACAAAATATGACACAGTAATACAATTAGAAAAGCATGACAAACAGTAAGGGTTGTGCCAGCATCTGGTGTCTGAAGATGTAGTTTCCCCTCTTGATACCCATGACCCAAAATGATATATCCTCGTGGTCTGGGGAAGTCTGGTGGGGGTCACACATCTGACAGCCACAGGTTCAGTTCCAGTTGTGCTGACCGGAACAAAATAAGGCACTGAATGCAGAGGCAAGGAGAACCCTCCCAATGCACCACCAACCAGAATGTAAGCCCCAGGGATGCGCTCACCAGTTGTCCAATACAACGTGCAATGGAATGTACATGTGGCTGTTGTGCCAGGGGGCGGAGAGCCCCATATGTCTGATCCGTGATTCCATGTGTCATCTTGTTACATATGCCAAGTCTGCAACTTACAAACCCCTCCAGACCCTTCAAATATACCTAGCTGTGATTACACAAAGGATCAGGGCACTTTTTGGAGGAGATAGGTCGGTTGATTGCACCCCCAGTAGTCACAGAGTAACAGGGGACTCTCCATCCCCTCAGTAGCCATTCAAGCCACAGACAATCTCCAGTGATGCACATAACAGATGGCTAGTTTTGTGTTCAATTCCTGTCAAAAGGGATTGCAGTCGATACAAAATACAAAGACTGACTGAGCCTGCCAGGTGTCGGCTCTCACACAAGGCTGTGGGTAGTAATAGCCCCAGACAAGTTGCCCTTTCCTGTTCAGGAGCTTGAAAGGGGATTCAGAACTAATCATAACAAAGTTCAGTCAGTGACCTATAAGAAGGCAAAAGTCAGTTAAAGGTGCCAGCTGTCACATGGGAGCAGGGAAGGAAAACGGCACCAAGATATGCAAATAGTCGGTAGAACTGGCCATTATTAGCAACAGTTACGATACCTTCTCCTCGCCTGCTTCATGCTGGATCTCATGGCAGGGAAAAAATATATAGCCTTGCCTCGTGGTCAAGTCAAGGGCCCTGTTTCCCTTGCGCTCCTCTTCCAACTTTAGTTTAATCTCTGCCACTTCTACATTAATTGGTCCCAATCTTTGACAGCTCTGTCATTTTTATCCTCCAGGTCATTGACACGCTGCTCAGCCTCCGTTAGCCGCATGGCATGGGCTCCAACAGTTTCAGACAGTGACTGGACAGTATTTTGAACATGGATAATTTGAACTGATATATTTTCAAAACCTGCCCGCATCTCATTCTGCATATTTGTAAGCATAGACATGAGTTGATGGTCGCTTTGCTATTTGGTAGCGTGGTTCCTGTCCAATGCCATGCCTCTGGTTCGGTCCTGCTGCTGGATGTCTGTAGTGCTTTGTAAGGCTTTTATGGCTCTGAAGTTGAGCAGAGCTTGCTTCTTTTGTGATTTTAGGGAAGCCATTGGTTTTGTCCATAAGATAAGTTTCAGCTGAGTTTCCAGGAGTGGATTCATACGGAGATCTATCTGTGATTTCTCAGTGGCCAAGGGAGCAGCTCTAGAAGGCAACTACCATCTTGCCTGGCCAAGCCACCCCCCCCTCCCGTGCTGACTGAATATTGACCCATGTCAGCATAGCACTGCCCAAAAGTGTCTAGTACCATATTATCTGGGGCTCATATTCAGATTAGGCATAACAATTGATTGGTGACAGGGGCTCCATTACACCAGTGAGGGCAGTATGTAGTGTAATGCCATGGAGATGAGGGTGTGTGGCCACTTCACACAGGTGCAGTTGGCTGCAGTGCAACCACCATGCGGGAACCATTAAGTTGGTCTATATTTAGTGTAATATAGGTTCAGTTAGGATTAGGGTTAGCTAGTAGACACCAGTGAGGCCCATATATTATAATACAGAGGTGACCCAGGAGATGGAGCTACATAACACCAGCAAAGGGTTCTATGTAGTCTGATGGCATGGGTGTGGGGTCCACTTGATACAGGTTGCTGCAGTACAGCCACCATGCAAGGGGAGAAGCCATACAGTGGTCTGTAGCGTAATACAGGTGCAGTTGGGTTTAAGGTGGGTCAGTAGACACTATGGAGCACCATATGTATTATAATACAGGGGCAGTCTGTGGGAGGTGGGCCACATGACACCAGGGAGTGCTGTATGTGGTCTTATGCCATGGACATGGGGAACTGTTTCACACAGCTGCTGGTGGCTGCAGTACAGATGACCTGGTTTGAGGCACAGCCTTACTTTGGTCTCTACTTAGTGTAATACAGGTACTGTTGGGTTTAGCGTAGGCCAGTAGACACCAGGGAAGGCCATATGTATTATAATACATGGACCAGTAGAAGGAGGGGAGCCAGTAGATGCCAGTGAATATGATATACAAGGTGGAAGGGGGAGAGGGCCAGCAGACACCAGCAAGGGCCATATGTATTGTAATACAGGGGCAATCCATGGGAGGTGGGCCACATGACACCAGAAAGGGTGATATGCAGTCTGATGCCATGGCCATGGGGCCGGGTCCACTTGGTACAGGTGACTGCAGTATGGCTGCCATGGGTGGGGGCACAGCCTAACAGCAGTCTCTGGTGTAATACAGGCGCAGTCAGATTTAGAGTGGGCCAGTGGACACCAGGGAGCACCATATGTATTGTAATACAGGGGCGATCCATGGGACATAGATTGTGGCAGATGAGGACTGCCTGGCCAATCTAGTCTGCCTTTTTCCTACCTATTTCTTTCGCTGCAGACCATAGATGATCTGTGGCTTACCTTTCTTCCCTGCCTCTAGGGATCCCCAATGTCTGTCCCACGCATTTTTGAATTCCTCTACCATTTTTGCCCCCATCACCCCTGCGAGAAAGCTATTCCAAGCATCCACCCACCTTTCCGTAAAGAAGTACTTCCTCACATTACACCTGATTCTACCTCCCTCCAACTTCATATCATGCCCCCTAGTTCTTGTGGACACATGACATCAGAGAGGGTAGTATGTAGAGTAATTGCATGCCCATGGGGGTTCACTTGACACAGGTTCAGGAGACTACAGTACAACCATCATGGGTGGGGGCATAGCCTTATGGCAGTCTCTGTTCACTGTAATACAGGTGCAGTCGGGTTTAAGGTGGATCAGTAGACACTATGGATCACCATGTGTATCATAATACAGGGCGATCTGTGTGAGGTGGGCCACATGACACCAGGGGGGCAATATGTAGGATAATACCATTACCATTGGTGTGGGGGGCCACTTGATACAGGTGGAGGTGGCTGCAGTATAGCTGCTGTGGGTGGGGGCACAACCTTACAACAGTCTCTGTTTAGTGTAAACAGGTGCACTCAGTTTTTGGGTGGGCCAGTAGACACCAAGGAGTGTCATATGTACCACATGACACTAGAGAGGGCAGTATGTAGTCTTATGCCATGGCCATACTGGGGGTGAGTGCCACTTAATATAGGTGCAGGTGGCTGAAGTATGGCTGCCATGGGTGGGGACACAGCCTGTATTTAGTATCGTGCTGGTACAGTTAAGTTTAGGGTGTGCCAGTAGACACCAGGAAATGTTGTATGTATTATAATACAGGGGCAGTCCGGGGGAAGGGAGCAAATGACACCAGGGAGGGCAATATGTAATATAGTGCTGTGTCGGTGGGTGTAGTACAGCTGCCATGTGGGGGGGGCAGAGCCTTATGGCGGTCTGTGTTTAGTGTAATACAGGTGCAGTTAGGTTAGGGTGGGCCACTGTACATCAGTGAGGGCCATATATATTATTATACAGGGGTGATTGGGAGGGGGGCCACATTACACAATGGAGGGCAATAGTTAAGTCTAATGCCATGTCCATGGGTGTGAGGGTCCACTTGACAAGGTGCTGGTGACTGCAGTATAGCCACCATGGGGCGGGGGGCCAAGGCATACAATGATCTGTACTTAGTGTAGTACAGGTGCAGTTGGGTTTAGGGTAGGCCAGTAAATGACAGGGAGGACATATGTATTATAATAAAATGGCAGTCATGGGAACAGCGGCTACATGACACTAGGAAGGGCAACATATAGTCTAATGCCATGGGTGTGAGGGTTCACTTGACACAGGTGTAGGTGGCTGCAATACAGCTGTCATGTGGGGGGTGGGACACAGCCTTATGGCCGTCTCTATTCAGTATAATATAGGTGCATTCGGGTTCAGGGTGGGCCAGTAGACACCAGTGAGGGCCATATATATTATACTACAGAGGTGCTCCATTGGAGGTGGATTGCATGACACCAGGGAGGTCAGTATGTAGCCTAATGCCATGGCTGTGGGGTTGGGGGCCACATGACACCAGTGCAGTTGGCTGCAGTACAGCTTCCATGCGGGGGGGGGGGCACAGTCTTACGGCTGTCTCTATTCAGTGTAATACTGGTGCACTTGGATTTAGGTTGGGCCAGAAGATACCAGGGAGGGCCATATGTATTGCAATACAGGGGTGATCTATGGCAGGTGGGCCACATGACATCGGAGAAGGCAGTATGTAGTCTAAAGCCATGGCCATGGGGGCCATTTGACACAGGTGCAGGTGGCTGCAGTACAGCTGGTGTGGTGGGGCACGACCTTACAGCAGTCTTATGGAGGGCCATATGTATTATAATTGGGAGGTGGGCCACATGACGCCAGAGAGGGCAATATGTAGGCTAACACCATGGCTATGGGGGTGGAGGCCACTTGACATAGGTGCAGTTTGCTGCAGTACAGTCACCATATGGGGGGTGGGGCAGAGGCTTATTGCGCTCTATACTTAGCGTAATACAGGTGCATTTGGGTTCAGGGTGGGCCATTAGACACCAGGGAAAGCCGTATGTATTACAGTACATGAAAGATCAGGGGGAAGGCGCCAGTAGACACCAGGGAGGGCCAAATGTATTATAATACATGGGCAATCGGGGGAGGGTAGCCGCGTGACACCAGGGAGGGCAATATGTACTGTAATGCATTTTTCTCTATGACCTCCTCTCAGCCTGTATCAACTAGAATATTCACACGTATGCTGATAACACTGTTCTCTGTACTTCAGGCCAATCAACTGAGGCTGTTGAAGTCACGCTCCAGCAAGATTTCCACAATGTCCTACATTGGTTTCAGGCCAACCAACTTTGGGTCAACACAAAGAAAACTGTCCATGACCTTTGGCTTCAACCACAGACTATTCAGGCTCGCCTGTCTTCCCTCTTTCACCACCCTGGATGAGTCTCCCCTTGAAGTGGTCAGTTCCTTTAAGTACCTTAGTGTGTAGCTTGATAGCAGTTTTGACTTCTCTGCTCACATTGATGCCATTCACACTAAACTCCACCCCAGACTTGGAGCCCTGTACTCTAACAAAGATTGCTTGTTTCCACATGTCCACCGGGAAATGGTTACTAAAATGGTGCTACCAGTCTTTTGCTACGATAATGTGATATACTCTACTGCTCTCACCTCTTCCCTTGCTAGACTGGACACACTCTGTAATGCTTTCTGTTGTTTTGCCACAAACCCGCCATACCCATAAGACATATGGTGAGGGATTTGCCCCCCCCCCGGTACCGATCATTGCACTCTCTTCCTTATCCATCCTCCCTCTTCCTGCCTGTCGCTTGCATCACTGTGCTTCTTTCATCGCTAAATACTGGTTTGAGGAAATGCCCTCATACTTATCCTCTCTCCCACCCCATCTGCTTCATACATCCCTTGTTCCAGACATCCCGCACTTTCTCCTTTCCCCACCCTTATTCCTTCATCCTGCAGTCTGCTTTCTTGTATCATCTCCCCTCCTGCTGGAACCTCCTCCCTTTTACACATTGTCTCAACCTACTCAAATTCTTCCAACCTCGCCCCCCCCCTCCTGTTAGCTCCCTTCCTGACCTGCCTTTCAGTCCTTCCTCCCCAGTTCATGCTTCCTCCCTTGGGGCGGTTGTATTCCTCCCATTTTTCTGCCCTTTGATTTTACTACCAGCTGCTTGATTATGTTTCACATAGTAGAGTGCATTTCTTGCTCCTGATACCTATGTCTTGTATATGTTGCACCTTTGCCAAATTATACTACAGTTTGCAGATTATTGTTTGCAAACATTTATTCTATTGTACTTGCTTGTTGTTTTTCATCTTCCCTCTCCCTGGGTCACAGCTGGAAATGAGCCTTTGGCTCAATGTGCCCTTTCCCAATTACCAGTTTGAAGCAAATAAAATGTCATGTCTGTGGGGGGTGGGGTCCACATGACACATGTACAGGTGGCTGCAGTACAGCTACCATGGGGTGAGAAAGCCTTATGGTGGCCCATTGTTAGTGTATTAAAGGTGCAGTTGGTTTAGGCTGGGCCATTAGACACCGGGGGGGTCATATGTATACAGTACATGAACACTCATGGGGATGGGGCCAGCAGACACCAGGGAATGCCATATTCATTATAATACATGAGCAAACGGGGGGGGTGCACATGACACCAGGAAGGGACATATATAATCTAATGCCATAGCTTTGGTGGGCCACTTGACACAGGTGCAAGTGGCTACAGTACAGTTGCTGGGGGGCAGAGTCTTAACAGCAGTCTCTGTTTAGTGTAATACTGGTACATTCAGGTTTAGAACAGGCCAGTAGACACCAGGGAGGGCCATGTATATTATATCACGGGTGATTTGTGGGAGGTGGGTCACATGACACCAGAGAAAGCAGTATGTAGGCTAATACCGTGGCCCTGTGGGTGGGGGCCTCTTGACACAGGTGCAGTTGACTGCAGTACAGTTGCCATGTGGAAGGTGGGGTAGAGCCTTACAGTGATCTGTACTTGGTGCAATACAAGTGCAGTCGAGTTCAGGGTGAGCCATTAGGCAGCAGGGAAGGCCGTTATGTATTACAGTACACAGACGACCAAGGAGAGGGGCCAAGTAGACACCAGGGAATGCTCTTAAGTATTGTAATACAGGGGCGATCAGGAGGAGAGAGCCAGTATACAATAGAGTGCTATATGTATTATAATACATGGGGCCACATGACACTGGGGGGAGCAATATGTAGTATAATGCCGTGTCTCTGGGGGGGGGTCCACTTGACACAGGTACAGGTGGCTGCAATACAGCTGCCATGGGGTGGTAAAGCCTTAGGGTGGTCTATAATTAGTGCAGTACAGGTGCAGTTGGGTTTAGGTGGGCCATAAGACACCAGGGAGAGCCATATGTATACAATACATGGATGACCAAGGGGATGGGTGCTAGTAGCTGCCAGGGAATGCCTTGTACATTATAATACATGGGTGATCAGGGAGGGCCATAAGTATTTTTATACAGGGTCGGTCAGTGGGAGGTGGTGCCACATGACACCAGGAGGGCACCATGTATTTTTATGTCATAGCCATGGGGGATGTCAGAGCCTTATGGTGGTCCACATTTAGTGCAGTACAGGTGCAGTTGGGTTTGGGTGGGCCAGTAGACACCACAGAGGGCCATATGTAGTACAATACATGTACCGTCAGGTAAACCTCCATGGGAGCAGTGGCTACAACTCTGCCTCCGACCCCTCATCCTCAGGACTGCCTCACAAGTTAAGCTGGAGGCCCTGATCGGGCATGTCAGACAGAAGTGACGCCAAACCTCCGTGGGAGCAGCGGCATCAACCCTGCCACTGACCCCCCCATCCTTAGGCAATCACACTAGCTAAACTGGAGGCCCTGATCGGGCACTCCAGACAGAAGGGGCGCCAAACCTCCGTGGGAGCAGCGGCTTCAACCCTGCCGCCAACCCCCCATCCTCATGACCGCCTCACAAGCTAAGCCAGAGGCCCTGATCGGGCACTCGAGATGGAAGCGGCGCCGAACCCTCATGGGAGCAGCGGCTTCAACCCTGCCGCCGCCCCCCCCATCCTCACGACCGCCTTACAAACTAAGTCGGAGGCCCTGATCAGGTGCTTCAGGCAAAAGCGGTGCCAAACCTCTGTGGAAGCAGCAGCTTCAATCCTGCTGCCAACCTCTCATCCTTGGGACCACCTCATAAGCTAAGCCAGAGGCCCTAATCGGGTGCTCTAGACAGAAGCAGTGCCGAACCTCCATGGGAGGAGCAGCTTCAATCCTGCCGCCAACCCCACCCCC
This sequence comes from Neoceratodus forsteri, assembly GCA_016271365.2. Classification (NCBI taxonomy): domain Eukaryota; kingdom Metazoa; phylum Chordata; order Ceratodontiformes; family Ceratodontidae; genus Neoceratodus; species Neoceratodus forsteri. Next base: position 1,851,947,570 of record CM057449.1, read on the forward strand.
CCCCCATCCTCAGGACCACCTCGCAAGCTAAGCCGGAGGCTCTGATCGGGCGCTCCAGACAGAAGCAGTGCCAAACTTCCGTGGGAGCAGTGGCTTCAACCCTGCCGCTGACCCCCCCATCCTCAGGACCACCTCACAAGCTAAGCCAGAGGCCCTGATCAGGTGCTCCAGACAGAAGTGGCATCGAACATCTGTGGAAGAAGCAGCTTTAACCCTGCTGCCAACTCCCCATCCTCAGGACTGCCTCACAAGCTAAGGCACACTGCCAGACGACTCAGTTCCCACCTGAAATGCCGGCACCAGCTCCTTTCCCAATTGGCTGGCTGTCCGGTAACCATGCTGCCTATTGGTTGGTTTCTGAGAACCTAGCCAGTCACTAACTACTACAGCTAGCCTGCTTCTCTCTGAGCCTGGTCCCGGTTCCCTTGTGGCTCTGCTGCCCAGCCCAGTGCTCACTTCACTTCCATTATTTCTCTCCTGCTCTGCTAAGAATACTGTAATACAGTAACTGCATATTTTGGAAACCGCTGAAATAGAGTACTGTTATTCTGTTCTGCAGCTTTTAAGCTGCTTGATAGTGTTTAAGTTATATAGCGCACTAGGTTAACCACTGGATTCACTCAGATTTTAATGTGTTCAGCCTGTTAACAATCTTAGAGGAAATACAAAATCACACATGCCCACACAATGCAAAGCATCATGGGATACATATGCAAATCACCACAGAATGTTATGCTGGTTCAACTTTAAGCAGAATTGCATGGTGCCGAAAGGCCTCTCACACAGTTTGCAAAGGGTGCTAACAGAAGACATAGACACGTGTTTCGTGCTACCCAGACTCATCAGTATGCCTCATCTGTTTGACACCCCAGTGGAATGGACCAGCTACCCTTAAGGCAGTGTGCCTTGGATATATTGTGGTGAACCCATTAAAATAAAAAACTATTTAAAAGACAAAGAACCTCTGTGCGCAAACACTGAGGCAAGGGTTACCCCAAAGGGCATTTGGCTGGGAAGCCAAGTTTCAAGAAAATACAAAATCACACATGCTCACACAATGCAAAGCATCATGGGATACATATGCAAATCACCACAGAATGTTATGCTGGTCCAACTTTAAGCAGAATTGCATGGTGCCGAAAGGCCTCTCCTCAGAGGAGATAAGTTTATTTTGAATCACTGCTATTTTGATCTCTCTCTTCTCCCTACCTCTACTTACCATCTCAATTTTCTCTGCCCCCTCTTTCTTTCATCCCTCCTCCTCCACCTCACCTGTTGAGCCCTCCTACCTATTAAGCTAATCGCCCTCATGATACCTCCTGCCGTTATTACTTTCTCTCACTCTTTCACCTTTCCTCCGCCTCCTCGCCTACTAAGCCCACCTACTGATTAAGCTAAATCACCCTCATGATACCTCCTGCTATTTTTCCCTTTGTTTGTACCCCCCACCCCTCACCCGCAGATTTCTGCTCTTAAGCCTAACACTTCCTCCCCTCTCTCTCTTTACAGCCAGAGGCCCTGATCCAGTGCTCCAGACAGAAGAGGCTCCAAACCCCCGTGGGAGCAGTGGTTTTAACCCTGCTGCCGACCCCCCCTTCCATCCTTGGGACCGCCTCACAAGCTAAGGTACACCACCTGATGACTCCTCAGGTCTGGCCTGAAATGCTGGCACCAGCTCCTTTCCTGATTGGCTGGATCTCTGGTAACCATGCTGCCTATTGGTCGGTTTCACTGACTACTACAGCTAGCCTGCTTCACTCCAAGCCTGGTCCCCGTCCCTTTTGGCTCTGCTGCCCAGCCCAGTGCTTGCTTCACCCCCATTACTTCTTTCATGCTCTGCTAAGGACACTGTAACTGCATATTTTGTCCTGCCCACCCAATCCCGGCCTCTATTAAATATGCATCGACTCCACCCTCCACCTGTAGCCCTCACCTATTGGCCACAAAACAGAGTATAGTCTCAGCCTTAAAGACACGTGCTCCACCGCTCCTCGCTGGACTACTTCACCCATTGACTCTTGGGGTGACAACAACCACTTCGATTTGCACAAGGGAATAAGTGCACCTCTGACATTTCTGGCCTGATCACTTTCAAATAGCCTGACAAGAGTCTGAGCTCTATCCCACTCACCTTATATCAACACAGGTTGAACACAGTGGCACTGTAACTCCTGGTCAATCTAAGCTCACCACTAGACCTCTCCACAATCTCAATATCCCTCCTGCTTACAACTATATAATGCTCCTAATAACAATAGTCTGCCTACTAGCATTATGGCTAATTCCTCCCCCTTCAAAGTTCATGAGCCATGCAAGATCATCCTTAAAAGATGAAATGGCTCATGACAACAATTACCACAAATCCACATCCACCCTTGAGATAACAACTATCAGCACAATAACACACCGGTGCTTTTTGACACTGGAGCAGTGGTGCCTTGTGTACCCCATCCCCCCACCAATCACTAATTTCATTGTTACTTGCACCTTCTCTAAGTCTGCTAATTCAAAAACCCACAACCGATCACAGGTATTAAAGTACCTAAAGTGGCAGGCCATTAGAATGGCATGACTGCCACTACTCTCTGGGAACATCTACCCTAACCTTGGCCCCGTGGCCTGCTCAGTTGCTCCACCCAGCAAGCACAGTGGCCTAAAGTTTGCATCCATAGATATTTGTAGCCTCACGGCAAAGCTTGACTCTTTGCAAGTTAAGGATCGCCGATACTGCCATTCAACTTCCAGGGTATAATTCTTTCCATCTGGACAGGGTTGGTAAGTATGGGGGCAGATGCATTATCTGTTTAAGAGAGCACATCCAGGGCCAAATGTTCCCCCCACCCATAGCCACCAGTTGCAACACCCAGATATTAGCGATAAAGGTACTTCTTGGCCCGAATGGTAAAGCTTTAACAGCAGCATCGGTCTGCATGCCTCCCAAAGAAAAAAGTGAGTGGATTCAAGGTTGTCCACAATTACCTTGTCGACCACTGTAAACACGCAGAACTAATCATGTTTGGTGACTTCAATGTTAAGCGGTCCGCACCGGATGCAGCACCCTGTAGGGATGCACTATCCGCTCTCAACATGGCACAACTGGTGAATTCCCCCACTCGCATAAACTAGCACACCGGAACATCCTACTTATTGATTGGCTTATCTCAAACGGCCCAGAGTGAATCTCCCACATTAAAGTCCTCCCGGATTCCCTCAGTGACCATTCCCCTATTCTTTTCACCTGATCAAATAGGTGCCCTAAGATCCCAACTAAAACAGTTCACTAAAGAAAGGGAAACTTGCTGCCTTTAAAGCACACCTAACACTCCAAGACTGGAGCTTCTTAGACACTGAAAGAGACACAGATTCTGCCCTTGAAGCTTTCATCCACAAATTTAATGAGGCCTGTAATATCTATGCCCCCTTTAGAAAATGGAAAATATGGGACTCCAATAACTCCTGGATCACCCCACAATTACTAGAATTAATGAAGCACAGAGACTACCTGTGGGATATAGCAAAAAACACTGGTTCTCCTGCTGATACCCAGTGGTATAAAGTAGCCTGGAATAACTGTACCTGGGCAATTCATAAGGCTAAAAGCCAACATTTTAAAACTGAACTCACAAACTCCTGGGGTGATAGCTGTTGCTTTTGGGACAACATCAAAACACTGTCAGGAAAACCAAATAAGGCTCCACCCTCCATCCTATCTGTGGACAGCACCCCTTCCCAAGACCCTGGCATCATTGCCAGTAGCTTTAACAAGGCATTCACCGACCTCAGCAGTATATTGCCTCCAGATTTCTTTCAACCCTTGAGTCATAGTAACTTTCCTCATTCCCCTGTGACCACATTGGGCTCTCCACCCCCGTTTGATCTCAAGATCATCACCCCAGCAATAGCCAGAAAGTACCTTCTAAAAGCACTCTGCAAATCAAGACCAGTAGTGATACGCTTGACCTCAAGCTCGTCAAAATCACCTTTGATACTGTTCTTGTTCCACTAACCAAAATACTAAACTTGTCACTCATAACGAGTTCATTCCCACGACTCTGGAAATCGGCTGTAGTTATCCCAGCCACAAAAGTGATGACGGAACCATTCATTCAAATTATTGCCCAATATCAATCCTGCCACCCCTCTCCAAGGCATTAGAACGCATAGTATCTGATCAGTTGACTGACTACCTAGACAAATACAAACTGCACTGCCGTCAGCAACACAGATTCGGAAAGCTACACAGCACCACTACTGCTCTTCTTGAATTCATTGGCTTTATTCACAGTGCCCTAGATCGGGGGCTCTTGGTGGGAGCTACTTATATAGACCTCACCAAGGCCTTCGACACTGTGAACCATGAACTGCTCTTATCCCAACTGGCCACCATAGGTCTTTCCGCTGAATCGGTTTCTTGGTTCAGGAGCTACCTCATTGGCAGAGAACAAAAAGTCAAAATCCAGGATATCTTAACTGAAAGTAGGCCAGTTACTACAGGAGTACCCCAAGGCTCAATTCTCTGACTATTGCTCTTTAGCCTGTTTCTTAACCAGCTTCCCCTAGCCACACAGGACAATGTTTTATAATATTTAGATGATGCAGCACTATACTCATCTCACCCTGACCCTACTGCTCTAGAAAACCAAATGCAGGCTAATTTCACAGCAGTAGAAAAATGGTTCCTCAAATCCAAATTACTGTTTTTTTTTTTTCTTTCAGTTGTTTAACCAGGGCTAGCACACTAAGCTGAAAGCTTTTTTACGGTGTGACCTGGGAGCACAGGGAAGTTAAGTGACTTGCTCAGGGTCACACAGTCTGCAAGTGGAAGCTGTGGGATTCAAACCCAGGTCTGGTCTGCTGGATGTCACCAGATTTGCAGCTTAGAGCCTTAAACCACTGCGCTACACTGCCTGCCTGTTAAACTATAAGAAGACGAAAACCATGTTATTTGCCTCTGCCCATAACAGACACAGGCTCTACCAGCTCCAAATACGAAACAACTTAAATAACCCCCTTGAAATGATGAACAACTTCAAATATTTAGGTGTTACTCTAGATCAGTGGTTCTCAAATGGTGAGGCCAGCCTCCCAAGGGAGGCCTCAAATTGTTCCAAGGGAGGCCCAGTCAAGTCTGAGAATGTACGGTATTTTTTTTTTTTTTTTTCAATTGTTTAACCAGTATTTAAATTTTAAGTTTTGGCTGTTTTGTGTGAAAGGATAAAACAAATTAAATATGGATAATTTCAGGTGAATTTCTTTGCTTATGCACCAATTTATGATCAGGAAGTCCCCATTGAGCCAAAGATTGTTTATAGATATGTATTTATATGTCAATTAATGCCTGGGGAAGGCATGCTGAGTCAAGGCTTGTTTCTACAATAGGTGTTTATATGTAAATTAGTATATGGGAAAGAGACAGTGATCCGATGCATGTTTTCAGGTGTGACCTGAGGTAAGGGTACAAGAAGTTGCTTAACAGGGTAAAAGAGGAAGAGATGAAGTGGCTAGGTTTGGTTGTTCCAGATAGAGAGGAAACAGAGTAACAAGGGCCCAATAGTCAGAAAAAAGGAGTGAAAAGTATAACCTGGGGTGCCTGGTCAGGGGTTGAGAGCAATAAATTGAATAAAAAGAGAATATACTCAGTCACCTTTATTAGTTTCACTTTATTCCTGGTGAACTGTGCAAAGTAGGAGTTATTTTTTTCTGTGGGGAGGCCCAAGATTTTTTTTCCAAATTTGAGGGAGTCTCAAAATCTTTTTCATGGCTGGGGGAGGCTCACTATCACAAAGTGTGAGAACTAATGCTCTAGATATCACATTATCTTACTCTTACCATATTGACCTGGTAGCCAGGCAGCAAACGCTAGGGCTGAGTATGCTCTTTAGGAACAAACACTAACGAAGCAATGAGAATTGTGGTCACAAGCTCTGTGCTATCAGTCGTTGACTGTGGCTTGGCGGTATATGGTGCAGCAACACCCTCAGCCCTCAGACGAATCAAATCTACACCTAACAAGACATGTAGGTTGGTCCTGGGTGCGGACAGGCTGACTCACACTTGTGAGCTACAGTATGTGCTAAGTCTGACTGGCTCAACCTGGATTGTAGAATACAATATCAAGTCTGTCTTCTTGCCAAGAAATCAACACTAGGGCTTACCCCACCCAGTGTGTTAAACCTCCTTAGCCCTTAAATCTCCTCCAGATCTATGAGGGGCACAAAAAATTAAACACTAAAAGTCACATTCTGCCAGACCTCTCAGGGTCAATGCTCCTTCGAGTACCATGCGCCGCTTTGACTCAATGCCCTCTGGGAAGAGGCACATAAGGAACTCAAGTTGGGGCCATTTAAAGCAAAACTTCGTAAGTTACTAGCATCTTCCAGTGACTGTGACTGTGGGACCTAGTCCTCTCCCTTGCCCCTTTTTTTTCAGTTTCCAGTCTACGTATCTCACAACTCCTCCCTGTCTCCCCTCACTACTTGACCCCCATTTCTAGGACCCCAGTCCCCCTCTCCTTCTTTCCTACCTTAGCAAGAGCTTTCTATCCTACACTTTTAATATTGAATCACCTAATTGCCCCCTCTGTCCTACTCCCTCAACCAGCACTCCTCCCCCTCTTCATCCATATCCTCCCTCTCCACCATCTCTCTGTTACCACTATCTCCCCATTCTGATCTCCCTTAACCCCCACCTTAATCACATTTGCTCCTGTCCAACTTCTCCCCTCCTGCCGGTCTCTGGTTAAAAAAAAAGTTTTTTTACATATTTTGTTCTCCAAGCACTTAGACAAAAGATCTGATTATACTAATCATATGTCGACTGTTTTACTTTTTGTATAACCACCATTATAAATTTGTCTTATTGTTCTCCCGCAAATGATTGTAACTGTTGTTTCTATGACTCTGTTTATTTTTCTGTTAAACCTATGTTAATTTTTGCTGTTTGTCATTGATTGACGTGGAAACTCTGTAAACAAGCCCATGGCTCAAAGGTATTTCTGAAATAATAAATAAATACAAGTGGTGGGCCGCATGACACCAGGGAAGACAATATACATTATCATGGCATGGGTAGCCACCTGAAACAGGTGCAGGTGACTATAGTACAAATGTCATGTGGTGTGCGGGGGAGGCAACTTTAGGACAGTCGCTGTATACTGTAATACTGTTGCATTTCGGATGAGGGAGAGTCAGTAGACACCATGGAGGGTGGGGGCCCCTGATTCAGACACAGGTGGTTGCAGTTTAGCCACCACTTGTGTGGGGGTCACATTTCTAATGACTGCGCTACTGATTTTTGAAGTGCTGTGGGGCATCAGTAAAACTTTGATTTGAATTGTTACAGCATGTCACAACGTGCACTGAGTAGTACAGTATGTTTTTGTAACATTTATTATTCAAGTTATTTGTTTGGGGGGTAAACACTGTATATGTCTTTTAAGTGGTCATATACCACATTTCTGGCCTTCAACCATCGACTGCCACACCTGGCAACCCCCCAGGCTACCAGCATAGGGATGTCCGTGAATTACCCCTAACAGTGGTGGTCCCTGTGGGGGGGTTGGTGAGAGACTGGAGTCCACCTTTTATTCCCCTGACATGCTTGACTGTGCTTCATTCTGTGCGGTGGATGCAGAGGCTTTCTTGCCTTCATTCGGCTCATCACTTGCTGTTTCTCCTTGTGTGTGTTACTGTCCCCTGTTGGAAGTGGACATGCACTGTTATCAGAGCATGGCGGGGATGCTCCCACCTTCAGTGTAGCATGGGTCCAAAGAGCACCTGTTTGTAGCCAACATCAGGGATTGTCATTCCAGCTGCCAGAATCTTCCCTCCCTGGAGGAGAGAAGTACATGGGATGCTCATCCTGTTTCCCACAGCCAGCCTGCCAATGGCCACAAGTTTGTTACCGAACTGTTGTCATAATTGGCAGCAACATCGGTTGTGCTAGCAATGTACCCGTGTTCCATTTTCTGTGTAACATTAATAATCCAGTTCACATTACATCCCTGATGTATTTCTTTGGTCAGCCATTCAAAGAACTGTATCAGATTTGTTTTCAACAACACAACACTCTAACACCCCTGAATATATGCTGCATGTTGTCTTGCAGACCATTGGATTCAAGGTACTGTCCCAGTTTTTCTGTTAGCAGCGTTTCCATAAATTTCACCAGAAGTAACCTAAGAATGACCAGCCTTTATAATTAGGATTTGCAGTGATGGCTGTCTTGTTTAGATGGATCATGTCATCTCAGGTCCTCCGGAGAAATGCCTTTTTTCAGTGAATTGTTTAATTAGGCTGGCAGCGGAGTATCTCTCAAACCTGTTACTTCCTTTAGAGCGCTTTTGTGTATTTTGTCTGGTCACATATATTTTTCCACCAATTTTTGTTATATTGTCTGGTGAATGCTGGCAAAGACACAGTACTAAACAACACAAAAAAAGAACAAAACTATTTACTTAAAACATGCGAAATACTTAATGATTAGCTCAGGACATGGAACATGTAGAAGCTACATATTGAAATTCATACATACGGCACTAATATCATCTGTCTTCCTATGTTTATATTCTGACAGTACCATATAGTTGTTATGTTCCATATTAACTGCTTTTTATTTCATTTCAGCATAAACATATATGAAATTCTTTGCAAAAAAACTACGTTAATGCAGACATTATAGTTCCAGAATGCAAAGCGTACAAAGAAGGGAAATGAAAAACATTAGGGATTTGGGTCTCTGGAGTATTGGCGAATCAGTGGTGGTGTCTTACTTGGGGTTGTCAACTGTACTGCCCACCCCCTTCCCCAGCCCATAGCCTCCTGTCCAAAGCACAAGATACAGCTCTAACACAGTGACACAGTATGGCCAACATAATGTGTTGGAGCTTTCTTCACACACAGGGCCCTGCATGAAGACATCACATTTAACCTCACCTGATCAGGGGAGGGGGTGGGCATCAAGGTTGACAACCCCAAGTAAGACCCCACCACTGATTTGCCAATACTCCAGAGACCCAAATCTCTAATGTTCCTCATTTCCCTTCTTTGTGCATTTTGTGTTCTACAACCCTAATATCTGCATTAACGTAGATTTTTGCAAAGAATTTTCCTTCATTTTCTAACAGTGGAATTGTATTCTCATTTGTGCAGTTCTCTTCAGGACCTGCGCAAAATGAGATAACTACAATATTGGAGACTGTCCTGACTCATTGCATGGGCCCTGCAGGTGCCGGAACGCATATCGATACCTTGTGGATGAGGTTTCCTGACTCACCAAAGGGTGTGGCATCTGCATCAAAACACTGCTCAGCCCCTACCCAGGTCAGGGCTGCTGCTGCATGCTGCAGCACCTTCCTCATCAGCCTTGTCCCATTAAACCAGCTTACTGAGTTCACACCTGAACTAAGCTCACTGGCACGGTAAGGCAGTGTGTTCCCCAGTGATGCAACGGACATACCACCAAACAATGTTACTTAATAAATTTTTAGTTTTTTAATATTTTGACTCCAGACTTTCAACATAATCTTTTTATGACCCAACCCCCATAAATACCATAGGTAAAAATGTTCAAATCCGTGCTGAAATGCCATTCCGCGCTACAGGTGTGAAAACACATTTCAGACAGGATGTGAAAAATGACAGCTGTATTGTTCACGAGGTGGTGTGAAAAAATGGCTATGTTGAAAATTTTGAGTCAAACTATTGAAAATTACCAAAGTGTAGCAATATACACTCCATGTCTAAGCTCCCTGAATAACCCCTATATATCGAAAAAGTCACCCCTTTATTTTCCCTCTCCCACTGTGTAGCCTTGCTCCTTTCCCTTAATAAGCAGTTCACTCTTTATGAGAGCATTACTGAGTGGGGAGAAGGCATTCCAAACGATGGATGTGGAAGCAACAAAGAAAAAGCATAAAATTATGCAGGATCATTGGAATGTGAGGGAGTGTACTCCTCCTACAATAGGAAAACAGAGGAATTGTATCTAATCTTTAAACAACTAGCCTTAACATTACTTTCAACATTTTAACACTTAACAGCAGAAATTTGAAAATGACAGCGCCTCAGTCTGTAACGCTGTCCGTGGTGTGCCTGGACCCACATCTATATAAGGAAGCAGCCACTTCCAGCCTAACCACAATATCAGGCTCTAGTCTCATCAATGTATGTGGGGGCTGTCATTGTAGGCTCTTCAGGAAGCCCCAATCCAAGGAAAACAAAAGCTAGAATTGTAGTTAATGGAGCCCCCGGCACATGAGCATCAAGCAGCAAAGGCTGTGTTCAGGCACCCATTTCGGGTACAGTTAAGTGCGTAGGTCAACACTGTCACAAGTGCACTTGGCAGGTCAGACCCTCTACTCCCACAGTGCCAACCTCCGAGCGCAGTAATGTGAACAGGTAATAGACAGGGTAACCCTCCTATCTGCTTGTGGGTCCGAATCACCTTTAGTCTCAAGTTTCTGGGGGTGGGGGATTCAAACTGTGAACCTTATGCTAGTGTACCCAAATGTACAGGCTCAGATAATCTGTTCTGCGGAGGGATGCCAGATATCTTTCGCCTAACGGCACCTAACCAGGTATCCAAAATGAACCCTTAAAACTTTATAAAAGACCTTAGGTATCTTCTTACCTTTTCCCAGTTTGGGTAACACCATCAAGCTCTGAACAGTTGTCCAATTTAACCATCTATACATCACATGCAAAAAGGAACTCAAAGACACACCCATGCATTCTTTTTAAATGAAAGGCTTTCTTAAAAATGGAAAAAAATATGTAAACACCGAACACTATATCACAAAGCATACAATCACTTAAAAGAAAACAAGGAGAAGTACAAACAAAAACTCCTACCACAATACAATTAGACTTTTTCTATCTAATGTATTACCTCTATATAGTGCTTAAGTTAGATCAGAGATCTTGTTTCTTAAGAGTCCAACAAAAAATGTGTCACTAAGTTCAGCCACAGTATTCAGTTTAAACTGTCTCTCCGCCCCTTTTGTGTGTCATCTAGCTCCTCCTTGTTGAATATAAAAAATTATACAATCAATGATCTTCCTGCTATGAGATATTTTAAATACTGTGACTTCAGCAAAAACAAATTTCCCAAATTATGACAGTCTTTAAATCGAGCCTTTCCTTTCATCTTGAGTAGTTCCTCTTCCCAGGCAACATCAAAGGATTTTATGATTTTTCCATATCTCACCTAGGTGCAATATAGCTTTTTAACACCAGTTGATGATATTAAATGTTCTTCCTCTTAAGACATCATAAAAGTTTATGATCTTCATCCTCTGGCAGACTCATAAAGTCCCATTTCATTTCCACTTCAAAGCAGCAACAGGCCATAAAATGCAATGTCTCAAGAAAGTTAATCATATTACAGAGATCTGCTGGTTTAATATATATCCTGTCATTTTAACTGAAACCTGGGGGGGGTGGCATCCCACAGGCTGTCTCATGAGAGACACTCACATACCACATTTTATATACAAATATCATAAAGCAATCATAACCAGCTGGCCAAGTGTCACAGACCTCCCCACCTAGACTGAATTTGGGGGCTCTATCCCCTGCATGGGATGAGCTTCCCAAATCAGTTCACTCCTCATAAAGACACGACAAGCCATCTGTGTTCTGATTGGTCGCCCCAGCCCTATGTAAGATCGTCATGTCATACCCTTGCAAGGCAAGACTCCATCTTAATAGTCCTACCATTAGTTTGGGGTTGTGGTCCGTTTGTAACCTCAAAATGCTGCCCATATAAGTATGGCTCTAACTTCTTTAGGGCCCACACTATGGCAAGACTGTTTTTCCATAGTAGAGTATGCCTGCTCCCTGGGAAGTAACTTTTTACTCAGGTACACTGCCGGGTGATCTTTCCCTTAGTTGGATGTCTAACTCAGTACTGCCCCAATACCCATGTCTGAGGCATCAGTCTGAACTATAAAGGGTCTGCTGTAGTCAGGACTTGTCAGTACAGGAGCACTGCACAGTGCCTCCTTCAGTCTGTTAAAGGTTTTTTCACAGGCTGGTTCCCAGGTAGTTTTCTTAGGCATCCTTTTCTTTACCAGGTCAGTAGGGGAGCAGCCAGGGCACTGTAATTGGGTACAAATTTTCTATCGTACCCTGCTGTCCCGAGAAAACTCCTGACCTGCTTCTGCGTTTCTGGTCTGGGCCATGCCCTGATCACTTCTATTTTTACTTGGTTAGGATGGAGCTGTCCCTGGCCTACAACATGCCCAAGGTATGCTACTTCAGCCATGGCCACCTGGCACTTCTCAGCTTTGACAGTGAGCCCGGCCCTCTGTATCCTGTCCAGCACTTCCCTAAGGTGGGACAGGTGTTCCTCCGAGCTGGCACTAAAGATGGCAGTGTCATCCAGGTACGCCACGGCATACTCCTCAGCACCATTTAACACTTGGTTCACCAACTTTTGGAAAGTGGCAGGGGTGTTCTTCATTCTGAAAGGCATTACTTTAGATTCAAACAAGCCTATTGGAGTGATGAAGGCCGACCTCTCCCTAGCTCTGTCCGTTAACTCTACCTGCCAGTACCCCTTTGTCAGCTCAGAAGTCGTAAGGTAGGTCGCCCCTCCCAACTTGTCCAGGCGTTCGTCTGTCTGGGGCATCGGGTGGGTGACTGACTTTGTGACTACATTCAGTGCACAGTAGTCCACACAGAAATGAGTAGAGCCATCTGGCTTGGGCACAAGGACTACGGGTGAGGCCCAGGGGCTGTGGGATCTCTGGATTACCCCTAAATACAGCATCTCCTCCACCTCCCTCCTAATGATATTATCTGTGTCAGTCTTCACCATTCATCACTGTTGGATACTTGGCAGGAGGTCAGGACCCCGTGGTAGCTTTTTAAGGTAGGTGGAGCCGACGCATCATCGGCGGCTCCCTCGAGACCGACACACTGCATGGCGCTCGTGGGTTGGCTGTTAGGCTGCATCTACTCCGCCTGCCTGCCAGTTCTTTGTCTCCCACCGTAGAGGTCCCACCTTGTGTGGAGCTGCTGCGCTGAGGCCTAGATCAACGCCAAAAAACCTTCAATGCTGTCTCTATATTTCCTTTGGTGCCGAAGTCCGTCGGTTCCTGCTGGTTCTGCTTTGCCATATTAAATGTCGCCCGGTAAGATCTTTCCATTTCTTTATATTTCTGCGATGTCGAGTTGGTTTTTGGTGTTCTTTCCCCGTAGGTCATGTCTCGGCCGGAAGGCAAGAAAACTTCTAGAACGGGTCAGCCCCCCATGCGACCGAAAGTATTCCGTCACCGACCAGCACGACTGGTGTCTTTCATGTCTTGGCCCGCTTCATGACATGGATTTGTGTGATGCTTGTTTCTCCATGGACCGCTGGTCATCCAACAACGCACGGGAAAGGGGGTGAGTCTGCCGACTGGGTCGGCGCTGGGCACTCGTCGGGCTAAGCCACGCTCTTCGGCCTTTCCTCCGGTGCCTCCCAGTTCTACATGGACTGAGGAAGAGGAGCCTCAGCTACTAGCAGCCTAGCTGTTGCTGAGGCTTTTCCGTGGTGCAGGAAGACCCGTCCCTCCTTTTAGAAGTGGAAACGCCCGCCATGGCAATCGCCCTTCGGGGTGAAGGTCCTCAGTCGGGAACCGTGGTTCGCAAGTCCCAGGTCGGTGCCATCTTTGACGCTGTCGGTCAGCGCCATTGCGGGCCTCGGCGCCGTTCCCGGTGCCGTGGGCCCTGACAGAGCTGTCATCAACGCTGACTTTTCGCACAGCGCTATGGCTTCTGTCATGCTGTTCGCAGCACTGACACTGCTAGCGGTGCCGTGGGAGCTGCTATGGTGCCGAGGTTGAGCACAGCGCCATGTCCTTGGGGCTTGGCACCATGGGGCCACCGGATTCCAGCATTGTTGGCGCCGCCTCTGCTCTCTGCGACGTTCGCGGTTCCATGGAGCCGGGCGGCTCCATCCTTGGCACCGTCAGGGCTGTCGTCTGCGGCATCTTCGTCCTCGCTGCTGCTCGCAGTGCTGTGGGGCCAGATCACGCCATGGCTGGTCCCGACTCGAGCTCCTGTTCAGGCTGGAGCCATGCCCCCTGTGGATTCTGCTTGTGGTGCTGTAGGGGGAACTGGTACTGGCTCGGGCACGGCTTTGGGTTCTGGCCCCTTTGGCAAAGATGGCAGTGGGCACCCTCCTACGGTTTGGCACAGGGCCTCGGCCTCTACCTCCTCGGAGGCGGAGTCGAGCTCTGAGTCAGATGGACAGTCGGACCCTTTGGGGTTGGCTGTTGAGGTGGGCAGCCCAGTAGTCTCCTCGCAAGCTGGAGTCAGCCCCTTTCTGAGGTGGGGTCGGTGGCTACAGAGACTGGGGTCAGGGGTGCTGACCAGCGGGCAGTGGTGCAGGCCACCATAGCTCAGTAGCCTGGTCTTGGTGGGTTCACTGATCCCTCAGCAGTGGTATCCCCACCTGTGGTGTGCCTAGATTGCCCAACTTTGGGGCCGATCAGAGCACTTACAGGAGGGGAGGGTGCTGTGCCCTGGATAGCTCCTTCGAGTGCTGCCCAGAGCTGTCAGCTACATAGGCTGGCCCTCTTGAGGAGGAGGGCTCTTTCGGACTCCGAGAGGTCGAGGGGCGTGGGGTCGGCACGGCGGCCTTTTCCGGGGGTCCAACTGGGCTCTGGGAGAAGCCGTAGTGCAGATCTCCGCTCTTCCTCCTCAGTCTCTTTGAGAGAGCCTCATTCTTTTGAGGTAGGGGACCATCCTTCTGGACCTACACGGCCCTGGTCACCTCACAGGTTGGGGATTCTTCCGGGCGCAGCCAAAGCAGTACCGAAATGGTTGTTCAGCTGTGGGGTCTTCCAGGGCACCTTCTTCCGCAGGTGCTCCCAGTCCACTCCTTAGCCCAGGCGGAGGTCAGCCGACATCTCTTCTCGGCTCTGTCCCCATTCCTCTGCCACATTCTCCTGCGTTCCCAGGCATCCTTGGTCCTAGTGGGCCTCTCTTCTGGGAGCAGTTCAGAGCGGTGGCTGCTCGATTCCCAGCTTACGTTAGGGCGATGGACAGTCATGTTTTTCAACCTTCCCCCGGGCAGTCACCCCCTGAACAGCCGGTGCCCTCCAGCTCCTCATCCCCCTCTTCTGGGGGAGAGGAACCTTCTGTCCACATCTCTCCAGCTGCTGATCTCGCTGAGTATCAGCACTTCCTCGTGAGGATGTTGGTGGATTTGCAACTCACACTTGCCACTATTAGCAATCCTGAGCACTCGGCGCATGCCTTTCTAGGCGATTTTGGTGAGGTCGCCCTTGTGGTGCCACCCTGGCCTGCTCCCTTTCGAGAGGCATTGTTGTGTTCCTGGCAGAGGCCCTTCCCCAGAGTTCCTGCCCCCAAGGGATCTCAGCCAGAGGTATTGCGCATCCCCAGAGTCTTCAGGTTCCATGCCTCATCCGCAGTCCGGATTGGCGCAGTTGGATACTCCTGATGGGCTTTGCGCTCTTCACCGTGACCGGCCCCCAGATCAAGACTCCTCAGATTTTGACTTCTGGGGTAGGAGGACTTTCTACTCGGCACGGTAATTGCTTTCCATTTCTGCACATCAGGCCCACTATGCAGCCTATGACAGGTTCTTGTGGTCCAGGCTAGGTCAGCTCCTAGCCTCATTGCCTGATACAGAGCAAACCAATGAGCCATTGCACTCTCTGCATGTGGCCTGGAGCTAGCAAGGCACCAAGTGAGGGCATCCTATGATGCCGACGAGGTAGCTACCAGGGTTGTAGGGACAGCGATCTGCACTAGGCGGACGGCATGGCAGCTTCTTTCGGTTGTCACCCTTGGCCAGCGTGGGGTGATTAACTCATTACCAGAGGGCTACTCTTCCCCATAGAAGCGGGATGGTGCTTGTCCAGGCTTCCTTCCCTCTCCAGGGGACCCGTCTTACTCTCCCACTCTCCAGGCCCTGAAGGTTCTCCCTCTTAGTGTGTCATCCACTGAGAGCTAAGGGAATTTGTCCCTTAGGGTGTAAAAGAAACCGCCTTCGGGGGGGAGCTCGGTACTGACCCAACAGTGATGAATGGTGAAGACTGACACAGATAAGATATGAAAATTACGTAGCTACCGTAATTATGATCTTTCTTTGTATCTTCACCATTCATCATGATCCCACCCTCCATCTCCCTGGGGCCTCAGTCTCTGGGTCCCCCCGCTCTCTGTGCCCATCCTTCCCCCTCTCCTTTCTTAGGAGTGGGGTAAAACAGGGGCACACGGGGGATAATGTTCCGGGGAGAGTGGATTGCGGGGGGGGCACTCCTTCTCCAGTGCTTTGGCTCCACCCCTGTGGGGTGGGAGTTGATAGTTGCCCTCCTTTCTCTCCTCCTCCCTGTTCCTGTTCAACCTATTTCTCCTTGTTTATATATATAAAAAAAATAATCTTTCCTTGAGAGGGTGTTAATTCTCTGTACCCTGTCCTTCTTCCAGAATAGCTGACTCTGCTTATCTGGAGTGTTTGCCAGCCATTCTGTGCCTTGAATTCTGGCAGAAAGCCTTTGGCTACTCCTTGCAGTTCCTATGTAATCTGGAGATGGACCAGAGTGTGGGATGTTTAACCCCCCTTCTAAATTCTTTACCCACCCTACCTGCCTCTTCCTTTCCAGAGATTGGGGCCCCTCCCAATCCCTTTAGTTTCCAACTTTTCTCCCTTTCTGTCCTCTCAGTCGTTATTTCTTCTTTTGGTTCATATATCTTTCCCTTTTTCTGTCCCTTGGACTTCCTTGTCCCACCCTCCACTCCCTTCCTCTTACCTCTCCGGCGACTCAGAACTGGCAGGCAGGCGGAGTCAACGACCTCATGGCCAACCCAGCGAGTACCACGCAATGAATCGGCCTCGAGGGTGTGTCGGCTCCACCTACCTAAAAAAAAATAAATAAAAAAGCTCCTGTGGGGTCCTGACCTCAGACCAAGTACCAAACAGTGATGAATGGTGAAGATACACAGAAAGATCATAATTACGGTACGGTAGGTACGTAATTTTCATTTCTTTTGGACAGCCTCTGACACCTGATATGCTGTCCACCGTATGGGTGTCTGTGTCTCTGTCTCCACATTGTGCGTTGCTAAAGGGGTTAGTCCAGGCTTGGCGCTAAACAGGGGAACAAAGTCTGCTAAAACGTCCCTTACTTCCTGGATCTTGTCTGGGCCAGCTGGGGTAACAGCTTAACTGCCTCCAAAGAGGACTCGCGCTTGCTTTCTTCCAGCAAGTCCAGAAGGGGATCTCCTTCGTCCGTCCCCTCCCCAGGACCACATACTGCAAACACCATGCCAGCCCTAGTCCAACAAGAAATGTGTCACTAAGTTCAGCCACAGTATTCAGTTTAAACTGTGCCTCCGCCCCTTTTGTGTGTCATCTAGCTCCTCCTTGTTGAATATAAAAAATTATACAATGATCTTCCTGTCAGGAGATATTTTTTACTGTGACTTCAGCAAAAACAAATTTCCCAAATTATGACGGTCTTTAAATCAAGCCTTTCCCTTTGATCTCGAGTAATTCCTCTTCCCAGGCCACATCAAAGGATTTTTATGACTTTTCCACATATCACCTAGGTGCAATATAGCTTTTTAACACCAGTTGATATTAAATGTTCTTACTCTTAAGACGTCATAAAAGTTTATGATCTCCATCCTCTGGCAGACTCATAAAGTTCCATTTAATTTCCGTCTTGTGAGGGTCACGGGAAGAAAGGCGCCCTCCCCCACCCCAAAAGCAGCAGCTGCAGCAGATCCATCTTGCGAGTGTCGTGGCAAGGAAGGCACCCTCCCACCCCTGAAAGCAGCAGCTGCAGCAGATCAGTCTTGCAAGGGTCATGGCAGAAGGCACCTCCCCACCCCAAAGCAACAGCTGCAGCAGTGCGTCGCTCTGCTCCAAGCTCCGTGGAAGGACTGGCGTTAATGTGTTTGAACTTGGCGCCATTTTGTTGGCATAGGTGTGGAGATAGTTTCCGACCCTGCAGTTGTCTCTTAAAATTAGCACATAGAACATTATGTTCAGCCTGTACCTTAATGACTATATTGCTATATGTCTCCTAATGCTGCATGTTTAAATAAATTGCCCTTAAAGGTAGAATAGAACTGTGCTCTCTCCTGGTATCTGAACTGTAGCCCTGTATTATTTAATCTGCCCTTAAAAGTAAAATGGAACTGTACTCTCTCCTGGTATCTGAGCTGTAGCCCTGTGTTATTTAATCTGCCCTTAAAAGTAAAATAGATATGTGCTCTCTAGCAGCATCTGAACTGTAGCCTTTCTCCGTAATTGAATTTCTCCAGACTGAGTGCTGCCTCTGTAATCACCTCCTTAAACTGTGCTGGTTCCCAATAGATTAACCTCCTTAAACTGTGTTGGCTCTGATAGATAAACTGTGTGTTTTTCAGAATTGTGCTACCCCAAGATAAATGTAATTTCATTGTAAACTGCAGCAGTTTCAGTAACGCCCCTTGTAATTCGAATCTAGGAGCCTGCCTGGTCTGCCCATTTTAATCCCCCCTTTCACCCTTCCCCCTGCTTAACTCCCACTATATAAATGTTCTTAACCCCCTGTATGTTCCTCCACAGATCCGTCTTGCAGGGTTGCGGCAAGAAAAGGCGCCTCCCCACCCCAGCAACAGCTGCAGCAGGTATGTCGCGAGCTCCGTTTCAAGCTCCGTGGAGGGACTGGCGTTAATGTGTCCCCGCCAGTGCAGGATGTCGGCTCCCTACCTCCCCCACCACCACCCTTGCTCGGCATGCCCTTTTATAGGAGCTCTTAGCCAGTCAGCCAACTTCACCATTAGCAGCTTATATCTTCTCTCCACTAGAGGCTGCTCCTTCTACTTTACCACTGGATTTCTCATAGGCCTAGCACATCTTTCATACACTGTAAGATTGCTACCTCTAACTCTCCTCCTGTGCTTTCTGCTACCCACTGCACACACCCCTGTCCTGCCTTACCCTAGCAACACCCCACCTGACACAGATAATAATGTAGCTCCATGGCAGTTGTTAAACTTGTGGGTATCCTCACTCTCCTACCTTGTTACTGGAAATGGGATAGTGCATTTGACCCTCACCCCAGCTACAGACTATGGTCACCACTCTCGGTGCACAACTCTGGACTTGTCTCACAGTGGCTGGAAACATCACCACCTACATCAGCTGATGCAGCCCTCCCACCCCTCAGACCAGCTTCTCCTCCTGGCTGTCCCTTCTCTGCAATCTCTCCCCATTCCGACCATATCTTCCTCTAGGTGCTCTGCCAAATTCTCGCACTGCTACAAAAGGATGATGTTCCTACACCCTGCGTTAAGGCTCACACTCCTCCTCCTCCTTCTCAGGTCGGGCAATATCCATCCCAATCCGGGGCCCCCCCGCACCCCTGACACCCGATCAACCTTCCAGTGGTGGTTTGAGCATTGCCTCGCTCAATGTCTGCAGCATTCTAAAAAAGTGGGACTCCTTCCACGGCTGGGTCTTGCAATATCATCCTGATGTTATAGCAATATCTGAAACCTGGCTCACCCATCGTATTCCTGACTCCACAGTAACTCTTACCGGTTACAACCTATTCCATGCAGACCAACAGGGTAAACGCGGGGGTGGTTGCGCCATCTACACCAAAGACATATTGCACATTAATCAGCTTCCCTCCCCCCAGCTGGGTCCAGGACCACAGGCCATCACCATTAAAATTACCATGGGCACGCCCAAGACCCACTACACATCACTGCAGTCTATAGCCCACCCAGGGACCAAAAAATAGCCTTCCACTCGGTAATGTCCTATCTGGACTCTCTACCATCCCACACGGAAATGATGGTACTAGGTGGTTTTAATATAAATTGGTTAAGTAAGGACGCCTCAGCACTCATAGATGCTGTCAGAGCCCAAGACCTCTCCCTAATGGTCACTTCCCCTACCAGTCTTGACCCACGCTCTGTGTCCTCCTCCCTGCTCGACCTTGTCTTCACCAATCAGACACACAAAATCTCTACTGTCTCTGTTCTCCCAGATGCTCTCAGTGACCACTCCCCAGTTATCTGCATCTGGTCCTGCAAAGCCCCTAGATCACCTCCCAAATTCATAACCCAAAGCAAACTTGGCCCTGGTAAACTGGCAGCTCTTAAAGCATACTTCAGGGCTATGGACTAGTCCTTCATCACTAGCTCCCTCGGCCCTGAAATAGCCCTTGACCTCTTCATCCTGTCTTTCAATGACATATGTGACAAATTTGCTCCACTCACTAAAAGAATGGTTAAAGGCAACCATGCTCCCTGGTTCACTGATCACCTCATAGCCTTGTTGAGGGCAAGAGATTCATTGTGGCAACGCTCCCTAGAATCTGGCCTCCCACATGACAGACATAAATACAGAGAGGCTCAGAATAAGTGCGCCTGAGCCATTCACAAAGCCAAAGCAGAGTACTATAAATCATCACTAACTTCCTCCTGGGGCTCTGGGCTCAAGTTATGGAGCAACATTAATGAAATCTGTGGTAAGGCCCCCAACCAGATGCCAACACAGGTCATGGTTGATGGGTCACTGACCACTGACCCATCCTGTATCACTACAGCCTTCAATAATGCCTTTACTAACCTTAGTAGTGTCCTTGCTCCCAACTTCTTTGATCCTCCGGCAACTAATACCCCTTCTCCCCCTCCTGCAGCTCCCCCCTTTTACTTGTGCAGTATCACAACTAGGACGGCAGAGCCTTACCCCAGAACAGCCCTTAACCACTCTTCTTACAGCTCCAACTTTCTGGACATGAAGCTCCTTCATCTCACCCTTAATGAGGTTCTCTACCCCCTTACTCACATCTTAAACCGCTCCCTTTGCCCAGGTAAATTCCCCCCAAGTGGAAATCTGCTTCCATTACACCAATATTTAAAGGTGGAGATCATGCCAATACCAATAATTACCACCCCATTTCCATGCTCCCTCCCCTCTCCAAGGCACTAGAGTGGATTATATCGGATCAGCTCATGGAGCACCTCAATAAATATAACCTTCTCTGCAAGCAACAACATGGTTTCCACAAGGGGCACAGCACTATTACCACCCTTCTCGAATTTACCACACACATACACTCTGCGCTAGATAAAGGGCACATCTCTGGTGCTGTCTTCATTGACCTCACAAAGGCTTTTGACACCGTCAACCACTCCCTCCTACTAATCACCTTGACCAACTTGGGTCTTTCCCGAGACGCTTTGGGATGGTTCTCTGACTACCTCTCGAACCGATATCAACCGGTCAAATTTGGTAACACAGTCTCAAATAGACTGCCTGTCCTCTCTGGTGTCCCTCAAGGGTCCATTTTGGGACCGCTACTTTTTAGCCTCTTCCTCAACTCCCTCCCTGAGTCCTGCCCAGGAAATCTACTACTGTACACCAATGATGCAGTCATTTTCTCCTCCAGTCCTGACCCTATACAACTCCACCGCTCCCTTCAGTCCTCTTTCAGCTGCACGGAAGACTGGTTCTCTGAGAAACACCTTATTCTTAACTACAACAAAACCAAAGTTATGCTATAGAAATATAGAAACATAGAAACATAAACATAGAAACATAGAATTTGACGGCAGATAAGGACCGCTTGGCCCACCCAGTCTGCCCATTTCCCTGCCTACTGGATAAGCTGCAGATCCTAGTTAACCAGCAGCCTACTTTTTCCTACCCCCATCCCCTAGAATTGCCTTATGACTGTCCCATGCATGCTTGAATTCCACCACTGTTTTTGACTCCGACCTCCTCAGAAGGCCGTTCCATGCATCCACAACCCTCTCTGTGAAAAAATATTTCCTTAAATTACCTCTGAGCCGCCCCCTCTATCTTCAAATTGTACCCCTTGTTCTTGCACACCTCTTTTTAAAGATGCTACCCTCTTGGACTTTGTTGATTCCTGAGGTACTTGAAAGTTTCTATCATGTCCCCCCTCTCCTCCTTTCCTCAAGGCTATACATGTTAAGCTTCTTTAGTCTCTCTTCATATGTCTCCCGGTGCAGACCCTGCCCATTTAGTGCCCTCCTCTGGACAGCTTCCATCCTGTCTATGTCTTTGCGAAGACTGGGTCTCCAGAACTGCACGCAGTACTCAGATGGGGTCTGACCAGCTGTCTGTACAGAGGATAATAACTTCCTGTTTTCTACTGGTGATGCTTCTCCCTATGCATCCCAATATCCCCCCAGCCCTCATTGCTGCCCTCTCACATTGCTTGCCCACCTTTAGGTCATCTGATATGACTACCCCCAGGTCCCTTTCCATTTTTGTTGTTGCTATTCTCTCAACCGCAGAACACTAGAAGGGTGCTATGCCCACAAGTCCTAACTTCAAATCACACCCCTCTAGAGCAGGTGGACTCCTTTAAATACCTGGGCATCACCTTGGACCCAGGTCTTAACTTCCACGAGCACATTTACCACCTATCCAAGGCCCTGAATGTTAGGTTGGGGCTCCTGCACCGTTTCAAGCACTGCCTTACCCCTGATGCCCTCAGGCTCACGGTCACCTCCTTGGTCCTCTTGCTGCTAGATTATGGCCTACTGATATATGAGGCGGCAAGCACTTCAGCCCTAGCTAGACTTCACATCTTTCTAAACAAAGCCAGCCACCTTATCCTCAGATGTGACCATCTAGCACATACCTGTTCTCTCTATAGTGCTACTAACTGGCTTAATCTCGACAACAGGATTAAGTTCCACACCTGTCTGATGGCTAAAAAAATCACCCTAGGCCTCTCCCCCTCAGGACTCTCCCCTTTAATCTGCCCAAGCACCAAGATTAACTATACCCGTAGCTCAGTCCACTGTCTCTTCTCTATTCCCCGCAGCCGTACCTCTCAATTTCAAAGATCTTTCATCTATAGGGCCCCCGTGTGGATGAACACCCTTTCCTCTACCCTTGCTAATGAACAAAGACTAGAACAATTTAAAACCCTCCTTAGGGCCCACCTTCTAACCTCAAATAACTGTAACTGCAACTGAATCCCCTGTCCCCCCTCCTCCTCCTTAATTCTATGCCAGTGGCCACTGGCCTACCTCTTCCCCTACCGACCAGACAGTGTCACTCATGTGCTACAAAATATCTACTTTGTATGTGTACTGTGTAATTACTCTAATAAGTAATCCTAGTATCTTGAATGTTAGCTCGGCTGATCTCCTGTAAACAATCTGTATCTGTCTCTGAGTTCATTGCTATTATGTCTGTTTGTATATATCCCATGTGAAGTGGAACCTTTGTAAATGAGTCCATGACTCAAAGATACGCTCCGAATCTGTAATAAAATAAAAGAAATAAAATTTCCACTTCAAAGCAGCAACAGGCCATAAAATGCAATGTCTCAAGGAAGTTAATCACATTACAAAGATCTGCTGGTTTAATATATATCCTGTCATTTGAACTGAAACCTGGGGGGGGGGATCCCACAGACTGTCTTATGAGAGACATTCACATACCACATTCTATATACAAATATCATAGAGCAATCATAACCAAATGGCCAAGCTTCACAAACACCACTAGGGTAGATCCCAGACCCTGTAAGGCAAGACCTTTAAACAGACCAAGCGGTAAGACAGACTCCTACCGTCCACCCATGGATTTGGGAAAATGCAATTAAATTACTTGCAGGTTAGCTGGTGTTTCAGCTGCCTTTGTGTATTTCAGGTTTCTCCAGTTGCTTCGACACAGCATGCAGGTTTTCCTCTACCTCCTCGTCTGCCACACTTTTGGCCCATTCCTGGTAAATCAGGGCCCAGTCATTCATGGGATCTGTAGCTGGAAAAGCACCGGAGGGTTTCCCATCCTCCAGTCATGTCTAGAGCCGGTGTTAATTCACAAGGGAGTGTACTGGTTAGTAGTTTTAATTGGAGTATCATTCGTTGAAGCACTGATCACTTCAAACAGCTGGTAGTGGCTCTGCTGGCTACGGGAGCATGCTCTTGATGTGGAAGGCTTTAGTGCAGCAGGTGGCTTGGTTCTCCTTCATTGTTGGCCCTGCTGCACCTGTTGCCAGGCTTTAGTAGGCAGTGGGTTGGTGTGTGGATGGCATCTGTAGCCTGGGTTTCCATTGGTGTGGGTGCAGAGGATTGCCAAGCTACTCCACATAGCAGCAGAGGTTTCCGAGATGGAGTGGTACTTTCTTGATGAATCTGCCCCAAGAAATGCTCAACTCCGGATGGGTCATTAAACATTAGAAAGTCATTTTGATACTGAGCCCTCGGCATTAAGGGGCAATGGAGGGAGGCCGGGGTACTGAGCCTGTAGAGCTCCTGTTTTACTCTGGAGTGTGCCCGGTGCCTACTGGACAGCTCTTGGGAGTAATCTTGAAAGATCAGAATTTTGTGGCCCTCCCAGATTAGCTCTTTCCTCTCTCTCTTGCCTTGCAGAGGTACAAGTCCTTAGCTGGATTTTTGAGAAAACAGCATAGAATGGGTCGAGGCGCTCCCCTTTCCGAAGCTTTTGGGTGAGAGACCTGTGTGCACATTTGAGTTCAGGAGGGGGCATGTTATTTAACTTGAGCAGTGTCAGCAGAAAGGTGTGGAGGAATTGTAGCATGCCCTTCCCCTCCACTCCTTCAGGAACCCCGATAATATGGATGTTATTCCTCCTAGACCTATTTTCAAGGTCATCTAGTTTTTGCATCAAATACTGGAGTTGAGCCTGGTGTTCCCGTAGCTGCCCCTGTTGTGTATGCAGGATCTTGTCATGAGCTTTTTCAGTGCCTGTTACCCAAGTCATGAGAGACTGCATTTCATTGATTGTTTTGGCTGTGATAATCTTTAGTTGTGCAGTATCGGTTAGTACCTTGTCCAACATCTCAGTTATTCTGATCAGTTCAGCATCGACTGCGTCTCCCTCCAGCTGTGCCATGTCAACCGCTGGTAAGGATCTGATGGATGAAAGTCAATGGCAGCTGCTGCCTGCAGAGCCCAGCTAGTGTCTTGAGGATGATGGCCCTGTGTTCCCTGGAGGACCACAAGGTATGAGTCTTTTTTAACTTGCTTTGGCAAATAAAGTGTAGATCAGCTAGACAGTTCAAAAGGGTATAATTTAGTAGCTTGTTCTTAGCAGATCCATTATCTCTGTTCCTTATGTCAATTCAGAGCATCTGATCAATGGATGCAGCAGATAGGATCCCCTGGAGTTTCTCCTTATAAAATTAAGCTGCCACCATTTTGCTAGGCAAGCTACGCCCCTGGACAGATGCTATGTGGCCCCTGTTGCTAATGGCTATGTTATTTTTTAACTTAAATCATACGTACTGTTTGATGCTATTGTAGAGTGGTTCATATGTTTTTTGCTCTCAATGATTTTGCTCAGGTGCTGGTACCCCATAGGTGGCGCTACCATGCTACACAGAAGCAGCCCTGCAAAATGGGCCCACCTGCTCCTACTTGTACAGTTGTTTCGTAATAATATAAAAGGAGTATCACATATAGGGAGGTTTAATGAAGGTGCTGAAATGGAGTGTTTGGACACAGAACACGATCTTAAAGGTGGGAAGCGAAGGGTGGGAAGGGATAAATGGGTGAAACGGTGGGTTTTGCGGCACATATACTCAGGTGGGATGGCACCCTTCCAAATAGCTTTACTAAGTATACAAAAAGAATATGGCCCATAACCTTCCGGTCACTGCCACCTCATGGAATGTGAGGGTCCTAAACTCTCCTATAAAAAGGAAAAAGGTACTATCCCACCTGAAGAAACTAAAAACCCTGATAGCTTTTTTGCAAGAAACCAAATTAACAAAAAAAGAAGCCATGAAACTAAAAAGGGAATGGGATGAGAGGTGCATAGTGTAGCGAGCTCAGCCAAGAGGTGGGTTTTTATATTGGGTCACAAAAATCTTAAATGGAAGCTATTGGCCACAAAGTCTGACACACCAGGAAGGTGGGTACTGACCACACTAACCACCCCTATGGGGCCTATTCTGTTGGCCAATGTGTATGCACCTAATGAGGACTGCCCAACCTTTATGGATGAGATTTCTTAAAATGTTATGGATTTGGCTTTTGACAACCCAATAGTCATCCTAGGAAGCAACTTCAGTCTGACCCTTGAATATTTTCAAGGCAGATCCATTTCCAGATGTCAGTCTCACTCCCACTCTCTAGCGCACTCAAAAGTCTTATGTCCCTGCATCAACTCACTGATATCTGGAGGGTGACACATCTCGCAGGGACAGATTACACTTACTTCTCTTCGGCCAGGGTAATGGCAAGCAGATTAGATTTTTGGCTCACGTCACCTAGGATAACTTGGGGAAGCCCCAGAAACTTTTATAGCCCCTATTTACATGTCTGATCACACCCCAATAGTGTTAAAAATTCCCGTGGAACCCCTCAAACTCCGTGCAGTGGCGATTAGATGCACTGTTGCTTCAAGACAGGGATTTCCAACAATGGTTGGTTCAAGAATTTACAATACACTTTAAAGACAACCACCGGGGACAGCATCACCCTCCAGCATATGGGAGGCCCACAAGGCCATGCTGCAGGGGGAAAATGATTAATTATGCCTCCCATCGGAGGAAAATGAGGGAAAAAGAAGCAAAGAGCCTAGAGAGACAGTTAACAGAGAAAGAAGCAGCTTATAAAAGAGATGCTAAACAATTGTAGAACCCCAATCTTATCAACGAAATTACTACTTTAAGAATTAAATAAAACTCCCTAGCCACCAGGAAGGTGGAGCTGCAGGTGCAGAGAACAACATTTAAATACTGGGCTTGTGGGGAGAAAAGTAGTAAACTGCTACCATACAGATTGAAAAAACAGAATGTAAAGGTGGGTGACCGGCACATGCCTCAGGCTCACAGTATCCATGCAGATTAAAACAGCATAAATCAACAAAAATGCTCTTCGTATAGTTCAATGGCTTATTGGTAATGCTGAAAAGACTCACCAAAGATGTTTCCTAATGTCAAAAATGCTCATTCTTTATTTTTGGTGCAAACATTCAAAACAATGGTGGTCAGGTAAAATCCCCACTCCCTCACGACTCAGGTACTTCCTGGTGTGTCACCTGACTCATTTCGCTCATGCATGCTTTTTTTCTTTAAGCCAGTGAGCTATATGGAGAACTTTTTTGCTGATTTATTCTGCTTTAAGCTGTACGGATACCGCGAGCCTGAGGCAGGCGCTGGTCGCCCACCTTTATGTTCAGTTCACTATCTTGACTGAGGCACTGCCATTCCAGGTACAGTCACACAAGCCAAACACTGTGCCACCAGACTAATAAAACAGCAAGCTGACAGACACATAGTTTAGCTTTTGGACCAAACAGGGAAGTTGCACATCGCCCCCTAAAGATATCAGCCGTATCATGGTGGCCTTTTACAAGGAGCTGTACAACTCTCATATTACATGGGATTAAACAACCTTTGAGAACTTCATGATTAGCCTTCTCCTTCCCAAACTAACTGAGGCCCTAAGAGACAAACTGGAAGCTCCTTATGCAGAGGTGGAACTATGAAAGGCCGTTCTAGTGATGGCCCCACACAAGTCACCAGGCAGTGATGGCTTCCCGGTGGATGTGTACCAGAAGGCCATACAGACTGTACCCAAGCCACTCCTGCACATGTTTGAAGCTGCACACGCTAAGAAAGGCCTTCCACCCACCCTTTAGGAAGCTATAATTACTGTCCTACCAAAACAGGGAAAGGTTCCTACTAAGCCTGGGAGCTACAGTCCAATCTCCCTGATAAATGCTGATCCCAAAATACTGGCAAAAATGTTAGCCTTCTGCCTGGAACAGGCCCTTCCTATCCTAATTCACCCAGCCCAAGTAGACTTCCTGAAGGGCAGAGTGAGCTCTGACCATATAAGGGTGCTTATTACCCTGATCCAGGCAGCAGGCAGCCTTCCCACTCCAACGGCAGCTATTACAGTTGATTTTGAAAAAGTGTTTGATTCCGTGGAATGGGAGTATCTGCATGCTGTACTGGAATAATATAACTTTGGGGATAATTTTTGCGCCTGAATACATACCCTCTATCAGGCACTATCTGCATGGCTCCTGACCTACAATACACTATCCAACCCATTTCTGCTTCATAGAGGGATGAGGCAGGGCTGTCCCCCTCTTCCCCTTGCTCTGTGTGTTGGCTATGGAGCCCCTGGTGGCTGCCATCCAAGCTCATCCACAGATACAGGGTATACTGGTAGGGGGGCAGGCTTATTGCATAAAGCTGTATACCAGCGATTGCCTAATCTTTACTAAGGATGTAGGCACTGATCTCCCACATGTTTTAGGGCTATTATAATCATTTGCAAACCTCTCCGGCCTATGGATTAATTTTAGCAAATCAGAAATCCTGCCCCTCAACGAGATGCAGATGCCCCAACAAGTGTCCACCTCAGGCCTCGCATGTGTGCACAAAGCAATAAAATATTTAGAAATACAGATTCCGAAGGATTTTCAGATGCTGATCTGATAACTTTAACCCCCTCATACAAAAGTTAAAAATGAAATGAATAGGTGGACATATTTACATTTTACTTTGGCTGGCAAGATGGAGGCAGTTAAGATGATAGTGGCCACAAGAATCTTTTACATCCCCTCACACCTGCCAGTGTCAATACCAGAAATCTGTTTCCAGAAATTAAATAAGATAATCCACACATTTCTATGGGGGGGGGGCTAAATCCAGTTTCAATTGGGGAAAGCTCAGAGTGCCGAAGGACAAAGGGGGGGGGACGGAACCTTCCACACTTCCAGCACTACCACTACACTGGCCTGACGGCCATGACATACTGGATGTTGAGAACGGGCATCTGATATTCCTGCATGGGTGCAAATGGAATCTGCTATACCCAAGGGCACACATCTGGCATGCTACCTTAATGTCCTGCTTCCTAAACAAGGAAGAACACAGTATGTAATCCAGGCAGCCCATAAGGCATGGCAGCAGGTGAGAAAGCTAACCAAGAGATGCCTACACCCTGGAATATGTACTGCCTTATGGCACAACCCCCAGTTAACAGTTGACAGACACCCCATCTGGTGGAAGATGTGGGAACAAGCAAACAATAATACCCAACAGGGTGGGCGGTATTGGGCAATACCGGACTGCCCAGGGGCATAATGAGGCCCGACGCTGCAGGCGGAGGGCCTTATAGCCCCTGGAAGGTCCAGTATTGCCCAATACTGCCCACCCTGGAGGGCATTATTGCACTTAGAAAATGGGCTTTCTGTGGCATTTATATATGGGATTAAGTAACATTAAAAATACATTAAAAAATACAGAAAAAAGTTAAGTTAAAGTCTTTGTGTTATAAAGTAGTCCTGTTTCTGTGGTGTTCCATCTGCTGTTGCCCCTTCCC
Organism: Neoceratodus forsteri; assembly: GCA_016271365.2. Lineage (NCBI taxonomy): Eukaryota > Metazoa > Chordata > Ceratodontiformes > Ceratodontidae > Neoceratodus > Neoceratodus forsteri. The sequence continues at coordinate 1,851,976,882 of CM057449.1, forward strand.
CTCCAACAAAGCCATTCTCTCTACCGTCTCCCCCCGTTGTAATTCTTTAAACTAAAACAGTTTGTGGAGTTTACCATTTTAGTGAGATGGAGAAGCTGTTGCATTGCCTGTGCTTCATTTTCTTTTAATTTGGTCAGCAATGAATGGAAGAAATTATCTATGAGCAGTGAGGCATGCAACCTTGCATGACTCCATTATTGAGCCAGGAAGTGACGTATGAGTGCGAGGAGAGATAGTAGTTCTTTAAACTACAGTATTACCTTTTGTTTATGTGAACAGTAGAGTTTTTCTTTTAAATTCGGGGCAACAACTTATGTTCGGAGATGTCTCCGTTGCTGGTAGCTTGTTTCCCGGTTCCGCGTCTTTGGAGTAGAAGTGACAGACGGGGATTTGTGCTACAGAGCAGGAGGCTCCGTTTGAATACAGAAGCAAAGAAAATGTAAGCAGTTGGCTTGAATATGTGGGACGATTTCTGTTCTCTGGGTAACTAAAAATGAAAGAGACTCACGGGGGTGTGTTGATTTTGTTAGAGCTGGCACTGAATGAGTATTTGGGGGCAGGCAGTGTCTCGCTAAGTGAGAGCAAAAAATGGCAGCGATTTTGATTTGAAAGGACATATTTAGCCAATGATAGAGCAGGGTAGGCAGCATGATACTTCACTTGGATAGCATGGCTGGTACTTTTAACTAATATGGCTCTTACTGTTAGTTAATGTACCCCAGCCAGCCAATCAGAATTCTTTATTTCTTTGGCCCATTTTCCAAGGAGGTATTAGACGGAGTAAAGACTTAGAACTTGATAATCACACTCTTGCTTCCTTTCAATTCATACAGCACTAATACAACATTCGTAGCAGAGACTTTTGGAGGTGTCTCCAGCTTAGATGTCTATATTGAGCCTTGGTAAAAAACCAAAATGTGTCTGTATCACTTGCAAAAAACATCCCAGGGTTTCTTTGTCAAAGTTCCCTATAACACACTGGTTTTCCAAGCCAAAAGGACTACCAGGAAGAATTCAGAGCATGATTAAACATGAAATGCCTGACCCCTCCCAACCGGCAAAAATAAGGTGGCAGGGGATGCTCAACGTCGCTATTAGTGATGAAGAATGGAAGGGTTGCTGGAGGTTGGCTAGCAAGGTGTGTAGGGACCAGAAGAGAATACTAATTCAGAACAAAATCCTTTATATGTGGTATCGTACCTCCACAGCATTATATAAGATGGGGCTACTGAACAATGATAAGTGCTGGAGATGCGATGCACCAGGTGTAAACCTGCTGCACGTCATATGGGACTGCCCATCTCTTCGGTACCTCTGGCTTCATACAGTCAGGGCATCTGCAGAAATTTCGCTGCTCAACATAACCCCCTCCCCCTCCCTGTTACTACTGGGTATCCACCCCCCCCGACTGAATCTGAAAGCTCCACTGCTGCAATGGCTTCTACAAGCTTCAGTTGAAGCCAAGCGGCTAATACTCACAAGGTGGCGGTCAGCCACCATCCCTTCCCTCAGGTAATGGTATATGGCAATGGAAGGTCAGGCAGTAAATGCAAAAATGTTGCATTTCTCCCTACAAACAGTCCATAAGTACCAGCTGTTATGGGCCCATACCTACGGTTTATTCAACAACAGGCCCAGTGTTAGCCAGTCCAGTGGCACTGAAGACTAAAGCTTCTGCCTTATCTCATGCCACGCCAGTGACCCGAGGTTTGGGAGTGAGCTCAGGGAGCCAGGGGTCAACTGAGGAGGAGAGGATTGAGCATCTGGAGGATGGCTCTCCTCTCCTGGTAGGGAGGGGGTTGATATTCCACAGCATTGGTGGCTCCTAGTGGAGACTGCTAGCACAACAGTTGTGGACTTCAGATCTGGGTAGGTGGTGGCAGACGTCCTGCATGTGGAGGCGTGCCTGGCATGCACTGGGCATCATTACATGTCCATACCTGGGGGAGGAGGCGCAACTCGATCACGGAAAACCCCCAGCACTCGGGAGGACGACAGCAGACCTCAAGGGATCGGCCATCATGAACGACACTGGACCCAACCTGACCAGCTTTCCCAGGCCCTCCCTCCTCTCCTGGGACCGTGGTTGGGGGGGGAGTCCAGCACCCGATTTCCTGGTCAGAGGCTTTCAGGTGGGCAGTAGGTGCTGATCGGGTGAGGTCTTGCCTGAGGGATATCCCTCAGTGCCGAAGACCAGAGGGAAAAATAGTCTACAAAAAAAAAACAACAGGCCCAGGGGGAGCACCCCAGACTGGATGAAACCTCCATGAATGGGGCAGTATGGTACCACAATTAGCGGTGGCATATCATGCTGCAAATAGGGAACACCTGAATATTCTCATCCCACCTCCCTATCTAAGTCAGATAATCAATCAATCAAAATCTTTATTTAACCAGGCGGGCACCGTTGAGCAGAGCTCATTTTCGAGGTGAACCTGGGGTATGGGAAAACTACAGAAGGATTCAACAGAATTGCAACTGCTGCCAACATGGCAGTATACATTAGGACAGATGTGAGAAGGATTTACACAGATCTAACATACACAAAAAATACTAAGTATACAAGCTACGGTAACATAAAAGAAAGTACAAGTTGATCGTAAAAAATGTTTTTTTTTTTTTCCTCTTCTACCCCCCAGATAAAATAAAATCATCTCCACATGGGCCTATCAACATATTACTATACCCCCTCACCCCACCAACCCATTTTCCATGCTCTTGAAAGACTTCCCTTTCATAATCACCCACTCAGAAGGTTTTTATTGATATACTATGAATGTAACTAGATGTGAACAATTCCCACCTGTGATGTTTAACTTTTGTTGCTCCTAAGCTGTATGTAGCTACTCTCCATTGTAAGTATTAATGTGTAAACAATAACTACACACTGAACTCTCTAAGTTGAATGCACGTAAACAGAGAATGTGTTTGTTTCCTGTATATGTGATAATAAAAATGATTAACCGAAAAAGAAAATTGCCAAAGTTATGCACATGCATAGAAAATTTTCAGTGAATGCTCATAACTTAGCCATTTTTAAGAATTTTTTCACCAAATTTTCAACATCGCCTTTTTGGGACCCCACCTCATGAACCCTGGTGGTGAAATTTCATTATTTGACTCCAATAGATGATTTCACGCAGCAACTGCAAAATCACCTTCCGGGCCCAATTAATGAAATGACATTGCCAGTGTTCATGAGGTGGGGTCCAAAAAGGCCGATGTTGAAAATTTGGTGACAAAATTCCTAAAAATAGCAAAGTTATGCACATAAGTTCAAAACGCCATTGAATTACATTATACAGCATTTACCTTTATTCCTCAGTTCACAGTTAGGCTTGGAAGAGTGCAGACATGTCTCGGTCCACAGAAGATGACTGTGTTCGACCTACATTGGTAAGCATAGGGTAAGGGGTGGTGGGTGCTCAGTGGGAGGGGCAGGATGGGGAGGGGGATGGCAGCAATGATAAGGGACCGTTTTCCTTTTATCAGATTACAAAAACCGTCCCACAACATTTTTTTTATTGTAGGTACAAAAACTATTCCTGGACACTGGGAGTGGGCTCCTCAGTGTCCCATGCTGCTGGGGGGGGGGCTTCTCAATGCCGGTACAGGGATTGGGCTCCCCAATGTCGGCTATAATGAATAAAACACCAGCCTGGGGGGAAGGGGTGGCATCCGACACCAGGGGTGGGCATCCTGGTGTCAGATAATACAAAAATAAATAAACACACTGCCACCAGGGATTGGGGCCCCCTGGTGTGCAGATACAGTACATTATGCCACAGCAAAGTCAGGATGGTGGGGCTATAACCACAGTAGCCCCATCCCTGACATAGAAAAACTGGGACAGCAGTTGGAGGGTGGGGGTGCCACTAGACACCAGGGAAATGGAAACTGGGGACTGCAATTGGAGGGTGGGGGGAGCACTAGACACCAGGAAAACTGTGTCATATCATATACTGTTGTGTTCTGCTATGCAAAATACCACATTATATATGACATACATAATGAAATACAAGAACAAAACATAAGGGAAGGGTGATGGGGTAAGGGGAGGGACCACTAGCCACCAGGGAAACCTTCATTACAATGTTGGGCAGGTGATTGAGTGGGGCGAGGGACCACTAGCCACCAGGGAAATGGTTCTTACATCTCAGGTTTGCTTTTTCCTTTTTGTGTGTCGTATCATATACTGTGGTGTTGTGCTATACGACAACCTCAGTATATGATATGCCACACATAATGAAAGACGACAACAGGACATCATGCTTTCACAAAAATTCAGTTATGAATAAAACTTTTTTTTTTTTAACTGCACATGCTCAGAAATTGAACATTTTTCTTAAATAAACAAAAACCACTTAACATTTGAGCCTATAAACAACAAACGCACACATCTTGCTTGGACCAACCTCTATAAAACCTGACAGTTTCAGGTTTCCAAGCCTCCTATGTTTTGAGTTATCAGATGGCAAAAAAGTCTTAAAATTTCAAAAATGGAGGCTTTTGCATTTTTTGCACCTCTCTAACTCTACCCACACTGAACCAATATACATGAAATTTACAGGAGCAAGAGATCCTGGCACAGAGGCTGTGCTTTCCAAATTTCATGTACATCAGTTGAATGGGGGCAAATTTATTAAGGTACAATAATTTGGGTTTAATATAGAAGTGCTTACTCAACCATTATATACAGGTGCAACCACGCCTGTATAATTACTTCTTGCAGAAACATGGTTTCTTCACAGACTGTACCTCAGACTATTGCTATGAAAACAGTTTCAGTTGCAGTACAGTGTGAAGTTCAACAAGTGGATTTTGCATGCCAGTGGCCAGATTCATCAGTCAGTGATGATCATGTCTACTTCGAGTCCAGTTCGAGATCACAGTCATTACTGAAAAGTACAAATGCAGCTAAATCAGTTGCTGTTGACACCAGTACACCAAAATGTGATCAAGCTAGCACAGGAAAACCACATTTTGCCTCCGAACTAAAGAAGTCAAAGGCAAGTAAGTGTAACACTGGTGGCAATATCATTCATTTACTTAGAACAGGGTATAGAATTGGATGTTTCCATGCTTACTCCTGGATCCAGTAAACATTTAGACAGTGGTAGTGAAAGAGAAATGTCTTCTGATGTTCTGATAATGATATTTCCAGTGAAACAAAATATGTCCTTTTTCATTGATGCTTTTTTTCTTTGTCCCAAATGCTTGTATGCCACCAATGTCACCTGCCCATCATGGTGTCCAAAACATACCTCCATGAAAGAAAACTTGTACTAGAGTTCTGCTGTTGTAAATCACACCACTTGGAGCTCTCAACTGATGTTAAAAAAATGAGTGCAAGAAATCTGATCATCAGCAGTTGTATTTTCTTCAGCAACAGTACTTATCAGAGAATTTCACAGTTTGTGTGGTTGTGAAGGCTTCCAGTGTCATCTGCGTGCCAGTATAATGAAATTCAAAGAAAATACCTAGTTCCAGTTGTGATCACAACTTGGCTTAAAACTAGAGAAGACGATTAGAAATCATTGTCTGACAAGACAATAACTGGGATAGGTGATGGCCGTTGTGATTCTTCCAGCCATTGTGCGAAATATGGCACCTACACCATTCTAGAAAGTGAAACTAAAAAACATACTTAACTGAAAATTGATTTTTTTTGTGTGGTTGTCAATTCAAATGTGATGAAGAAGGAAAGAGTCATCAGATGCATAAAAGCCATTCCTGATGTTGATATTAAAGTGAAAGTGATTGCCACTGACCATGACCCACAAATATTGGCTCTAATTTCCAAGAGGGACATTTTACGCTTATTTATTGTTCATTTATTGAAATGTTTCACCAAGAAAGCACACTGAACAAGTTGCTCATCTTCCAGTGTGACCTGGGGGGAGGGGATACAATGAGGGTGGAGCGGTAATACATACATTCAAGTTGCATAAGTCAACATTTACATACATTTGCATAAGATAAGTGTTACATACAGTGTATCATACAATAAGGTGCATTGAGAGAGCATGCATTTGTATAAGACTGGCATGAGCATGCATTTGCATAAGATTGGCTGGCAGTATAGCCTAGAGGTTAGAATAACGAGCTGTGAATGAGCTTGGTACATCCAGCAGACCAGACCTGGGTTTGATGCTCACAACCTCCACTTGCATACTGTGTGACACTGAACAAGTCACTTAACCACCCAGTGCTCCCAGGTCACCCCTGAAAACAGGCACTAGTGCCTATTCAGCCTTACCCAGTTACCAAAGACTAAAAAAACAGGTGTTATATACAGAGTACTGTACATTAAGGTTAATTGAGAGAACAATCATAAGTGCAAGGGGAGGTAGGGTGAGGGGTCAACACAGATGTGGACAGACATGGAAAAAGTAAGCAAAGGAAGAAGGAGTTTAGCTACTAAGAAAAAGGAAAGAAAGACAGCAGAGAGAGAGAGAGAACAATTGGTGATCGTACAGGGAAGAGTAAAAAGGTAAAATAAGTGCAAGAGGGACAGGTAAATCTAAGCGTGTGTGGGCAAAACAAAATGTTAATTTGGGGAAAAAGGAAGTAAGTAAACAAGTGCAGATGTGAGGAGGTAAGGTGAATGGGGGAGGAGGGGGGGAAGCCTAGTCTCAGAAGGACCCCTTCAGGATGCTGAGAACCCTGCAAGGGGACTGAGAGGGCTAGAGTGAAAAGGAGGTAAGGATGGCAGAAGGACTTGAGAGAGTAGGGAGAGAGGGAGGGAAGAAGTGTGGATTAACAGCTAAGAGTAGTATAAGTTTATATATCTCGTCAAATGTTAAATTTCAGCCAATCAGTGCGTGCCACGTCATTTGACAGGTGGGCGTGGCCTAAAACGAACCAATCAGAATCGCCCCGTGTTAGACCGGAAGTCCCTCCCTAAATTGCGCTAGCCCCACACCCTTCTGGTGGAAATGACATGCATTGAACCCGTGTTCCGCCCCCTTAGCAGGAAATGACATACGTTCCGAACCCGTGTCCCGCCTTAGCAGGAAATGACCCTAACACCACCATTTTGTAGCGTCTTCGCCCTCATTCTCGTACACTCCTCGATCCCCTGCCAGACCATCCTGGCTCGAACCCGAGTCCCACCATGCTAGCTTGAACTCCTGCATACCCTCCTTTCACCTGCACCCCCACCAGCCTGGCTCGAACCCCTGTCCTCCGCCCCATCCTTCTCGTACACTCCTCGATCCCCTGCCAGACCATCCTGGCTGGAACCCGAGTCCCACCATGCTAGCTTGAACTCCTGTGTCCCTCCTTTCTCCTGCACCCCCACCGGCCTGGCTGAACCCTTGTCCCTTCTCTGCACCCACCATCCTGGCTCGAACCCTGTCCCCCTTTCTCCTGAACCCCCACCATCCTGGCTCGAACCCCTGTCCCTCTTCACCACCGTGCTCCTCCCACCCAAAAAATCAGTTAGTGTTTATGTAGTGGTATGTGCCCCCTGAGGCCTGGTGTATAACTGCAGGGACATGTGTGTGTTTTTGATTAGGATATTTTCAGAAAGAAGTATCTAGGAGGGAACCTGATCATGCAGAGCTTTCACAGATCTGTGTGGAGACCCCACACCGAGGAAATTCATCTGCCTGTGTGAGTACCTTTTTCTGTTTTGTAACAGTATACAAAATTATTTAACATGCATCTGTAGGACTGTGTCAAACTTGCATCAAAGGATAGCTTTATGTATCGCATGTAACATTTATAAGCTAAAGCGGGGGACCTCTGTGTAAATAAGATGGTTCAGCAGTTTTCTCTGGATATCATTGCAACAATCTAAAAACTAATTATTTATACTTTTGTCATGAATTAGAAAGAATAAAAATATATCAGAAAAAAGGAATACACATACCATAGTTCACCCCTCAGCTCTGTGTAGTATCAAGGAGAAGGCTGAAATGAAATATGTGTGCGTGTGATATTTATAATGTTTTGAAAAAATGATATATTACAATGAAAATACAGAATGTAAAATGATAATGTTTCTCTTTCAAAATAATTTTAAAGCACACAGTCTTAAAATGTATCTACAGCTTTGCTTAGAGTTGTTGCAAAATATACACACTTTGTGTGTGTGTGTGTGTCCTCATTAGACACATAGAAAAGCAATGTCTTTTATGTATGTTTAAAATATAGATGGTGGGGTTTTGGAGCCTGGTGGCTGTGTGTGTGTGTGTATGTGTCTGTCCCTCATTAGGCACGTGGGAAAAGCAATGCCTTTTATGGATGTTTAAAATATAGCTGGACTTTTGGAGCTCACGGTCCTGTTGGCTGTGTGGTAGGGTCTTTGTCTGTTAAGACGTGACAAAACATCTGTTGTTCATTTACACAGCCATGGCTACAAAGGCCTATTGATTCTCTTTGGAAACATGTGTGTCTCAAGATTTTTGGATTTCAGGGGTCTGTAAAAAAGTAGCTTTATGCTTTTGTTGCAAAATAAATGTCTATAGTTACATTATCAAAAAATTAAAAAAGTCACGTAGTACTAAATAGAAAAATAAATGATATGTTACAAAGAAAAGATAGAATGTAAAATGACAATGTTTCTCTTTCAGAATAATTTCAAAGCACACAGTCTTCTTAAAATGTATCTACAGTTTTGCTTAGAGTCGGTGCAAAAGAATACACGCTTTGTGTGTGTGTGTGTGTCCCTCATTAGACACGTAGAAAAAGCAATGTCTTTTATGTATGTTTAAAATATAGATGGTGGGGGTTTTTGGAGCCTGGTGGCTGTGTGTGTGTGTGTATGTGTGTCCGTCCCTCATTAGGCACGTAGGAAAAGCAATGCCTTTTATGGATGTTTAAAATATAGCTGGACTTTTTGGAGCTCACGGTCCTGTTGGCTGTGTGGTAGGGGTCTTTGTCTGTTAAGACGTGACAAAACATCTGTTGTTCATTTACACAGCCATGGCTACAAAGGCCTATTGATTCTCTTTGGAAACATGTGTGTCTCAAGATTTTTGGATTTCAGGGGTCTGTAAAAAAGTAGCTTTATGCTTTTGTTGCAAAATAAATGTCTATAGTTACATTATCAAAAAACTAAAAAGTCATGTAGTACTAAATAGAAAAATAAATGATATGTTACAAAGAAAAGATAGAATGTTAAATGATAATGTTTCTCTTTCAGAATAATTTCAAAGCACACAGTCTTCTTAAAATGTATCTACAGTTTTGCTAGAGTCGGTGCAAAAGAATACACTTTTTGTGTGTGTGCTATGTTTTACCGAATTACTAATTTAAAGGATGCAGCTGTTTAAAAGACAGAATTTCTGTTTTGACTTTTCAAAACATAACCAACCTGCACTCCACTGCCTCTTGTGTTTTAAGATTGATAAAAAGCATCTGTTTTAATTAGACTGTGACCAGCCTATTAGCAGAAAGGAATTTCTTAATGCCTTCCAGCTGTCATAGGAAGTGAGAAACAAAAGCCTACATTGACTAGCATAGGTTCTTATATATCCCCCTTGGAGAATGGGGTTGTTGGTCTGATGGACAGTGCCAGATGTTTTTCACTACTTGCCACGTACAGGGTGGGGTGGGAGGGGTCTGAGTCATTTTTTATATAAGCATTTCAAGATACTAGAAGCTCAAGTAGTAGTTGTGTTAGTTTCGCTCTGTCCTTTTGTCTTGAGCTAAAAAATTAAAAATATTCAACAATTAGCCATGGAACCGTGGACTCCTGATGAAGAGCTTATCCAAACATTTAATCGTTTGGCTAATACACAGTTGAACACTACAGAAGGTGTGTATTTTTTAACTAGAAATAGTAGATGCTGCACGTTTTAGAGTTTAAATGTCTTATAAAAGTTTTAAAATACCGAAGTAGTGACAGGGAGCTTATTTTCTGTTTTTTAAACAGCCCCACAGAGAAACCCTGGAGGAGGCTGGCTAATCCCCAGATTACAGCTACAGAAGGTGTGTATTTTTATCTAGAAATAGTAGATGCTGCAGGTTTTAGAGTTTAAATGTTGTCTTATAAAGTTTTAAAATACTGAAGTAGTGACAGGGGTTTATTTTCTGTTTTAAACAGCCTCACAGACAAACCCTACAGGTGTGAGAGGAAAAGATCATTACATAGATGTGATGTTTTTCAAAGACATGCCAGAATTTCTGCTGGTGTCAGTGACCAGAATACATATAGCATAACTGAACAAGATATACAGCCATCTCGAGCAGTGGTTCAAGAGCTCTGCAGTTGTAAATGAACCAAATGTGCCAATAAACATTGTACAGCCATCACGAGCAGTGGTTCAAGAGTCTCTGCAGTTGTAAATGAACCAAATGTGCCAATAAACATTGTACAGCCATCTAAAGACAGCGGCTCAAGAGTTTATGCCTAAAGGTTTCAAGAAAGTGACATTGACATGATCAATATTGGGAAAGCCTATATTTTTAAAACAATTGATTGTTTGTTTAATGCCTTGGTAATTGAGGGCAGATTATCTAGTGAGGATTACGATCATCAGCTGCTTAAATCTGAGCTTTTTAAAAGTTCAGCTACTGTATTGAACAGTGTGCTTGGTTTAGTCCATATTTCTAAATTCTCAATCAAGGAAATGAAGATGATGCTTAGTGCAGCCCACATGTATGAAAAGTACAGGGGCTTGGAGGAAAAAGTTGCCAAAAACAAAGAACAAAATACAAAGTGAAAGCACAGAAGCTCTCATAAACTGAGTACAAAGGGTTGCATCACTAACAAAATGAAAAAAAATAACAAATGGGGTCAAAAAAGAAAAATCTGGGTAAAAATAAAACAATCCGTGAAAAGTTGATAAGAAAAGTAAAACATGCCAGGAAAATATTACAGCGTAGGTTGTTACAGAATGCAACAAATGGTCTACAGTCTGAATTAGAAAACCATCATGATGATGATCAGGTTAACAGGGCACCCCCTACAGTGTATTTAGAAGCTGTACAGGAATATGAACGCAGTTTAAAAATTTAATGCTACAGAATTTCATCAAAGATATAAGTTTATAAATCTAGATAAAATAAAATCTTTTACAGAGGCTATGCTGCAATGCACCAGGCTATAGAAAGTTTGTTAGACAGTGTGAAGAAAAACACAATATGGGGAGTTTATACAGGTAAGATTAAATGCTGCTTCTTGAATCACCCTTGTTCTCAAGAAAGACAAGACCAAATGAACTAAATGCTGCAACCTTCTTAGATCAGATAGCTGATATGCTACAGGCAATACTGAAGTAATTACTGATTCCTCTATACATCTTGTGGTAACGACCATCAGAAACCACCAGGAGGTCGGGGGGGAGACGGACACTGAGCTCCATCTTGTAGCAAGGATTTTACAAAAAAGAGCGATACCTGATTGATTTAAATAACAGAGACAATAGTTTGTGTTTCGGTGGCTCCATTCTCGCACTCTTAAATCCACATATGAGTGACAGTCAGTTGTTGAACAAGGCTAAAATATTGTATGCTGAGCTAGGTTTGTCAGACCAAAGACCTGTCACTTTTAGTGATGTGTCACAGTTTGAATGCTTTTTAGGAGTCAAAATTAAGATTTTATATCATAATGAAGGAAACTGGCAAACATTTTCAGCAGGTCCAGAAAGATTTCCTAAAACACTGTTTGTATTATTACATGAAAACCATTTTTACGGCATCACTAATGTAAAAAAATTCATAGGCGCACGGTACCTCTGCGAATATTGATGTAGCCTACAGCCATAAGAAATCATATCTATGTGCGCAACAGTTACAAAGTTTGTTTAAACCCGTGTTATCTCGAAAAGGTAAAGGCACATATCTTGTCACAAATGTAAGAAGATTTGTAGGTCTTCAGCGTGCCTAGAAAGACATTTAGCTAGAGCTGATGGTGATACAGGGTCTTGTAAATCCATGAAACTGTGTGAACAATGTTTTTTTTTACAAGGGATCTCATACATGTAAATTGATTCAGTGTAGCAGATGTGGTTCTTTCATGACAGCAGACAAGCATCTGTGTTACATGTCACCACTCACAGATGTAAAAAGCACTGAGAAATATATATTGTTTGATTTTGAAGCCACACAAGAAACGGGGGTGCACATACCAAATTTTGTGTATGCTAAGCAATTAGATGGGAGAGGTCCTGGGGAATTGAGAAGATTGCATAAAAGATTTTGTAGGACATTTTATTGATGCCTCATTTAGACACTACACATTTATAGCACACAATGCCAAAGGCTATGACAGTTACTTTATCATTAGCCAGCTAGTCAAGGAAAGAATTGATATTAAATTGCTCACACAAGGAGGAAAAGTACTCTGTGTCACAGTGACATCCCTACACATCAGATTTATTGACAGCCATTGATTTCTTCCTTTCCAAACTAGAAAAATTCCTGCAGCCCTTGGATTTGAGAATGAGATTGCTAAAGGCTACTTCCCCATTTTTTAACACCAAGGCTAATGAAAATTATGTAGGCCCCTGCCCGATGCTCAGTTTATGGTTCTGAATATATGTTGCCTGCAGAAAAGCAAGAGTTTTGCAATGGTACCTAACTAACAGACATAGAAATTTAATCTGAAAGAGAGCTCCGCTACTATTGTCCATTTAGATGTTGAAATTCTTCGAAAAGCCTGTGTCAGATTTAGAAATGAAGTACTGGAGATGACTAGGAAAAGTATTTTAAAACAGTCAGGCGGTGATACAGTGGGTATGAAACAGTATCCTTAGACCCCTTCAGTAATCACCATAGCCTCAATTTCTATGGCGATGTACAGGTTTCTGTTTTGAAAAAATGCACTGTTGCTGTTCTCCCCAGACAACTACCACAGACAATTGAAGGGTACTCCACACCTGCTATTCAGTGGCTTATGTACATATCTGAGAAGAAACATTTCTATTCAGCATGCGCTAAGGGTGGTGAATTTAAGGTGGGTCCTACTTTTTGGATGGCTATTCAGTCATAGATGGAATACCCACAGCATTTGAATTTAATGGTTGTTTTTTTCTAGGCTGCAACATCTGTTACTGTGAGAAAGATAGAAATCACATGACAGGGACTAGTTTGGACAGTTATTCAATAGGACCACGCACAAATTTCATTTTCTAAAAGACAGGGTTTTGCAGTTAGAGTATTGAGAACATGAATGAAAGCAATGCTGACCACGGATCAGGGTTTGAATAATTTTTGAGGGACAGGCAGCTACCACAGCCACTCGAACCTAGGCAGTCACTGTTTGGGGAGAACAAATGCCATTTGTCTGTACTATAAGACACAGCCTGATGAGAAAATACACTATTATGATTTTACCAGCCTCTACCCTTTTGTTAACAAAACCAAACAGTATCCAGTCGGTCATCCTGACATCATTTATGACAATTTTGATTACCTCACTCAGTACCTTGGTTTAGCAAAAGTAAAAGTCTTACCCCCTAGAGGTCTTTTCTTTCCAGTGCTGCCATCCAGGATTGGTAAAAAGCTTGTGTTTACATTATGTTGTGCATGCGCTGAAAATAGACTTCAAACAACATCATGCACACATGATGATAAGCAACGGTCACTTACAGGTACCTACTGTACCGTAGAACTAAACCTGGCACTGGAAAAAGGCTACAAAATCATTAACATTTATGAAGTTTGGCATTTTAAAGAGTCATGCACAAAGCTTTTTGCAGATTACATCAAGCTGCATCTAAAAGGCAAGCAAGAGGCATCTGGTTTCCTTCATGGGTCAAAACTGAAGAGGATAAAGTCAGGTACATACAACAGTATTTTGAAAGGGAAAATGTACATTTGAGCCCTGCAGCCATAACTGTTAACCCTGCAAGGAGACAGATATAGAAACTGTTTTTAAATTCTCTTTGGGGCAAATTTGGGCAGAGAGCTAATTTACCAACAACGAGCATAGTAACAGACCCACAGAAATTATTTCAATATGTTTTTGTTCCATATCACGATATCTCATCGTGCTTTTTCATCGATGATGAAACAGCATGCTTAAGCTGGAAATATACCAGCGATCATTACACAAATTCCAATAATATCAACATATTTATAGCTAGTTTTACAACAGCATATGCAGTCGAACTCACAACCTGCTAGATAGGTTACAGGACAGGTGCCTTTACCACGACACAGACTCTGTCATTTTTATGTCCAGACGGTGACTGGGCCCACCTCTGGGCGATTATTTAGGGAGCTGACCAGTGAAGTTCCTGCTGATGAACACATTACAGAGTTTGTTTCTGCAGGCCCAAAACTTCTGGTTACAGGCTGTCAGTGGTGAGGTTGTTCTTAAAGTGAAAGGGTTTACCCTTAAGTAGCAGCAGTAAACACATTAATTTTGAAAGTCTGAAGGACCTGGTCTTTGACTATCAGGGGTCTGAATCTCTAAAGAAATTACCGTGAGTCAACCCAGCATTGTTAGGAATAAAAGCAGTGGTCCTTGAAACAAAACGCTGTCAAGACACAGAGAGTAGTTTATGACAAGCGAGTTTTACAAGACAATTTTAAACACTTCTTACGGATACTGATTGTGAAAATGGATATCAGGTTGCAGCATCCCTTTACTTGTCTGTTGGCTGGCCCTCTAATAGTGGGAGAGCTTCTTTATAAAACAGTTGTTGGAACATGCTGATGCCACTTTATCACACAAGCCTGAAAATATTGTCTGGTTCTACAGCTGTTGGCAACCTTTGTATAATGAATTGCTGTTAAAGTTCCCTCAGATTAAATTTGTGGAGGGTCTACCGATGTCACTAGCTGACAATGATCTACACCCCTGGAAGGTAAATTTTGTCATTATAGATGATTTGATGGACTCTGCCTGTCAAAATAGTGAAGTGGAATATGGGTTTACCAAGTACAGTCATCATAAACAATTGACAATATTTTTAATTGTCCAGAATGTGTTCTGTCAAGGTAAAAAAAGCAGGACCATCACACTAAATGCCAAATACATGATTTTGTTTAAAAACCCCAGAGACAAGCTTCAGATCACAACACTAGCTAGACAAATGTATCCTGGTCAGACAAAATTTTTCTTAGAAGCTTTTGAAGATGCCACAAGAAAGCCTCATGGCTATTTACTGGTTGATTTAAGATCCAATACACCAGATGAATATAGACTGCTAGTGGGGTGTTTCCCCCTGACTGGCCTGTGGC
Source organism: Neoceratodus forsteri (assembly GCA_016271365.2). Lineage (NCBI taxonomy): Eukaryota > Metazoa > Chordata > Ceratodontiformes > Ceratodontidae > Neoceratodus > Neoceratodus forsteri. The sequence goes on from CM057449.1 coordinate 1,851,992,023, forward strand.
ATATGTCATGAAAAAAACACATTCTGCTTCTAAAAATATTTGATACTGTATTGTCATTATGTCAAAAAGACTGCAGAGAAATCTGTCTGTTTTAAAGTTACTAGTAAAAGGGCCTCCGAGCTTAAGAAAAGCTATTTTATGTTCAGCCTCTGATGATCTGATATCAGCTATAGCTGAGATAACCTTAAACACTCTCAGAGGAAATATTCCACTGTCAACAAAGCAGTTAGGTGTACTGAAAAAAATGGAGAGTCATTAAAACTTAAGCGATAAACAAATAACCTTAAAAAGAAAAGAAAATAGTTAATCAGACTGGTGGCTTTATAGGAACGCTGCTAGGAATTGCCATCCCTTTGATCACAGGCCTGCTGGCTAACAGATAATGGATTTTACACAGAAAATGTATTTGGTACCTCAGCAACAGATGGATCACATTAAAACTAATTACCCTGATCAGGATATGAGAACAGTTGCAACTAACAGTTTGGACACTGACATGAGAGCTATACTGTCCCGGACTGATTATCAGACTATGACAAAGCCAAATGTACTCTGCTGTGTTACAGCGCTATCTGACTTTGGTAAGACAAGGAGAACAAGCTAAAACCAGTTTGACATTACTCATCCTGAAAATGAATCAATGTCTGACCCCTGCGGTCATGGCAGAGATAGCTTCTGTACCTAGTACTATGGAAAAGACATTTTAAGTAGTGTTTCTCATCGGTCTAAAACCAATGCTGAACTTTTGTTAAAGCATATGGCCAAGAACAAGGATATTGTGTTTTGGGTGATAAGGGTGAATTAATGTATAAAGGCACTGTTGTTTCTGGGTCACACATGGTCGATTTAGTAAGGCGGCTACAGCCACTCACGCAATCCTGACCACAGAAAGCCAAAGGGCTGGGATGTTTTGTCAAAGCAATGGCAGAGTCTAACATACCCACCTCAGTGTTTGCTCACTCAGCAAACAGGAGCTATGTGGAAAGGCTGAAATCGGTAGCTGGTGCAAAACAGCCACAGCCATCTCCAGTTAGCCAATGGTCAGTGACGCCAAAAGACAAAAAGTCTTTTAAGAAACCTGTGGCTCACCATGTAAACTTAAAATGCAATCTCTATGTATGAATGTTAGATACCTCAGTGACTGTTGTGTACAGCATATGTTGAACATTTACCTCATATTAAATATGTAATCCTACCTCAGTGACTGCTGTGCCAACCTATGTTGTCATTTACCTCATACTGAATATGTAATCCTGTTTTAAAAAAAGTGTTTATATTGATGCATGTTAGCCTACTTCATAGTTAAATATGTTAACATGTTTTTAGAAAGATGTGTTTATAATTCTACCTCAGTGCTATAGGCGTATATAGTGTGCATTTTTAACAGGAGATGCTTTTGTTTTATTATATCATATCTATGATGTCACCACTGATGCTTGTTGTATTTTATTGCCAGTTTTACAATAAATGCCTTTGTATTTTATATATTTGTCATTATTGAAGACATTGCATATCTTATCCATGATGTTACCACTGATTTTGTTGTATTTTATTGGCAGTTTTTACAATAACGCCTTTATATTTTATATATTTTTGTCATTATTGAAGACATTGCATATCTGAAAACGTTAAACACAGCCCCCACAGTTTAAACACAGCAAACAGAGACACACAATTATGAGTGTTTATATATGATTTTATAAGTGACTGGTTTTGAATAAAATTACAAGCTGCTGCATATTTAAATTCATTTACAAGACAAACAAGTCTGAACATGTTGCCACCTCACTGATACGTGCCTGACATGTTCAGATGTCTGGAAAAAGTGACGTACAAAACTAGTTACCATGGCATCATTTTTCAGCAAATCATTAGAGTACATTTTAAAATCTGATCATAAGAAAGTCCTTTGCATCTGTGGTGTAAGAAAATATGCAGTGAAATCCACAGGTGGTAGAAAAGGTATCTTGTAACTGTGTGTTTAGGTACAAAATGTTGTTTGCATTTCTGTTTAAAAAAACCCCAATAGTTTGTGCATGATTGTCAGGATGAAAACCGTAGCTGTCGAAGAACTCCCCAGTCCCATTTTCTGAAATGTATATGGCTAACCAGTGCTGTCCAGTCATGGGGGTCAGTATTGATGACTAGTGCTGCGGGAAGGTTTCTCAGTCTCTCCTTGGGTAGCAGATCACAGGGAAACACGCCCAGAAAGCAGTCACGGATGTGGGTGTCACTGGTTACAATTTTTTCCAGCTGCTTTGTGTTCATTTTTATGGTTTATCACATGTAATCAAAAATGACATTTCTTCTCTGGTTTATCTCAATGACATTATCAAACACTGCATAGATAATGAGATTAACTGTTTGTGGAAGGGCTTCTGCAAATCTGATCTCAGCTCTGAGGTTCCCAGTTTTAATTAAAGAATAATGATCAGCACATTCTTGGTCGGAGTGAGATCAAAGGCAAAACAGCGTGTACCCTTGGGTAAATTCATCTGTTAACTAAAAAGCGGCCGATCTTTCATAGATTTCCCGCCGCTAGTACTAGATTAAAATATTCTCTCACAGCATTCCCATTTCTAAAATCTGGCTGCAGAGGTTTAGCAGGAATTTGTTCACCGTCCAGATACAGAGCCACAAAATTAATGTTATAATGCTTAAAGTTAAAGGGGTTTTTAGTGTAGGAACCACTAAAAGCATCATTGTCAACAAATCCCATGACCATCATTTTTGGTAACTGTCCCAAAAACAAATTATCTTGGTTGCAGACCCTGCTGCCTGCAGGAAGGCTGAACACTTTCATACCCACTCTGTCTATAGGGTATTTAGCGTTGGAGGTGAGCAGGGCTTCTGAGTGTCCCAGACGGACTCCGGGGGTCACTTTAACCCTTTTGATAAACAGAGAGGTGGCCATGACTTTTAGCTTATAAGGCTCAGCATCTCCACTCATCAGGCAAAAGCTGTCCCTGTTACGTGTCAGTTTAATTTTAATATCCACGCCATTCAGCATCAGTTTCTCTTGAAAAAAACAAGTCTGTGTGCAAGTGTCCCAGCAGTTCTACCCCTCTACTGAGATGTGTGAAGGAGCTTCTTTATTAAAACCTACATTATCACCATCTCTGTTCAGGATTTCATGTTTCCTGGGGTGTCTTTTGTAAAATAACCTCAGGTAAATTGTGTAAAGGGTCTCTTCACTGAAGTTCAGCACAGATTCTATGACAGCCCTGTAGGGTAACAGTTATTGCTCTGACTGATGAGCCGATCACCGACAGTCACATCCAGCTGACTGAAAATGGTTGCCACTGGGTAGTTTATAAGGCACACTTTGGCGCTGCAGGTATATCACTACCATCCGCTTCAGTGATTTTGCAAACCAGGTAAAGAAGTGTGTTGTTTAGATCCAAATAGTCTTCACCAGTCCCTGCTATATAAAATTCAATCAGTGAGTTTTCTGAAAGGGCAGCCAGAGGGGGTATCTCTACATAAATGCTTTTTTCAATGCTTGTCTGTGTGGGAGAAATGGCAAACAAGTCAAGTTCTGATTTTGTGCATTCTTCAGAACCACAGTGCACGAAAGCCATGTTTTTTAGAACAGGTCTCTGCTTTTTTTACGACCCCTCGAAGATCCTTTTGCCTTTGAGCGTTTTCTTTTATGTGAAGTTTTGCGTTTTGAAACACCTCTTTTAAAGTAGCCGGAGGGGCCGATGGGAAGCGAAGGGTGTACTCTGCGCTTTCTCTTTTTACCTCTCTTGAATACAATCAGCCCTGAGCCACCCTGAGTAGGCTTATCACCCCCTGACATCTTTTGAGCGACAGCACTAGTCACATGCCCCACAACATCCTTTGCAACATTTTTAGCAGCTGTCTGTAGATGTGGTTTTGCAATTTCAAACCCCCTTCTTAAAAATGGAACTGCTTTTCTGAATAGACTACGAAATATCCCTCCTATACCAGAACCATACATAGTAGGAAGTCCATGAAAGCCTGGCAGACCGTATCCTGCCTGTGCCTTGTAATAGCTTCTGTACAAGGCAGGGTCCCCATAATGTCGAACAATCACCATCCTTGTTTAAATTTTAGAGCACTCTCTGGGGGCGAAAATGCAACTTCACGATCACCTTTCCAAATCGAAATGGTACAGGTTCATTTTGATCATTCTTTATTTCAATAGTGACTGTATCGATCTGATGTTTACTGACTGTTTGATAATGGGGTTTATCGTAGGTCACGGTCACTATCTCATTGTCTTGCCTCCTGACGGTACGCATCTCAGCAAAGGCACTCAGACTGTCACCCACTATTTCATGTGTGATAATGTCAGTGTATATATATATAATGTAAAAGCCCCATTAATATCTGGAGGGTTCTTTGCTAGATTCTTTCCTACACCTACCTCGAGTCTGCTAAAACCCAAAAGGTACTGTAACTGCCCATGCATAAACAAAATACATTTGATGTCACTGTCAACGCTTATTTCTCTCCCAACGGTTTGTTGTTCCAAAACCACTGGCGGTTTATTTACTTCAAATATGCTTTTATTAATTTGAGCAATAACACCAGCCATGTTAGGATAATAGCCTGATGGTATTTTAAATGCTGCTGACTCAGTAAAGGGTCCAGTTGGTGGTGTTTTACTGTCGGCTACGTTTAGAGGCTGATAGAGCATACTGAACCTGTTTTTCTGTGCAGGCACATTGTCCCAGGTATGAGGGTACTGAATTTCTGCTAAGCCCACTTCCCATTCACCAGGTAGTTCAAGCGCTTGTGGTAACTTTACAGTAAAGTGGATATAGTATTGTTGGGGAAAATGTTATGCGATGCATTGCTGGGCAATGTGATATAAATCCATTTTGATCATATTAAGCCTTATCTGCTTCTATGTCCCGAACCTGTGTTGCCTCAACCCAGCTATTAAATTTATCGGGCCACCCTCTCCACTTTACCAGATACCAAGTTTTTCTGCCACGCTTTTCTCCTTCAGGATTTTCTGCACCCTGTACACGGTCCTCATCAGGTTCAATTTTTGCAGCTCCTCTCGTAAAAGTACCTTTAATGTCTTCCCCTGATAGTCTTTTTAGCTTATAGGTGGGCCTCTGTGTCTTTAAGACCTCCGTCACAATAAATATCTCATCTGTGTACGCCTGGTCATATCCTTTCAAACACCCTTTTAGCTTAGATAGTCTCAAGTGATCATCTTTCTGAAGGGTACCCTTTTGTTTTTTGCCAAGAACAGAGTTACCGTATAGGATCTTCCATACACCCAGGGCATTGAAAGGTTAATATCCACAGGTCTGTGTTTAATGCTTCTGTGATAAGTATGGGTATAGCTGTGCACCAGGTCTGACAACACATCTGTATATTTCCAAGTATTCTGGGCTGTAAAGTAACGCCACATGCGTGACTTCAGTGTCCTATTAAATCTTTCTACAATGCTGGCCTTAACTTCATTATTCGTCACAAAATGGTGTATTTTATTTTGTTTTAATAGGTTCTTTAAGGAAGCATTTAGAAACTCTTTACCCTGATCAGTCTGCAGCTTCTGAGGTGTGCGTCCACTTTTAAAAATAGTTTTAAAGGCTTGCATCACGGCCTTGCCTGATTTGTCTCTTAAAGTCACTACCTAGGCATACTTGGACAGCACATCGATGCACGTCAGTATGTACTTAAACCCATTATTGTACTTTGCATATTGACTCATATCCACTAAATCAGCTTGCCATTGTCTGGCTATGTCAGAAACAATGACAGGATTTCTCTTAAATCAGACTCTGGCTGCTTTATGTAATGAATAGGGCTCCTGCTCATAAGCCATTCTGCAACACCTTTCCTGGTGACCTCTTTATCAAGTTTTTGCAACCTTATACAGCTGAGTCACCCTGTGAAACTACCCACTTTTTGCATTAAAATATATATTCTGGAACAGGTGATCATTCATCTCCTTCGTCAACACCACACATCTGCTAGCTAGCAAAACTCTTGTCACCAGTAAAATAAAATAAAGTATGTGCTCTTTTGTTCTTTTAAAAACACTATGACAACCACAAAGTGCAATGCATGATTATATTTTATTTATAAATACCACGTCATAACAGTATTTGAATATTTACTTTATAATACATCAACTAATGCATATAGGTTCTATATACAAAAGGCATAACACTATGACAACCACAAAGTGTAATGCATGATTATATTTATTTATAAATACACACGTCATAACAGTATTTGAATATTTACTTTATAATACATCAACTAATGCATATAGGTTCTACATACAAAAGGCATAACACATGGTAAGCATGCAACAGATTATATAATAATTTTGTTTTTCTAATCTTCAATTTTTACACGCTTCACAATACTCCGAAACAGCAACTTTTGAGCTGCATGTTTTACACAAGCATTGGCATCGTCCACTTCCCCCTTAGTGATGAGGTATGCACAATACATACACACATATGCCATACACCACTCAAAATAACAAGGCTGATTTTGAAGACATTCTGTTACATCTAAATGACATTCACCTTGCATACTGCTCTACGGTTACTGTTTTCCATTACGTCAACATACAGTCTCCATACAAGGGTGGCACTCTTTAATCAGAGTCAGTGTGTTTTCTGCCAGTGAAAGCAGCATCTTCAGAGCAGACATTTAATGCAGGCTGCTTTCCAAAGTATATAGGTTCCTTTAAATGTCCTTTATCACACGGTACATTGTAGACATCAAGACTGTCTGGAATATTGGAAGCATGCCAGTACGTTCCATCTGAAAGTACATTATAATACACTATTTAGGAAAAGCATATGCTAAATCTGGTTTATGAAACACAACAAAAGCGATAAAAGAAGCAACATTTATGATGTCAGACTCAGACCCCCCGTTCTGCAAACTAAACACTAAAAAGTCAACAGCAGTACAGATAAAACCACAAAAGTGTATTACATCATAAGGGTTATGCATAAACTCTATAGCAATTTTAAACATTGCTTCCTCAAGAGTAGCCCCCTCATCCTTAAAATAATCCACAGTTTCCTTTTGGGGTCCTCTGGAGACCATCAAAAGACCTAGCATGTCTTAAAAGTACAGACGGTGCTTGTCCTGTAGGTAGATTTAAACCAGGTTGTTTAGCTTTGTGTCTGACTAGTTGGTAAATAAGCCTCTGGATGCACTGATAGGGTGTTTCCCATCGTTGCATACTCTGGAAAAACATACATTTAGCAAGTGGTAAAAGCCAGGGTAACAATATGAACAATATGAAAATGGTAACAAGTAGCAGTTTTGGGGTGGGGGTGGGTGGGGGTGTTTTAACAATGAAAACAGTGTTCCTGAATTTCCTTATATCATTTTTTTAAAGGGTCCTTTTTTTGACCAGTGGATCATTTCAGCAAGCAGAGAAGCCAGGTTAACAACACGCACAATATCACAAGGTTTTTTCTGCTTTGTAGTACACACACACATGGCTATGACGACCATGATATAAAGTCCACAAAGACATTCATCGTCTTCCGTGAATATATCGGCAATCACTTTAACATTTTCTACAAGTGGTAACACAGATTCATTTATATATTTATCTGTATCCTCCCATACTTCTGGAAGAGCAAACATCATCAGTTCATAGGCTGCATGTATCTCACAAAGGCAAATGTCATATTGAGGTGAACCAAACAGTGATGGATGACAGTAATGGCTTAGGATCAGATACATAAACCTTTGATTCTCTCTGTACTTGCATTCCACATGATTATCTGTAAAAATAAAATATGACACATTTTGGTACTGAAATGTTTCCATGTAGTAATTTGGGGAGGGTAGGGGCAGGTGTTGGGGTAATTTTTTTACAATATAAACAGTGTTCCTGAATTTCTTTTTAGAAATTTTTTAAAGGAGCCTTTGCTGACCAGACGGCAGGCATCTTTTTTAATTTCACCATCTGTCTGCTGTAACATTTGCATAACTAACCACATGGGGTCATCAGATTTTCTCACATCATTTAAAACATGACTTATAGTTTCCAGGGTACAATTGGTCATATTTAACCCCTGATGCTTCATAGCGATTGCCAAGATCATGGGCATGAGCTGCCCTATATGTATGGCTTCAGAAACATTTCTGTATGCTTCTTTAGACCTTGAGTCATCAAGGACACATGAATGGTTTTTCTGACTTGGATCATCTATCTCACACCCAGGACAGGAATCGACCAATTCACAATGTATTACCCTCTGTATCACTGAAGCAATTGCACCACGGATGGTATGATACATAATGTACTTACAATACATATCGTTGTCAGTTTTGGGGGGTTTACTACTAAGGCCTGATTTTTCACATGAGTCCCCTGTCTAATCTCAGTAGAAGAAGAGGGTTGTGTAGTGATCACAGCCTGTTCTGTGACATTTTGAAACATTCTATCGCTCTCTGTATTTCTAACATACTGGTTCTCACACATCTCATTAACAACCACATTTGTATCTTTCACACAGCAAAGACAGTCGAGCAGTAGATTTGTGGAAAGTCGAGAATCCATGCTGTCCGAATATGACTGCTGCTCCATCGCAAATCCTTCAGTCTATTAAAGTAAAACAAAAAACAGCATTGGTCCTCTGACTCATTATAGGTAAGATTTAGTTCTACTGCTAACTCATCTCCCTCAGTTACACCATGTAACCACTCACATTTTTTTAAATGTTAAAATGCATTTACCTCATCAAGGCAACTCTTTTCTTCATTTTTCTCATCTTTCTCTTTCTTAGCCTGGGCCTGACTGCTTGTGGCTGCATTATCATCATCACCCTCTTGGTCAGAGCCCCCTCTTGGCTCTGTCTTGCATTTCTTTTTCACAACTTTCTCTGATGCTTTTTTTGGCAGTGTCTCACTGACCATCATCTCTGGCTCCCCCTTCTTGTCACTCTCTGTTTTTGGTTTCATAGTAACTTCTTTTTCTGCATCAGATTCACACCCCAGCAACTCTTCAAGGTCTTGCAGTGGTGTCTCTTCAGAAGGACAGTCAGATTTAGGATTTTCTGATTCACCAAACTGTTCAGCAGTTTCTTTTTATGTCAGACACTCTTCCACTCAACAAGACTTGTGTGGGGCATCGTTTCACACCTCACGTAGTACACATACGTTGGCTTGGGTTGGGGGCCCTGACAGCAATCTTCTTGCTTGGTTTTTCATCTCCAGACTTTTCATTAGGTGGTGTGACAATCTGGCTTGTTACAGGGAGGTTGAATTTTTCATTAGGTGGTATGACAATCTGACCTGTTACAGGGATGTTGAAATGAGAAGCGCTTGCCATCTTCTTGCTTGATGTTTTTGATAATCTGCTCCAAGTCTATAAAACAGAATCTGAGAAATCTCTCAAAAGCTGTGCCTTCTGGCTTCAAATGCAGGGTTTATATAACGCTTAGCAAGATGGACTGCCCTTGGTAAACATCACCACACCCATCATACTATACATGGTAACGTGTCAGAGGTACAGCTATTGTAGCCCCACCCCCTTTTTCAAAACATTATAAATATCACGCACACATTTCATTTCAGCCTTCTCCTTGATACTACACAGAGCTGAGGGGGTGAACTATAGGTATGTGTATTCCTTTTTCTGATATATTTTTATTCTTTCTAATTCATGACAAAAGTATAAATAATTAGTTTTTGAGATTGTTGCAATGCTTATCCAGAGAAAACTGCTGAACCATCTTATTTGCACAGAGGTCCCCGTTTTAGCTTATAAATGTTACATGCGTATACATAAAGCTATCCTTTGATGCAAGTTTGACACAGTCCTACAGATGCATGTTAAATAATTTTGTATACTGTTACAAAAACAGAAAAAGGGCTCACACAGGCAGATGAATTTCCTCGGGTGTGGGGTCTCCACACAGATCTGTGAAAGCTCTGCACGATCAGGTTCCTCCTAGATACTTCTTTCTGAAAATATCCTAATCAAAACACACACATGTCCCTGCAGTTATACACCAGGCCTCACGGGGCACATACCACTACATAAACACTAACTGATTTTTGGGATGGAGGAGCACGGTGGTGAAGAGGGACAGGGGTTTGAGCCAGGATGTGGGGGGTTCAGGAGAAAGGGGACAGGGTTCGAGCCAGGATGGTGGGTGCAAGAGAGGGGACAAGGGTTCAGCCAGGCCAGTGGGGGTGCAGGAGAAAGGAGGGACACAGGAGTTCAAGCTAGCATGGTGGGACTCGGGTTCCAGCCAGGATGGTCTGGCAGGGGATCGAGGAGTGTACGAGAAGGATGGGGCGGAGGACAGGGGTTCGAGCCAGGCTGGTCGGGGTGCAGGTGAAAGGAGGGTATGCAGGAGTTCAAGCTAGCATGGTGGGACTCGGGTTCGAGCCAGGATGGTCTGGCAGGGGATCGAGGAGTGTACGAGAATGAGGGGCGTAAGACGCTTACAAAATGGTGGTGTTAGGTCATTTCCTGCGCAAGGGCGGGACATGGGTTCAAACGTATGTCATTTCCTGCGTAAGGGGCGGAACACGGGTTCGAATGCATGTCATTTCCGCCAGAAGAGGGCGGGGCTAGCGCAATTTAGGGAGGGACTTCCGGTTTAACACGGGGCGATTCTGATTGGTCCGTTTTAGGCCACGCCCACCTGTCAAATGACGTGGCACTCGCTGATTGGCTGAAATTTAACATTTGACGAGATATATGAACTTATACTACTGCTAAGAGAGGGAGAGGACCTAACCCAAAGGAATCCTTCAGGATGCTGAGAACCCTGTAAGTGGGTGGGGAAGGCCAGTAAATATGGGTAAAGGAGAGAGAGAGAATGGGAAGCCTAATCCCAGAAGGACCCTTTCAGGATGCAGAGAATCCTGAGAGGGCTGGAGAGATGGAGGGGGAGAGAGATGGTTGTAGGAATATGGATAGGGTAGAGGAGAGAGGGAGGAAATTAGAACTTAAAACTAGGAGAGGCTAGGACCAAGCCCATGAGGCAACGTCAGGTTGCTAAGAATCACTTTATGAATGCAGGGAGGGACAACAGGGGAGGGAGAAGGGGGAAAGAAAGAGTGTTGGAATCTAAGGAGGAGGGAGGTGGAGTTGCAACAGGGAGGGTTGAGGTATAAGTGCAGACAGGGAGAGGATTTGTAGTGAGTTTAGGAGAAGTAAGGAGGGTTGTAGCAGGAGCAGCTAGGTGCAAGGTAGTTATGAAGGGCAGTGCTGATGGAGTAGAAGGAGGATGAGTGGAGAATTTGAGGGGGTTCTATAATTTTGGGAGGTGGTGAGAGTAGCAAGACTGACCGATGAGGGTGGATCAGCGGGGGACAGCCAGTGTATGAGAGTCGGTAGATCTAAAGGTGTGGGGGGAGTAGTATGAGAGTTCATCCAGCCACTGCTTAGGGGTGAATTTAGCACAGTGAGAAAGGCACCTGTTTGTAAGAGAGGGGAAGGATAGGGTTTGATAAATATCGCAGTGGTTGGTGCGAGAGGGAGCATCAAGGGCAAAGCGGCAGAAGGAGTTGAAGAGGGTGTCCAATCTGGTCAGGGAGGACTTGGGAGCAGCACCGTAGACTACATCACGATAATCAGAAATGGGGAAGATCATGTTCTGGGCAAGTTCACGCCTAGCCACTGGAGGGATGCAACTACAGTTCCTGGACAGGGCACCAAGCTCGGGGCACAATTTTTTCTGGATGGTACAAATATGTCCGGAGATGTTGAGGTGTTGGTCTAGCCAGACACTAAGTTATCTGAAGGAGATGTGTTCTCCAGTAAAGTCCCATTGAGGGTGTGGAAAGTGGGCAGGCAGGAAAGCCTAGAGAGTCTCTGCCTTGTGCCAAAGGTCATGGAGACAGTCTTCTTCATGTTGAGGCATAATTGATGGTTAGCAAACCAGAGCTGAACCTTGTTGAAGTCTTGCTGCAAACTGGATGTAAACTCAGCTGGACATGAGCCAGATGCATACAGGACTGTATCATCAGCGTACATGTGTATGGTGGAGGAGGGGGAACAGGCAGATGGAAGGTCATTTAGAAAGATGAAGAATAATAGGGGCCCTAGCACTGAGCCCTGAGGATCACCAGTACTAATTGGGAAGGTGATATGATCCTTACAGTCAAACATTGGTATGGTGTTTGGCACATTGCCAAGTCCCTGTAAGAAAAAGTATACGCTGAGGCCAAACAAAATAAAATTGTCAAGGTTTGTTGCCGTGGATATGTTCCATCATGAACCAGTTGTGGAAGTCTTCAAGGAACATACAACAAAAACGCCATCATTCTTCACAAAAAATTGATTTCTGTTTTTGAACATACTGCAAAAATACGCATGGGGCCAGATATTCAAAACTTTGCACTGGGCGCAAACCATTTGCGCATGTTTAGTGCCTGGTTAGAGTGGGTCCGCTATATTCAAAAGGTCAAATAGTGAACGCAAAATGCATTAGTGCCAGGCAAAATTATAATGTATGCAAGGGGCAAACTGAGGGGGCTTGTCAGCGCAATGCTATATTCAGCGAATAGCACTACGCAAAGTGTTTTGCGTGACTTAGCGCAACACTTTGCGTGGTGCAAAGTACTGCCCAGGAAAAGGTAGTCTTAACTCTGGGCAAACCAGCTTCGTGCAGCGTTTGTGCAGACTTTGCGCGACCCTAACCAATAAGTATGCCATAATAGAAAAAAACAGACATAGAGAAAACATTTTGCTCACTGATGGCATCACAATGATGCCATCATCTGCCACTCGTCCCAGCCATGCCAGGCTGTAAGTGGTGACCTGGCTCCCATGGACACCATGGCAGTGCAGCCATACAGCACACACCTGCAGACCACCCTTCGGTGGACTCCAACAGATGCCAGCACACACATGCAGTACTGTGGGCATGGAGGGTGTTGAGGGGAGGGTGTACAAGTGGCCAGGATGCACTGCAGGCTGGGTGTGGCCACAAGGCTGGGACAAGTCACGCTGTGCACATGGGCCAGTGTTGGGAATACTCCACCAGTGTGCCTCTCTGATCATATGTGCCCCCCCAGCCACATACCGCACAGCTGTACAGACACCACAGCACACACAGTCACCGTGTATATGTCACTGTGAGCATCCCATGCCAGTGTGCAGCATCTGTGGGTTACACAACAGCATAACAGTAATGTCCACTGTCAGTAAACACCTGCATGTTGGGCCTGTCACTGTGTACAGTGCAGTGGTCATCACTGCCCTGCACACCATAGGCATTGCTGTGTCCCTCACACTACTGGCCCCTTACTACTGTTGTGCCTTCTGTGCACTGTAGCATGAACTACAGTTTGACAGTTGCATGCAGCACCACCACCTGTGCCTGTGCTGTGTACTCCCCTGGGGCACAATATGCTATGCTGTACTGTATGAATGTAGCCTGCAGCTACCACCATGCACTCCCAGACTGACCTACAGGTGGAGCTGTGGGCAGACCCAGTCAGCTCCTGTACTTCCAGACTGACCTACAGGTGGAGCTGTGGGACCCAACAATAACACTGGGCAAACTGCATGCAAATCAGGTCATAATGAGATGCTAATCTGGTTGTTTGCCCAGAGACTACTTAAGTAGGTTCATTTGCATGTCACCTTTGAATATAGCAAAGTTTAGCCCCGAGCAAATGTGACTGCACCGGGCAAACAGCTTAGCTTCATGCTAAACCTGCACAAATGTCTTAGCGCCACGCAAATGTTTCGGAAATATTGTACATTTTTGCACAATGTAATTTCACATGCGCTGCTGCTTGCAGCTTTACTGAGTCCATGACTCTGCTGGCACACACATTATCTGCAAAGTTCACCTCTACCTTCCTTCATGTTGTTGTGAACTTGGCTGCTGTTGTGATGTGCACTTCCTGGTTGCTATATTCAGAACTGTCTTATTCCCGGGCTATGTTTGCACTGCACTCCCAGCCCAGTTTGCCTGGTTTCCTTAGCATGCTATAGCCAGCATGTTTAGCACCGGAGCTATCCCTTTTGAATATAGCGGTCTATTGGGTCCGGGATAATTTAGCCCCAGGGCAAAGTTTTGAATATCTGGCCCATGGTCTGTTGGCCTAGAGTATCAAAGTGTGAACCTTCAGTGCTTGATCTAGTTGGCAGAAAGTCAATAGAATATTTGAAAACGGGTGAACTAGCATGCAAGGCATTGCGTTCAGTTGTGATGGATACATACCTACTCAATGATACAGAAAAAACTGATCAGATTTTGTTGCAGCAGTAATTTAGAGGTGTTCCATTCACTGCTGAACAAATACTGTCCCAATGACAGCATTTCTAATACCTTGAGATGTAGTGCTGCACACAACTTGCACACATGGGTTACAGCAAGAGTTGTGATTTGAAACAGGCAGTGACAAAAAAACATTGAATTTAAGGAACTACCACAACATCACTTTCTCGTTTCCAGGCATGCTAAACAGCGAGTCACAAAGTCAACAAATGAAAACCAAACAGATGACTACGTCAGTGAACTGTTGCAATTAGTAGTGGACTTTAAAGAGAAACATCTGCAACATGTTGTGCCCTCAGAAAAGTCTGACATTCCAAAAAACATTGCCCCAGTTGAGCAACCATCTAAAGAGAAACTGTTATCCAGTCACTATAGCTGCTTCAAAAAGTGGTAGCATTTCTACTGATGGATTGACACTATCAGGATGTTATGTAAGCAATAAGACATAAAAGGGTGTGCATTGAATAGATATTACCGCACATCCAGGGGAGTAATGCCTTCAGCCCCTGGAAGTGCAGTAATATCTGTTCAGTGCACACACCCAGATTGTCTTACTGTGCTTATAAAATGAGCTACATTTTCTTTTTCCTTTAAACAGTCAGAAAAATGTTTATGTGTAGAAAAAACACATTTATTTATGCAAATTTATGATAAAATAGTCCTTCCCCCTACTAGACAATGACATAATTATGCATGTACTGTAGGAAGCTTGTCCTTTACTGGCATCAGAAGTAGTTTGTTGCCAGCCTGATGCATTAGTACTAACCCCCCACCTGTGTGTGTGTGTTTGTTTTTGGTTTTTTTAAATGACAGGCAGTCAGGGGAGAGAGAGAGAATTGTGTTTAATTTTTTTTTTAATTGAACTGGAATGGATGGAAGCACAGTACCATAGGAGGCATGAACGGGAACTGTAGCAGGAGTGAGCGGGGAGTTGGTGAAGAGACAGCGCAAGAAATGTTTTTTTCTTAGGTAGCAAATAAACATGATCATAATTTGTAAGACTTTTACTAAGCATTTCTTCTGATTTAAAGTATTGGGGCAGGAGCGCAACTTTCAAACAGAGATGGCAGGAGCAGGCATGCTGCTTGAGCCACACCCTGATGGCAGCAGTTATTGGAAAGTCAAAGAACAGGAGTTGTTACTAGCTTGAAAGTGAATTTGTGTGTTATATGTTTGTCTAAGTGGCGGTAGTTTATTGAAATAATGGTTACTTGTGAGTGTTTTACTGAATGTTTCACTCGTATGTGAGAAAAAAAGGTGGAGGTGGCATTTCAAAAATTAGTGTTCTAATGGCACACTGATTTTGTGTTTTTGAAATGCAGTCCTGGTTTTCAGAACTTGTTTCTACCTGTGCATTGAACAGATTCAATGCAAGAGAAGAACCAATCAGAAATCAGGAATTTGCCTGTTCATTTTATAAGAATGTATAACATATAGAATAAAGTATGGGTCGGGGTGTGTAACTAGATTTTACATACACCCGAGTTGTGGGATGCTACATAAACCCGAGGCGGCTTGAAGGGTTTGTAACATCCTAGCAAGGTCTGTCTAATCGAGTTTGACACCGGTCATTTTTTTATATAATTGTTGGTTTCCTTTTGCCTCAGCAATTATATAAAATAAACAGCTCTCAGTGTATCCTCCCAGTGTATTCTAAGGTCGGTCCTTTTTGTCCGGTGCCGAGATTTTTGCATTTTAAAACTGTTTTTTTTTTCCGTTTCTTCAAGTCTTTGTGTGTTTCCAGGGTATAAGGGGGGAGAAAAGAAAAGAAAAGGACTTACCGTCGAGTTCTTGTGGTGGTTCTGTTTCCCGTAACACGGAAGCGGTGAGCGGTCTCGGCTGGTCACGCTGCTGTGGGAGCATGCGCAGAGGAAGGGAAATCGTGTGCGTGTTTGCCGTTATAAACGCTACTTTATAACGGCAAATTACGCCATGGTTTCCCTATGGGAAAAAGGCAGAGCCAGTTATTATAAAACCATTATGTTGATTTCATATGTTGTTAGTCTTCCATAAAAGAGCTAGATTTGTGAATGCATTATAAGATCACCTCAGACGTACACTAACTGTAGTATTTTTGGTGTTTTTTTTTCTGTAAAACACAGTGCGGTTAACGGTTCACTAAGTCATTCCAACAATGACGCATGTTGTGAAAGTGTATCCCACACCATACTTAACACTTTCATAACAACCATCTCAAACAGGCATGCCTCCATGGCCAACCCCGACAACCACCATCCCATGAACTTACCTATACTCCTTGTTCCACCATGGAAGCTCCCCACCCATGGGAACGGCTGCTGGAGGCTACACCTTAACTGCGAACACAGATCAGTAGTAAGTGTGGAGGTGAGAGCACAGTCTGCTGTGAAAGACCTGCAGTGGCTACTGGATAGCGTTCAGCACAGTTGTTGATCTTAACAGCTTTTCTCAATGCCCCCAAACATCATGTAGGTAGTGTGTGTAATGCAGTATGCATAACTGTGATGTCACCATCCATTACTACTGGCTTCATGAGGCACCACCACCCGTGGTCACCCAGGTGGCCATATTGTGGTGGAGTCCAGGAACAATAACTTCCACAAGAGGGTGAGAGTGCACTATGAGACTCCACCATCCTAGCATGGCTACCTCTTCAATGACACTTGCTCATTCCAGAACATGGATAAGGCTATTTTGCTTGCACCATAAAACAGGTCTGTGTGGGATGATCTAAACTGCCACCATACCCTTTGATTATAATGCTTTTCCATACTTGAAATCCATATACCTCATTTTCATTGTGGCACTGTTTTATTTTGCATAGTTGCACTCTTCTGTCTGTGCACCACACCTGTTGTCAATTAAGGTGAACAGTGAACAGTGAGAGTCTCACATCAAAGTGTGGGGATGGTCACAATTTGCACACTTTTATGTTTGCTTGCGCAAGAAACATTTTGTTACACTAATTGGCATTTGAGAAGTGTGTCACTGCTGAGCCTATTGCAGCTCGTTCTGGAAGGGGCTCGGCATTCCAGACCAATGACCATGCACTGTGGTCATGATGCCACTCATTGCTTGCTGGGTGGAAACTTCGTGTATTTGAAAGGACCAAAGCTGCTTCAATCAGAGGGGGCTTCGGTCCTTTCATTTGCTTGAAGCCGGTCGTCAAGCAGCTGATCAGCTTTCAACATCAGGCGCCTGCCTCCCTATCTAGCTAGCTATCTGTGTCTCTGTTAAGTGGAGTGGGGTGCCCACCCCCCGTTACCACTTCTTTCTCCCCATCCCATCCAGGTCACTCGCCTGCCCTTCCCATCTTTATAAATATTTTTTAAACATAAGCAGAGAAACATAGAATTTGATGGCAGATAAGGACCGCTTGGCTCACCTAGTCTGCCCATTTTCCTACCTAACAGATAAGCTGCAGATCCTAGTTAACCAACAGCTTACTTCCTCCTACCCCCCACTAGGACTGCCTTATGTCTGTCCCATGCATTCTTGAATTCCCCCACTGTTCTTGACTGCACAACCTCCTCAGGGAGGCTGTTCCATGCATCCACAACCCCTCTGTGAAAAATACTTCTCACATTACCTCTGAGCCATCCCCTCTATCTTCAAATTGTGCCCTCTTGTTCTTGCACATCTCTTTTTCTGAAAGATGCTACCCTCTTGGACTTTGTTGATCCCTTGAGGTACTTGAAAGTTTCTATTATGTCCCCTCTCTCCCTTCTTTCCTCAAGGGTATACATATTAAGCTCCTTTAGTCTTTCTTCATAAGTCTTCTGGTGCAGACCCTGCACCATTTTGGTTGCCCTGCTCTGGACAGCCTCCACTCTGTCTATGTCTTTGTGGAGATGGGGTCTCCAGAACTGCACACAGTACTCCAGATAGGGTCTCACCAACTGTCTGTACAGAGGGATAACAACTTCCTGTTTTCTACTATTGATGCCTCTTCCTATGCATCCCAGTATCCCCCAGCCTTCCTTACTGCCTTCTCACATTGCTTGCCCACCTTTAGGTCATCTGATATAATTACCCCAGGTCCCTTTCCATTTTTACTGTTGCCAGTATCTCACCCCCCATTGTGTACTCTTCCCCTGGGTTTTTGTTTCCCATGTGCATTACCTTGCACTTCTTTGCATTGAAGCTGAGCTGCCATACATTTGACCATTCCTCCAACCTTGCCAAGTCCCTTCTCATCCTTTCCACTCCATCTTGTGTATCAACCCTGTTGCAGATCTTTGTGTTGTCTGCAAAGAGACATACTTTTCCTTCCAGTTCCTCTGCAATGTCACTTATAAAGACATTAAAAAGGACCGGTCCTAGTACTTGACCCTGCGGTTACCCCGCTAGTAATCCTCCTTTCTTCACTGTGTACTCCATTTACTACTACCCTTTGCGTCCTGTTGTCTAGCCAATTTTTTATCCAGGCTACCACCTTGGGACCCACTCCAAGGCTGGCTAACTTGTATATTAATCTTTTGTGTGGGACTGTATCAGATGCCCTGCTAAAATCTAGGTAGGCCATGTCCACAGCCCCTCCCTGGTCTCCTACTTTGGTCACCCAGTCAAAGAAATCGATTAGATTCGTCTGGCATGACCTTCCCATCATGAATCCATGCTGTCTTGGGTCCTGTGCCCCACTGGCCTCTAGGTACTCAACAGTTTTTTCCTTCAGAAGTGATTCCATCATTTTCCCTAACACTGAGGTCAAACTAACTGGTCTGTAGTTTCCTGCCTCTGTCCTGCTCCCACTTTTGTGAAGAGGAATCACATCTGCCCTCCTCTAGTTCTCAGGTACCACCCCATCCTCCCATGATTTGTTAAAGAGAGTAGTCAGCGGTGTCACTAGTTCTACCCTTAGTTCCTTTAGAATTCTTGGGTGAATCCCATCAGGCCCCATTGCTTTGTCCACCTTCAATTTTATTAGTTCTTTCAGAACCCTTTCTTTTGTAAATGGACTGGTATCGACCCTGTCTTCAGAGTGTTTCTCTTGTTTGGTTTAGGTACCTCCTCCTCTTCCTTTGTGAATACTGAGCAGACATATTCATTCAGTATCCCTGCTTTTTCACTGTCACCTCTACCCACATTCCTCCCTTTATTAAGTCTCAGTATCCTCCTTTTGTCTTTCTTCGCTCCCTAATGTACCTGTAAAAGGTCTTATCCCCCTTCTTAACAGAATTGGCTATCCTTTCCTTGGTTTGGGCCTTTGCTATTCTGACTGCCTTCCCAGCCTTTTTCTGCTTTAACTGATAAAGTTCTCTGTCCTGCTCCTTCTGTGTTTCCTTAAATTTCCTGAATGCTATCCTTTTCTCCTTAACCTTCCCTGCCACCTCTTTTGAGAACCATAGCGGTTTTTTCCTTCGTTGTGTTTTGTTGATTTGCTTTACATAAAGGCTTGTTGCCTCTGTGATGGCTGTTTTGATTACTCCCCATTGTTCCTCCACCCCTCCTTCTTGCCTGTTTGCCAGTGCTTTTCTGAGGCACTCTCTCATTTTCCCAAAGTCAGCCCTCCTAAAGTGCAATATTCTTGATTTTGTATGGCTTGATTGTATGGCTGTGTTTATCATGAACCACACTGTTTGGTGGTCGCTTGTTCCCAGATGGCTACCCACTTCTAAATCTGAGATTCTTTCTCCGTCCCCATTTGAGAGTACCAGGTCTAAGATTGCTCCCTTCCAAGTGGGCTCCAATACTAGCTATCTGAGGCATACCCCCTGTAGGGCATCAAGAATGACCCTGCTCTTGGATGTGCCTGCAGCAAAGGTGCTCCGGTTAACATCTGGCATATTCAGGTCCCCCATCAACAATATCTCCCCTTTTTCTGCCATTCTAAGGAAGCCTTCTATCATTTCCTTGTTCATTCCCTCCCCCTGAGATGGGGGTCTGTATACAACCCCCATGCGGATTGTGGTGCCATTTCCTGTCTCCAGAGTGACCCAGACTGCCTCATCTGCCCCTTGTTTACTCTTTAGTTCTGTTGCTTTGATCCCTTCCTTTACATAGAGAGCTACTCCTCCTCCTCTTTTACCCTCCCTGTCCCTCCTGTAGATTGTGTATCCTGGTATGTTGACATCCCAGTCATGGTTCTCTGTGTACCATGTTTCTGTGACTGCCACAATATCCAGACAACCCTCTTCCATCAAGGTCACTAGTTCAGGGAGCTTGTTACACAGACTATGGGCATTGGTACTCATCACCCTCCACTTTTTGATAGCCTTACCCCTTTTAGCCCCATTCCTGTCCTTACTGCCTTTGCCTTTTTTTACATTTACATCTGTCCTGCTCCCTAATAACTTCTCTACCTTGGTGTTTACCTCACTAATTACCATGTTTTGTGGGGGAAGGCTGGGATTTCCCTGCTTCTTTTCAGTGCCTCCCCCCTTGGCTGGTTTAAATGCTTGCCAATGAAGCATTTAAACCTCTCGCCTAGGATCCGGGTTCCCCCCCCGGACAGTTGCAGACTATCGCACCAGTAAGGTCTGCATCCCTCCAGGTGGCTCCCCAGTCCCCAATGAAGCCAAAACCCTGAGATCCACACCAGTTTTTCAACCACTCATTGAATTCCTGGTGAGTGCCCTAACATCCCTTGCCCATAGACAGGCAGCACCTCCAAAGAAGGTTACCGAGTGTGCTACTTGTTCAAGGCCCCTCCCCCAACTCTACAAACTCCTCTGCACTGCTCTGATCCCATTCCTAGCCAGGTCATTTGTCCCTAGGTGGACAATGACATCCAGCTCCCTCCCTCATGCGGCTCCTCCCATGATCCTGAGGATTCACTTCCTGTCCCTCCAAGCCATGGCGCCAGGAAGGCACCTTACCTCCCTCTCCCCTTCCTCCCCCATTTCTACCCCCAATGATCGATTCCCCCACCAGGAGTTGTTTCCTTCCCCTCTGGAGTCCCATGCCACCCTCCTGTGGGTCTCCTTTGTAAAGGTTCCCAGCATCTTCCTTGGTCTCCACTGCAGGTGCCTCCATAGAGGAACCATTATCCACCAGAAGAGTGAATGAATTGTGGAGAGGTACAGCTGGAGGAATGCAACTCTGTTCCACCACCCTCTCCTCCCTGAGCACCCTGGTCCAGCCTCTCCTCTTTCTTGGCAACCTCTGAGGTAGTGGCATTGGCCCTGGTGGTCCCTGGGTGGGGGAGGAGGTTTCACGAATCCTAGCCAGGTCAGCCTGGAGACGGGCAACCTCCTCTCTCAGACCAGAGAGGTGCCTGCAAATAGGGCAGCATTGCAACCTCCAGAATGTCTCCCAGAACACTGCCGCCCCACAGCCATTGCACTGCACCACTCCTATCATGTCTTATTTTGTGTCCCCTCTCCTGTTTCTCTGTATGCTTACTCTCTCCTCTCCTTACAACTCTCACCCTTCCTGTTCTGGGACAGCAACTTTCTATCTTCTTCAGTAGCCTCCTTCCTCCTTGCTCAATGTCAGACCACCAGCAGCTAGGGAGGGAGAGTGAGCTACTTTTTTCCTTTAGGGTTGACAAAACCAATGTTTCTCTATGATCCTTCTCTTCCTACTGCCAAACAGGAAGTTCCTGTTGACAGTCAAATCCAGTGGCTATAAAAGTAGAACTGGCTTAGGGTGGGTGGGATGGAGGGCAATTAGTAAGAAAAAAGGCTAGCAACAGGAAGTTGTAATTTGAGTCATGTGCTTTTCTAGTGTCTAAGCCACACCCCCAATTAAGCTCTCTCTCCTCCTACTGGTTTAGCAAAGTCAGCTGATACAGTACCCTTCCCAGCACACAACACACACTGACTTTCTTTCTTTTCTTTCTTTTTTTAACCCTAAATAAGACCCCTTCTACTTCTAATAAAGTATCTGTCTACTTAATCTCAACAGACACTGACTCCTGCTGAGATATAAGTGTTAAATTAAGGGTCTCCACCCCTGCTACCGCTTCTTTCACCCCATCTCCTCCAGGTTGCTTGCCCACCTGCCCTTCCCATCTTTATATATTTTTTTAAATGTAAGTGGTCTGGGGTACCCACTTCCGGTACTGCTTTTTTGACTCCCCCTACCCTCCAGGTCACCCGCCCCCACTTCCCAACAAGTCTGACACTGTGGTGCCCAATCCTAGTGTCAGTATGTGTCTGAAATAAAACCAGCCCTCCATGTTTTTGTTTTTGTAACCTGTATAAAAGAAAAGCATCCCACACCAATCTGCCCACAACACACCCACACACACCCCTCCCTGACCTGCCACTCTGCAGTCACCACCCCACACCCCCCCCACACCCCCTCCCTCACCTGAATAGGTCCAGGGCAAAGAGCCACTCTCCAGTTGAAGACAAGTTTTGCTGCTGGAACCACCAGCTGCAATATGAGATACTAAGGTATGTGCAGTTCGGTGTATTTCAATGGGGTTTTGAACTGTGATGCATAACTTTGCCATTTTTGCATATTTTATTCCCCAGTTTTCAACATGGCCTTTTAGGGACCCCACCTCATGACCAACAGTAGTGGAATTATACAAATCAGGTCCAAAAGGTGATATTACACTCTCGTTGAAAAATCTCCTTTCGAGCAGGATTTGAAAAATTTCATTGCCCTTGTTCATGAGATGTGGGGTCATAAGAAGTCTGTGTTGAAAATCTGGGGTCAAAATATGTAAAAATGGCAAAGTTATGCACAGATGTTGACATTTTTCTACGCTCACTTGAAACTGGTAATTTTAAATATTTTGACCACAAATTTTCAACATAATAATTTTTTCACACCACCTCATGAATGTGACAGCTGTCATTTTCTGAATCCTGGCCAAAATCTGTTTTCATACCTGTGGCACAGAATGACATTTTGATGACGTAGAATGATGTTTTGGTGGGGATTTGAGAATTTTCACTCACTGCGTTCATTAGGTGGGGTAGTAAAAAGGCTATGCTGAAAACTTGGTGTTCAAATACGTTAAAATGCCCAGGTTATTACTGAACATTACACTATTTGAGCTTTTCAATATTTTGACTCCAAACTTTCAATATAGCATTTTTTCACACCACCTCATAAACATGACATGTCATTTTTAAAATCCTGGACAAGATGTGTTTTTGCACCTCTTGTGCAAAATGACATTTTGTCCAATGTACTAGAAATGGTAAATGTCATGTCATAAGGTGAATCCTGAAACAAGTATCTTCAAAAGTTGGGGTCAAAATTAAAAAAAAAATGTTTAACAACCTTTGTGTGTAGTGCCTATCAGTACCAAACACCTGTACAGCACATACCTGCAAGCAAATGGTCAGCACTGACAAATGCTTGTTATTTTGTTTACTCTTTAATGCAGTATTGTAGATTGAATCAGACTCATTTAGCCTAGTGGTCACTTTTCAAAATATTCATCCTGTTCCCCCCCCGTTAGAGAAGGTTTGATGGTTGCATAAGACAGCTCTACTCATCAGCTTTCAGAAAAGGTATGTTGTGGTGTTCATCACATGGTCGATAATATTGAATTTTGAAGAGAAAATCTGGACAATATAGCTGAAAAAAGATGAAACTGAGTAAATCCTGAATTTCAAAGAAATTGTAAAACTGTTATTTTTAACATCATATTTTAGAGTTCGGGTATTAGTTTCCAATTTTTGTAAATTGCTAAAATAAATTTGAATAAAGTGAACCTAGATGCTTATAAATGAACCCTAAATATAAGTAAAACATAACATCTAAAACCAGTTTGTCATGCCTTATGTCCAGTAATCCTATCTAACAGCATCTTAACTAATTATGTTCTTTATTGCTCTCACTTTTCTTCCATTTGCTCACAAATTACACCACAATTTCATTGTAATAATTGATTTGTATACGCTCAGGTTGCTGACCAAGAATGCGTTCCTATAACTGAATCTCATTCCTGAAGGCATACACTGTACACATATAAAAAGAGAAACAACACATTTTCAGACAATGGCCCAGATATTCAAAAGGGTTGCGCCATGCGCAATAGGGATGCGTCAGCGCAAGTCCAAAAATGCACCATTCTGCGATATTCAGCGGGAGGCAGATGAGCCCCCCAAATCACACTGTGCAAGAGCGCAATGATAATGAATGCATGCGCAACTGAATGGGGAGGAACCATGCATAAATGGTGCAGTGCGATATTCAACAACATGCACCATGCACAATAGGGGAGCGAGCGGAAGTTGCGTGATAGCGGAAATGAGCCAAAATAAAAAGGAACAAGAGAGAGGCGCAAGAACGCTACAGGGAAGGCACATGTTGCTGAACCATAGGCAGCCACACAGGCAACACACACACAGGGCAGGACAGAGACAGAGTACCTGGAACCCCCAGGAACAGGGAAGGTGTGGGGAGCCACTGCCACAGTGCAGTGCAAAAGGAGGAAGTGCCACACAGCACTGAGGCCACAACAGGAAGGTGTTCCTGGTGCAGGGGAAGTAGCAGCAAGGACAGCGGGGAGAACACAGAAACAACTGCCGGGGGGAACACAAGCCAGGGATATGGCCAGTGACACCATCCAGATGGAGGCAGTTATGAGGGGGGTGAGAAGGCAGGCAGCAGGGGGACGCGTCCATGAAAGGGCCCGTTGGCGGTATGCCCCCAGCAGGCAGCACCGAGCCCACACCAGCTTTGAGCTGTACACTGATACTGAGATCGTGGGCCAGTACCACCTGAACCGGGCAATTCTGAGGTGGCTCTGTGAGCGGGCACCCACACGACGGAGCCATGCTCTGTCAGTGGAGACCAAAGTGACAGCTTGCATGTGCCTGCTCACCACGGGTACCTTCCAGAGACCAACAGGGGACATGACAGGCATAACCCAGTCAGCCACATCACGCCACCTCACCCAATTCCTCAGCGCACTGCTGCCAAATGCTGCGGAGTACATCCATTTCCCCAGCACACCGGTGGAGCGCACAGCAAACATACAGGAGTTCCACAGGGTAGCACGTATGCCTGGCGTGCTCGGGCAATAGACTGCACCCATGTAGCCATCCGCATACCACCTGGCCCCAAAGGGGCCGCATACATGAATCGGAAGGGGTATGCAAGCATCAACTGCCAGGTGGTGTGCGATGGCAGGGGGCGCATAGTCAATGTCTGTGCCACGCACCCTCGGGGAGCAGATGATGCCTTCATCTGGCACCAGTCAGCACTGTGCCACAGATTCGAGAGTGGGGGCATCCCCACTGGCCACCTAGTGGGTGAGTATGCAAACCACGCAGAAACACATGGATCTTGGGAGGGGCATAGTCAGAAATGACATGGGTATTGGCCTAGATGGCCCAAGGCAGGGCGACGCTGATCACCAAAATAACTTCCACCCTCTACACATAGGTGACAGTGGATACCCACTCCGTCTCTGGCTGCTCACACCATACCGGCAGCCTGCGACCCCATCGCAGCAACGCTACAATGAGGCACATGCCACCACATACAGTGTCATCGAGCGGGTGTTCGGGATGCTGAAGGCACATTTCTGTTGCCTGGACACGTCTGGCGGTGCCCTACAGTACAGCCCCTCAAAGGCCTGCGGGCTATTCCTGGCCTGTTGCATCCTGCACAACATGGCCAACGACTATGGGATAGCCGTACAGGTCAAAGAGGGGGACAGCGATGAGGACAATGAGGATGCTGGTGAAGATGGTGATGGGCAGCCCCCCCTTGGGCGAAGGGATCCCCGACTGATCCGGCTGGCACAGCTGCACTGGGACACCATCACAGAGGAGCACGTCAGCCAACCCAGGTAAGTCATGGGGCCATGTGCAACCACCAGAGGCAAAGGCAAAACCCACAAACACACATGGACAAACACCAGGGGTGCATGTCATTAAGGGAATTGGCCGAGCATGGAACCGCACACACCACCAGAGATGGGCAAGATCTAACATGGCACGTGGTCACACACACACACCTCACAAGACATGCACAAAGGGTAGGAGGCACGCCGACCCCGACCGGCACCCCTAGCCACACACACGTCCACAGACCACCACGCCCAATGCCTGTCATTGTGCGTGTGTCAGATGCTGGGCACCATTGCACAGTGGCGGACAGTGCAACGCAGGCATCATCATGCACACGCCACAGCGGACAGCAGCCAGGAGGTTGTGCAGATGGAATGTGTGCATGCGTGCAGGGCTGGGTACCCCACCCATGCATTGCACGCTGAACAACACAATGCACACAGGGCAGCATCAGACAGTAGCCATGCTGGGAGACAGGTCAATCACGCGCCACAGTGCCATGGCCACCACGGATGCGTGGGTGGCCCCGCTGAGACCCGCCAGCAGTGACAGGCTGACCAATGGCCTCATGGGGTGGCACCGAAGGTCCCCCAAGGGTTCCACTGCATGAACGCGACCATGCTCGTGCAGGGGTCTGCAGCACAATGAACATGCCTGCACCAGGCATGCTCGGGATGCCCACAGCTGAACCCGGTGTTGACAAGGACGGTGTCGCACGACGCCTGGAATGGGGGGTGGACATTGCACTGCGTGGTGTCTGCAATGCATGGGCAAATAACTGTGTGCCCATTGTGGCCATGCGCAGCTGTGATTGCCTGTGTCTGCCTGTCAATGACGAGTGGTCACATCCTCCGCAACCGTCCATCCCTGCCAGGAGCAGAGCGGTGTCTCTGCTCGCCGCTCCTCTGCCTGGCACAGAGCCGCACTGAGTGCATCCACTGCCGTCACAAGCCGCACCTGCTGATTGACTGATGCTTGGAGTATGTGGGTGTGCTCATCTAAGAGGTCATCTGCCTGATCGGTATGCTGTCCCTCATGGTGTTTGCGGCCCTGATGGTCAGCACCCCTTGAGGGTGGGTGCAGCACACCAGGGCCAGGACTGGGCATGTCCACAGGTGGTGCACTGATGCCACCCCCTGACACTATACCCCCATGGCCATTGGCCGACTGCTGACACTGCCCCTCCAGCTGCCACTCTCCAGGGCTCAACGGTGCCGCCGCAGTGGCCGTAATAGCCCCACTGTCCTGGACACACACCAGTGCTGCCCCACTGGTGCAGACAGGCACAGGCTGGGACTGTGATGTCAGGCAGGCCTCCACAGTGGCACCACCCACGGCCATGCCCATGATGTCACCTGCTGTGTGGCCATCCTCTGGCCCACACGTATCACTGCCCATGATGTTAGCTCCATCATCATCATCAGTGATGGATCTGGCACCAGCCCGAGTCTCACCATGCTGGCATCCATGGACACTGGCATGCTGGGACATGGGCAGCGCCTCCTCTGCACCTGCTCCACCATCAATCCAGACATCCAGGTGGGCCCACTGTCACCCTGACCCTCGTATGCCTGTGGAGGTGGACGGGCCCTCCTCTATCTCCATGCTACCACCCTCAGTGGACAAGCCCACCACTGCTGAACCATGTAGATGCTCAGGAGCTGTAAGGGAAAAACAGTAGCATTAATGTATGTGACCTACCCTGTCCCCCCCTTGACAGACCAGGACCTACCATGCAGTGACGGGCTACCACCTGTCTGGAATCCACCACCTGGAACACCCTCGATGGCACAACGCTGCATGCTGCCAGCAATCCACTCTTCTTGTGGAGTCAGGCGTTGCATGTCCGGCTGTTCCCCACCGGTCGCAGACCGTGCTGCCCTGATGGCAGCCACCTTCTCCTTAATCCTCCGCCTGTCTGTGCCCATCTTCTTTTTGCACTCCTGCACGGACCGCTGGTGGCTGCCATGCAGATTGACAGCACGCGCCACCTCTTCCCATGCAGCAGCACAGGCCTGTGGTGTTTCCTGGTGTCTGCTGAACAGCGGCTCCTGGTCGAGGTAGGCCTCAAACAGGGCATCTGTTTCTGCCTTGGTGAAGTTAGGCCTCCTCTTCTGCCCACGTCTCTGTTCCTCTTCCTCCACCTCAAGATCGGTCTTTATTCATCCTGTGAGAATGACAGGTGTTACCTGTGATTGTGCAGTCCCATGCATGTCCCACACACCACAGTCCACACTCCCAAACAGCATGCAACTCACCACAATAGACTGCAGTAACCGACTATGGCCAGTGCTGCCCAATGTCGCATTTTTATAGCGCAACGTATGCAAATGAGACGAGGCGCATTTTTAAGTGGATGCAAATGCAGTGTCTGCGCCATTGAATGGCTGATTAGCTGATTTGCATATGCCAGCTGAATGTCACGCTGTTGCGCTTTGCACAATTGTGTTGAATGTGCTCAGCCAAGGGCGCAGTTCTGTGACATGTGCAATACACACCGAACTGCACATGCCCGGGGTGATAATGCAGATGCCTGCCGTGCTGCTGACGTGCTGTGTGTGGGAGGCAATGCAGGGCATGGCCACCATTGTGCCAGTGGCGCTACTGCGCTGTTCACCCCTATGGCGCTGTGGCACTGGGGCCACAGCACTGTAGGCCGCTACAGGAGGTGGCACACAGGCACCCAATTGCGCTACACGCATTGGGTTCCAATCGCACTGTGGCTGTCCGTGCGCAAGAGACTTTTGACCCTGTGCCTGACCTTTGCCCCCTAGGCGCCATGCATCTGCATGGGTGCACCCCATCGCACTGTTCGGAGACAGCACGATGGGGAATGGCAGCGCAGTACCACGCAGCATCTGCACATGGCGGACGTGCGCTAGGGAGCGCCATTTTGATTCTGAATCGGTGAAAAGATGGCACGGAGATGGGCACCTATCTGGAGCCAGGTGGAACTGGCTAACCTTGTCTCCTTAGTTGAGCCCCATGCTGGTGCTCTCTTTGGTGAGGCACCCTTGGACAGGGCCAGGAGTGCCATGTGGGAGAAGGTGGCGGTGGCCCTGGAGGAGGAGACAGGGCACCAGAGAACAATGGAGCAGTGCAGGCACCGGTACGGGGACCTCCAGCAGAGGGACCAGGACAGGCTTGCCTGCCTGCAGGCATGCACCAGGAGAGGTGCGGTTCCACGGCCAGGTAGGTGCCCCATCCGTACACTGGTTACGTCTGTATGGGTATCACGGTGGGCATGTGTCCACCACTCGCGGGGGGTCTTTCTAGTGTGGGCAGTGGTGGTGGTGGTATAGTGGTGGGAGGCTGAATGATTTGGCTGTGTGGGATCGCACGCACCCGGGGGGGCCTTTGCTACTGAATTGTACTGATGTTCCTCTCTCCATGTTTGCACCCTAGGCCCTGAGGAACATCGCCGCATGAGGGAGGAGCGGCAGCGGTGTGAGGCACATCCTGATGCAGGAGGACCCTTACTGGCTCAGCGCCAGGACCAGTCTGATGATGGTGAGTGCCTTACATCCAGGATTTTCTGTGCATGCTGTGTAGCAGGGTGGGCGGCGGGGCATGGCCACCATCCATTGACACCACTGCCGCACGCCCATAGTACAGTCAGCACTGTCCAGTGGCACTGCATGTCGGGAGTGCATCACTTGTGTCCATGCTTGCACGGGTACATGGCTGTACATTGCCTTCGACCGCAGCCATGTCACTGTACAGCCATGGTGGTGCTGTGCGGGACTTGGGCGGTGGGTGTGTGCAGTGGTCCACGTGGCTGTGTGCACCTGGGTGGGCAGGTCTCGTGGACATGATCACTGTGGGTGGTTGCACACCATCACAGGGGCGTGTCCTACAGTTGTATGCCATGCACAATGGGTGGGCTGCAGGGGGCTGTGCATTCACGCCTGTTGACTCTGCTCCCTTGTCATAGGTGGATGGAGGATGGTCCTTATAGAGAGGGCACTGCAGGAGCTGCTCCAGGTGGCCAGGGCCTCTCTGGCCATTCTAGAGAGGGTGGATCGGCCTGGCGTGCGGAGAAGACATCGCAGGAGGTGCCATAGGAGCGGGGAGCAGGGCTTCCACTGAAGACTGTCCACCCATGGACTACTACAACCCCCCTGGACCCACCCTTACACCCCTCCTTCCCTCTCCCATTTGTTCACCCCTGCCCCTTACCCACCTCCACCCAGTTTGTGGCCCTCACCCCATTTTTTACTGTAAATATGTACATAGTTTTGTTTCTACTTCTAATACATTTGTTTAGTTATGCCTACAGTGGCGGTGTCTGATTTGCAGCGGGTTAATGGTGCTCAGCTGCAGTGGTGTGCATGGTGTCGGGGTGGTGCTATCATGGGTGTGTGTGTGTGTGTGTGTGTATGTCTGTAGGGGAGGCAAGTTTGTTGTGGGCATAGCTCTCAGTCACTGTCTGTGGTTTGTGTGTTGTTCCTTGTGCAATGGATGACTGTGTGCAGTGGTACACAGTGCATGCGCTGTGTCCATGGCACACCTGTCAGACCATCCATGGCCTGTACAGCTGCCACCCTTGCATGTCTGTGACCTGCACAGTCCGCTGGCATGTCAGTGGTGGCTGCCCATGCTGGACTGCCACTGTACCCAGCGCGGTGCTGGGTTGTCTCCTGTCACTGGTTGGGTGCACGTCTGCCTCGGGTGGCACTGTTGCCTCCACTGTTGTTGTCCCACCTCGATGCTGTCACTTGTGTCTGTTGCAGGAGATGTGCTCCACTGTCTGTCACTTGTGCTCCAGCCGCATGCTGGTGGCGTACAACATCGTATGTGCCTGCACAGGTTGCTGGCACACCTGTGCCATGGAGGGTTCTGGCCATTGTACACAGCTGCCATGGCCACACGCTGGGGCTTGGCTGACCCACTACTGTGTCTCTGTGTTGTGTGCCTTGGGTATGGGTGGCTGTTTGTCTGTGCACTGTGTTGCATCCTGTGTGGCGCATGCTTCCATGCAACACTGTGTGTGTCTGTGTGGCTGTTATGCCAGTGCTGGGATGGGATGTGTCCTTGGGAGGGTGCGTGAGGGTGCTGTACCACTGGTGGTGGGGTCCAGGGCATGCCCTGTTGCATATGGGCACTGTGCAGCAACGCATGGTCAGTCTCTCAGCTGTACTGGGGGATGTGCAGTGCGGCACTGTGTATGCTGTTGTAGCATTGTGTCTGCTGCACCCACTGCAGGGTGCACATGGTGGGCTGGTCTTGCATGGCTGGCTGGTGCACAGGCTGCATTATCACAGTGGGGGTGGTGGCATGCATGGGTGTCCTGCACTGTTGGACACTACCCTGGAAGGGTGTATGGTGATCGTGGCACAGGGTGTGCTCTGCATTGGTGGGATGGTGTGGCACGGGGTGGTCGGCCCTCCTGTGTGCCAGTCACGGCTTGCCAGGGGGTGTGCTGGGGCACCATGCCCCGGCTGTGGGTTGGTTGCTGGTATCCATGGGCCGGTGGTTATTCCAGCTCTCCCCCAGTTGTGCAGTGCATGGGGTGTGGGGGATGATGTCTGTTCTGCTGTGTGCTCCTCTGCCTATCTGTGGCATGGGTGGTGGGCCCCTGCATCCCTGGTTGTGCTGTTGCATTGCTGCCCTGCTCCACGGGGCATCCCTGGTTGTGCTATGGCGCATCTGGACTGCTCCACTGAGCATCCCTTGTTGCATTATGGCACATCTGGAATGAGCAACTGCACATCCCTAGTTGTGCTATGGCACAGGTGGCATGATATTCAGTCATGTGCCGCAGGTGCATTTTGGCCTGCGCAATTTTTGAATATCGTGCTTCTTGTGCATGGGCGCAGTGGACTTGCACTTTCTCCTGCTGTTGCGCACTTTTTGGGTGTAGTTTGAATATCCGGCCCATTGAGTTTATTTCTGGGCTGAATAGAAAGAGTGAGAAAATTTACTTTTGAATAATAATGACACCCATAGAAATGCAAATGTCTTTTTCAGCCAAAAAATTACTCACAAAATTTTTACTACAAGATGTTATTATTGTAATAAGCCATAAGGTCTATGAAAATGGTTGTGGTGTGTCTTTCTGAGATAATGTTTCTCATGAAGGTAGCTGGATCTAGTGAGCAATCACCAATGGCCTCCGGGTCCCTGAGCGTTTGTGCCTTGTTACTTTTTGTTAGTGAACCATCTGCATTAGCAATAGTCAGAGGTTTGCTTGACAGTTCATATTCAAAGAACTTCTACGGGTCTATCTTTCTGCCTCTTGATATCACCAGAAGCCTGGCAAAGAGCTATTTGACTCTATAGAGTTTACCTTGTCCCTGCTTTTGGGTTTGTTAGAGTGATGTAAATTTGTAAAGGTGGGTAGTTCATCCTTTGATAGGGTCATTGGAGGGACTGCAGCAGTATTGAATCTTTCTTCAACAAATTCCATTCAGGCAGTCTTGCACATTTTTGCAGTCAACAGGGCAGTAGTGACATGCGATGGAGCAACAACTCCTGTAGCTATATTCATGACAGGTTTAGGTTAATCTCTTGAGTCTTCAAGTACATTCACAGCAAATGGATTTCCGTAGCAGTCCAAGATTATGTTAATAATCCTCATGATGTCTTCATTGTCTTGCGTGATTGACTGTGGTCAAAGATCATCATGAATCTGCTCTTCAAGATAGTCCAGTCCACACATGTACTTGAAGTTCCTCAAGATGGCACTTCTTTCATGTACAGTAAGATACCACTTGAGAATTGCTTTCTCTTGTCTGCTTATTCCTATGATCCCCCTTGCCTTGACTTAGAATCTCTGACCACAGTTTGTTCCAGGCCTAAGTCTGACCAGACGCTGTTAAAGCGGGCTGAGGTTGATCATGTGATGACATGCTTTCCATTGGCAAATTGCTCATGCACTGCTGGTGTAGTCTTGGGAAGCTGAAACATTTCTGAGAGGTACACAGGACCCCATCTGGCATAGTTTTGGTGATTGTATGTGAAGGCATAGCAAAGGATGTCAGCAAAGCATTGTAGGTGCTGGTTCCAGTTTGGAATTTTCTCAGCTGCAGTGCAGTCAAGAGTGATTTGCACCTCTGTGATATACTGCTGTCAGAAGTGAAATGTTGACCGCTGCTTTTGCCCTTGATTAATGAACTCCTCGAAATCACCTTGTAGAATTCTCAGCATGGCTTCAAGGTCTTGAAATGCATCAACAAAGCTCTATTTCCCTCATTTATTTCATCGTCTGTTGCTGTTGCAGCCATTAGTTGCTGGGCATTTTTTGCACTTCAGCTCAATTTGATCTGTGTCCCCGATTGTATTTTCTTCTTCTGCACCACCCAGGCAAAGAATGCTTGCCACTGTAGGCAGTACATGGCTTCAGACATCAGCCTGTGGGCTAATGTACATTATGTGTATTTTTTTCCTGCATGATCACAGCTGCAGCATTTTTTCCAAACACCTCTGCCTCAACTAGCGATTCTTCAAATCCACTGTTTGCATAGCGTTTGACAAGTATCTTCCAGCAGAGCTCCATGATGTGGAATCCTCCCATTCTCAAAACATGATGCTTCAGCTCCTCCCAGTTGCAGAAACAGACTTCTTGGACAATGATGTACAACTGAAGGTCCAACGTTTTCACTGGGGTTTCCTGGCCCAGTGTCTGCATGTGTTTCTTGATTGTTTTAGTCCTGTGTATATACTATCCTTATGCGGGTGGGTAGGTGTAGGCTCACAGGATTGTAACCAACTGTGGTCTTGAATCTTTGCTCTTGAAGTTGTAGTGAAGGATTGCATGAAACCTGCCCCAACTTGGTACACATTGATCCTCTGGTTGTAGAGGCTCAAACTCAAGAGTGAAGATCTTTGTGGGGCATAAACAAGCAAATACCCAGTCTTTGTTGAGTGTCAAAGATATGGATTGGTTTGTTTAAAGCCAAGTCTTCAAATCAATTTCACCAGACAGGTGACTGAGTGGGCCCTTTCTCTTAAATTGTTTAGGACACTCTAGAACATCAAGGCACGTAAGTTTGCTCATAGCTTTTCCCCTAATGTCCACTACTTTAGGTCTCAGTCCAACAGACACATTGGACCCCAAATAGTCCTGATACAGCAAACTGCCTAGAACATGTGTTGTTCCCCGACCACTCCGAGTTTCTTCATTTATGTCTATGTCATCCATTGCAGCATGTGCAAATATTCCAAGCATGTTTGTTGGAAGAAATGTTCCACCTTGTCATGTAATTGATGACATGACGGCACTTGCTGTGGATGTCTCAACTCTGCAAACATCATCATAACTCAGGAAAAGCCCTTGACTGTGTAACATATCCAACAATTCTTGACTCCTAACCAAATGGTGGACTGATATGGCTAGTCCAATATGCTTTGGTGTTTTACAGTGAGAATTTGAAGCACTGTAGATAATATCTTGGGCTACTGCTAAGACTCTTCTGTGTGCATCAGGAGTGTTTAGGATATGTCCTGCTGGTTCAACCATCATAAGCAGACTCAGAAACTGGTACAGATCAGCGGGCACCAGGGGCCTCTGCTCTTTCAAAATAATCTCTCCACAGTCAATGCATGGGTTGGTGGAAATCCCTGATGCTTTTCTGGCAGATGCACCGAAGTGTTGTTGCTGCATGAAAATACTGAGATTCTCGTACTCATCATCAGGAAGCTCCAGGTCTGCCTCAGTTGCTTCCTCCTGGACCTTTCTTTGAAACTGAGCAATCTTGTTGATTGTTTCTTTCACATTTATCTTGCTACTATACACCAGCTCTGTTTTGTTTGCTGAATAAGGCTGATGGAATGTAATTGAACCTTCAAGGTGTCTAACAAGATGTTTCTGATTCATCATACCCACATGTATCCAAATATCCCCTGTATTTTGTCAACAGGAATGTCATATCAAATGGCCTGCCTTGTGTTACATCATCATGAATGTGCATGTCAAATGCTCTTGTGAAGACATCAGTGCTCTTCTCTGTCTGTTCAGTGCTAGTTTCACTGGCTCATCCGGCCATTACCAGTAGCTCAGCTAGACAGTTTTTGTGGTACTTAGCCTCCAAGGCTATGAGATCTTGACTTTGTACCTTAGTCAATAGATCTGTATTACTAAGAGACATGGCTGCAGACTGAATGTTCCTTTGCATTTGAAATGTTCTCACTTGGAAAAGCTGTGAATCACCATGTTTCTTTACACGATTGCAGATGATACATTTGTTGGCTGCAAATCTTGTGTAAGTTTTGTTCTCATAGCTGGCTCCTGGTTGCTTTTTCTAGGCTTTTCTGAGTCTAGATGACCTGCTTGTGGATTGTGTGAAAGGTTTTCTTTGCTGGTGTGATTCTGATAGCACCGGTGATGATAACGAATGCCAACAGTGAGTCCTGTCTCATCCAGCACCCTTGATGTTTTAGCACTTCTATACGATTTATTTATTTATTTAGTTTTTGTTGACCGGGTAAGTGCACTAGACAAATCCTGCCTATTTTCAGGCACGACCCAGGGGAAGGGGAAACAGATGAATACCAACTGACCTTGAACCAGATTAAGCTGTTGGTGGTATTTTTAGTGAATGAGGGAAATTTGGCCAGGACACCGGGGAAATTCCCCTACTTCCTGCTTCCTGTGAGCAGGGGGGACCCATTTTCTGGTGGGACCAAGATGGCGGAGGAGGAGGAGGATGTCTGCTTGGTAGGAGAGAGCCTCGTCTTCTACTATTTTCATGTTAGAGGCTGCAGCGGTGTTTCGACTGAATTTATTTCAGAATTTAAGCTCTCGAAAGGAGAATCTTCAGGGAGCTTACTAAGGAATTTACTGAAGAACTACAGCCAGAGGTGTTGCCTGTAAAGGCATCTGCAGATCTTGAGGAAGAGGTGGCTCTGAGCACAAGATTACAACTCGGTTGTGAATTTCCTATTTGCTGCAGCAGGATTTGAACCTGAACCCATTTGCAATGAGCAATACAAGGATGGATGAAAAATGGTGGAAACAAGGCAACCAGAGGTGGTCATGGAGCAAGAAGAAGAAGGGAAGAGATTGGGAGAGTCTTGAGCTGGCGGCTGTCCAATGGAACTGTGCCCGGGTAAAGGCGCCGAAATTCAAACAGGTACTTTTTATTTTCCCAACACCGAGAATTTGCCTGTTCTAGCTCCAGAAATGACTGTAAAGTTGTCCAAACAGGTAGAATTGCCTGTCATCTTGCAAGCCAAGCTCGTTTTCCAAAATTAACACTGCTACTGTTTCGGGTGTAAAAACCGAGCTCAGATCTCGGCTTTTAATGACAGAAAATAGCGTTATGAATGACCGGAGCTCTGAAGCGCTCTGCTGCAATATAGTCGGGGAGGATTTAAAAGAAGAAAAGTCTGGGATGCCTGAAAGCCTCAAAAAAAACTGTAGCCTGTCTTTTCAGCCTGCACAAAGGAAGGAGGAACAGGACATTATTTCAACTAATGCTGAAAAGAGCTGTACCACTTTGCCTATGGATTTTACTGACTTTGCTGTCCCTATGGATAAAATAAAAGGTTTGTGTTGAATAATAATATGAAGCAGGGGATGCAGTAGAGGCAAATAAAATGTGGTTTACCAGTCTAATGTAGGTTAGCAATTAGGGTTACAGAATTTTCTTTTCTGAGGGCACACAAGGAAAATGTAATTCCATGCCAAATGCATTAGGTTTAGGTAATAAAGCAGCGCCTATTATAAATAATGAGGGGCAAAAGACTGACGCCAGAAAGCTCTAAGTGGGGCAGGCTGGGCCTCTGTTGGAATCAGGTGGATGGATTCTGACCCCACTTGGAGCCCAAGTCATCCTTTCTCAGGATTCTCCTGAGTGGGCTCCAAAGGTGCAACTGCAGGAAAATGTTTCAGGTACAGATAAGAAGGTAGAGGAGTGTATGTTTTAGGTACTGCAGGTAACCTGAATAACTTGAGTGATTCAGCTGAGGCTGCTGTGTCTCATAAGGCCTTACCTAAACCTGCAGTGGAATTGTTAGTACCCCCCAAAAGGAACCAGATAAAAGCCTTTGCTGTCGGAGCTCTTTCCAATGCACAAAGAGAAGCTGCTCCAAGGAGGAATGCAGTGCTTACGGTATAAAGGGGATTGGAAGTCAGACCCACAGACATTACGTAGGGAAAGTTTTACTGAAAGATTCTTTGCATTTTTCTCCTAAGGATGTTTATGCATTTATACACATTTCGGGTGAAGATAATTTTGATATCAGCTTTAGGTCTCAACAAGCACTTGACCTTTTCTTAGTTACTATGGGCAAGTAAAATTTTCTCAACATGGACCCCTTTATTGTGATACCATTGTCAAAGCCCTTGATTAAATTTGTCACTATAATGTTTCGAATGAAGGGGTCTAGGTAGAAGATATTACATTCTGGCTAAAAAAAGGTGTGATGTTTTATGAACCTGAGCCTATTTTAGACTCAGAACAATTTGGACGGGAGGGTGGAAATATAAAGTTAAGCTTAAGCAAATGAAGCAGGAATTGAGCACATTCCAAACTCTTTTGTTAGGAAAGGACAGAGGGTGTGCTTTTACAGTGGACAGCCTGCCTGCTATAAATGTGGAGCAAAGACTCACCTGTCTGCGTTTGTGACCAACACGATCTGCGATAATTGTGGGAGATAGGAGCATCAACTATGTTTTGTGGTAATCCATCTTGCTGCGATTTATGTGAGGCAAAAGGTCATGTGTTTAAATTCTGCCCTTGGGCACATAAATTGTCACATAGTTCTGGTTCTGAGTCTTATATACAGAAAGCACAAGAAGCTGTGGTTCTATCCACCCTCTGCAGGAGGGTTCCATTTCTGTTCCTAGTTCTGTGGTACAACTCCCTGAGGTCAGAGGTACGACAGAAAGGAAAACTAGCTTGGTTTCAAAAATGGTGGTAACAGGGAAAAGTGTTTCCTGAAAATCAAAGAAATAAGCAGGGTACTGATGTTAGCAAAAGGACACTTAAAAAGGATGGAATGGGTCCTCTGAATATCTTAAACATTCCCCCCGTATGTTTTTCTGATGAGAAAGTAGGGAAAACAGAAATGGTAAAAAAGTCAGAGGATACTTTTGTACCGGTTCCGCAGCGCAGATCAGCAAGAAATCTGCATGCTAAAGCCCCCCCTCCCCCAGATTGCCAGATGGAGACTAGCAATACTTATGCGGCTCTGTTTACATCTTGGGGTAAGACAGAAGGGGACGAATCAGACTCCCAAAAATCCACTATTTCAACCAAATCTCAGATACTAGACAACTATAAGGATAAAAAAAGAAAAAAGGAAAAATGAAGGGTATTGACCATCATGAAGGACTATGGTGTGCTCCTGGGGTTCATTAAACACCATAGCTTATTAAATAAAGCTAAACGGCTAGCTGTGTTTAATTTTATACATGATTTTCCTTTGTCAGTCTGGTTTTACAGGAGACGTGGATGTCCACCATTGACCAAAGGTTAGCATTTAAAAGATTGGCTGTGGGGCCCATCCTATTGGTCTTTTGGGGAGGATGTTGCGGATGGAGTGGGGATTTTATTCAACTCTTTTCATTTCAGTTGCATAATCTGATAGACTTGGTACCAGGAGAGTTTTGATTTTGGATGGGAAATGGTGTGGTTTTGTTTTCGTTTCATTAATATCTACAATCCTCAAACTAAATCAGGTAGGGTGAACTGCCTAACACTGGTGCAGCCTTTTTATTCACGACGGTCAGAGTTTTATGGGAGGGACTTTAACTGCACAGTTCCAGATCTTATACATGGTAAACAAAGTGGCAAGAAAACCTACTGCGATACTAACGCTTTAGGTAAAATCCTTAGAGATGCAGGTTTAGTGAGTTGTAATGCCTCTTTAAATCTTAAGAATAAGTTTTTTTTTCAAAAAGGGAAATCTTTTTCTCTCATCGACCATATGTTTGTTTCTTCAAACATTCACATAAACTCATTCCAAATTTTTCCCTGTGAATTTTCAGATCATTCATTTTGGTAAGCACCTTTTCCTTCCAGAGATGACAGAAATAAGACACATAAGATGGAAGCTTAATAATTCAGTGCTAGAACTAAATTTTATCCAGATTAGGATAAGAAACCTATTGAAGGCTAGGCTTTCAGTAGCTTTTTATACACAGATATATGTATATGGTGGTTAGACACAAAAGCAGATCTACGTAACCTGTTCAAAAATACTGGGAGGAAAATTAAAATGAAAAATTTCTACGCTATCTAAGTTTGAGACAGCAACTTCAGAGAATTTTATCCTTAGCTTACACATCTAGGTGGGATTACTCAGATCAAATCTCCTTATTAAAAGATGCTATGAAAGAATATCAGTATGACAGAAGTAAAACAATGCAGGCCATATTACTTAATGGAGTAAAGAAATCACCTCTTGGGGACCCCTTTCAGATGTGCAAAGAACTTAGAGATTCAATGGGTTTGGAGGAGCTAAAAGATCTGATGGGGTGTAGTAACTTCAGAGCAGGAATTAAGAGAGGTAATTAAGGAACATTTTGGTTCCCTTAATCCTAAAAAACTATTTCTATAACAGAGATAGAGGATTATTTAAATAAGATTCCGTATCATGTATAAGGCATAACAAGGAAGCAGAATGGGATACTATCTCCCAGAAAGAAATTATGGAAACTATCAGGTCTCTAAAATTAAATATTTCACCTGGTCTAGATGGTCTCACAAATAACTTGTATAAACAGTTTTCGGATGAACTAAGTCAATGCCTGGGCCTATTATTTCAAGATTTTCTAGACAAGAATCGCATCTACCCCTCCTTTTCAGAAGGTTTATTAACTTATATTTTTAAATCAGGTGACAGGCAAGATATGGGGAATTGGAGACCAATCACCCTATTAAATACTGACTATAAAATCTTTGCCAAAATATTGAATGAAAGGCTTAAACATCACGCGGGGAAGTGATTTCACGAATCAATATTGTGGCTTGCCAGGAGAAGAATTCAATCTGCCATCATGCAGGTAAGAGATGTAATTGACTATTTCAATGAGATGGGATTAACAGGTTGTTTAGTAGCAGCTGATCTGGATAAAGCATTTGACAGGGTCCATTTGCCATTTCTTTTAAAACTTTGAGGCATTATGGGGTGCAGGTTAAGCTGACAAATTTAATTGAGCAATTGTACCAGAGTGGGATGGTTTTCCTTTTGTGAGAGGCGAGCGGCTGCTGGATTTCCCTTAACCAAGGGGTTCGGCAAGGGTGCCCTTAAGCCCTTTTATATACATTTGCTATTGATCCCTTTATTGAACTGCATTGGAGGCAAAGAAATGGAAGGGATACAATATAGAGAAAACAGTCTAGCACAGCTACATATTCAAGCTTATGCTGATGATTTGGTTATATATTTGGAGGACTGTTCATCAGTTACGGGGTTTATGAGAGCATTTGAGAATTTACTACAGTGTCTAACATAAAAATAAACATAAATAAAACAAAAGGACTGATTATTGGGGGTGTGGGATTTTGGAACTATGGCTGGAGAAAATTCATTTTCTAGAGACCCGCTCAATTTTGGGCATTAACTTTGGTCCTCAGAATGTTCCTAATGATAATTGGCAGAGGATACTTAGGAGTGTTGAAAATAAAGTTTCTAGATGGAAGCAATGGCATTTGTCTAAAATTAAAAGAGTTCAAATAATTAAACAATTCCTTTGCCCATTATTCAATTTGTGGCAATGATATTTCCACTACCAACAGAATTTGAAACCAAGTTATATAGCATCTTTTTCAGATGCTTTGGGGTAACATCTAAACCCGGTTAAAAGAAGTTTTACTTACCTAACAATAAAACAGGGGTTTAGGAATGATAGACCCAGTGGTATACCCCATGTTTTCTTTATTACCAACTCCTTGAAAGAAGGGTTGATATCGAATCCAGATCTGAAAATTCATGGAATTTAATAATTATGGGGAAATACTTTAAGTGTTGGACTTCTTTAGCCCTAAACTTAATAAATATCTACATATTCCAGAGCACTTTTTCGAACAGCACAAAATTATATAAATGGGAAATACAGAAGACAGTAGCACTCACATATAGTACAAGGGACTTGTATCACCATCTAATGGAAAAACTATACCCACAAGAGCCGGAATTTAAAACTGCCCATTAACTTTGAACCCCATAGTGGCTCAATTGAATAATCCTAGGTTGCCCAAAAATCAATGGGAGGTACAGTGGTTAATTTTCTATGGAAGACTGAATGTTAGGGGAATGCAAATATAAAGTCTTACAGGAAAGGTTATGCCTACCTTGAATGCATTAATAAGGAGGAATCCATGGTCCATTTTTACTAGATTGTTCCTATGCTTCAGGATTGTGGTTTTTTAGCAGATGTATGGAACCTGACATGGCTGAAAAATATGACATATGAATTCTTAGCTTTAGGAGTGTCTCCAGTGGGTTCATTCGGATTGCATAAGGGACTTTGACTTTATTTTTGGATGTCTCAAATACTTCCTGTGGCAAGCCAGAATACAATGGGTTATATATCAAAAGAAAATGTCGTATGTTTGCATTAGTAGGCTAATTGTTAAAGAGTTGGAGAACATTTTGCCTCTGATATGTTAAGAGTATCCCAGGATTACTAAAGAAATTATGGAAAGGGTTTTTCATTTTATTAAGTATAAATAAAGAAACTGAAGAAGCAAGAATAAATGTGAAAAACAGTTTGATAGCAGGTGTTCAAGAAGTGGATCTAAGAAGTTAAATGGATATAGTGTTGTAGTCTTTTGGCTATTATTTGATTTCTGTGAAAACGTGTTGTATTCTATGTTTATTTTTGCAAATAAAAACACCCCTACTCTTTCGATAAGCGC
This sequence comes from Neoceratodus forsteri, assembly GCA_016271365.2. Classification (NCBI taxonomy): domain Eukaryota; kingdom Metazoa; phylum Chordata; order Ceratodontiformes; family Ceratodontidae; genus Neoceratodus; species Neoceratodus forsteri. The sequence continues at coordinate 1,852,033,741 of CM057449.1, forward strand.
CATGGGATCTTTAACATCTACCTGAACTACCACCAATCCAGGCAGATGGGACCTCGGTTTAACATCTCATCCGAAAGACGGCACCTCAGAAGTGCAGCACCCCTCTCATGCTGCACTACAGTGTCAGTACTGGGATATTAACCCAAGTGCCGGATGTGGGAACTGAACCCACAGCCCTCTGATCTCCCGGCCTCAGAGGCGAGTGTGCTACCTACTGAGCCACTGACACTGTTGTCAGTGGCTCAGTATTCATCATCTGCTTCTCTCATTCATCTGAACAGAGTTTTTTGACCTCTGGCTTTGGCTGCAACTAGATTTTGTGAAACATCTCTGTATTAGCAAATAATACAAATAGTTCCATAGTCTTGGTGTGATATACAAAACTTTTTGCTGAAGATGGTACAAGTCCAGTACCTTATTTACTTGCCACTTCCAGCAATTAAACAGAAAATACTTATTTTAAACATGCAATAAACTGAAAAAGGAGAAGACATTATTAAGTTTCTGGCACCTAACAACACATATATTTAAACCTTTTTTGAGATATTGATCCCTGAGTGCCAGTTAAGCTTCTCTCGTTGGCAGTGCCATATGTCATTCTCATTGGGTAGGGGCTCAACAAAGATAGGCTTTTATCTCTGTACCTGGCATTAACCTAACACCACAACATACATTTCCTGAAAGATCAAGGTAATACCTAATTCATGAACATGACAAGCCTTCTCTTTTTTTAATAACTTTATTCAAATTGTCACCTTACATATGCATACAGAGTAGGAGGCATAGAACAGTGACATACCATAATCAATAACCATTGTGGCAAAAATATTGTGATTACACAGATTATGCCAGTACCTGCCCTTCATTATATTCAGGAGACTATCAGTATGAGCCATTAAAATACTTTCTATGACATATTGCATATATCTTATGCATTCCTGTTGTTCTCTATATTAGAAACAATCGGACAACTGGTTAATAAACAACATCTAAACAGTGAAAGAAAAAGACCTGCATAGGCTTAGGCTCAGTGATTAACCACTTGGGAGGGGGGAGAGCATTGCTTAAGAACAGAGTCCTCAGATGGGGGACCCTAAGCAGGTGAGTATCCCCATGCCTGCTGTGAAAGCTCTGATACTCCTTCCACATTTTCCACAAAAAACATATAAGGATACCATATGCGCTGAAACCTCTCCATCTGCAGACAAAGGTCTGCTGTGATTTTTATCCATGTGGTATATATTTGTTATATTCTTCACCCAATCTTGCAGTAAAGGGGAGTCTGGTAGTAACCATTTTTCAGTAATAGCCTTACTAGCTGCCTCTAGTAATAGTCCTAGAAATGATCTTTGATAGTTTACTGGTTTCCCTTTGGGGAGCAATCGTAGAATCAGGTGTTCAATCCTACATTCCACTGAATACCTGCCATTTGCTTATATTCCTGTCCTATTTGTTCCCAAAAGGAGTGCAGAGCTGAGCATCCCCAAAAAATATGATATGGGGTACCCCCACAGCCGCGCTGGCATCTGTCTGATCGATTCTGAGCATAATGTTTTGTTTTGTTAGGAATTGGAAAGAACCAGCTGATAATTTTCTATCTGAACTCCCTCCAGATATCTGAAGCTGATGTATGGAAGACCCCCATTCCATGGATATTTCCAATCTAGAGGGTTAAGATTGAGACCAGATTATTCCTCCCACGTCAAGACAAACTTTCTCTAACAGGGGGGTGCAACAAAAGCCTAAAATAAGGCCCTTTTGAAAATTGGCCACTAGACTAATTGTGTTGTCTAGCAAACAGACATTTCCTGTAATTCTAAATCACTGAATCCCTTGCAGCTGACATCAGAGGAGGGCTGCAGTGGTGGCAGATTCAATAGCCTGCACTGCATGTTACAGTTTTGATAAGCTCTGATTTTTTGATTGCTGGTCCCACTGTCCTCCAGGGGCTACTTACAGTCATAAAGGACTGTACTTAGCCACCTGAGAAAAAAGTGGCAGACAAACATCTGATTGGACCTTATAAAAGCTGTAACATGCACCATAGGCTATTGAATGTCCCACTGCTGCAGGACTCTTTTAATGTCGGTTGCAGTGGATTCCGAGAAGATTTCTGGTATCAGGAAATGGCAGCTTTCAACTCAACAAAATAAGCCTGACACAATTCAGTATGTACTGCAGTAAAGAGCAAAATTAAAAAAAAATAATATATATATATATATATGTAATTTTTAAATAAAGTGCAAGTTGGGAACAGCCACGCACACTTCGGGATGAGCTTGTTATTGCTGACTATTTCACTTTATTGTGAACTCCAAATTCAGTCGCGTTAGAGAAGGTTATCATGTTCGAAATACAGGTGGTACCACAGAACCAGATTTCACTGGCATTGTTTCTTCACACAACCTTTGTTCTTGACACACAATACCTTAAGTTTAAGCAATTGAAATTACCGTTGTCCATTGTTTACCCGAAAAATGAATTTCAGTCCATGCATCACACTGTTAAATGTTGTGAACATGGAAAATGTTATTATTGTATTACAAATTGTATTAATTTAGGTAGTTTTAAGAAAACTGTGAATGTTAAAATTATGGTTCTGTCCCATCAATGCAGTGTTAACATTACCGCTGCTGATACCGGAGACCATGGTTTAGGAATGACCCTGGTTGTTGGAGGGGGGAAGACCAGCCAGGGGGAGAATGATTTTTTGTCCAATGGGATGCTATGCTCTGAGGAGGGATGGCAGTCACACCGTTCTGACACTGCCACCTGTGGATGCATGGGTGGCAATGCAGGGTCAGTGGAGTAGGGATGGGGAGGATGCCGTTAAGCGCTTGGCTAAGGCATGCCTCCACACTGCAACACCATGGATGGACGTCCTTGTACTGGGTTCTTGTGGTGGAGGGTGCAAGGGGAAACTAATGGGTAAATCCCACAACCCAGTACCACCATGTTTGCTGCCAAACAAGGGGGACCTGACAGACTGTATAACTGTCACTTTCTATGTCTATAATAGTTGTCTCTAAATCCTTGCTATCCAGAGTATTGACAGGGCTTGTGTTTTTCCCCCAGCTATTCTCGTTACCAAGCTTTAATAACTGTACTTACACTGTTATATGCTTAGCTCCTTAGTCTGGTTCACAGTCAGAGGATTGTCAGCCTGATCTCTCCCCAAAAGGCTGTAATTTTCCCACTCTAAAAATTGCCTGTGACACGGCCCCAGCTCTTGCCCACCTTCATGTCTAGGGCTATAGTCCCCAGGGTCAATGCTTTTACCCTAGCCAGGTTCAAAGCTCTAGGGCTGTGTCTACTGATCCTACTCCGAGGAGTTGCAACCTGTATTTCAACTTAACTGAGCCTGTGATCTCTCCCAATCTCCCCATATAACCTGGTCAGGATCTAAATAATAGGGCTGTGTCTACCTGACCGTAGTCCTAACTGCTATAACGCCACTATACACAAGCAGGGTCACTTAGACTGATGTAACTACTAGGTCTAATGAGGGTGATGCTTTAAGGGAAATAATAGCAGACCATAATTACTTAGTTGCACAAAGGTGTTTCCCTGGAAGCTGAAGTAGGCGGCGCACTGCCCGGGTGCCCTATTGGACCTAATCAGTGCGCAGCATACTCAGACTAAAATCCTAGTAACACAAGGCCAAAAAAAAAAGTGAAATGCCATTCAGGGGTTCACTTAAGAATGGGAGGTTGGGCCAGTGCAGGCCTAACAAGATGCTACTCTATGCGGCCATCTATATCTCCATAGTGCTCTGGGTCGACTGACTTGCTGGTAGACTGGGCCCTGCCACCCAGCTTCCAAACAGACCTGTCATGGACCAGACTAGTCACTAACACAGCCCCCACCCAGCTGTATACATATCCCAATTGCTTGTTGGCAAACTCAGTAGAAGTGGAATATGTTACAGAGCTATCCGCCTAATGACCAACAGAACAAGGAAAATTAGGTTCCCACCCCTAACTTTTTTTCTCCGTCTCCTGTTCATAGCAATGCTGTTGCTAGCCGGGGACATTCAACCTAACCCTGGCCCTGGTGTCACTAACACCTCTCTCGCCTCCTCTCTTGACCTGGCCTGGGCGGCACCCAGAGGCCTAAAGGTTGCCCACATGAATATATGCAGTCTTCGCCCAAAATTCATGAAGCATGCTTGGTTAGCCCTCTATAACCCGGATGTGCTTGCAACTTGAGACCTGGTTGAAACCTCAGGTCCTCGACCATGAAATTGCGGCCCAGGGATATCTCTGCTACCGTCAGGACAGGACCCAGAAAAGGGGAGGCGGGGTACTTATCTATGTGAGGGATACCCTGATTTCCTCCCATCTCTGCCTACAGGTAAATGTGCTTGTTACTGAATCCATCTTCATACGGATCACCCTTGGCAGTACCAAACACCTAAACATAGGGTGCATATACAGTCCCCGAAGGATGCGCTCAGTTCCCTTGAGGCACTCACTAAAAACCTAATGGTGGAGTGTACATCGGAACTTTTGATCCTTGGAGACTTCAACCTGAACTGGGCCAAAGAAACAAGGTTCTCGTTTAGTGGCCTGCTGCTTGAGGCAAACCTTGCCCAGATCATCTCCCTTCCCACCAGACTGAACCATAAAACCGGAGGTCACTCTACCATTGACTGGGCATTGGTATCCAACCCAAAAAATGTCCAATCGGCCGGCACCATGGCTGATGCACTCAGTGACCACTTGCCCATATTCTGTGTCTGGAAAAATAGGGCTGAAAAGGTCCCGCCTAGAATGCTCACCACCAGGGACTACTCAAAGTTTTCTCCGGTTCAGTACAATATCCTCCTGGGCAACCAAGATTGAATCCCTAAGATGTCTCCTACCTTGGAGGAGGCAGTTGACTTCTTCAACAGAGCTATCTTGAGGGTAGCGGACCTACTTGCCCCAATTAAGACCTATCAGGTAAAAGGCCACTGTTACAAGTGGATTACCCCACCCTTAAAAGCCCTCATGAAAAGCCGAGACAAAGCCTGGAAAAAGTTTAAGGGCTCCTCACTCCCGGCGGACTGGGTGACCTACAGAGCACTCAGAAACCAATGTAAACAGGCCACCAAGAAAGCTAAAAAGGTGTACATTAACCACCTCCTGAAAACAAACCTAGGAAATCCAAGGACGTTCTGGTCCAATATCAATGAACTGATAAAGGGGAACAAAAAGACTGGCACATGCCCTATCAAGGCTAACGGGCAGATACTGCATGATGAGGCACTAATTGCTGAAACCCTCAACAACTTCTTTACAAACCCGGACAAGCAGAAGGCTGGGTCCATGGTGCCCAACTACCAGTCTGCTCCTCTGGATCCCCCAATCCATCACCGCCCACTCTTCCACCTGCAGCTGGCAAAGATAAATGAGGTCTCGGCTATCCTAAAAACCCTGAAAACGCGAGGCTCAGGAGGCCTGGATGGAATTAAAGCTAGACTGCTTAAAGAAGGTGCCCCGGCACTTGCCAGACCACTCACCTGGCTCATCGACAGGTCCTTATGTGAAGGACATGTCCCAGGGCTGTGGAAACAGGCTCATGTGGTCCCAATACATAAGGGAGGGCCTGTGGAACCTATGGAGAACTATAGGCCTATCTCACTGCTGTGTATCCTGGCAAAAATACAGGAGAAACTAGTATATATCCAACTTAGGGAATACCTTAAGACACACATGGTGATGTCCCCGACACAACACGGCTTTAGAGCCAAACATGGGACTGATACAGCCTTAACAAAATTCTCTACTGATGTACTTAGAGAATTAGACTCTGGATCTAACATAGGGGCGGTCTTTGTGGACTTCTCCAAGGCCTTTGACCTTGTGGATCATAGACTTCTACTCCACAAACTCCTCCACATAGGCCTGGATACCCATACCCTTAAACGGGTGGAAAGCTACCTTTCAGGTCACACCCAAAGAGTCAGATGGCAAGATAAACTTTCCAAACCACAATCCCTAAAGGAGGGTGTCCCACAAGGGTCGATACTAGGGCCTTTAATGTTCTCACTGTGTATTAATGAAATGCACAACCACTGTGGGAACAGCAAGGTAATCCAACATGCGGATGATGCTGTTATTCATAAAGCCTCTGACAACCTGAACGACCTAGGCCCATCCCTCCAAAAGGATATCCGTGTCATGGAGGAATAGCTCACTATGAAAAAAATTGTCCTAAATACCAGCAAGACTAAAGCCATGTTGTTTGGCCCAAAAACCCTCGGACTAGATAGATCACAATCACTCCAAATTATGTCCCTGGAGGGCAACAAACTGGAAGTAGTCTCCTCAACAAAGTACATTGGCCTTACCCTCGACCAAGGTCTCACTTTCAAGCAACACGTAGACCAAGTTACCAAAGTAATCCATACCAAACTCGGATTATTGTATCGGCTCAAGGGACAGCTGACCCCCGAAGCTAGGACTGCAATAGCTACTAATGTCCTACTCCCCATGCTAACGTATGCTGCCCTGGTCCTGCAGGGAGTCGCTAAACTGGAATATGGTAGACTACAGACTCTATACCATAAGGTAGTCCGCTTTGCCTCCTCATCCCACTCAAGGAGCCACCACTGTGAGGCCCTAGCGAGGCTCAATTGGCCATACTTTGAAGCTCGGCTCAGGTACCCTGTACTCTGTCTGGCAGAAAAACTAATCAGCCCAATGCCCCCCCCGAGCCTCAATGGACTCCTCACAGAAAAACAAAGTGTGCGGAACCTCAGGTCCTCTGGTCAGATGCTACTAGAGGTCCCTAAGGTCAGGACCAAGGCAGATTGTAAATCCTTCGCACACGCTGCCCCCTCCCTTTGGAACAACCTTCCTTTGGAGGTGCGTGAAACCCCATCGGTACCGAGCTTCCACACTAGACTCAAGACCTACCTGCTGTCAATGAGTAATTGCCTATGCTATGGTACCCAACTCTAAAATAATGACCTGCGTCAGCTTTCTCTACCATACTTAAGCTCTACCCCTGAACAGTCTGCACTTACCCCGCCTCACTCATAGAAAATATCCTATGTATCTTAGAGGAATGTTACCTAGAACTCACTGTACTGTCTCATCAATTGTAATGCCTGTGTAGCATGAGCAAATGCACAATAGGATAAGCAGTTAGACATTTATGACCCATAGATATGAAAGCTATACCTCATGGATCTAAAAGCTGTTGCTTACTGTAAACCCTCAGCCTGTATATTGCTCCATTGTCTTTTATGTCATGTACTGTTACTTCCCAGGTCGCCCCTGAAAAAGGGACCTCCGGGGCCCAGTGGGCCTACCCAGTCATCAAAATTCAATAAATAAATAAACCATTTGCTTCTGGATTTCCACTAGCAAGTGCTTTATTGTTTGGTTGTCTTTTCCCCAGTTGTAAGTACTGTACTCTGAATTTTTTGTCTTATGTCCCAGTAGTGTTTTTTTGCTAGCACCTGATTCCTGTGGTGCAATATTTTTGGGGAGATTTTTTTTAATTTCTGTTTAATTACACATTTATACTAGTCAGTTGAGATGTCCTTCTTCAACTAGCCAAATTCCTTCCACCATCTGTATGAGTCCTCTCATGTTACAGCATGTCACAGACATGTGCTCAACATCCTGTCTGTGCACCACAAACATAACACACAGGTTGTATAGTTTTGTTCTAACAATGTGGTTCACCAAGATAGGATGAGGATGCTTTACCCACTGTCATGAATATACTTTACCCACTGTCGCAAACAGAAAGGAGTGCCAAACATCAAGTCCGGGAAATTTGTTGAACAAGAGTACTGTGGCATGGGGGCAGTGATTATTTGTCTGCTTGCTGCTGGTGGTATATTTTGTTAATCATTAGCAATCAGTTATACCTAACCATGGCATTGTCTGCAGAAGGGACCTATAATACAGTGTATCAGTGCCTTCGGAATGGCAGGTGTGCACTGTTGTACCTTTGCAAGTAGCTTGACAAAACTCTCTAGGCATGACGCGTTATGTGGCATTCTGCAGTGTAGTAGGTGCATGCAGACATAGGTACACTCCATAGTAACTGGTTTTTAGTTCACACATGGAACACAGTACCACTGTGCTAGCAGGGGGAAATATGCAGAACATGCACACAGGTTGAACACACTAAATCCTGATGAAGGGTTACATTTGGTCCTGAAGTGCTGGGGCTTTTTGCTGTTGTGTCTTTGTATGTTTGGTTCTAATAAACTGATTTTTTTTCCACAACACTGGAGTTTTGACTAACTTTCAGGACTAAGTGTGGTCAACCTGTCTGCATGTTCTAGTTATGACTTTCAGACTGCACCGGCTGTGGTGCTTAAGTGCACGAGGATTTTGTGTTGGCAGTTAGACAGGGGAAGGCGGTACAATCACTCTTATGAGTCTGGAGGTGTCAGGATATAGGCTAGAAAACCACTTCACCATTCATCAAAATCTGCTCTTCTATGCTCAAGGACTTCTGCCCTCAGTTGGGGTTTTGCAGACCCAAGGGCCAGTTCAAAACAAATGGAATTCTACCTGTTGGGGGCTGGGTTTGGTGGTGGAGGATGGCAGTAGCATGAACACAGAGGATAATGTATGGGAGAGGATTAGTAACCACACTGTAATTGCTTTTAGAGATTACCATGGCAACATACTGTAGTTAACCTCGAGCGTGAAGCTCGAGAGGTTTACCATTGATATGGTAACCCCGAGAAGCGACTGCAGCGAGGTTACTAATCTGATCCCATACATTATATTTTATAGTGTATGGGATCCCCCAGCCCCACACAAACACCCCCCCTCGAGACCTAAAAGAATAATGAGATACAGCCCCTTACCTTAGTCAGTCAGTAAACCAGACCTTCATATTTATTGAAAGAAGCGTACATAAGAAAATTACAAAACACAACTGCTAATGAATAGAAGGGTAAATTAATAAACTTAGGCAGCAACAAAACTTGCTTAAAACAACTAAAAGACACTGCCACTTTAAAAGGAGTCCAGGAGAAGAAATCCAGTTGGTCACAGAATGACACATGGTATCAGGATGAAGGGATTGCTGGGTAATGTCATCTCTAGCAATCGTTGGGACAGTGGCACATATCGAGCCTGCTTTGCTGAAGAATCTACAGGTATCTGAAATGAGGGGCAGACGAAAAAAACATTTTTTGAGTATCAAAGTGCTATCACAACATTAAATTTAGCTATTAAATGCATTACTAACTGATTACCTTGCTACTGCTTGCCAGAAGAGGAGTCTGTAATCACTGCGATCCGGCAAACGAATCCTGGTTAGTGCTGGCGTTCTGCACTGTAAACCCATCGCTATGATGTATCTAAGATAGGTTTATAGCTGATGTTATAGCAATGAGATTACAGGGATATTAACTGTGTGATTTCTATACTTAACTAGCTTCTCCCATACATTATAAATAGTTATCAGAGATAATCTCACCACAAATGGATCCAATCATCCGTTGTTAAAGTGAGCGTTCTCTGTAACACATATATGTACTTCAGTCTTTTCTGTCAATGTATGGGACACTTCTGGCAACATAAGGACTCAATGCACAGTTGATTTTGGGGCACATTTACTAGAGGTACACTATACCATGTCATTTACCTGAGCTGGTAAAAGCACCGAATTTTCAATAACTTCATCTTCTCTTGAATTTTCACTACTACAGGGGAACAACTGCACGCCTGGGCTTGAACTTGTAAGGTCTTGTTCGACCATTATCAGACTCATGTATAACCATAAGGCTGTTTAGTAAGTTGGCAGTCTCTCCATCACTGCTACTGCTGCTGGTATTGATAGGCTTATTTTCATAATGAAAATGAATCATTTCCAGAACTATACATGCTGACACACGCATGCACCAGCACAATGTGCCTGTGAATCAGAATAAGCACACAGGACTCCAGCACACCCTCAGCACGGATCTGTACACAGACAAGATGGAGAACTGCAGAGAATCTTTACTGAAAATCAAAGCTGCAGAATGAGGGAAGTGACACTAAAAGTAAGTGCTGCCTTGCATCAACAGATTAGTGACTGTGAACATAGGAGATGTGGAGTATATGCTTATTATTCTCTGGTTGTAGGATTACATACTGTCATGAAGCAAAGCATCATGATATATATATGCAAATCACCATGACATTTTAAGTTGGTTCAGCTTTAAGCAGGAATGCATGGTGCCAAAGGGCCTCTCACACAATCTGCATAGGGTGCAAACAGAAGACACAGACACATTTTGGTACGGATGGCGGGCCGCCTGCTCTACATGTCATTTCCCTGCCTCCTTTTCCCCTTATCTCGGGACGGGGCTATGGAGAGCCAATACCCCTCTTTTATTTCAAGATATAAGTGGAGGTGTTATTAATGTGAACCAGTGAATGATTTTGTTCTATGAGGATAAATGTACACTAATGCCATAGAAAAAGAGCTTATAGAAATCAACAGCTTGTAATGATTTGTCTCACTCAATAAAAATGAAATAAAAAAAAAAGGAAGACACAGACACCTGTTTCACCCTACCCAGGATTCATCAGTGTGCCTCATCTGTATCACACCCCAGGGGAAAGGAGCCTGCCCTAAGTTGGTTTCATGAATTTGGGTCATGGTGAGCCCCAAAAAACCAAAAAACAAGCTAAAAGACAAAGAACTTTAAAATTGCATTATGGGGATATGTGTGATTTTGTATTTCTTTGAAACTTGGCTTTATTGCCAGTGCCCTTTAGGGTAACCCTTGCTTCAGAGCTTTTGCACTGAGGTTCTTTGTATATTACATACTCGCTGTGTGAAACCAGTGCTAGTCATAATTCAGAAGCATTGAGCAACTCTGAGCATGCAGCTCATTTAAATACTTGGGGCTTGATTTTCAAAAGGAAAATGATGATACAAGGTCCCTGCGCCAAACGGGTATGACATAAGTGACACCTTGCATCACAGTTTGTGGCAAACACAATTTTCAAATGCTGGCTGTGGCAAAATCAGGATGCCATGCAGCAAAGCCCCCCGTGTCACCACTGTGGCAAAAGCGCCCATGTGCCAGGTTGCAAGGGTGGTTATGCCATGGTGGGGCTGCACCATCTCCTCATTTACTGTTTTAAAAGACCTGCCATGGTTGCAACAGGGGGCTGCCTTTAGACCAGTCAGAAGGTGTTCTAAGGGCTATGCACCAGAGTCAGGCAGGGTGCCTGGAGGGGCCTGGAGGAGGGAAGCGGCGGCAGAAGGAGCACAGAAGGCTGCCCTAGGGAGCATGGGGGCATAGCGGCAATGTCAGGGTGCTGGGGTGGCACCTAGTAGGGGTGCCATGCCCACATTAAGTGAGCCAATCAGCTGGGGTGAAAGGGGGTTGCCGGGAATGAACCGTGAGCTTGACCCTAACTGCACACAGCCCTGGCACCTGCCTCATAAGTGCATCAGTCCCCAATTATATCAGTGGTCAGGAACGGCCGCAGGTTGCGTGGTGCAGGTGGTGGAGGGGTACATTCCCAGAGCACCGTGACTGTCCCATAGTACTGAGGCTCCTGCATGGAGGCGGGCTCTCACTCACCCATGGTATTGGGGACTGGTGCACCTATGGGGCAGGTGCCAGGGCAATGTGCAGCTGGAGCCAGCTCATGGTTCGTCTCTGGCACCCCCACTCCACCCTGACCAAGGAGCTCACTGCAAGTGGCCATGGCATCCCTGTTAAGTGCTACCCAAGCACCCTGACATTGCCACAATGCCCCCCCCCACTCCCTAGGACACCCCGTGCTCCTGTGCCCACTCCCCTCCATGCTGGCATATCCTCAACTTTACGACCCTCTCATTTTGCACCAGGTGGGGGTGATGGACCCCTTTGTTAAACCCTGCAGATGTGCCACATGTTTGGTGTACCCCTGTGGCTGCAGCAACTCCTGGGTCTGTGGCATAGGAGCTCCCAATTTTGCAAAATACAGCACAGAGTACTTGACATACCCGGAGTGTGCCGCAGCCCTGGATCATCGCAAATTATGGCCATCTATGGGCTCTTTGAAAATTGAGCTGCAGGAGTTAGAAGGAATGGAACTTGCACTGAGCAGGGCCACATAGAAAGAAAACAGGAATTGGAAAAAATAATAGCAATGCGTTTGAAATGTGGTTTAGTGAGCTGATTAGTTTCTAGACACATAAATGACCATCATGATGAGCTTTTTGCTAACATTTCCATTGTTTTCTTTAAAGAGTTGGGTGATGTATTGGAAAGCTTTAAAGAGTGCTTGACAAGAACAAATGATAATTTTGCTGAAGTGATAAATTGGTAATATACCCAAAGGCCTGACTCAGGATATGCCATCTACCATCCTTAGTATGGCGGCGAGACAATAACACCATTCATAAGTTACAAAAGTCATGCCCCTTCACAACTGAAGACAAATTGCATATTCTGAGTCAAGATGATTAATGTCCAGTTTACACCACTTATTTTGAAATCTAAAGCTTTCAAATGAGATGGCATGAAAGCTTTAAAAAGCACCTTTTGTGCCCTTTTACAGACTGCCCCCTTAACCTTACAAGGATTCTTACCCCCACCAAACTTCCAGGCTTCTAAAGGGAGAATTTTATACTCCATGGATTTTGGGAGGGATTGGATCTTATTTAGCCTCTGTGAAGCCAAGAGAGTTATTCCTTCTACTTCCCGATCTTGAGCTGTGGTCTCGCACTCGCACTTTTGCAGCACATTACATGGGCTTTTATGGGGACTTTTTTTTTACTACTTTTTTATATTTTAGAGGGCTGAGTTGAACAGGGCCTTGTCAGTTATGCACAGGATTTGATTTATTGAATCAGCCCTCCAAAATATAAAAAAGAGTTAAAAAATAGAAAGGGTTTCTTTGTTACCTTTTAGTCTCCAAGGAAAGTTTATTTTCTGACAGGGCAAAAAGGGTTTAGAAGGATGGAGTCGGATAGCTGGGAGGATAGAGAGGGTTTTTGTTCATGGTTATCAGGTGTCTAAAATGAAAATTTTGAAAGTTGAAGTGTTGCAGCCACAAGACTGACAGGCTGACTACCATTAGAGATTCCTGTGGTGGAGGCATCTCACCGTACATTGATCCACTGCAAGGACATTGTACATTGCCAGAATTTCCTTTTTTTTTGGGGGGGGGGGTGTTTTTCAGTATTGATGTGCAAATTAGAGTTGGGAGATGATGGCTGAAAATTTATAATTATAAAAATAATTGCAGGGATTTATGGGAGGTTCAGTGTGTGTGAGGTCTCATGGGATTGATGGAAGGCAGCCATCTTACCTATAGTAGGGTTTCTTAAGGTAGGGATTTGTAATTAGAGATGTGTCTAGACTCCTAGCTGTGAAAAATTTCCTGATTTCAATCCTTGCAGTTGTTGATATTTATACACTAATTAACCAGTCAGATTGCTTGATTTTCTCTATTTGATAAAGAAGCAATAATACATAGAAACATAGAATGAGATGGCAGATAAGGACCACTTGGCTCAGCCAGTCTGCCCATTTTTGTTAACCTGCATTTTTTGCTGCAGATCCTACTTGATGTATGGTGCAATCTCAGTATAGGTTATATAGGATGGTGGTCCCCCACACCACCTCAATTCTTTTCCCACCGTGGACCCGTGCACATCGGACCTCAGTGAACATCGCAGCTAAAGTCGACTGCCATTTCCCATGCTCACCATGCTTTTTTATTTTTGTTCCTTCTGGTGTTAAACATCAAATTTTTCCTGTTTTTTTGACCAGTCTAGGTCTTCTACACCAGCCTCATCTTCCAGCCGCTCCGCAAAGTGAGCCTGCGGCACACAGATACCCAAAAAGGACAACCATTCTTTGTGCCTGATCTGCCTAGACCCCAGCCACGACACCGAAACCTGCCAGTTTTGCCAGAAATTCAACCAGGCCACTCGGAGACATTGATTAAAAATGCTGGAGAGCCATCTTCTTAAGCAGAAGCTGCTTGCCATGGAAAAGGAGCTGCAGGCCAGGAGCTCTTTGGCCTCACCGGCACAGTCCTTCAGGGCTTCTTCATCTTCCCACAAGGAGAAGTTGGTGAAGCATAAACACTGGGATAAACACAGAGAATGGGCCCACTCAGCTTCCCGGTTGTGGTCGCCCCTTAAATCTTCGACCCTGAGGGCGTCATCCTCCTGCAGGGGGTGGCAGTTCCAGCCCTGCCCCAGCCCTCACTTCCTCCGGGCTTACAGTGGCTCCACTGCCAGCCCTCCTCTCTATTTCAGGCAGTGGCTCTTTGGGTCAGGGGACTTCATCTCCCGCTCCCAAGCCCCTGATGCTCAGGCCCATCTCTTCCTCGGGCTCTCAGCCAGGTGGCTTGGCTGGTTCTGAGCTCCCAGCTGGTGGCTTTGTGCCCTTCATGCCCCCCCGGCCATGGCTCTGCCTTTATCAGCTCCCACCTCCGGGACCGACGCCAGTTCTGGTAGGCAACACCCACAGCAGGCTATTGCCATCTCCTCTTCTGGGCGTTGCCTCTGCCTTTGCCCAGGGGATCCCCCTCCCCTCAGGTGCCAGCTTTCCCTGTGCGACCAGTGTTTGCAGACCCTTCTCCTGGGTGCTCTAGGCCATCACCCACTGGGCAGCCACCGGTACTGCTGATGCCTCAGCCAGTGGGTCAGGTGACGTTGTTGCCTTTGGCACAACCCTCACTGCAGTTAAGACCTACTGTCCTGTTGCCGGATCATTTTCCAGCGCCGCCTGGACATACGCTGGGTTACCTATCGCCAGCTCCTCAGCTGTTGTTCCCTAACCTGGCATTGTAAATAAGGCACTGGATGGTTTGCAATTCCTACCCGTGTAGAGTATTGATCCACAGGTGGAGTACAGCACCCTGTTCTTGGTGTGGTGGTCATTTATGCAGAAGCAGACCCCCGGCCCTCAGGGCTTACCTCTGGCTTCTCCCCTTTATCCCCCTTCGGGACCCACAGCCCTGGGATATGGGTAGGGCTGGTTCGAGTGAACCCCATATGTCAGGGTCCTCTGGGGCTTGGCCTGATGTTGGTACAGGCTCCAGGTGGGATGATCGCCGGCCTCTGATGCCGGTCCCAGACAGTGAGTCTTCTGAGGATGACTCTTATTCCTGGGGGTCTTCCTCTTCCCTAGGGGAGTCTTCTGGAGGGGAGGACCAGCCTAAGGAGGTGCCCAAGTCCTCCCGATGATCCATCCCTCATGGACGTGATGCACCATGTACAGTCCATTATGAGGTGTGAGACGGAGAAGCAAGACCTGGAGAGACACCACCTAGTCATTTTCCTTAGGCAGAAAGATGCCCGGCTGGGGTGGTGCCATCCTTGATTGACTCATATGAGGATGTCACCAAGGTGGCTTGGGCTCACCCCTCCACTATTCCTCCTCTTCCTAAAAAGGCAGATCATCTTTATCATGCCACGGCAGGTAAGCCCTTTCTGGGGAGTCACCCTAAGGCAGATTCTGTGGTCATTAATGCCACCCATGACTGCTCCAAGAAGTCCAAGCACCTTAGTGCTCTCCCCCCAGACCGTGAATCCCGGCAGCTGGACCAAATTGGCAAACGGATCTTTGCCTCTACTACTTTGGCTATTAGTGCTGTTAAGTATCTGACTCATATGGTGCAGTACCAAAATGCCATCTGGGATGAAGAAAGGGACCTTGTTCAGACTCTGCCTGAGGACTTCACGAAAACATAGCTTGCCCAGCTCATGAAATCGGGCTCAGATGTGGGCAGCCATGTGCTCTGTGCATCTTACGATGCTGTTGATGCCTCTGGGCATGGGGCTGCTGCTGGTGTTTGCGTCCAGTGCCACTCTTGGTTCTGGGCCTCTGGTATTGCACTGGATGTTCAAGCCAGCATTTTGGATGCTCCCTTCTGGAGCTCAGTCCTGTTTGGGAGTAATGTCCAGGACCTTATTTCTAATCTGCAGGAGTCAGACAAAGCCCTTAAATTGGTCCATTCACTCTACCATACCAAGCCTAGAGCGAACCAATGCCAGTCCTTTTGTTGATCCTCCCACAAGCCGGCTCGAGGACAGTCTGCCAAGTGCCAACACTGGCATAAGGCCACCACCACCCCCGCCAGTGCCACCACTCAAGTCCCCAGAGGCCCCACATCCCCCCTGCCCATCTCCACCTCCTGACTCCTTAGCCAACCCCCACCCCCAACTGAGGGTCCAAGGAAGGTGGTAGGAGGTCAGTTCTCTCTTCACCAGGCAGAGTGGTGAGCAGTGACCTCAGACAACTGGGTGCTCCAGCTCATAGCTCAAGGTCATACTCTGGAGTTCTTGGAGAGGCCGCCTGAGACCCCTCCTGTCCACTTTACTTACCTGTGGGTCACGGTAAATCTGCCAAAGTTCTGCCTCTCCTTTTTCCAACGCCTCCAGTATACAGGGGGTGATCCTGGACATCCACCAAAGCAAGGCCTTCTTGCTGGAGGACAAGGCTGCCTGTCTAATGGAGCAGGCCTATCTAGTTTCCTCCAGCTGACAGGTTCCTGCCAGAGTCTTCCTGTAGCTCCTGGGCCATATGGCCACAGCAATTGCTACAGTTTCCCTGCCCTGCTTGCACATGTGGGTGCCGCAGTGGATCCTATAGGTCCAATGGGACCAGCGCATGGATGACCTTGACCAGTTGGTCCTGGTCTCCAACCTGGTCCGGAGGGTTCTGTCTGACTTGGTGGATGGAGATTGTGGGGGTCAACCCTGTGGGGGGATTCAAGAATGCATGGGATAGACACAAAGGAGCCCTGACTACAAAGGGGAACTAGAGTGTCAAAACAGGTCTAAAACAAATGGGCAAACTAGATGGACCTAGCGGTCTCCTTGTGCCATCAACTTCTATGTTTCTATTGTTTGTCTAAGTGGTTAACTAGTTGCATTGTTTACTCCTACCACAAGTACAACAATCCCCTTCCAGGGGTAGTCAAGGGCCATTCCACCAGGGGTATGGTTGCCTCCTCAGTGTTCTTCAGAAATGTGTCTGCTGCTGACATCTGTGCAGCTGCCACCTGGAGTTCTGTCCACACCTTCACCAAACATTACAATCTGGACATCACCTCTAGGAGTAGGGCCAATTTTGGCCCTGCAATTCCTAAGGGCCTTCTGTCATGAGCTCTTGTCTACTGACTTGTCCTCCTTCCAGTGATGTTATCCTGGTGATAACTGGTGCTGCTTGGGACTCAGTCCTATCAGTGTGGCCTGCTGCAAGAGCCTTCCTTGAAATAAGATAGTACAGTTACATAAGAACTTGCCATTAACAGTAGATCTTCGAGAGAAGCTCTTGCAGCAGGCCCTGCTTTCCCTCCCTCCTTCTCCCTGCTTCTCTTTTTTTATCGCATCTGCTTCTGCCTTTTCTTTGGCTCCTGGGATAACCTCCTCAGTTCTCCATCCGCTGGCCATGCAGAGTCTCTGGCTGGAGAACTGAGGTGGTGTGGGGGACCACCCTCCTATAGCCTATACTGATGTCAGATGACTGACTTTGGCAGGGGGCGGCATCTATAGTAAAGTGCTATCTAGAAGTTTTCCATGTGGTACTAGTGCCTGGTGACATAGCCCTACCAGTGCGGCCTGCTGCAAGAGCTTCTCTCAAAGATCTACTGTTACAGTAAGTTCTTACGTAACTACTGTACTGTCTCTTTCATATCCCCCCCCTTCTCCTCCTCCAGGGAGTACATATTTAGATCCTTTAGCCTCTCCTCATAGTGCTTTTGATGAAGACCCTGCACCATTTTGGTAGTCCTCCTCTGGACTGCCTCCACTCTATGTCCTTTCTGAGATGTGTTCTCCAGAACTTGACACAGTTCTCAGGGTGGTGTCTTACCAATGATCTATATAGGGGCAGTACCACCTCCCTCTTCTTGCTGGTGATTCCCCTTCCTGTGCACCCCAGCATCCCACTAGCCCTTCCAACTGTCTTGTCACACAACCTGGCCAACTTTAGGTGCCTCAGGACTGGAGGATGACCCATGTGGTGCCGATACACAAGAGCAGACCAAGGGACAAACCTGGCAATTATCAGCCAGTCAGTCTCACTTCCATAGAGGACAAGCTTATGGAGATGATACTGAAGGAGAGGCTGGTGTCATTTCTAGAGGACAATTACCTCCAGGATGTGAGGCAGCATAGGTTTATATCGGGGAAGTTCTGTCAAACTAACCTAATACAATTTTATGACTGGGTAACAAGAGAGCTGGATAGGAACCATGCATTGGATGTCCTCTACTTGGATTTCACTAAGGCCTTTGATTCAGAACCTCATGGTCAGCTTGAGGGGAAGCTAACTGGTGTGGGAGATGGGGTGAAGATGGCAAACTGGATTACAAACTGGCTCCATGGGAGGCTACAATGAGTGGTGGTGGTGGTGGGGATTCTCAACACCTAGACCAGTGATGAGCAGGGTGCCGCAGGGCTCGGTGCTGGGCCTGGTGCTATTTGGGCTCTTCATCTCGGACATTGCACATGGAGTGGTGAGCAGGGTAAGTCTGTTTGCAGACTATACCAAAATGGGAGCAGTAGTGGACGAGGAGCACGGATGGAAGTAACTGCAGGGGGACCTAATCAAACTGGAGGAGTGGTTGGAGAGGTGGCAGCTGGGGTTCAATGCGAAAAAGTGTAAGATTATGCACTTCGGGGCAAAGAACCCAAGGAGAGAATACTGGATGGGGGGGTGAAGCTTGGGATCACTGAGGAGAAGAAGAACCTAGAGGGGCTGGTAACAGGGAGCATGAACAATTCTGCCCAATGCAGGAAAGCAGCAGCGGAGGCTAACAAGATGCTGGGGTGTATAGCGAGG